>JAIXHY010000009.1:4063312-5263312 GCA_020449905.1 Globodera pallida | reverse complement strand
AGCGATGATTTTAGGGCTGATTGAGTGACTGCACTTACAAGTTTGTTGAAGTATTCTTCCTCACGAGCAGCTTCCATTTTGCCGAGTGCCCCGCCCGCATCGCGCACAGCTCCGCCACTGCCCCCACCCTTTCCTGAGCCGCCGCCCAAATCTCCAAGTTGAGAAGCCATTCGAGGACTAAAATTTTCGACATTAAAAACTCGATTACATAGATACAAACTGACTGACCTGCTGGAAAAGGAGCGCACAATAATTTTGGTAGAAAACATTTTGGTGGCAAATGTTAAATAAATGCTAAACTTTGAAAAACCGTAACTCAAACTTTTCATAAAACATGCTTTTAAAAATGTGAAGAAAGTTTTCCCATTCAATTTATTTTGGCAATTTTTAGGACACTTATTTAGTATAAGGGATTTTCATGTATAGGGAGGGTTAGAAAATGTTTTATAAGAAATTGTTTTTTGGTCGGAATTACGAATTTTTTTTAAATTTGTTAAACGTACAGTATGGTGTGCGATTTTATAGTGTGCATTTTTGGGCAAGAAATTTTTTTTTCTATTGATCTTTTGACACGAAAAATTCGAATTCTTATTTAGAGATCTTAACAAGATCTTTTGCATTTTTTACGAAAATTTTCAAAAAACGCCCAAATAGTGGAAAATGGAGTAGGGGTTGTTTGCGTCTGGCCAGTTGCGTCTGGCCGTTTGCGTCTGGCCGTTTGCGTCTTAGGGCCGTTTGCGTCTGGCCGTTTGCGTCTCAGGCCAGTTGCGTCTCAGTACAAAAAAAGACGACTACAAAGTCCCACCAAGAAAAATGTTTCTAGAATTTTCATTAGCAAAATTTTTATCAGATTATGAAGCATTTGTAAACAAATAACAAGTTAGCAAAACGAATTAAAAAGCAAAAATCAGCAATTTTATGAACGGCACCGATTTCGTTAAAGAATGTTTGAGAAACGGAAATCAGACACCCTTGGATTAGGGGTTCACTAGGCTTGGCCTAAGCCACCCTAGCTTGGGGTTCGTTAGGCTTAGGCCTAAGCCACTCTGAAAAGGTTCCTGCCCTACTACATGAAATTTGGTAGTATAAAACGGAATAATGTCAATAAACAAAGACAAAGAAAAAAGCAAACAAACTATTCAAAAGCGGTTAGAAGCTTAAAAGATGCAAAAATTATAAATTGTATTCGAAAATGTAATTTTGGTTTATACTTAATCAAATTTTGCGGTCCAAAAAATTAAAAAAAGTGGCTGAAACGGGAGTGGCCCTTTTTGTACTGAGACGCAAACGGCCAGACGCAACTGGCGAGACGCAAACGGCCCGCTTCGTGGAAAATGGGTAGGGGTCGACTCCGTCTGACCAACTCCGTCTCAGCCATTAATTTTTTTTCAGATTTTGGGCGGTATTTAGATCAAGAAACATGAAAAAGACCCCGTTTTATCGAATTTAAAATCAAATCTAAAGAAGCATTTTAGGATTTTGGCACAAATTATGTGTTTCTAGATCTTGTTTTAATTCATAAAGGCCTAAATGAGGTTAGGTTCAGGTCTAACGAAACGGGTCAACTCCGTCTTGGGACCAACTCCGTCTTGGGGCCAACTCCGTCTCAAACATTAAGTTTTTGATCTTCCTTTTAGAGTTTGCCCGGATCGGTTGGGATTATCCCAGTTTTTGGAACTCCGATCCCAGTTTTCGAAAAGTCCCGATCCCGGCTTCACAGTCCCGGTCAATCCCAGGTTGTCATCAAAATAAAAAAAACATCAAAATTTTTGTGCTGGGGGAGGTGGGGAGGGGGGGGGGGGGGGGGTTTAGCTGGCGTGATTGATGGCGTTGCTTGCGACCTTCGATTTGGCGTATGTTCAAAGTTCGAAGGTTTCTTCAATTCAGCCCTCGCCACTCAGCGCATAGCGCATGCCGTCAGTGTCAATCATCGTGATGGGTGCAGCAAATCCAATTGCGACTTGAATGGGCGGCGGCGGCGGTGGGTGGCCATCATTTCTGCTCCCGTCCCCCCCCCCCCCCCCCCCCCCCCCCCTCCCCCCCTCCCCCTCCCCCCTTCACATCCGACTCATCCAACGGCCGTCCAAGCAGACACAGACACTCGCAGAATTGCAACTTTGACTCATTCTGCACCAATTCTTCCAAATTTATGCCAGCTGCAGATAAATATTATTCATCATATCTTTCGATTCAGACATTTTGGCCAATTAATTTGAGTTATTTGAGAGGGCAAAAAGTATCTGAAGGATTGTGTGGAAAAGAAATTTGGGTACCGCCAGCAGCCGATAGCCAATTATCGCAACTGTTTGTTCAATTGCAACACTTCACCTGCTGAATGAACCTTGCCCAAGTCTAAGAAAATTTAAGAAATTTCTTTCATTTTGCTTTATCCTCATCATGGCAGTAAGTTTTGTCTAGACATTTTTATATTTGACACTTTCTCATTACCAAAATGCAATCAATCAATGCCCGAGCGAAATCATTACTCTTTAGGAAATTGGACGACGATGGATGGATGCTCTGCTTCCGAGTGAATTATGGCAGTGTCACCCCTCGGGAGCCAAATGAATGGTCAATAAGCTGGCCGGCCGGGATTGGGTGACGAAGAAAGAGGGAGGGGAGACAGAGAGGGGGGGGGGCATTATTTATTGCCCCTCTCTTCCCCCTTTCCGCCGACGGACATTTGTTATGCCCTCAAGGGCCCTCCGTCCTCCGCTGAGGCGGTTCCTTTCCCCCCCCCCGTCCCCTCCATTAGCCCCTCATTACTCATTTCTTGCTGATGGTTGATTATGGCGGTATTGGCAGGCAGCAAAAGAAGATTTAACGGCATTTTATACCCCCCGACTTCTGTGGAACATGCCTACAATAAATAACAGAAATTCTTTCTGTTTCCCGCTTTATCGAATCTGTTTATGTTCCTTTCCGCTTGTATGTATGTAGCAAGAAAATATGCCTACGTATCATTTTAATGCTTCCCCAAACATCGACACATTCTTTGTTTGTTTTTTAAACTTTTTCCTTCCCCCGCCCATTCACTCGCTTAACCGTAAAAATCCTGTCCCCCTAATTTGATCACAATTATTTTAGTTTTCAGTGAAAGTGCTCAAATTGGATTAAATTGACAAAACGGACAACCAAAGCGACTGACTGAGTGAGTGCAAATAGAAGCAACCGACGATTGGAGGAGAAACAGCGTTCCGACAACTCTCCAACGGACGGACGGACGGACACAAGCAATGCGTAAGGGGGGGGGGGGGGTGATCGAAGCAAATGAATCTTCTGTACAATTGGGGGGGGGGGGGGGTTGGGGATGATTGGTTGGAGGGATTTATTTCATTAAAACAATCCATTCACGCGACTTCCTTTTCATTTTAAAAAAAATGCTTTTTCTTATTTTGGCTTTCGATTTCCTATTCAGGGAATTGAGATGGCATCCCCGAACTTTTCGACCTTCCTTTCCCCAATATTCCGCACCACCGAACACCTTCGTCCTTTCAGCATATTTGTTGTCTCTAATTCGATCAAAATTCCATCATTTCCATTCCGACGCATCAATTCGCGCGGGTGGGGGGGGGGTGTTTGGTTGGTTGGACGGCGGGGGGGGGGGGGGGGAGGGGGGGGGGGGGGGGGGGGGGGGGAATAGCGGTTGCGGTAGCGTTGACCTTACACGCAAAACACAGAAAGCAACGGTTTGGAGAAGGCGGGAAGGGCACTTGGACAGTTCGGCTACAAACAATTTGAAATCGTGGCTGACTGTCAAATGCATTTTGGCACTTCTTTTCTTATCTTCCCCCCGTTATTTCATGCTCCTTTTTGCTGCATTAAGAGAGATTCTCTTCCATCCCCCCCCCCCCTCTCTTCTCTCTTCTCTTGGCCTCCTCTTTTCTCTTTGTGTTCATTTATGTCTCCAATTTGCCATTTTGTGGATATTTGGGCGCCGGAGGGGGGAGGGGGGGGGGATAATTATCGCTGACCTCCCCGCCCCCACCCCAATGCCCCCAACCCTCCACGAATGGACATGGGTTAAAAAGAAGTACTAATAGATGAGATGACAACGAAGGAAGGAAGAAGAAGAAAAAGAAGAAGTACCCAGGAAAGAAGACCACCCAAGACATCCCTTCGAGGGTAATTCGGTTTGGGACATTTGGACTAGGAAAGGAAGGCGTCCTGTTTCCTCTTTCTGTATTAGAAAATTTGCCCTGAAATTCAGTTCAAAATTTCGTCCACGTCGCTATAAAAGAAGGCTAAGAAACTAGGCCTTCGAGCATCGGTCGGAGGAATAAATCGCCATTTTGCTAAGCGTTTGGACTGGCTTTGGTTGGGAAGGGGGCGGGGGGGGGGGGGGGGAGGGGCGGGGGGGGGGATCTTCTCAAATTTCCACCAAAGACTGCTGGGCCGAATTGTGAGTGAGTGCACTTTAAATCGCAAATTCCCCCCCCCCCCCCCCCCCCCCCCTCCGCAACCATTTGGGTACCGGCCAAGAAGCTTTGGGGTTGGAGGGCATTTTAAACCTTCACCGTCGATGGTCAAAGGTCCTCCGCCCAAAACTCATTTTACATTCGCATTTCTTCGCCATAATTTGCTCCTTCCCTTTCATTCTCGCCCCGGGAGCAATTTTCACTTCTCCAATAGCGATGAGTGCCCATTTGTCCATTTCCCCCCCCCCCCCCCTTTTTGATGATGCATCCATTCTTTCGAATACAATGAGTGAATGAATAACCGCGCGTTGCTGCCATTAGTGTTTGCCAAAAAGTACATTTCATCAAATCATCATCTCTTCGCCGATAGGACACATCGACGAAAGAACGGACGGACAGCCCCCGGGGGGAAGTAGGGGGGGGGGGGTAAGGACGAGCAGTGTCATCACCGTCGTCGTCATCATTCATCCGTCGTTTTTTCTACAATACAAAACAAACAATTCTTCCCCTCCAGCGCCTCTTCCCCTTCCCCTTCCCATCTCTCTGAGCTCACATCGACATCAACCTAACCCAATCCATCCACTCCAACCTATTCTTTTGATCATCCATCCCCGGACAGAATCAAACAATGGCGGGGAGCGTTCTTTCTTTCACATCCATTGTCCTCCCCCCCCCCCCCCGGCAGATGTGTGCTTCGCAACATCTTCTCTTCCCTTCCCTTCCCTTCCCTTCCTCCTTCTCTTCCTCTTCCTCCTCTCCCCTCCCCCTCCCCCACTTCCAATTCCTCTTCATCCTCTTCTTCTCTTCCTTTTCATCTCATTTCTTTCTTTTTTCATTCTTCTTCTTCTTCTTCTTGGTCCACTTGGCCCTTTCATCACAACTGAAAAGGCTCTTCACTCGCCTCTCCCGCCGTCCAATTTGTCCATCATTTCCATATTTCCATTCGCTTCCGTTCGTTCCAAAGAATGAAAATGAATTAAAAGACGGGAAAACAGAATAAAATGCTAATATTGTAGTTCAAAATCATAACTTTGCATTTGCATCTCTTCTTCTTCCCTTTTTCCTCAAATAATCTCTGCTAAAATCTCTCCCCGCCGTTTGGTGACTCTTCAATCCATTCATTCATTTTCTTCTCATCAGTCCATTTTTGGAATTGTCAAAAATTTGTTTATTTTCTTCTTCTGGCCAGGCCAAGTGCCGGAAATGTGTGCCAAAAAGTCCGACGGAGACTTGGCAATGGCAAATCCAATTTTTTGTCCCTGCGGAGATAAACATTTTGCAAAAGCAGGAAAGGATTTATGAGGAGCGAAAAGCCTCGGGGGACGGAGATGATGGAGAGCAGGCGGTGACTTCGGCTTTTGCTTTTGACGCCAGCTGACAGCATTTTGGGAGGAATTTTGGAAAGACTTTTGAGGTGATGATCCGGGGGGGGGGGGAGATCATCATTTCCCTCGAGGGGATCATCATTTCCCCCTCCATTCCCTTGTCCCACCAATCACCCACCATATCCTCGATCATCCGACGATTTCCCATCCATCTTCCACTCACTCAATCATTGTAAAATTGTCATTTTAACCGACCAATCGGTCAACCTTTCAGTCTTTCAACCTCATTTTGTACACAAATCCAACTCATTTAATGGACTCCTCGTCGATAATTGCCCTTTAAGGGTTGACGATGGAAGTGATGATGAATGGGGGACCGGATGATGAGGAAGAATTGGAATTGATCGGAAGTTTCCATTCAGAGGGGGGGGGGGGGGGGGAGCCCTCGCACTCACACAATGTTTGTCGTCATCGGGCAAACAAAGTGTGGGGCGCGAACAGGACACGACACACCACACAACAACCTTAAATTGCCATACCCAATTCTTGAGTGTCCTCACAACAACCCCCCCCCCCCCCGCTTCCCCCCCCCCACCCCTCCAAAATCCCCTCATTCCCTTAGATCGGTCGCCAAACACAACCAACACCCACCACACATCGAGCTCAAATTTCGTTCTGTCCGAGCCTACGATTCTCCGCCTCGGGGGATCATCTTGTCTATTTTACCAATCATTGCCCCCCCCCCCCCCCCTCCCCCCGACTTCCGTTCTGTACCACCCAAAATGAGAAGAGTTGTTTTCATCTCATCATAACTCGGCACTCTCTCGGCCGGTCCTCTCTATCCCACCTCACCCCTGGACAAATAAATACCCAAATTATTCTTTTTTCCTCAAGCACCCGAAGGCTATACACCTGCTATTTTTGGCGAACTTCTTTTCCTGCGAGTAAATGCTTGTTTCCCCCCTCCCCCGGGGTGTTCTTCGATTTGACCTGAAAAAAACACTTTGTGAATGATGGAGTAGAAAAGGAACACTTCCGCCGTTGATGAGCGCCTTTTGTGGAATGTTCAATCGGGCATGAAAATCCCCTTGGGTTGCGATAGATGTGAGCGGATGGATGGATGGATGATGAAGTGATTGAAGGACGGGTGAAATGTAACGGAAGGGGGGGGGGGGACGAAATGATTGGAGAGGGGGGGGGGGGGGGGGGGGGGGGGGGGGGACATGCCCGATGGAGGACAACCCAACCATTCGTTTTCGCGCGTTCTTAATCCTTGCATTTATTGCTCAAATTTCTTTCCCCAAAAACTGCAAATGGGGACTAATGCTTCTCCAATTTAAGTGTTCTTCCTACTAAGCTCCCATCCCCCTCTGTTTTTTGTCGTTTCTGTAAATTCGTCAGTAAGCGAACCGGGATTTTTTGGTCGAGACCGCTAACCGGTTATTCGTCCTTATTTTTGTTAGCATGCTTCTTGCTTTATCCTTCATCCCTTCATCAGCTTCTTTTGTTTCCTATTTAAATTGTTTTGCACTTTCAATGGTCATTTGCACGCAGCCCCCCCCCCTTTTATCCATTCTCCCCCCCCCCCCCCCCCCCCTTCATCCATCCTCTCGCCCCCCACGGCTTCCTCCCGTCCCGTCCATTCCCCCCCCCCCTTTTTTTGTCTGCAATTAACCTATTTCCCTTCTCTTCCCCGATTCTCCTCCCCATTGGCCCCATTAGCACTTTCCTTTAGGCTCATTCCATCACCCCGAGGCAATGTTTTCTTCTCCATTCCCTTTACCGCCAAAATGTATTTTATCTCCTCACACATTCTCTGCCACCATTTCTCTTTTGCCCAAACAAATTCACTGCGAACAAAAAGGGGGCATTTACCTATTTCGAGATGAAGCAGGGGGAGGGGGGGGGGGTGCTTAGGGTGCTTAGGGTGGGGGTGGGGGCTGTTTAAGTGTACAAATTGCCTGCACCTCGACACTCCCGACCTGTCTCTCCCCCCTCAATTTTCCACCACAATTTTCTTCGTCAATAGCGCCGTAGGGGCTTCTCTCCCTCCCGCTGGGACAAACGCACCTTTCGCGTCCATTCAATCAACGGCCAAATGCAAAGGCGCCACAAATAATCCAACAAATCTTTCCGAGTCCGCCGCCAGTGAAATTCGTGGCGATAATCAATCCAAGCAACAGAAATATAAATATTTACCTGAATATTATGCCTTTGCAAACCGTACAGTGAGTGACATTCGAATCCCCTCATTTATTTTGGCCCATCCAATCCCATTTTCGTCCGTCCATTTCGGCACATCCGCTCGTATAAAATTCCATCCTCCGTGTGCTGTCCGCCGCCATCACGTCCATCCCCCCCCCCCCCCCCCCCCCCCCCCCCCCCCCCTCCCCTCCCCATCATTCTTTTTTTGGCATTTGTACGGGAGAAGAAGTGGGAAGAACCGTGCCGTAAAAGTATCAAAGCGGCTGGAAAGGCACTCATTCCGGCACGGCATAACCTGCCATTGTGCCATTGCTGACTTTTGGAAATTAAATTATTAGCAAACGAAAGATGAGAATGGAAGGCCCCTTTTTATTTGATTTGTCCCCAATTTGGCCATAATTGGCCTGGCCTATTGGTGGTGTTCATTTGTCAGGTCGTCGCCCCATAATCGAATTAATCCCTCTCCTCTCCTCTTCAATTTCCATCCTCAACCGTTCTTCCCCCCCCCATCCAATTGGATTGCCCCCCCCCCCCCTCTCCCCTCCCCCCTCTTTCTATTTCCTATTTCATTTTCATCCGATTGGCCAAAGCGCAAATTGCACCAACGAACAAATCTAAAAATTGTTTAAATGTTTATTTCACTTTCAGTCATAACTTTTTGGAGCTTTGTCCAACCAATTTGCTTGCTGATAAAGCTTCTAACGAATGAGCATTTGAATAACAGCAGAATTTTTGTTTTTATGACAAAAAGCAGCGACAAACAAAATAACGACTCACTAAAATTCGATGGCATTTTTTATTCCCACGAGAAAGATGAAACATGACCAGACAGACAATGGCACCGGAAGAAAAAGAAACAATTAAACGGACATCCGCCCAAAGCGGCGGCGCGATTTATTTAAATAAATGACAAAACGGGCAAAAGAGTTAAATTAATTAAGCCTTTGAAGTTCAAATAAATTCAAAAATTAGGCAAATCGTCGCGGCTAATTTCTCCATTTTGTCCTTAACCTCCTCCTTTTCTTCTATTTCAACTCTTTTTCTTCCTCTTTTTTTCTTCCTTCCTCTTCATCCTTTTGTCTGTTAAATTGCGCACCCATCCACCTCCTCATCATTCTCGGGATGTTTGCTCTTTCGCTATCCCCCCCCACCCCCCCACTTCCACTTCCACTTCCATGTTTCAGCTTTCTTCATCATCCTCCGTTTGTTCCCACCGCTCTCAAAGCACTCCTTGAGGGCACTTTTGACCCCTCCAAATATCCCTCCCCCCCCCCCCCCCCCCCCCCCCGCCACTCAACTATTCACCCGTGCCAAATCTTTCCAACATCACTCCACTACCTCTTCCTTAAACAGCCTGCAGAACTATGAGTCTGGTGCGCTTTTCAAAAATTTACAAATTCAAATTTGTGCCATGGCATTCACTCCCCCTCCCACGCCCTTTTCGTGTTTATTAGCATATTCGATCATCTTTTTAAATTTCAACTCCATTTTCATAGCAACACAAAATTCGACCAATTTTCAGCTGAAAAGCGCTACGCCAACCTTCTCCAGTCAGCGTTGGTAAATTCAGAGTCCAAAGACGAGACAGAAAGCGACGACGACGACGAGAATGAGGGGGAGGAAAGAGAAGAAAATCGCATAATCGAGCAGAAGTCGTCGTTTTCATTCCCCGACCGCCAAATCGGGCACTTCCGCCGTCGACTGACCCCTCCAATTGCCAACTCTTCCACCGCCATGGCTCCGAACCCCTACGACGACGGACTGTTCATCGAACCGGCCGGCGACTACGACGTCGTCTTTGGGGACTACAATTCGACGTAAAGTGAACATTCGCAAGGGTTTTGGGTTATTTTGGAAGTATCGGCACTTGTAAGGGGTCAAATGTCTCATTTTGGAGAAGCCAACACAACTCTTTTGAAGTGCATTTTCCGTCAAGGATTGAGGAGGTTGAGCGCTTCCAGTTTGAAGCCCCCCCCCCCCCCCCCAAACCTTTTGAGGTGACCTTGTTTGAAATAAGCATTTCGAATGATCCTAAATTTATAAGATTTGGTGGCCTGAAAAAAGATATGACCTTACAAAATTTTTTGGTTGTGTGATTCGAGACATTTTTTGTTGCCGGAGATTCGGCGGACGGGAGGGCTTCGGACCGTTAGCCTTAAAGTGTAATTCAAGACGGAAATCAGAGCACAAATCCCAGAAACATTTACATTTTGTCGTAAAAAAGGGGGGGGGGGGGAGGGGAGTCAAATTAAACGTTTCTCGAGAGGGAGGGATTGACAGAAGCGAGCGATAAGGTCTCTTCTGTGTCCTCGCTCAACTTCCCCTCCTCCCCCCCCCCCACCCCCCACCTGCTGCTGTTGCTGCTGAACGCAGCAGCAGCAGAGCAGTAGAGGATATTTTTGGTCGTCGTCCTTTTGAATATGCGCCACGAGTTGGATGAGTGGGGGGGGGGGGGATTATTCTCTTAAATATACGCGAGGAGACCCCCCCCCCGGCGATTCTCCGTTTCTTTCACCACTTCGCTCTCTCTCTCTCCGCTATCGCTTCTCTGCCCGCAGTCTCTGCTCACACTTCTGCATCTTTGTCATGTCGCATACGCACACGGACGACAACGTTCAGTTCGCTGGAGGGGAAACGGGGGGAGGGGAAACGGGGGGAAAGGAGGTCATTCGGGCTTCCCCTCCCCTCCTCTCCCCTCTTCTCCCCTCCGGTCACTCTCCCGCCCGCCCGCCGCTTTAATTTATTAACCCATTCTTTCACTCACCACGGAACCGACAAAATTTATGGACTGCAAATTGCGCCTTCGCACCCCATAAATAACCCGCCAGGGACATAGAACAAATTTGTAGGGGACAGACAATTAATTGTTCGCTTTTGATTATTAACAATTGTTTTGTTGGCTAAACCAAACAAAACAAAATTAAACTAAATTCAATTCTTTCAATTGTTGCCATTCCCCCCCCCCGGCGACGCTTTGTTTGCTTCTCTTTCCTTCGACTTTCCGCCTGAATTGCCTCCGGCGAGGGATAATCTCCTCCGGTGGTCTAATTTGCCTGAGAAAGGGGGGGGGGGAGGGGGGGGGGGGAACGAGGGCCAATTTGTGTGGGCAAACGGAAGAATGGACGGAGGCCCTCCCCCAAAGTATTTGGGGGTTTGGGGCCGTCGTTCTCCCACTTTCCCTGCTGAATATTCCAGTGCCGACGACCATTGCCTTTCTGTGCCAAAAACGGTCACTGATTTTCACAGAATGGGCGACGGCGTCCCCTCCGGCAAACGCCCGTACATCCGACTGACCGTCCCTCTGAACAACGTGACGCGTCCTGTCGGAGCCGAAGTTCGGATGCGTTGTGAGGCTGCCGCCGCTCCGTTGCCCGTCCAATTCACGTACTTTTTTTTAATATTGTTTTTGGTATTTAATTTATTTAAATAACCTTTTACATTTTGAAGATGGTTAAAGAATTTGGCACCGGTGGAAAAGAATCGGCGGACCCGGATTCGGCACCGGGAAATGTCCTCGAAGCTGGTCATCATCGAGTTGGACGTGCTCGACTCGGGCTACTACCAGTGCACCGCCACAAATGCGGCGGGCAGCGTCAACAGCACCGCCGTGCTTAAGGCAAACCAATCATTTTTCTATTTTGAGTTGGACAGACTGATTTATGCCCGGGGGGGGGGGATGGACCCCCTGACAGGAAACTGAACTCTGAACCCAAAACAGTCAATCAGTCCAAATTCCCTTTAATTGAAATTGCCCTTTTCCGTTGCAATTTTGGCAAAATGTTTGTTGGCTCGTCCGTCCGTCCGTCCCATCATCGCATTTTGACGTGCCGCGGGCGTGGCGTCCTTTTTGCATTCTCTTCCCATGGGAAATTAACTAACGGAGAAACTGATGAAGAATAAATGAGAGTAATTGGTGGCGAATTTTACTTTTTTTAAATAAATAAACGTCCTTTTAAACAATTTACGGAATTCGCCCATCAGTCGAGGAGTAATTAAATATTTGGAGAGCCCCCCCCTCCCCCCCCCCCCCCTCAACCACCCTAAACCCCCCCAAATCCACTCAATTCCATTCAAATTCACCAACACCACCCGGCCACCATCCATCATTTATATATGTTTTCTTTTCCCATTTGGCCAAAAGACAGTGCAAATTAATATTCAATTTGAAATGGGGTTTTGTCCGCCCGCCGTGGGAATGGTTTAGGGGGGGGGGATTGATCGAATGGCGGGGGGGGGGCGAATGTTACGCGCCCTCAATGCAAAACAATCATTCCCACTGAATAAATAATAAAATCAAATCATTTCCTTACACAAAAATCCCCTGGAGCCAAATACAACAAATCCCCTGAGGGGTTTTGTTGACTTTTGCGACCACTTCCTTTTTCTGTTCCTTTCCCCTCCCCTCCCCCCCCCCCCCTTATTCCCCACTCGCTCGCTGTCCACACATTTGCTCATCCCCCGTTAATATTTCAGGGGTCAGTTCATCTTCCATTGGGCCATTTATCATCCGTCCATTCATTCCCCCGGGGGGGGGGGGGAGACTCTTCCCGTCTTTTTCCCTCTCTCTCTCGCTTTTATCAATCGATGTTGGGATGCCCTCTGGGGCATTCCGTACCCGTCCGTCCCCGAAGGCGTCATCGACTGGTGACCCTCCGCCCAATTCACTTCCTTCCATCCCCATCCAACACGACGGCGATTACCATTACCACCCAATTCCGACGGACGACAGAAGGAAAAGCGAATGAATGGGAGGGGGGGGACACTCAAAGACATTGTTTTTTTAGAAACATCGCCGAGGGGGCGGGGAATGGATGTCATTTACACTAATTGCACTTATTTCCTCGGTTAAATTACATCATTGCTCCCAGACTCCAAATAACAAAAAACCACTTTTAGAAGGCGCGGCAACATCACTTATATAAGCGACAATAATATTTGCTACATTTTTATGCGTCGGAGCAACAAATTTCCTCAAAAGTTCAATCCCTAAATGCCGGGCAGCCATTACCATAAAGCAAATTCTCTTAGAAAATATAAAACTATTTTTTGAGTATGATTTTGTGCTTTTTGAGTCTTAACACTTTACATGTCAGTCAGCTTATAAGTGGCTATTTCATTCATGTCCCAATGTTCATCAGAACACAATTTACCCTCTAAATTTTGCGTTGCCACCCCCCCCCCCCCCCCGTCTCATCTCTTTTCACCGCACAGATTGGCACCATCCGTCCACATCCCCTCGGGGGTCAACAAAGGCCCACCCCACCGCCCCACCCATCCCCGTCTTACCATCGAAGGATGTGCGATTAATCAATGAAAGGCCCCAAATGCAATTGGATGGGGGTTGGTTGGCCGCCCGCCACCCCACTCCTTGAAGCATTGGGCCAATGCTCCCCAGTCCCAATGCTAACCAACTTCCCCCCCCCCAAACACAAATTGTGGATTTGCGTGTGCATTATTTGTATTGTCCAACTGAAGGAAGAGATATGTACAAAGTCAATTCCTAATTTTTCGTACCCATAAAACACAAAGTTTGTCCATTAGTAATCCGTTCACTTTTTTAACCGAATCCCCCCCCCCCCCATTTTGTCCGTCCGTTCTGTCGACCTTTGCCCCCCCCCCCCCCTCTCTCCCCTTTCCCTTTTCCCTTGGGTTGCTTCTCATAGCCCCCATAGCCCCCCACCCGTGGGGGATTAACGCAAATGCCGCTATGATGATGACCATTGACTATTCCATTCCATTCCATCCACACCGAACAGAACATCATCAGCACAGACCGACCACCTTTTATCATTTCATTGCCCATTCATTCATTCATCCCCGCCCCTTCCCCCCCCCCCCCATTAGCCCATTCATTCCCTCCCTCTTTTATCCCCCCCTTCCAAATCATCACAAATCACAGCCATGCCAAATCAACTTAAAAGGCGGGCGGCCAAATAAAAGACTAAAAATGCCATTCTTCATCTTTGGTCATCCATTGCTTTTGTCGGTCCAAATAATCCTCTCAATGTCAAAAAATCGAACCTTTGGGAGGGAGTTCAGTCTCCCAATTCAAGCTCCCCCCCCCCCGTCCACTTACTGTCCGATCACCTTACAAATTGGGAGGGATGTTCAGTCTTTTGCGTCCGATCACCTTACAAATTAAGGTTTCCACCTCTCTCCCATCCTCCTCAACTTCATCCTTAGCCGGCAAAAAGAGAGGCGGACGAATACATCACCACAAATCGCACCCCCACCACTTCCAACAACAATCCGAGAACAGTGAAGCCGACTACGACAACGCAGCAGCATATGATAATTATCTGGACGAAGAGGTTGGCATGCAAAAAGCGATAGAATGGAGAAACGAACCCTCCGGGGATGGAAGTGCCATCCGCCGATAGCATTTAGTTCAGAGGTCCTTTGATGATCGGTCTTTATAAATTTTAGATGAAGTCCACCAACGAGGAAACAACTTCCAACGACCATAAAAACAACGATAATTTGTGGCGAGTGCCCAACGCCGCCGGGGGTTCTGGCTATATTCCGATTCGGAGGACGGGCGAATTGGACGGTCGATGGCTGGACGGAAAAGCGGTGCGTCAAGGCGATTGCATTGCCTACCGGGGCGAGGCATGCCAACAATTCTTGGCCGGCAAAAACGTCAAAGTCCTAATTGACCGGGAGCACATTTATGACGCCGGTAAGTTGGCAGTTCGCGTGTCGGATTATGCAGGCAAATTAAACTTAACTTGCAGAAAAGGATTTGCTGGCCGCTCTGATGACTGTTCGTGTGATGCCGGGGGTGTCCGAACAATGTCGCCGGTACTCCCACCAGGTTGCCTGCTACCACATGTTCAAGGTGTGACAGGACAGCGCCCTTGCTTGGCCTTCTTGCCTTTCTATTCCTTCCCAATTAAAGGTGTGCGAGACCGGCTTGTCCTCCACCACGACGGATACCCTTTTGTTGTGCCGAGAGGACTGTGAGCAGCTGAAGGTATAAATCGCCTCATGGCACTAATCACTGATCTCTTCTGATTTTGCTATTCTTTTCGCCAGAATAACGTGTGCCCTAACGAATTTGCAATGGCGGCACAGCACGACCTGGTTGGAGATGCGCCGAAGGCGTTGTTGCCGGATTGCGACGTGCTAACCGCCGGAGCGCCAAAATGTCTGAACGTGCTGGACAAAAGGGTGGGTGAATGGTCTTAATTTATATAATCAGAGACTAATGGACCTTGAACAATAGCCTCCTCAACCGCCTCCGGGCGACCTTTTCACTCCGACCTCGTCCTCTTCATTTTCCTCTTCCGCTCTCTCCCACTGGTGCTTTGTTGGTGCTGGGACCAAATACCAGGGTACTGCTTCAACTACGCGAAGCAACCGGCCCTGCATCTATTGGCCTAGTACACCGAACAGGTTAATACATGTTAATAAAAGTTGTCTTCAAATTGGTGATTCAGCGAGTTCAACACGGACAGCCATCCCCAGTTGAGGAATGCCAGAAATCACTGCCGAAACCCTTCCTATCGTCGTTCCCAGTTTCAAGAACCATGGTGCTACACCGTGTCGCCGGGCAATTCACTGGTTGCCGAACCATGCAATGTTATACACTTCCCCACCGAATTGGCTCAACATTTACTTTCAGGTCCCTCGATGTCCCCCTAATTTGTATCCGGACCTGGACGATACGCCCTCAGCACTGGACTCTTCCAACCCGCTCGCCTCCCTCACCGCCTTTTGGGACTCTCTCTCCACTCAGTCTCAACTGATCACTCTCTCCTCCGGGCTGGGGGCCATTGCTTTTTTGCTGATTTTGTTGTTCTGTTTGTTCTGTTGTCGGAGGGAAAGGAGCCGACGGGCGGGGAGAAGGCGCAAGAATTGCCTCCAGGGGATGACGGCACAACAGCAGCAGCAGGAAAGCGCCTCATCGATGCTGTCGGGGAGCGTTGTGGCGTCTCAACAGCATAAAGTTGCCACGGGGTCCATGCAGAATGGGCATGTGCCGCAACATCCACATCATCACCACGTTCTGGTACAGAGTTGCAACGGCGGATCCACCATCACTAACAGGCATAGTTTAAGCCAATACTCGAATTTCTAGAAGCCTCCTTAAATTGGAGGAAAGTTTCTGTCTTAAGTAATCAATTTGTTACCCACTCCTTTCTACTTCATTTCGTTTTCAGCGACTTGAACAGCGCGTTCTATCGAAAAGTGCAAGATGAGCGTATGCGTGCCGCCGGAGCCATGCCAAATGACGAAATGTTGAACCCGTTGTTACCCTACGGCGGCGTCGGCGGCGGAAGCATCGATCACATTCAAACGGCGCCTTTTGCCACAGGGAACAACCAACCGCCGACGATATTTGAGCTGAAACACTCTCAACAGCAGCTGCACCACCAGCAGCAGCAGCCGTACAGATTCTGGGAAAGTGCCGCGGCGTCGGGCGACACAATGAATTCGGTCTCCGCTGCCGGGGGATGTTACCCGCAGTATTACGTCCAACAGTCACAGAAACAGTCCTACAGTAGTCCCCACGCCAGCACTGAACCGGCCCATACGGTAGAGGAGCCGTACCAAATCTCGAGCATCCACGAGCAGCAGGTAAAGCGAGGTCAATTGAGGAGAAGCACTAAAAGCTTCATCTTCTAACCAATTCCAACCAGAACATATTCGGTTCCTGGCAATAAAATGTAATTTAGTTGCGTTTCTCGGATCGTCTGATCGGCGAGGACAGCAGCACTTTGTTGACTTTGGGAGAATGGGAGGGAGGAATGATCAGCGGAGCTTCCCTCAAGGCATCATTTTTAGGCGAATTCCGTTGTTATTTTTCAATTTTGGGTCGCCATCAAATCACTGAAGCCGAATATGCCACACATTGCGATTGAACAGTTCCGCGAGGAGGTGATGGCCATTGGCCTGTTTGAACACCACAACGTTGTGCGTCTGTTAGGCGTTAGCTTTCTGCAGGGCGGCGATATATGTGCCGTTTTCGACTATATGATCCACGGAGATTTGGTGGAATTTCTGAAAGTTCGGGAGCCTCGAAGTGGCACAGAGTGCGTTTACAATTTACAATGAACGGCACAAAAAGCGTGTTCATTCATTTTAAGGAATGACGAGCAGGAGAGGGCACGGAATGCGGAAGACTTTCTGAGAATAGCCACCCAAATTGCCTCTGGGATGCAATATTTGGTCAGCAAATCGTTTGTACACCGCGATTTGGCGGCACGAAATTGCCTAGTTGCCGATCAGCAAGTGATCAAAATAGCCGACTTTGCCCGGATGAAGCCGCATTATGCTGGCGACTATTACAAGGTGGTCTATCTACAAAAGGCATTTTAAGTGCCGCCGGCTATTGCTTTGCTTATCACAGGATTGCCTCGAGTTTAGAAAAAGTTTTCGAGTCGAGCTTCGAGTCTGAAAACCTCGAGTTTCGAGTATTTTTTAAAGTGATTGGGAAAATAATAAAATATGCCAAATTCAGCTGAATGCCAACGCTCGCGGAGTCCCATTGAGATGGCTTCCTCGGGAGGTTCTGAATGAGGGCAAATACAGCGAAGCGTCGGATGTTTATGCCTTTGGGGTGTGCCTCTGGGAGATTTACACTTATGCGAGTGAGTTTAATATGGGCAATAAACAACAAACAAAAGCTGACGCAAATTTTACCAATTTCTATTTTTTGAAAATGAAGAATAATTAGTGAGTGAGTATATTATTATTGGGTAGGAGAAACAAATTCCGAAAGCGCGTTTTGTTTCGGGGGGGGGGGGGGGGTAAACTGTCCAATTAAAAGGATCAACCATCTTTTGAAGGACAACCGTACGAACGATTTACGGACGAGGGAGTGATCAGGCTCATCCAGGAGGAAAGCTTATTGGACATGCCCGAGTATTGCCCGCCGGCTGTGTACGCGCAAATGGTCGAATGTTTCAACGCAAACCCGTTGAGGAGGCCCAACTTTTGCGAGCTGTACTCCAAATTCCAGGCAGCACTAATCAACCCCCTCCTCTCATTTCCGTATAAAAATAATTTATTCTTAGAAATGGCTCACGTCCGGCCAACCTTCCGCCCTTCAAATGCAACAGCATCGAGCAAGTTCCGTTCATTCGGGCGGTTCGGGCAGCGGCGTCAATGGCCATTTGATGAACGGACAGGCAGGGCGAATGTTGCGTCAAACGCATCCACAGGGAGCCGCCACTGTCCCCTCACCGGCGCCAAACGGTTCCACAACAATTTTGGCCAGTGGCGGAAAGATGGCCAAATTGGCACTGTTGGGCAACGGAGGAGCTTCAATTGTGCACAGTACTCCGATCGGTAGGGGAAATGATCAACGGAAAAGGAGATCGATCAATTGATCATTCATTGTTAAGCTCAAAATTCATCGGATGACGGATCACAATCGAAGAAGCGACCGATACCCCCGGCTCGGAGGAGACAACCACCGGCACACAACCGGGTGGCCTACACGGAGGATGAAGAGGAGGACGAGGAGGGCAGTTACAGCAGTGACGAGAGTCGAGACAGCTGAAGGGACTGACTGCTTGAAGGAAAGTGCGTGCCGCGGGCTTTCATTTTTCTCTACCAATTAGCAACAAAACACACAACCAACCACCTCTTCACAAATGACACTAAATGAATGAGCTTATCACCGCCGTCCCATCTTTCAGCCTCTCTAATCCATCGACATTCTTTCAGTGACTCCAATCGTCCAATTATTCTAATGAATCTCTCTCTCTCTCTCTCTCTCTCTATACCAGCAGGGCTCGTATACGTACTTGAATGCAAGTACAAGCAGTGCTTCAAAATTGAACCTCATTAAAATGTGCTTTCTGAAATGTTGAATATAAATTTTGAGTGTACTTGTTATTTGACAATTAAGTACTTGAAAACCAACATATTGTACTTGAATCCAAAGGCTTTCCGAAACGAGCCCTGCTCGATACTATTCTCGAGTATAAAGCGCGCTCTCAAGCGAATTCAGCCTATCAATTCATTCATCGAATTGTGATCTTCCTATTGTTATACGACAATGATAATTCTTTCTTTACATATTTTCTGAAAATCACTCATCCAATTTTTTGATACATATTTCCAAAAATTTGAAATTTAATCATTGATCATTTTTCTTTATGTACAAATAAATAAATAAATAAATGGAATCAAAGAAATGGCCGGTTCCATGGTTATTTGAAGTTTCCGTGGTTAAAATGACTATGCCCTCCCCCGCCTAACCATGGCAATTTCATTAAAATTGAAAAAAATCCTCACAACACAAAAGCAGGTGAAAAATATAATAATATTTTTAAATATTTTAAAAGTGTTATTGTACTTAATTACAATAAATTTGGATTGAAAAAAATGATAAAGCTGTGGGAATTTGAACACAACATTTATTGCTTCACCACCGCCGTTCATTTCAACAGTTCAACCACCAATTTTATTTATTGTTTTCTTTTAAAAGAGCCTTTTGGGCAAATTACTGTATTAAGTTAGGTAAACATCTTTTTGTCGAATGCCGGAGGGTGTGAAGTGTTTATAGCTGCTGCTGGGCTCTGTTCCATTCATTGTTGATATGAACATTTCGGCTTAAGGTTATTCATCAACTTTTATAAATCTTATAAAATTATAAAAACCAACGGCTTTTATAACTATTTTTTATTTGTTTTGGGGGGGGGGGGTACGGTTGGGGTAACTTTGGCGGCGCCGTCGCCGCCGACTATATTGGCGCGACCAACTTGGCGCCCCTCCTAAAAAATACAATATTGGCGCCGGCTAATCTTTTAATAATGAAAAAGTATTCGTTTCAATTATATTCCTAATGTTTTAGATCAAAGTTTAAGCCGACAATGATCGATTGCGGAGCATCAACGGCAGCGGTGGACGGCGCCGTCGGCGATGGTGCGCCGACTATTGTCTACACGGACGGCGCGTGTATTGGGAATGGTTCTGTTGGTGCAAAGGTCCTCTTTTTATGAAATATTCATGAAAATGGAATTTTATTATAATGCGGGTTTGTTTCAAAGCCAAAATTGGCCAATTTTCGGTGGTGTGAATTGGTTACTCCCTCATGGATAACCCGGCTTTTACTTCTTTTGTATTATTAAATTTCCTCCCCTAAGGCGGGTCTTGGCTTGTTTTGGTCCGACGGCCATCCGGACAATTTGTCCGCGCCGATCACGGGCCCGCCCAGCAGCAATCGTGCTGAATGTTTGGCCGTAATTGCTGCGTTGGAAAAGGCAAAATCGCGTAACATCCACCAATTGGTGGTAAGAACGGATTCAGCATTCCTTTTGAATGTAAAATTTCTGGGACAGCTAAAGAATAGATTTAATAGTAAACATTTAATCGCAGTTTCATACATCGATGGCCAGATGGCGTCTTAACGGATGGACGAACGTCAAAGGGACGGAGGTGAAGAATCGGGAATTGCTCGAGCGGCTGGACAAATTGATGGCCGGGGATGTGACAACCGAATTCGAGAAGGTGTTGGGCCATTCGGGCGATTATGGCAATGAGCAGGCTGATATGTTGGCCAAACGGGGGGCCGAGATGTACACGGGCAATGCGCAAGAATAAAATGCATTATAAATATTTAAAAATTTCCGATCATATTGTTCAACAGTTTCAGTAATTGCATTGATTTTAAATTTCGTTCTAAGAATAAAAACCTTAATACAAGTTTTGTTTGCTAATTTCTCGCGTTGAAATACCTAAACCATTAAAAAAGGAAGTGGCCTCAGTCGTTTTTTGCCCCGATCGCTCCGATCTCACGCTCAGCCTGTTCTTCCTTCGTCAGAAGACGTCCAGCTTCAACTTTGCGAAGGTCACCACGTCGGCGTCCCAACTGTATCAGTGCGAAACGTTTGAATGTGCTCGCTGAGAGAACAACTTTAACAAGTCGTGGACCCTTTCTCTTAACATCGTCGCGTCTGCCCATCCGATAAAGCCTCCGCGTCATTATTTTTATGCTTACATCGCTGTCACTTTTTCTATGTTGGTATCCTTCCTTTTGGCACTTATTCCCTTATCCCCTACTTGCTCCGTCATTGCACACTGGCATGATGACATTTTGTTCACTAATTTGTAAGACAAAAAAACATATTTCGTCTACGCAACATTTAGGGGTGCATTTTTCGTTTTTATTGAACTAGCGCAGGGCTGCGTCGGGTTAAGACAATGTTCAAGTACAAACATTTTCCAAGTAAATGACGGGCCAATTTTAAGAAATCCAAGTACACTCAAAGTACATTCAAACAAAAATCACTTTATTCCGGTAAATTGGATCATATAATCCAGAGCAAAATCACTCAAGACCACTTTTATAGGATTTGCTGAAAACGACCGCCATTTTCTTGAAATTTTTGAATGGGTATACATAATGCCTTGAATGTATACATAATGCCAAATCGTGAGTTTCTGTTAAAATCCAAAAATTTTAAACACTCCGGCAGAATGCGGCATGCGCCTACGGCGATCAACATTTTCTCCTTTTGCACAGTGCCGCCTGCTGTTGGCATTTCCCCTTTTGGAATTTTTTTGGGGTATATTCTAATGCTTATTAGCTATTTATTATTTTAGTTTTTCTTCTTGCTTGAAATGCGTATTATTTTCGGGCGACAACACATAAAATTATGAAAGGAGAAGAGGAGAAAGTATTCACGAAAGATGGAGACGGAGTGACGCAACAAAAACTTGAGAAAAGGCCCAGCTCAGATCAGCGTTATTACCAAATTAATAATCGGCCAATCAATCGGGGAAACGGATGCGGTGAATTGTCGTCGGAATCAAAGAAAAACGATGTCCCGACTGAACGACAGCCCACGACTTTACCATTGTCAACAAAACGCAAATCATTAATGGTGAGGACCCGCGAGGCTCGCGAAGTCTTTTTGAAGATGGAACCGGAGAGGAGGCTGTCCAGGTCAGATGAAAAGCAATTTTTTTGTACCAAGCGGGTTTGTTTAGGATGGTTAGGGCAGAGTGGTTGTTAGAACATTTTGGAAGCGTCGTGATACTTGAAAAGGATGCTAAAGAAAATCATCAGCAGCATAGCCACCACCACCACCAACAACAAAGCCGACGTGGGAGCAGCCGATTGAAAGTGTGGACGACAATTAAATTGCAAATAAACATTTTGGACATTTAGGGCGTTTCAGTGTGCGGTCTTCTCTCCCGAGAACTCACTCAGCCGGGGAAGGATGAACGCCTTCGACTTGGTCCAAACACAACCGTTACTTTCTTGGCCTCTTCCTACCGGGTCGTATTTGTCATTGATCTGAGCCCATCCAGCTTTGTTATTGTTAGTTAATTTGCTTTAATGTACTCTCACCCACTTTGTTTATGTGTTGCAAAAATGTTTTTAATTATGAAACTTTAAATCAATTTGAATTTAAAGGATGACTTGGACTCTGTTCTATACAATCGATTAATTGAAGCCGTCATCAAATGTCTTCGAAGTTTGGTTAAAAAGGTTGCTTTGGTCTTTAGAGAAATTTTCTCCTTTCCCAACTAAAAAGGACTTAATTAATTTAATTTTTTTTGGTCTTCAGATGGACATCCCCGGTGCATACAATGCTAACTGCCCAACGATTTTGCTCTCTCTCTGTGCCTTCAGTCCTTTTCTGTGCTTTCCAAACGACAATGTCTGAATTGGAGTTGACTTTCATGTTCATCTTCTGTGCGTTCAGGTGCTACTTCAGGGAGTCCTTCTTCGGAAAGAGTCTCTCGATTCTGTGATTGGTCAGCTGGTCATCCGTGTTAAACATTTTGTGGATACTCTCGTACTGTTCGCTCAGCCCCATATGAGGGAATGGAGTGCGGGCAGTAGGCGGTCTCGGATGGCAAAAGATTCTTCAGGAAAAGGGAGAAAAGAGAATTCGACGACGCCCTTTCGACAAGTTGCGATGGCTGCTGCTGTTACATCGGGAAATTTATTGTCTTCCGACAGGGGCTTTGTGCATTCGGATTGGGCACTGATATTCATGTTGCGTATGGGCATCCTTTCCATTCAAATGATGCAGCCACGGAGCTTGGCAAACATCGGTTGTAGACGAATTAAGCCTAAGCCTAATCTTCACATTTTTTTGTCAGTGATCGTCACCGATGGCGTTTGCAGTGTTTTTGATCAGCAAGCCCTGCAAGGGATTTTGGCCCAACTTCGCCTCCATTCAATTGCGTGCTCATTCATTCAGGTTTTTCCCTCTTTGACCAATTAATCCTTCCTCTCGAAATGTTATGGCTTCATCTCAAAAAATATCAGCAGCACCATTAAAACCAGAAATTGGTATTCAATTTTTGCCAACCCCCTCGAAAAGTTTCTCTGCACCCGAATCCCCGATTTTTCCTCAGCTTCGTTCGGCTTCTCTCCGTGGCCCTGTCCTTGGTCATGTCGGTTTTCCCGAGCTGTTCAAGTTCATCGCCACCGCCACTCTCGGCACTTTTCTGTTTGAGGACCAACTCGATCCAACAGACTCATCGGACCCATTGGATCCAATTCAACGGGCATTACTTACTTGGAGTTTCCAGAGAGGCTCTAACGGAATTTCTGGCGGACTCAAAAGCCCATCGTTGGGAGAAATACGAGCAAAGTTTTATCGAAATTCTTTTGGTATTTACATAAATGCCACAACAGTTATGTACGAAACAAACGATTCTCTCGAGTCTACGAGGGCAGTCTGGCTAATTTGTTGTCTGCTCGACTTTTTGAGGGATATTCCGTCCGACATGTCGACGAAATAATTGGTTGTGTCGAACAACATCCAGAAGCTACCTTACCCGCCCCATCGGCTACTTTGCTTTTAATTCATTTGTCTTTGGCCTGGCGTCCGTTGGTCACCATTGAGTACAACATTTATGTGCCAAAATTGAAGCCAGCGTGGCCGAGCGTCATTGTCGGCCAGAGAAAGTTAGTGTAATATTTGACTTGATTAGCGTTGGAATTTTTTGACAATTTTTATGTTTAGTTGCGCATTACAAGTGGAAGTGTTCATTGAGGCCCATCTTTCCTGTTCTACTTCCAATTTGCTCGGCGAACGGCAGGACCCTTTTTCATTGAGGGCAGCCATCGGCAGGTACCATTCGTGTATAATATCCATTTTTAATTTCTGTTGACCGACTCAGTCTGAGTGAGGTCGACACCCTTTTGCTCCACCTGAACAGCTTCAACTCTGACTCCGCTTATTGGGAGTTACCCAAGGAGGTGGAACGGGCCGTTGCTCTGTTCGAATACAAAAAGGCCTCTTTAAGTGTGGAGTTAACGGAGAGATACGAGTGAGTTGCATGGCAATTCTGTTTAAAAATCCTTTCAACAGATCTTTGCGTCACTCGAAATTTGTCTCCTACTGGCAACCCCTCTCAGCCATTGACGAAGCCTTTTGGTTTATTTAAAATTTTGATTTTCTTGGAATTTGGAAAAATCCAAGGCAACGGTTAATGCACACGCACACTGTTCGACTTATTCTTGCTCATGACTACCCCCTCCCGGACCGAATGTTCACCTCGCAGCGAAAAGGACGCTTTAGTCATATAACTTCCGAAATGGCATTCAACGAACTGCACGCGCATTTGAAGCGATGGGCAAGCTTTGCTTTGGTCCGTGATCAATCGTACGTGTGCCTTTTGCACGAGGGGAACGGTTCGGAAAGGTAAATGCATCCCTTCCCCTCAGAGAATTTGTTAGACATTTGTCCATTTTGAATCAGCCCAACCAAAAAGAATGCGGTTGCCGTCGTTACACCTCCCGAATTCTTCCTGATTCGTACTGCCATCGATTTGCCCGGCGCAATCATTCGCCTTTCTTTTCCCGGAAGCATTTCGGCTCAGACGCGCGACGATGTGATGATTTTCTTAATTAAATTGAATTTTTTGCTTTTATTCGACAGATTCTTCGCAAATTCGCCAACAATTTGGGACGACTGCGCACCATTCGAGAGATTCAAACTGTGGAAATTTCTGAAAAACTATTGGAGAACAGTGAAAGACGGCAAATGATGGCGGTGAACAGAACGTTGGAATTCGCTTCGGAAATAGTTGAGAAAATTGCCTCTGGCATCTTTGATTTTTTTTTTTCATCAAAAGGTTCAAAATTTTACCAGGAATTGCCTTCCCTGTGCATCGTGCAGAAACCATTTGAACGCATATTGATCCGTTACCACTCCATTCCATGCGATTTGCGTCGCATTGTTCGGCTCGAGCGCACGGACAATCCTTTGGCCAAACGCGAGATGGTTCTGCACAATGCAGTCGCTAGTTTCCTGACTTGCAGACGTCAAGTGTGGCATTTCCGCGACATTTTTATTAAAAGAACGGTGCCCCCTCTCTCTTCGTTTGAATTTATCCTTCAAACATTGCTAAGGTACAAAAGTTGAGGTTTTCTTGGTTTAATTAAAACCGACGACTGGTGTTCAGACTTCGACTTAACCAAGGCTTTCAACTCGCTTATTCTCGGAATGGAATTATTACGGTATGTGAGTCAGGAAACAATTTTCTTTAAGAAACTTAATGTAAGGCATTGAAACAAAACTCCATATCATTTAAATTTCAAGCTTATTCGACAAGTTCCTGCGCAAAAATTGGAGATTGATAGTCAGTTGCCAGTGTTGGAGCAGTGCGTTTTGTTTGGGCCGACAATTGTCGAGAACGGAGGAGGAGAGCAATTGCATTTTGGTACGGCAACGGACGCGGTTTTGAGACGGCCGAGGTGAACAGAATTTTTATTTAACAAAAAAAGATTCATTTTATATGGTTTTTATCTAAGGTTGGGAGGAGAGTCTGCAAACCGAACACCGGTGTTTATTTGTAAATTTTTTTTTGTTTTTAGGAGCTTCCAGAATGAGTTGGAGAACGACATGAACCAATTGGTCAACAACGATAACACAAATGGGGACGAAAATTTTGGCACAATCGAATCAAGCAGGTCGGGTACTCTGCAGCAGACCAGCGACAGCGGTAGAAGCAATGCGACGATAAATGCACAGATAGTCACGGAAGTGTGGAGTGAACCGACCAGACAAAATGGTGCCGAAAAAGCTGTAGATGGAGGAATGGAACGATCGCGGAATGAAGTGAGTCAAATCAAAAGGGCGGGCGAGAAAGATTGGACTGGACCACACATGCACATAGGGGCGGTTTGGACAGACCAGATTTTTTGCTTTATCTTGTTCATACCTGTACAAGGGATGGCCAAATCCGAGGCCCATACGACGTACAATTGGCTCAGGGGGGTGGCCTCGGGACAGTTTCGATACAATCGGTTATTCGAATAAATTTGCCCCGCTTAATAAATTGATCCACATTTTGAAATTCTTAACCCCCACCCCCCTTACGACAAACGAGAAGAGGTGGGGGGGGGAGGGGTGGGGCCGGGCCGGGCCGGGCCTATTTACGAGGGAGGTCGCCATGACCACCCCTTGTACACTGGTATGATCTTGTTGGCAAATTTTTCAATGGGTGCGACAAGGTTTGGTCGACCAGACCGGAAGCCGACATTTCAGATTTTTTATTCATTTTGATGATGAAGGGGTTTTGAAGTCCGACACGTTCTTTTCCATCTTTTGCAAAGTCTTATCTCTCTAGTACTTGGTGTATTTCCCGAATTTGAGTGATTTCGCTCATTTTCATTTGCCTTCTTTGGGTTGAGGCGGCAGACGGTCTTTACGACCAATTGAGGACTTTACCACCCTTTTCACACATGCAACGGCAAGTCTAAATCTGCCCCTTTCGTCCCCCACTTTTCGTCCGTCCATCCCGCGGTGTTTTGCTTGTTCAGCTTCCTTCCCCCCTAAGCCCCGCACCGTCCTTTTCCTTCGCTAATAATCCCATCGCCTGCCTCTCTGTTGGGGCGCTGTCTCCCGACAACAATTTGTTACTGCATTACATTCGCCAGCTCTTCTGTCCCGAGAACGTGTGGACGACCGCCCATATTTGTCTTCTTCCCTTTCATCATTTTGCCCCCATCCGCCGCCATCGTTACCCTCTCTCTTCCCCCCACAATCTCTCCCCCCTCAATCATTCCAACCACTCCCTCCCCCCTCCCTCCCCTCCCCCTCCCTCCCCCTCCCTCCCTCTCCCGCCCGTTTACCCTCCATGCGCCAGCCAGCCAACCAACCAACTCGACTATCGCCACATTTCATTATTGGTGTGAATGAATGAGAGGAATAAAATGGACTTTCATCTGTCCGTATTTTAGAAGAGAAATTGTGGTAATGGTAAAGCGATGAACAGGAAAGCGTTTCGCTCACTTCTCAAAAATCTTTGTACAAAAAGTGTAATAGAAAAAAAAGTTGTAAAATAACTCTCATTCAATTATTAGTAAATGTATGATTTATATTGTACCTTTAGGGCGGGGGCGGGACAGGTTCCTTCCGGCTATTCGCTTGTCCTTACAAATTAGGCTGTGACTGATCAGCAATATTTGCTTTCGTTCCACTTGTCCGTGTACAATTCGTAGTCATCATAATCCTATCCCTTTAGGGGATATTTGCATCGAATCATAAAACTCCCGGCAGTTTTTGATGGTTGTTGTTCGGAACTCGCTTTTTTTACGTTCATCTCTCTCATTCGGCATTCATTCCCCTTTCCTGCTTTCCCTCCCTCTCGTTTTTTTTTTGTTTTTTATTCCTCCTTTTTTTCTTCACTTGTACTGATTGTGAGACGCATTCCATACTCTCGACGATTGCTCTACGATCTTGAATGAAACGAATACCTTTCCATTTTGCTCGTAAGGAGTACAGCGGAAGGAAAAGCTGGGATGAACGAATAGAATGGGAAAGGGTGGAAGCGGTGAAGGACATAGATGGGGGGGGGGGGGGTGGGGGAGAGATCCATCCACCCCCACCCCGTCCAACCATCCTCCATTCATTTGTCCATTTCCATTGGACCTTCCCCTCCCCTGACACGTCTCATCTCTTCTCCTCTCCCCGCCCATCCATCCCCCCCCCCCCCCCAATTCATTCCTTTCAATGGTTTTTTATGTGGCCAAAATCATCAGATTAGTAACCCCTCCCCCCCCCCCGCCCATCACAAAGCGATCCTCCCAACATTATAACATCAAACGGATCGTCGGGCAATCGAATAAATATTTGCAAAGCTGGTCTTATCTCTCATGAATTCCCATTCAATACCACAAATTGCATCCTCCACCCATTCTTCCGCTGGCCGTTGGCCAATTTTTGGCCATCCATAGGATGCTCTTGCACTCTAATGTAAGGGCGCCCGCCTTTATCGTTCACGTATTTTCTTTATTCATCCCGCCCCCCCCCCTCCCCCCCCCCGCCCGCCCTCATCCGGTCCGCGTTTTCTTCAGCGTCTTCCACCTCTTTTTCATCTCGACGTGAGTGAGTGTAATTTACCCTCTCCGCTAAACAGATCCTTATCTCACTCACAAATCAGTGCCCCCCCCCCCCCCCTCCCCTCCCCTCCGCTCTTTCAGCCGCTCTTATTCTGACTCATTTTGTTCCTCGCCATTTCCATCCATCTTTCCAACACTCATCATCGAATTCCCGGTCAAACTCACCAGAATTCCATGCCTCGGTGTGACACACAAACATTTCGCGAAAATTGCCTGCAACAGAAACAAAACCCTGTCACTCCAACCAACCGCAAATATCATTTGATTTGTCACTCTCTCCCCCCCCCCCCCCCTCCCTCCCTGTACAAAAACACTTGGATTGACAGAATCCAAACAGTCGGACGGACGGTGGATGATAAGGCGATGTGTTAGAGTCCCCCCCCCCCCTTTCCTCAATTGGCAAAAAAAGCTTTCCGCCGTCCTATCGATGATTGCTCATCCATTCTACCCCCTTTAAATATTACTCCCGGCCAACAACCGTCGCCCCTCCCCCTCCCTCCCTCCCTCCCTCTGATATTTATGGCCCAACCATTACTATTCTTTGCTGTTATTATTCCAAAAATTGAAATTGCTTGAAACAAACTAAAATATTGTACTGCTTGCAAAAGAGGGAGCATGGCTCAAGTGGAGAACAGAATATCACTATCGATGAATGCGCTGGGATTAGTGAGATTCTTTTTCTCCATTTGCACCATTCGCTTTCTCCTCATTCGTCGCCCCTTCGACTCCACACTTCGATATGGGAAATGGACAATGACAGAACTGGCACTTTATCCGTTGTGATCAACGCTTTGTTGTTCCCTTTGGTGCAGTTGCTGCGGGAGAATGACCTCCTCATCCGCACTCTGTTCACCTTCGATCAGCTGATGGGCGTTTGCAATTCTCGACTTTGGGTGGACAAACCTTTTTTGTTGGAGACGGCTAAGGACAGAGAGGGCACCAAATGCCATTCATCACCGGACTCTTTTGTCCAATTTATGACCGATCCGTTCGATCTCGATACACTCCTCCGACACGCCACACAACGACATTTGATGATGCTTCCAGCCATAGGATACGGTAGGTGGAGCAGAACGTACCGTGGTGGAAAATAAAATAGTTTTTTTGAGTATTTTTTGGAACCAGGTACCACAGATTGAGTGCTAATAAATTGCTATTTTGAGCCCTAGGTTTTAAATATTAATTTTAAAAAACTATTTTTTGGCAATGTTTTAGCGGATGGCGATCCTCACAGTTTGACGAGACTGTCGTTTCTGTTCAAAGGACTCCAACGAGAGTTGACCGAGTTTTGTGACGTTTGTATTGAAGTTTCTGATGAAGCACTGGTCACTTCGATAATCTCCGAGTTGGAGCAGTGCAATTCTGATGAAGATGAATTGTTCGATGGATTCGAAACTTCACAAACGCCTTCCGGCATTATTTTGGACAAAGCCCCTGCGGCTTTTCCAATTCGGGATGAAGCAGGTCCTTCTCCCGCCGATTTCCCCGAATCGTCCAATGAGCGTGGTGCACCAACGACGCTGCCGAATGTAGACGACCCATCGTCATTCCAGCTACAGCAGCAACTCAATCAGCGTTCAACATCTGTGCCATTGCTGTGCGATGAGCAGGGCCGATTGAAACCGCTTCTTCGTCATACGAAAGGATTTACGCCTACGAATGGAATTGAAAAAGCGTCGACGAGCGATAGACCCTCTCATCCTCAAAGACTGGCCTCGGCGTCCACCGTAAATGTGGCAACAGCACAGCAGCGACGGGAAGAATATCACCAGCGAATGGCACAGACTCCCAGTGCAGGATTTCTTCTAGGACCGCCGAACAGTGACGAATGGTAACAAAGTCCGTTAAAATGTGTTAGATTCACGGCAATTTTAGTGAGCTCCGTAAGAAATTATCTGCCCCGACCTCCGTGACTGCCTTCTCGCAGTTTCATCACCAAGGCGCCGTCGCCCCTCTCTCCACGAATCACTTCAAAAGTACCAAAACCCCAGCCGCGCGTGCGTTGCGCGTCTATGCAAAACGGCTGAACAATTGGTGCCTTTTGGTGTACGTGATTGCCAAAGATGCGCGGATGTGTCGCCAGATGATGAAGAAAACAACAAAAACATTTCCCGTGATGGCATTTCTATGCGATAAACCTCGAATGGCACGGAATTTTGTGGAGTGTGGTGGTACGAAGACGAGATGGAAAGTGGAGGATTTTGGGATTGGAAGAATGGGGAAAGAAAGTGCAAAATGTGGGAAAGACGGACAATCACCATCATTGAATGAAGAGCCTAATTTGGACATATTCTTTCTCAGCGGATGCTATGCAGCAGCAAATGCGGGTCAGAGAGATTCTCGGCCGATAAATTCGAAAAGAATCGTTCGTTTCTTTAAGTTTTGCTGGAGACTGACTACTCCGCACTGATCTCCATGTACTTACCTGTGGTAGACCTTTACGAGCACAGCGAGAAGGTGTTCCACCAGCAGCTGTTCACCAAGGCTCTTATCGTAATTCGACAAATAATTCATTAGAAAAAGATCATCCGACCAAAACATTCAGTGCTCTGTGTACGCGTGCCTTTGCCAGGAGCTTTTTGTGCCCGTTCCAGTGCTGGCCGATGTGTTGCACTATCGTTGTGAACCCACCAAAATTGAAGTTGGCTCCATAAACGAAATACTCAGAGACACGTGCACACACTTGGCAACTTTGACGAGAACAGGAGATGAAGTGTGAAAGGGTTTTGAGTTAATAGTTTATAAGGAACTTCAGCCTTGTATTGTTACTGCTCCAACTCGACAATTGCCTCTGGCTCCCGCATCGTCTTTAACTTCCAATGGCTCTTCGCCATCCGACCAAACATTTCCCCATCCACAGGGGTTATTATTATCCAAGGGCGTAGTTTAGAATTATTTTCGTTCTTAGAGCCATCCATTCGTTGAGTTTGCCTAATTCGATGAACCGCAGCAGTGGCGAGGAAACTTTAGTGATGGCAGAAAACGGTGGAGACGATGTGGAACGAGGAGGAGGAGTCCATGACTGTCGAAATCAGTTGGACGACTTTCGTACAGCGTTCGACCAACTGCTCCAACGCCACAGCTTCTATCGCGTCCCAGGCTTATCCGATTTCTTCTTCTATTGGCCAAAACATCACACCCAGCAAGAGTACTCGTTGAGCTCCATGAACTTGCCAGGGCTTGAGGATTTTGTGAAAAGTTATAAACATTCAGTTTGTCCGTAATATTTACTTTGACAGTTCCTATGACCGGCGTAGCGTTCTCATCGCCGCCCGTCTTTGGTACCGCACCACCACTGGAAGTGTCTAGGCCCGAGCCGAAAAAAGCGTCAAACTTTACTCGACACAGTTCGGCTCGGAACACAACGAACCGGAATGAAACATCGGCGGCTTCGATTGTGGAGTGTCGGCGAAGACATACAAATGCGATGGAGTCGGTAGCAGCAAAACAAGTCGAAGACGATCAGCGCGAAGCGCAATATAATTGTAAGGAAGATTGAATGGCAATGAGCTCAATACGGGGGCTTTGCTTTGCGGTTTCCTCAGGAGTAATTAGTCCATGCGCTTTCAGCACTTCAAAGGCATTGCTGTCACTCCGAGTCGACGGCTTCGTGGGAATTGGACCCCTTCGGGCGCGAAGTGTACGGGACGGAGGACAGTGAGAAGAGCAGTTTGGCAGGGGAATTGTTGAGCGTCGAGAATTGGCCTTTGTTCATTCAGGTTCCAAAGATCACTTTATTTTTTGATTTAAATCCTTTTCAGTTTTCTGTATCTTTGCAAGAGCACAACGGCCAGTCGGAGAGCATCCCCGTCGGGTTCATCCCGAATTGCCTCAAGCAAATTGTGGATCGGTGTGACATTTCCCTCCGGCAGCAACTTTTTCCATCCTTCGGCCAATTCAATTTGGACCACCTTAGCGTGCATATAAATATGGTTGTGCTAACTTGGCCCCTGCAGCAACAATTGCCTCAACATTTTTCCGGGGAGGACAGGCGACGGATTTTGGAAGATATTTTTGGTGGAAGTGACGGATCGGAATGGCTTTCTCATTTGAAACAACAGCAGCAGAAACAGTCTGGAGACGAACTGTTCGAGCGAAAGGTGGAGTTGTTGCGACAGATTCCGGCGGAAGAGCGGCGTTTACTACGCAAATTGCAACGGAATGTGCAAAAGATGATGAACATAGAGCATGTACTGATCACGTCGAGGTCTTTCGAAAGCAGGCAAGATGTTCAACTTGGCACATTGCTTGGCGTTGCAGGCGTGGTAAGAATGCCGTTCTCGGCCGGCACCGGCAATGATTGTGATGAAACGATAATTCAGATTCGCGACGAGGTGGAGGGATCTACGGGATCATCCAATGTAAAATTATGAAAACAAAATATTTAATCGGAACAATTTTTAGGGTCATGCCACTGAACAGACATTGGCTCGGTTTGACATGACATCGAAGGAGTTGGTGTTGGTTGCGGAGCCAGAGGATGGACTGCGGCGGTTGGGTGAAAAACTGAAAAGTCTTTCGGTGGAGTACTGTCGCCTGCGGGAGTTGTCGGTGGTGCCGCCGCCAACGTCGTCCACGGAAGAGTACCCTTCGAGCCTTAAGGCACTTCCGTTCGACTTCGACTCGTTGTTGGAGAGCACGTTGATGCTGTTTTATACGTGCGGAGTTGCGGACCTCGAAAGGTTCGCACGAACACGGCACGATTCGATTCGCCAAATTGGACACAGTTTCAAGCGGTTGACAGATGTTGGAGGAAAAGCCGCAATTGAAGTTGAAGAGCAGCAGGACCCACTGGCGGACGGAGAGGTGACGTGTTCGAGAATAAAGACGGGATTAAATATTATTTCCCCATTTTCTGATTTTTAAAAATGAGTAAACGATTCTTTTCGGTTATGCGACCACCGATAAAACTGTTCTCATTTGTCAGGTGGCCTTCATTTTGGCGGGGAATTCTCCGATTGGACACACAGTTGAAGGAGGAGAAGCTGATTTAGATTATTACGATGAAGAAGAAGAAGGGGAGGACGAAGAGGAGGAGGAAGAGGAAGATGAGGAGAGGGAAGAGCAGGGGGAAGGCTTCTGCAACAGCAGCACTACGGCCGACGATGGCACTATCGCGGAATTGACGATGCCGTAAGAAACGAATGGGTACAACAATTCTTTATTTCTTGTGACATTTCTCAGATTGAACGATTCATCTGAATACGATCCGTACTCCCAACGAATTCCCCCGATGCACATCATTTTGGGAAACCAACATAATCATAATCATCGTCGTCATCATTCTGGACACGTTGCGGAGGAATCGAGTGTGGATAATTTGTTGGGAAGTCGCAGTAATTTGCTCAAACGGCGGCAGTTATTGCACGACTTTTGGCTGATTGTGCAGGTTGAGGCCGGGAGGGGTGCAGCAACGGGCCCTGAAAGCGGATTGTCCGTCAACATTTTCTTCTGTCAAAGGTCAGCAGAACAGCCAACCCCGTGGCTCGTCCAATCACTTCCACAATTTTTAAGGGCTTTTCTGTTGCATGATCAGCTTTTTGAGAGTGCATGTCGCCTCGTCGAGGAGCAAATCCGGCTGGTTAATCAGGAAGTGTTGCTTGAACGAATGCATCAGACGGAAGAGTGCGACCAGCTGCTCGTGGACCATGATTTTGCCCCGCAACTAAAAGCATCGTACGGGCTGAGGTCAATGGGAAGTTTGGACCCGGCGGGCGTTGGCGTGGCCACCCGCCCGGTGCCCGGGGAGGCATTGACGCGGGCAGTGTCAGCAAAATTGGCGTTACAAAGCTCTTCCTCACTGCTAATGGAGGGGGCCGACAGGACGGCGACAGCTCCGATGCCTTCAACGGTCGTTAGCCATGTGCGAGACAACAGTCTCACCTGTAAGATTGGAATGAACTTGAAAACGAACGACTTAACCTCACAAAACTTGCAATTTGTCAGATTCGGATGAGGAGGGCGACCATTCGGTGGGTGCGCTCAATGAATTGGTCCGTTGCAAATTCCGTCCGGGCCATTTTGCGTGCGAAATGGTATGGCACCACTGGTTCGCCATCCATCCACGGCTGCAACCGTCCCGCACTTTTAGTGGTGGCAATGACATCGGTTGGTTTTGCTTTATACAATTGGAAGACTTTAATTTGTAAATGTGTACCCCCCTCCCCCTATTTTATGATGTCAAAACATTCTTTCTTCGCAGGGTTTAAAGCGCTTCGACTTGGCCTGGAAGGTTTGGCGGTACGCAATCGGTCCAATATGTACGTCTACAAAGAGCGAAACGGGAACGTTGTGTATTTGCGTCTGCACGCCACCGAGGAATCGATACTGGGAAATATCCCCGGAGGGAATTGCTCCGTAAGGGTTTTGGTTTCCAATAAATAAGTTGGACTTTCTTTGTTACCGAAGGATTGGGAAGAGGAAGTGCGAAAACGCAGTCATAATTGTATTCTTCTCGCCGTGCACGGAGTGCGTCCCCCCGGGGAAGAGATCACGGAACAGCTGATGAATGTACTCCAACGGCGACTCAATTCGCGCACTCTCGGTACAATAAATGGTCCAAAAAGTGATCAGTCCCATTTTTTTTTACTCAAAGAGGAGATCCAAAATGCATTGTTGAAGAATGCGCACATTCGTCTGGAGTGGAGCGATATCAAAGTGCGTGATCCCCTCCCCTCCCCCCCCCCCCCCCGGGGGTATTTTTAGGGCTTTGACTATTCGGCAATTTGTTTAGTTCATCCAACGGGAGCCGGACAATCCGAATGCTGTCTTCTTTTTTACTGTTCCTCAATTGGCACGGCACCATTTGGGCTCAGTGAAATATTATTTAAGCCAACAGATGCTCACCTTTTGCATTTCGTAAAATTAAATTGCAAATAATTAATTTATTTTGTTTGTTAAGACCAAAGTTCCGTGAACAGAGTGGGGCCGCCCTCCACCGCGGCAAATACTCGGGCAGTGCATCAACCACTGGGGTGCATTACTTCAGCGGAGGTGGAACGGGGACTTCGAGAGCACTATCTTTGGCCGGCACACCAACTCTCGAACATCATCATCATTATCATCATCAATGGACAACGAAAGGGTCCATGGAGGGCAGGGAATCGGTAGGAGGGGCATTCATTCCAAGGCATTTGACGAGGAATTGTTTTGTACAGTTGCAGCACACCTTCGTGCCTTTTACGGTGCCAAATACGCAATCAAATCCCGCTGGCTACTTGCCCACTTTTTATTTGGTCAACAAACCCCCCGGGGAAGGCAAAAGGGACACCGGTTGGTGAAGATGGAATGGAATAATGAGATACCGATTTATGAACTCCTTGGTGATTAATTATTCATCAGGGATTGCATGTCTGGAGGTAAGATTGGTGGATTGGCGAGGCCGTCTGATGGATCACGTCGATGAGAGTCGGCTGGACGCGGATGGCCGTTTGATTCTGTTGAGAGGCGGCGACACGAGCGACCCAATTCAAAAAGTTTCGCGGATGAACGAAATGAGCAAATGCGTACGAGTAAACCAAGTTGGGCCTGAAGTTCAGCCAATGCCAAGTTTGCTAAAATAAAATGCCCATTTTGGTAAAAAACAATACAAATTTAGACACGTGCGCCTTGTTCCAGTTCAACATGTGGCAAAATGGAAATGTTGGCGTGGACGAGTTGGAGAATCGGCTGAGAATGTGTGTCCATCAGGTCGATTGAATTGGGTTTTGGATTTCGATTATTCCATGTCTTCAGGCGATTTGTGATTTGGTTACCGAATTTGGCCTTTTGTCGATACCTTTGTTCGAAACGGCACTGTCGCCGATCCGTTCCAAGGCCGGCTCGTTCAGCATCAGCAACACCACCCCTCCCCTTCCCCCTGCCCAACACGCGTCCGGTGTTCATCATCAAAACTCAAACTCTGCGGCCGGTCTGAAGCCTTATTCTTCTTCTGAATTGCCAAAACCTCAATCCGCGCAAAGTGCCACCAATCCTCCCAATGCCGACGGATTTGTGTCACCAATTTTAACAACCGCCGTCGGTTCCTCGGCACCAAATCATTCTCCGGTGAAGCCATTTGGACAACAACAAAATCAGCAACAGAAAATGGGAGCTGATCCAGTGGGGGGTCAGTTGTGTGGGGGGGTGGGGGGAGTCTGAGCATTGTAAAGGAATTTGCTCATTTCAGTTGCTAGCCGATCAGAACGAAATCCGGTCACAATGCCATTAATGGGTAGACACCAGCGGCAACTTCAATCGCCAATTCTATTTACGGGAGATGATCAACACCAGCAACAACAACAACAACAACAACAGCTTCAGCATCTTCAATCACTTGAACATGAACACGCCCCAGGAGAGCTGCTTCGTGCAGATTTTGTAGCAGTTGCCGATGTATGGTTTGGGCATGTGATCAACGAGACGAAAGGGTCGCCGGAAATGAGCCATTCCATTCGGAAGTTCCAATTTCGTTTGGATTCCGACACATCCGCCAAAAAGGTTTTTTAAAATACATTTTTATTGAATTTAAATAGTCACAATTCACATCCGCGGTTATTTTTAGATTGTACAAGTGGTTGAACAAAAGTTGGGTGTGCTGTTGAAGAATGAACGATTGGTGGTCTGTCGAAATGCGCCCGTTGTGGAGACGGCACATCCCCGACGGCACTTCCTGCACACGCTGAACTCTCTCTCCTCCCTTTTGGACGACCCAACCGAAGTATCGACGACCGATTGCTTTAAAATAAACCAAACGCTTCACAATTTAAATGGCCGCTGCATTTTCTCATTGTCATTAATATCTTTCAATTACTAAGCGTGACCTTGGACGCTTGGTAAATGTCGTCTCCAAAGGTGCAGAGCCTCCGGAATTGGTTTTGATCGCGTTCAACGAGCAAATCAGCCACGACACTCTCCGCATGGCCCACGACTCTTCGGCCTATTCTGCAAGCATTGCGAAGTTTGCAGATCACACACAAAGTGAGTTAATACAATACAGTACCAGTACAGTACAATACAATACAGTACGTATATTGCGTTTACAACTGATATTCAATTCGTGTTAGGTTGAGAGAGAAAGGGCAGGGCGGTCAGGAGAAGGCTTCAGACCCCAAATCCGAACCATTAAATTTTTAAGGAAACCTTTTTTTAAAGGATTATGGCCGACCCTCCCCCCCCTCCCCCACCTTTAATTTTGTTATGTTTGAATGTAATTACAAACTCTAAAGGTTCCATTCATTCTTCTTGAGTATTTTCAATCATTTTCTGTATTCATTCATTCGCGCGTTGTGTGTGCTTTCTGCTATTTATAAGTTGTTTGTGGTGGTTGGTGAGGTGCTGCTTGCTGCCCTCCAAATGGCATTTCCAAGTGGATGCCATGGATTTGGTTGAAGTTGAAAAGATTGGATGCTTTAGCATCCGCGGAATGTGTTGTTCTCCTTTCGCCTATTCCCTGTTTTGTGACGTGATTTGTCTCTAAGTTGGTGGCGGCAGTTCTGCACAATGTCACGACGTTGTTGTTGCCGACTCGCGCAAAAATTCGGCGGTCACCGGTCGTATCAGCACACAGCGCGCTCATCCGCTGGACAGCCAGGAGATGGACGAGGAGGAGGAGGAAATGCGCATTTGGCGGAGTTCCCACGAGCCAATGCAAATGTTCGCGCGGCGGATGTCCTGCGTGTCCTCCTTGGGCTGCTGGCGCAATCGGGCCATGGCACCCGTCGGCGGCGTGGACCCTTCCGCGTTGATGATGCCGGCTAACACGACAACTGCGGCAGCTGCAAACTCAGTCACCATACTGAGCTCGAGGAGTAAGTTTGGTTGTTCGGTAGCACAGCTTTGCCTCTGTCGTTGCCGCACTGCTTGAACTTGTCTTTTATCTTTGGTTAACTTTCCACTGCTATTGGCTGTCGTTGTTTTTCTTCCATATTTTCATTTTCAAGTTTTTAACAAATTTCCGAGTTCTAAAAAGCCTTTGTTTTGAACTTTCAGTCAGCCTCAGCAAATTTCTGCCCTGCACGAAGCCGTTTATTCCTCGCCAACGCCTTTTGTATCTTTTGGTCAGAGGGGAGACAATTAACTTGTTTCTGTACAATTACACCAACGATGTTGTGGCCAAGGCTCGAGAAATCGTTGAGCGATGCACCTTATGGCACAATGCCCGGTCACGGTGAGTCACTGGGCGCTTTTCGCAGAATTCGTAGCTCAATCGGAATGCAAACAAAGATTGTTGCGTGAAATTGGTCTTCACAAAATGGGCATAACGCATTTGTCAACTTTGAAGAGTGCCGATGCACGACTCAACTCGTACATGTAAGGCAATAAACCCCAAACAAATATCTGCGAGGCGCACAATCGATTAAGAGCTTTAATTAGCCTTTGCTGCTTAATCTAAGAAAATTTTGTTTAAATTTTTAAATCTTTACTTTGAAAGCATTTGGTAGTTTCTGCTTTTAATTTGTCGCATGTGTTGGAAGCTTCAGTGATGGTTAATATTGATTGGAGGAGTTAAGGCTATTGACGTGGATGGACCCGGAAACGTTGGTCAACAACGATTATCCCGTGGACTCGCTGACCACCCCCGACTTCTCCAACATCCCCCGAATTTACGCCCAATTGTTGCTGAAGCTTTACCGTTTTGCGGACCCAGCATTTGTTGCCAAGGGCATCAGTCCGTGGGTATTTGAGGACCAAACCCAGCAAATGCTGGCCCTTCGGGAGGACGTCCGATCGATGCTGAATGATCATCGACTGTTCACGGAAGTACATAACGCATTGAGAATGGAAACTTCAGACCAAAAACTGGAGAGACGGCAGCCAAGGTGGACCCAGGAGACAGCAACTGCAGTAGACCCTTCATTACCGGAAGAAGTACTCGCTCAGCTGGTTGGTCGAAGTCACGAGGTGGGCAAGCATAATAATTGAAAAGCTTCAAACAAAGTTCTTCAGGTACATTTTGTGATGTCTCCGCTTTTACTATTCCCGAGTTGGCGGCGTCGTGTAGCCGCCATTCGCACGGGGGCTGCAGCGGTGGAAACGACTGATGTCGTCCGAACTGAGCCCGGTGTTGTTGGCACGGCAACGGCATGTTTGGATAAGCACGGCAATACGGCAGCTGCACATTCAATTCGGAAAAAGCAAGAAGGCGCGGCAAAGGCACTCGGGTGCGCGTGATTTCATATCGTTCTGTTTTGAATGAGCCGATCCGTTGAATTTTAGCCAATTTCCACCCTCGGCTGATGCATCAGTTTCCGCCATGTCCTGCCGTCGTTATCCCATGGATCCGGAAGAGGAGCCGTGTGTGCTGCGGATACAGCAGTTGCTCATTGAGGACTACTTGTCCTATTTGCGCTCCATTGGGTTGCAAATTGTCCACATTGAGTGAGTGTTCATATGCCATAAACAACTAAATACTAAAACTATCGTAACGGAATCAGGCGGGCGACGAATTCTCCACAACCGATCGTGGGGCCAACATGTGGCCTGGTTCAACAACAACAACAGCACCACCACCAATTTGAACAACATTTGAGCAGCGGCAGTGTTGGCAGCATGTCATCATCTACTGTGGGCCATCAACAGAAGCACGTTCAGACAGGAAAGCATCATCACCAACAACAACAACAAAATGCTTCACACCCTCACCAAAAGGGCAAACCGACTCAGCCATCAACAGAAGCCCTTCTTCCCGAAGTGTGGCTGTACAAGGCACTCGACGGCGGCATTTTGTTCGTCCAACTTTCCTTCATGCAGCCGTTCTTCTGTCTTCGAATTTTTGCCTTTCACGCCGCACCCCAATTGGACGAACATTTGCGGTCTAACCAACAACAAAGGGTGAACACATTCATTTTGATGAATATAAATTTATTCATTCTAATGAATATAAATTTATTCATTCTAATGAATATAAATTTATTCATTATTTATATGTTTAAACTTTTAGAAAAATTGCGCTCGCTTGGAAGACAATGTTCACTCTGTTCGACTGTTGGAGCAGGCCAAGAATGAGTTGATTCGCCAGTGCCACGTGCACTCTTTCGTTTACGACTTTCATCTACGAATGGTTATGCGTTATTTGGTTGGCGAAGGACAGGTCCGTTTTTGTTCGGTTTAAGACGAAATTTGAACAAATAATCGGCACGGCAGGTGATGTTCAACCCGGGCTACAATATCAACGCCTTTCTGATTGACTTCCTTCAATACTACGCATGTCGTCCACCCTTGGCCAGAAATTGTGTTTACGAGGGTTTGTCGGGGGGGGGGGGATCAATCGAATAAACCGCCCGATCGATCTCAAATTCAGAAATTGTCCACTGTTCGGACCTAAAAGTCAGTGCGCTGTCTATTTGGGAGCATTTTATGTGCAGTGAACAACGTTTTGGTTGGAAAGTGATTCGGTTAAAGGTAAAAGGAGGAAATGTTTTGAAACGATGCCATTATAAATACATGCTTTACTTCTTTCTACTTAGCAAATTTACAGAATTTGGACTCGTCTGATGAATTTATGCTAATTGCCAAGGAAAGACGGGCCGCGTTCGGGTTGGACTACGAGCTGGTCAGAGTGGTGATCAACCCACGGGAGCAGCGAGAAAAGGAGCACCGGATCACTCTTAAGCTTTACGTGCTGCTTGTCACTGAAATGACCGGTCAGAGGGAATTGGGGAGAAGTTTAAGACAACTTTATAATTTCAGCACCTTTCATACTGACAGAGACGAGCCCAACTGCTCGTGAAGAGGGGATAACTGAAACTGCCACAAGGGACAAAGCAGTGGAACAGAGCATGGCCCCGGAGGGCGGCGAGTTCACCGAGCTGATCAGCAACAACAGCAATCGAAATGTCCTTAAGAGGACTGACCAGCAACAACAATTTGTTGTTTCAAAAGAGGATGATGATGAGGATGATCATGACCATGAGGACGAAGATGGAGACGAGCAAAAGGATTCGCCGTCTTTGTGCAGCACACTTATTGGGCCCGCGGGGTCTGAAGGTAAAATGACCAGAGAATTGGTTGATGATGCTGAAGAAGAGAACGGCGGCACGTTCACAACGCCGGCGGCAGCAGCAGAAGAGGCCAAAGAGGACGCATTGACGGGGGTCAAGGGGGGCATGGACGCGAGGTGGGTGAGCAAATTCCATCACCATTTATTTCTTTGCACTTTCAGCGCTTCCTCCACATTTGCCCCGATGGGACATCGTCGCCGCGGCCATCCTCACATTCAGCGGCCCGTTGTTTCGTCCTCCGGCACTTTGGGCCATCGTTTCCCCGTCGACTCTCTTAAAGCCGTCGTCCCTTCTCAATTAGTTCGTGCCGACTACTGCTACGAGTGCGTTTTGGCAGCTGCAGCTGAATTACAACGGTCTACCGGCTTCGGCGCTGCACGTCATCGGCGGAGGTTTTGTTCTGGAGGCGTTCTTTTGGGTGCTTCTGCAGCACGAAGGACGGACGCCGCGCGAATGTCTTTGCCACCCAGCCGAACTTCAACGGCATCCACCTCGTCGTCCATACGGAAAATGGCCAAAAAACAGCACAGTCTCAGCAGACAAAGTGAACTGAGAGATGGAGAGGAGGGAGAGGGGGGGGGTCGGGGAGATTAGACTCGAAGGGAAATGGGGGAAAGGGTTTCTGGTTTATATTTTATTATGTGTTAATCATTTAAAGGGTAATTATATTTAGGAGAGTCTAATGAGTCTAATCATTTAAAGGGTAATTAAATTTAGGAAGTGAGTCTAATGAGTCTAATCATTTAAAGGGTATTAATTTAGGAAGTGAATCTTCACAGCTGTCGACTGAGTCGCGCGTTAATATTCTCCAGGCAAAAAAACAGCACAGCAACGCCTCTTTCGGGGTCCGAAATTGTTTATTTTTAAATAATTTACTTTAAATTCCCAATTTAGGCTGATGAACACGGCTCGATGACACCAGCGAACAGTCTGAAAGGGCTTTCGGAGTGGAGAACCAATCAGCAGCTGAACCAGACCAAGTTGGGCAAGGACTGGACATTGCTGGAGGAGGAGCAGCATCAATGGGAGAACAGCCACAACAGTCGGCAGAAGTTAGCCATTCAGATCGGCCATCCTCCGAGACGACACCGGGCCCACCAACATCAGCGGGGAAGAGGAGCGCAAACGACTTCGGCATGTTGGGAGGCCAACGATCGAACATCAGCAGGTTGAGGAGTCGGAGTCAGAAACCTTTCAGACTGACACTTTCAGATTGTGAAGGGGGAGCAGTTCTTCCGTCGGAACAGGTCACCTACCTGCACTATTTGAGCAGTCGACAACGCCGGCTTCAAATTCTTTTGGAAGAGGAAGTGCACGCCGACCGTCTGGTACAATTTGTGCGGGATGCGGACAGTTTTTGCTATGTTGACACGGTTCGCTTTCACAAAATGGCCCTTACAAATTGGTATCTTTCGAAATGTTAGCTTTGGAAATCGCTGTTGGCGTCACGAACCTTTCAATTTCCTGGTCAACGGGCCCAATCGCTGTTCATCTCGTCTACCAGCTCCAAAACATCGTGAGATTTCTTCCAATTTTTTGTTTTGTTTCAAATGCTTTTCTTCAGAGATTTCTTTCCCGACGCTTTTGTCAAACGTCCAACCGCCATTTCTTCCGATTTGGAGCCGTTCGACTTCGAGGCTATGCTTCACGTGGTTGGCGTTGAGGCTGTGGCGAAGAGAGAGCCGCGAGTGGTCGAATTGTTGCGCGGACTCAATTGGACGGCGCTTTGTCGTTTCCTCGTCCAACTCTTTGAGGGCGAACGGCGCTGTCGCTATTTTGAGAGCAGCGTTTATTCGGTTGGTAGTCGAAAGAATCAATTTGTCTGGTGATTACCATGACAATGTTGCAGTATCTTGTGATCACCAACCCGCAATTCCTCGACTCGGCGGCACTCTTTCGTCACTCGTTGTCCAACGGGGACACGGAATTGTTTTTGGTGTTCAAACGAGCCGACGACGTCTATTGGAAGTCAAAAACGGATGCTGTCGTTGACGCATTTGCAGGCCAAGCCATTCGGAAATTGCTTAAGGAGGTTGGCCCGTGACGTTTTGAAAAGAAAAGGAAAAGCCAATTTTTTAGGTCATTTCTTCGCTTTGTACTTTCGTGTGGTCCCAACTGCTGCAAAGTTCGCCATGTCTCGCCTAATTCATTCACTTTTACGGAAGAGTTTTTGAAGATTTCATTTATATGTTTGGCAGTGATTAGAAAGATTCGTATTTCCTAAAATAATCTTTCTTCTCAAAATTTGGTTTAAAATTGAAACAAACTTTCAGTTTAAAATCTATACGGCTTTTAGGAAATACTTATTAAAATTAAATATATTTAATTGCCCAACCAATCTTCCCATTCTTCGTTTGTTCTTTTTCCTTTTGTGACCAATTTGGTTGGCCATTCCAACGTTTGTAATTTGTTCAGTTCAGTTCCTTTCTTTTCCTTTTCCCTCCATTGAATTTACATAACATTATTATTTTTTATCTTTTTGTTATTTTGTTACAGCAATTCTAACGATTTTATAAATTTTTAGTCCACTGATTCGCATCCATTTTTAATTTTAGCCAATTTTCAATGCAATTTAATATTTTCCCAAATGCGCGTCGTTCGTTATTTGCAAAATTGTGACCATAAAGTTTTGTCCGGATGAGCAATGATCAGAAATGTGCGGGCGCATTGACGGAATTCCTTTCGGGGCCATGCGTTCACTCGGCCTGGGCCCGCAAGTGCCAATTGTTGCTTTTAGAGGGCGAACTGAACGGACTGGAAATGCAATTGGTCGAATTCGACGTGGCCTTGAAGTTTAGTGAAGCGAAGGATTTGGCCAGGAGTGCGCAGAAAATGTCGGGGGAAATCGTTGTTTTTTTTGCCGTATTTCGATGTTTAGTTTTGCAGTTTTAATGCGGACAAATCCAATGAGAAGGTTCGTCAACGGATTGGGCAACTTTTTTCGGTTTTGCTTAGTGCCGCGGACAAAAAATTCTCAAAAGGTTTTTTATTTTAATTTAATGAATCGGCCCAAAAAAATAAAGTTTCAGAATTGGTCGGCGAGTTGTCCATGGACGCGTTGCAAGAAATGTTTTTCTTTGCTTTTCCCGAACAACGGAATTCCACCAAAGGCAGCCTTCAGGTCGGCGCCGGAGGGTTGGCATTGAACGAACAGTCCCAAGGGCTTTTTGGGCGCGCAGAATTCGAATATGAGCTTCATTTTGACCGATCGAACAATTTTTGAAAATTCAAAATGTTCCAAAACAATATTTTTCGCTCAAAATCATTCAAAAAGCACGAATTATAACGAGAATGTCAGTATGATCGAATTCTTGACTTTTTGAATGATTTTGAGGCTATTCGGATTCTACGCACCCCTAGAAACTTTTAACATTTTATTTCTTCAAAAAATGCGGGGGGGGGGGGGGACCAATTTCAGTGTTATTTTATTACCTCATTTATTACCCCTCTTTTAGGTGTATTTGACGTGGGCAACCAATCAGCCGCAAAGCCTCCGCAAAATAGCGGTAAAAAAGGGACTTAAAAAAAAAGGCCTTTTATAATTTAAATTTAGACCAAACTTTTCGCTTATTATTTGGGTGCCAGCGCCGAATTCCAGCAAAAGAGCCGTAATTCTTTTCGTCCGGAAGAGGAAGTGACGCCGGTGGACGGCGTTCTCTGTACGTCTTGGAAACGCCGAACAATTCAAAACGGACACAAATTAATTCGCCCCTTTTCTCTCGTCCATTTTTAGTCCTCCTCTTCGACAGTCTCATCCAAGCGGACTTCGGCGACCTGTCCCTGCACAACATCGTCCAACTCTTTCACATTCTTCTCCGAAATTGCTTTGCTGATACGACGTGCCAATTGAGCGATGATTTTTATAGGCAATATTTTTTGTTTTTAATTTTTGGGTTAAATTAAAACAGAAAATTTTGGACTTTTACGATTTATGCTTTATTTTGTGTGTTCAGTCCGTTCGGCTTGTCCCTTCCATTTTCCGTTCCCCGCCCCTCCGTTTGTTGGCACTTTTGCCTTCAGCTTCTTTCTTTGCTCTTCACTCGTCGTGGACAACCGTCGTTGGCCCAAGCGATTCGTCCGCTTAACGATTCTTTGCCATCGTCCATTTCGACGGGGTTGGATAATGCGATGGGAAACGCGGAAGTGTGCGCCGAACTGTTCAAAAGTGCCGAATTTGTTCGATTGGTGATTTGTTGGACGTTTGCATCATCTTCCATTCGAAAGACACAAATTGGCACGTTTTAAACAATTTAAAAACATAAAAGAATTAAAAGTTTTTGGAAGTTTTAGCCGTGGACGACCAATTCGTTTCGCTTCCTGCCAATGTATTTTCGGTCACTCCGAGCGCGTTGGAACACTTTTGGCTGTACACTTTGGAGTCTGAGGACGACGACTCGCCGGCCGAAATTGAGGAACCCCAACAGAAAAAGGCCCTTAGGGTAATTTTTGGATGTTTTGCCCTCCACCGAATTTCAATTTATTTTAGGTTAATTTAATTTATTAGATTAATTCAATTTATTAGATTAATTCAATTTATTAGATTAATTCAATTTATTAGGTTAATTCAATTTATTAGGTTAATTCAATTCATTAAATTAATTTAATTCATTAGGTTAATTCAATCAAATTAATTCAATTCATTAAATAGGTTAATCCAAAGTTTCTGGAGCCAATTCGACAGCTGAATTTGCTTTTTTCCTCCTCGCCCATGGCGGAACAACAATTTGCCGCACTTTGCCCTTCACTAAATGTGCCCAACGCTCGTTCCGTCGTCGTGTTGGCACTGACCGTCTCCGAGAATTGGAAAAGGGCTTCCGAACTGCTCGAGGTTCTTTCTGTCAAGTTAAATCGTCCACAGGCGGCGCTTTCGCCACCGCCTGGTCCATCACAAAAGAATAAAATTGCTAAATGGAAAATGTTTTTTAATTAAATACTAATTGCCGACCTTCGCCCTCCACCCTTTGTTCGTTTCGACCTCCTCTTTCTCCCCCTTCAACAATATATTTTAACACGTTCAGTTTTCAGCACTTCAAATCGAATGCCGCTGAAATGTCCGCCACGGAACGGTCTTTGCTCCGTCTTCAGCAACTCCAAACGCTCATCCGGCTTCGGAATCTTCCAAAGGCTTTTGAACTTTGCATTGAACTTCTTGGCCAATTTGTCGACTTCAACCACGCAGAGAATTCGAACGCATTGCCTCCCAAATTTCCTCTTGCGGTTGCTCGGGTATGCCTCGGAACCATTTTTCATTTACGTTCCGTCGAAGGACCATCGTTGGGTGCTGCTCTCCCATCATGCCCATCTCCGGTTGTTCCTGCTTCTTCTCCTCTTCCACATTTGTTGGCTTGCCTTTGCCAAATGCGTCGCCCGCGGAGTCAAAGCGATGGGCGATGAGAATGCCGACCTTTGCTTTCTTTCACTGATCGTCTTGGCGCAGTCGTTTTGGGCTGATTTCGGCTTTGGGTTGTTCGAGCAGTTGTGCGAACATGTGGCAGCGGCGGTTGGTTTTGCTTATTATTTTCCTTAAACTGTTCGCTATTTGAAGGATCGTTTCCGATGTCGCGATTTGTTCCAATACGTTTCGAACGCTGTGCTGGTGGATGAGCTGCTCTGTCTTGACCACGTCCCCATGGCACTTTGCCCGGAGGGCACTTTCCTTCCGACGGTCGAATGGCGCAAGGCCATCCTGGAGGGCAAAGTGCGTTTGGCTGGAAGGCCGGCGTTGGCATTGTTGGGACAGTTCCTGGCGGACAACCGACAGAAAATGATCGATCTCTTCGCAATAGGCAGCTAATTGAGCAATTATTAACATTTTTGATTGTATTTTTGTATTTGTATAGTACATATTATACTACACTATATTATGTTTTAACAAAATGTTTGTTTTTTAAGTTTTTAATAATAAATAAATTTATAAAACCAAATTTATCGAATTTGTTTTGCCTGTGACGACACTTTTTTTTGCCTTTACTCCGCTTGCGCTGTTTGAGTCATTCGTTCGTCAAAATGCGCCCAGCCACCGCCACTTTTCGTCGTGTGCAATTCGTTCACACAATTTCCATTTCTCTGTGGTTGAGTGGGCGGCGATCGGCTGTCATTATTATGACAATTATTGTGACAGATTCACTCCCCGCCGATCGGTCGGACGGTTGGGGACGGGGGGGGCGGCGGGTTGTCCCCTGGGGGGAGGTCGTCCATTCATTCATTCATTCCAACCGCCAACTCTTTTTGCTGCTGCTGTTGTTGTACCCCAAACAATTTGAAGAAGAAAAGAAGTTCATTGGTTCCGCCATAAATTCTTTTCAACATTGGTTAAAAGACTTTTTTCCCCTTTTTAATTAAATTTAAACGTGCCAATAATAAGGCTTAAAATGCAGAAAAAAGTCAATAATTTTGATTAATTATTAATCGCGCAGTCTCACAAAAACGTCCAAAAATGTTGCTTTTGGTTGCCATCGTTTTGATTGCTCCGTTGGCCGAAGCCGCGCTGACTTTTCCCTCATTTGGTTATGTCCAATCGGCCGCTGTCAATGGGACGTTGACGTGCAACGGAAAACCACTGGCACACGCAAAAGTGAAATTGTACGACGAGGACGGCAAGTTTTGGGGGGGGAGGGGGGGGGGGGAAGGGGGGAGGGGAGGACGGCAAGTTCGGGAAGGGGGAGGGGGTTTGGGGGAGGGGGGTTCGGGAAGGGGGGTTCGGGAAGGGGGGGGTCGGGGAAGGGGGGTTCGGGGAAGGGGGGTTCGGGGGGGGGGGGTTTGGGGAAGGGGGGGGGGGGGAGGGGGGGGGGGTTCGGGAGGAGGGGGGAGAGATCGACCAGCGGGCGGACCCTTTTTGGCATTCTGCTAATTGGCATTTGAATGAATCAATTAGGGAGGGGGCAAGGTGAAGGTTTCAAAAAGCGGTTGGTTGTATTAGAACTAAGAGGAAAGTCGGCAGAAGCAATGCTTTGGGTGCCGATGAAACCGAAAGCATTTGGTCTTAGACACGGACATGGACGATCTGATGGACGAGGGAGTGACCGACGAGGAGGGCTTCTTCCATTTGAGTGGAAAAGAGACCGAAATCACTCCGATCGAGCCGAAAGTGAACATTTACCACGTGAGAGGGATGGGCGGACGGTGGGAGAAGCCGACTTTTTGTGTCCGTTCAGAATTGCAACGACGATGAGAGTCTGAACCCGTTGAAGAAAGTCTGCTACAAGAAAATCTCCATCGACGTACGTCCAATGGCTGAATTGCCACTTCAAATTGCAGAACGGTTGTTCAGATTCCCGCCTCTTATATCACCGACGGGCCCGAGGCTTCCAAAGTGTACCCGGTGGGCTCCATCAACTTGGCCGGCTCGTTCAAAGGCGAAACGCGCGACTGTTTGAACTGACGGGGGGCGAACAAAGTAAATGGACAAACAAATGCATCCCAAAACGGTGTAATGATATTTTGTATTGACTAATTTGTAAGGTTATGTTTGTTTGTTGTGCGCGAACATTCACAACATTTCACTTTGTTAAAGAATGGATTAATTATTTATTGAATTAAATACTTCCATTAAAGTTTCCCCCATTAATTACATAATTGCACCCGTCTCATTGCGTTCCATCTCCCAATTTCCATGCTGATATTGTCCAAATAGTCCCGATTTCCTCAATTTGGCATTGTCCCCGGCACATTTCGTCGAGTCGGCACGAGCTTTTTTTCGCCGTATTTCCGTCTGAAATCGTCCGTCAACAATGTGTCTGTGGCCAGCCAACCCACAAACTGATCGGACGGATTGATCAATTGGCTTGAAATTGTCGTTAAACCAATCCAAACATTGAGTATTTGCAAATCTCCGTTTTGTTCTCGCTAATACCTCCGGCACTTCTGCTGCTTTTGCTCCCTTCCCATGGCACCAAATTTGCAATTTTTTTGGACTGCCATCTCAAAAAGTAAAAGGAAATAATGGATTTCTTATTTTGTTTATAATCCACAAATTGCATCATTTTGAAAGATAATGAATGACATCATCCAATAAATATTCCGCACAAAAATGAGAAGCCAAAAGATTGAAGAGTTGTCTTCCAATAATGGCACACTCATGAGACGACACGACGCCATTACCTCCCCCCCCCCCCCCCCCACCCCATTCGACGGCATTTTAGTTTATCCAAAAAGGGATTTAAGGGATTCCTCAAGGGAATGTGAAATGATGATGATTCTCAATCAATTATTGTTTCGCACTTCGGGGGCTGGCGATGTCCAAATTCGGGGAGTTAAACGGGGAACGTCTTGAATGGCACTGCCAACTCATTTGCATTGTGCCGCCGAAGAAGGCGACGAAGAAACATCATTTCATCTGACCCTCTCCATCACACCTAACCCCCCTCAACCCCCCCCCCCCCCCCCCCCCCCTCATCTTGCCCTATTCCGTCCATTCATTCACAAATTGGGGCTAAATTCCCTTCCCCTCTTGCCCCCCCCCCGTTCTTCTCATAACCCCATCCAAAGGGTCAAAAGAGCGCCTAATTGGCCTCCTTTTACCCTTCCGGCGCTGCCCCCCCCCCCCCCCCCCCTCTGATTACACATCCTTCTCCCACACATTCTTTATTCCCACCAGCGGCAAGCAGCAGGAAGAGTGCCTCGACCAGCCAACATATGTTTGTGGGGCTTGTCCCCTCCCAAATTCCCCCGAAGGGATGTGTAATGAAATCCAAATCCATCTGGAGGTGTAGAGGGGGGGGGGGCGGAAGGGAGGGAGGGAGGGATCCGCTTGTGCTTTGGCCCGATTATCCCCCCCCCCCCCCCCTCCCCCCGTTTTCCCTTCGGCGATGAATAAATATGTAATTAGCGACATTACCAGGGAAATGTGTGGGTTGGGAAAGAGTAATGGGCTGTGGGAGAGCGGGAAAAACATATGGCGGGAGGGGGGGGGGGGGAAGTTTAATAATGGCCCAATTGGGGGGTGGGGGGGAGACAAAACACCAGAGATAAACGGAGAAGACTATTTTATAGTGCGCCAAAATTATTGCCGGAGGGGAAGGGGCTTCAAAACATTTAACGGAGCCTTATCCAAATAGCCCAACGCTTAATTTGAGTTTAGGCGGAGGGGCGGGAACATTCACTGCCTTTTGACTGGAGAGCTTTTTCCCTTCTCTCTGCTGCTTTCGGCACTTTTTGCCGTCAAATCTCCTTTTTCAAAGACGGCGCTTTTCGTGTCGCCGAAGTTTCTTTCGTTTACGATCCCTCGGGGGTTCATTTGCCTAATTGCCAGCTGATTTGCAGTGCCCTTTGGACTCTTCCAAAATCCCCTCCGGGGCTTCCCGCCGCCGCCATTCGAAGGGAATAAATCGCCTCTTTTCCATTCCCCCCCCCCCCCCCCCCCCCTCACTCATCATCTGTCCCAAAATCAGCCGTAAAACTCGACAGAGTTGCTCAACTTTACGAGCTCTCCGCGCAATTTACCCAAACATCGCTCGCCTAAAACAATAAACGGCGAATACCGTAACCATTCATTTAATTCCCAGGGACAATTTACCGTAACCATTCATTCAATTCCCAGGGACAATTTACCGTAACCATTCATTCAATTCCCAGGGACAATTTACCGTAACCATTCATTCAATTCCCAGGGACAATTTACCGTACCAATTCATTCAATTCCCAGGGACAATTTACCGTACCAATTCATTTAATTCTCAGGGACAATTGAAAACCACCAAAGAAAAGATGAAAGCAAATTAGCGAAGAGGCGATTATTAATCCTCCACTATTAAAATAGAACCAAATTTGAACAAATCCAACGCAACGCAAATGTTTCAATTGTTTAGCGCCATCGGCGGTCGTTGCGTCCGTCCTTTGATCGTTCGTGCCATTTTGTTCGATTTGCCACAATCGACTCCAATAATATGCCATCAGAAGTCCCCCCCCCCCTCTTCCCCTTTATCCATTTGGGTATATCCCCCCCCCCCCCCCCCTTCATCCATTTATATCCCCCCCCCTTCCAGCACCATCCATCCATCTTCATCCCCCCCCCCCCCCGCCCCCGCCAATCTCCCCCTTTTTCCCACACAATTAATAAAAGTTTCTCCAGCGACGGCTCCGCCGCCGATTGGATCCGCCGCCGCCCTCTAATCAAGCCGACATTCCCCCCCCCCCCCCCCCCAATCGCTTGCCTTGCCGCCGGTCTCGGTTTATGGACCAATCGCTTTACTCGTCGGGACGACGGCTTCGCGCATTCCATAAACGGCGCAATCATAAACAAATTTATTGCCACAGAAAAAGTGCCCAAAATCAGAGACTTTGAGAAATGTTGGCTATTTTCAGAGATTGTGCAGTAAACCGAACCAAATCGAACCGAACGAAATCAAATCGAAAATGAATTTGATCGGAAAAGTCGCGACCCATCCAATTTTATGAGACAATTTTTTTGCCAATTTTTTCTCGTCTTTTGCTGAATTGATTGGTCGATCAGCTCAATTCCAATTGCGTCCATCCAATCTCCCAAATTCGGCGACTGCGAACAGAATTAATTAAATTCCCAATGCTCGCGCGACTTTCCGATAAAAAGTCAATTTCCATTTGAGACGGATGGCCCAGCGGGGGGCCATCCGATGGCGGCGACTGGCGGCGGCGATTGCTTTCCTCCCATTGATTCACTCACTCGCCCAAGTCGATTTGCCAGGGGCAACGAAATTGAACAGCCCCCGGGGGGGGGGGAGGGAAATGCCTCGACACTTTGCACTTTGGACGTCGACCAATTAAACTTCCGATTATTTTTAATCCATTCAATTTATCTACCGATTTCAAAATATGTGGCTTAATTGTTTTGTCGATCTGCCCATCCCCAAATAATTTCGCTTCAAATCGCCTGCGCAATGATCCATGAAAGGCGTCCAATGTGCGACAGATTAATATTATAATCTGAAGACGACGACCTCTCCGGCACTTCCAATTGCCCCCCCCCCACCCCCGAGAAGTTTTTTTGCACGCAAAACACAGTGCTTTTTTGTAATTGCCCAACGGCACGCGCGGGTGGAGCCGGAAATGTGCCGGAACACGGTGGGGGGGGGGAATGAATCGGAAGGTGGTGGAAACAGCGAAATTAAGCGCCGCCAATTGGGCACAACGAAGCGGGGGGGGGGGGTGGGGGAGGGGGAAAGGGGGTGGGGGGAAGGACACTTTTTGGCATCCGATGTATCCAGCAGGTGGAGGGGGGGAAAGGGGGGGGGGAGGGAAAGGGGGGGAGGGGGGGGGAAAGGGGGGGGAAAGGGGGGGGGGAAAGGGGGGGGAGGGGGAGGGAAAGGGGGGGGGAGGGGGGGATGTTTAGGGGGAGGAGGGGGGGGGGGGGTGTTTAGGGGGAGGGGGGGGGGTGTTTAGGGGGAGGGGGGGGGGGGGAAAGGGGGGGAGGGGGGGGGGGTGTTTAGGGGGAGGGGGGGGGGGGGAAAGGGGGGGAGGGGGGGGGGGTGTTTAGGAGGAGGGGGGGGGGAAGGGGGGGGGGATGTGATCGATGGGGGGGGACGAGTGTTTGACGACATAATACGACGGACCGTGGCAAGAAGCGGATTATGTCTTTGCTTTTGGCCGACGGTTCCCTCCGTTTCGCTCTTCTCAAGTCGCAAATGTCTCATCGAATTTATATAATTTGATGCAAAAGTACGTAAAAACGCGCCAGTCCATTTCTAAACCAAAACAAAACAAAACTTATTAAATTTAATATTTTCTATTTTCTGTCCATTCGAGTGGAAAAAGTGCCGCCGCTTTTATGGGCGGCTTCTCCAACATTTGGGAGGGATGGCACTTGTAACTGACACAAATGCGGGGAAGTTAATTAATTTGCCAAAATATTCCGACAAACAAACAAAACGTCCATTGCACAAATTAATCGCAAATTTTTTTGGAATTTTGAATTTGATAAAGCACAAAACTCACCTTTCTGTCGTCTGCTGAACGCCTCCAATTCATCCAGTCCATTCAATTCAATTCATTTTTATCCGTTCGGTTTCCGGATTTGTTATTTATTCCCTCAACCAATCGCCCCAAATCCCTCTTCTCCATGCCAAGCCATGGCATAATCACCTTTCACTCTACGCTTTTGGCATTTTCCGCCGTCTCTTTCCTCTTTAACTCCTTCCCATTTTTGGTCCCGTAAAATTAATCCAATCGAAGCCGTCCAATGGGCGGGGGGCGGGGGGATAATGAAAGTGCCAAAAGAGAAAAGAGTATTTCCCCTCCGGGCGGCATTAATGCCATCCAAATTTTATTGTTGGCCCATAACGAAAAAAAACATAACATTAACGGCGTTCATTTGTTCTTTTGTCGCATTCTTTGCAAACGGAGAAAAGCGAATTTGACGCAATAAACGTAACGCCAATTAAGAAAATGGCATTATTTATTATTTTATGATGATTAAGTAGTGGACTTTTTGTGTTTATAATTCGCTGAAAAGCATAAAACAAATACCGTACCCGTCCAAAAGTTCCAACACTTACCGTACCCATCCAGTACATCCCCATGCTTTATCGTCTCACATTCTTCTCCAATTCCATCGGCATCATTTTTAAAGGGAGGGAGGGCATAATTGGACGGAGGGGGGAGGGGGGGGGGGGGGTTGAGGATGGAATGGACGGAGGGGGGGGGGGAGGGGGGCGGGATTTAATTGGACAACGGGCGCCGGAGGGGAGGGGGGGGGGAGGGAGGCCACCGCCGTTCCCCCCTCTCAATAATGCTCTTCCATTGCCTTCCCTCCCAACCATCCTTTCCATTTATTCTCCCAAAGACTGTGTTCGTCATCCACCCCTCCCCCCGGGGGGGGGGGGGGAGGGGACAAATCATTCCCCACCCCAAATGCATTCAATCGCCACCCAATCTCTTCCCTATTCTTCCCGTTTCAATTGGGGCGGTCCCTTCGGGGATGGATGAACTTGTGCCCCCCCCCCCCCCCCCCGTCTAATTGAGCTGCCCCCCCCCCTCTCCCATTCGCTCCGCCCCCCCCCCCAAACTCCAAAACGCAATTCCATCCCCAAATCATCTCCCGCCCCCCCCCCCCCCCCCCCCCCCCCCCCTCCCCTCACTTTCACATCACCATTTTTCATTTTCTTCGCCATTCTGTCAAATTTCTTTCCAATTTGATAGCTTTTAGTGGGAATTTGCCCGCGTTATTTTCCCTTTTGTATTACAATTTCTTCTCCCAATTTCATCATTTCCCCCTTCCCCCCCCCCCAATTGAACTTTTTTTTCTTTTAACGTCGGGCGTAAAAGAATCTGCCAATTAATTTAAAAAGGAATAAGCAAATGTTTTACTTTGTGAACAAAGAAAACATTTGCCGTCCTTTTCAGACTTTTTCAGACTTTTGATTAGACTTTTTTAGACCAATTGTCCCTGCGCCATTTATCCGCTCTTTTGTCATTTTGTCCCTTTGCTTTTCTCCGCGCATTATTTGCTTCTGTCGCATTTTGCTGAGGGGACCAAAGAAGCCCCAAAAGGTTGGGGCGTTTGCTGAAATGAATGTGTGACTTTTGTGAGTGAGGAGCTTCCTCCCCCCGGGGGTCGAATTAATTTGCCCCTCCGGCAAATCCTCGCGCAAATTTGTAACCAAGAATCTGCTGAGAGAAACAGATGAATACTATGAATTAATCTCCCTTCCCTCTTTCCCTCTACTTTTAATCCGCCTTTTTGCAGTTAAATCTGGCATTTTTATGCCATTTTAGGAGTTTCCATTTCAAGATTTTGTCACAAGACAGATCGTGAAATTTTGGAAACTTCGTATAAATTTCCATCATTCTGTGAACATTTCACTATTACCGCGAAGCATTTCGGCACATACATTAGCTTTGATGGACGGCGCCTCCACTGCCGAAGTGGGACATTTTTGTTCTTGTCGCCCGAGGGGAGAATTCTCCGTTCGTTCATCCTCTCTTGCCCTGAAGGAATGCCCCCCCCCCCCCCCCCCTCCTTTGAATTCCCTTGCTTTTATCCGCTTCTTCCTCCGAGTGCCATTGTCCCCGAATTGACCATTTCCGCCCCGTGAATGTTCGGGTTCATCATTTTCGGTTGGTTCAGATGCCCTCCCAGCAACCGCCTCATTTCCCTCCTCCCCCGCTGCTGTGCTCTCTCGGCCGCTGTCCTTCCACTTCCTCCTCTTCGTCCACATCAGAAAAGTGCCAACGACGGGAGTCGCCGATGTCGAAGCATTCAATTCGAGCAATTTTGGAGGATGGGGTGGAAGCTGACGACATGGAGACGAAGCTGAACAAGGAAAAGGAGGAGGAGGAGGAGGGCGGCGAGGACGACGAAAGCGGAGGCAATCGCCCCCCGAAAAAGTCGCCTCGGCTTTCCTCCAGCAGCAACGGTCAGTTGCAGCAGAGTGTGCCGGACCAGCAATCGGCGGAGTTCTCTTCACTCCTCGGCCAACATTCCCAACTGCAGCAGTTGGCCCTTCAGAACTTTCTCCAACAATTCCTCTTCCACCAGCAACAGCAGCGGAAGGACCACGTCCCCCAGCCTCTCCCACCAGTGCCGTCGATGCCCCCGGCACTGTTGGCACCCGGGGGGAAGACACTTTTGTCGCCACTCTTCACATTCTTCGGCGCTGGAGGGCAACCACCGTTTGCTGCGCGAGAGACGCAGGCGAGTTGAAAGATAAAAAGGCTCTCTCAAAAGACTAATTGGCGGTGTTTAGCAAAGTCTGCTGGCTCAAATCGCCTCCAATTGGCCCTCCCACCAAATGCCGTCCCTTCCGGCACAAACCCACGCCCATCCCCCGCATTTGGCACCGTCCGTTAACGGTGCCACAGCAGCGGAGGCGCCGCGGAGGCAGCGTAAGTTATTGGAAGACATCGACGGGACGGTGTTTTGGTCCTTTCCCAAAAGTATTTACCCTGGGAGGACAAGTTTCTTGGGGGCTGTTGTTAATCCTTTCCCCCCCCCCCCCCTTCTCTTTGAGGGGGATAATTTTCGCGATTTATTTGCCGATGCTCATAAATATGCAGGCGGTGGGTGAAGAAAGAAATTGAATTGGTTGCAGGGAATTTATTGGCGGTGTATTTGGCGTTTGCTTGGAGCAATTCCCACGAAACATTCGCTTGTCAAAAAGCCCAAAAGACTTCAAAATCAGGGGATAAATAGCCCATTAAATAATACGGTAAAAAGTAGACAGAATGCCAATTGAATTGTCAAAAGGAGAATACGGTAGGCACGAAGCAGCGATGTAATTGGCTAATTGGATTGGATGATGAGGGGGCACGGGGGGGGGGACGGGAGGGGGTGATTGATGAGACAATGATTGCTCCCGAGGGGTGAGGCTGGGTGAGGGAGGTGATTGAAAGTTTGGATGAATATGCCGACCGATCAGAGGGGGGGAGGGGGGGGGGGGGTGAGTCAACGGCCAAAGACGGAGGGACGGGCGAATGTGAGGAGGGCGAAACGGGAGGATTCTCGGCCAAAAACTCACTCATCCAATTGAAAGCGAAAAGTCGGTCGGTTGGTCGGTCGGGATGGAAGTGGGGGGGGGGGGAGAGGAGGGGGGAGGGGGGGGGGAGGGGAGAGAGGGGGGGGGGAGGGGAGGGGGGTGGGGACGGACTAAGGAATGTGTGCAATGAATGTGCTATTTGTTGGTTACCTGTCCCCCCGGGGGTGGGGGTGGGGGCATCCCAATGCTTTTACGATATTTACCCACAAATTTCGTCTCCCTTTTCAGTCCAATCTCCGCCATCCCCCTCAAACGTTGTGCAGCCTTCGCTGTTCAACTCTTCGATTGTCTCACATCCTCAGCTGTTCTTCCCGCCTCCGCCCCCTCCGGCGCCGTCCCATCATCTTCATCCGCACCCCTCCCATCCCCTTCCGGCTCTCTTCCATCATTCGACCATCGTCCCGTCCTGCACCTCCTCCACCAGCTCGCCCCCAACCATTCGGATGGAATCGTCGTCCAATTCCAATAACGCGCCCAACAATCCCTTTGAATATCATTTACACCAACAACAGCAGCAACGGTCGCCATTGTCCGGCACGTCGTTGACAACGGCCAATGGTACGGCCAGCAAAAAACAGTCGCGGCCAACATTCAGCGGACAACAAGTTGGGGGAGGGCGGGGGGCCGGGGGGGGGGGGGGGTTGGGCTGGTTGGTCATAACCATTCTTTGCAGATTTACATGTTGGAGAAGAAGTTCGAGCAGACCAAATACCTGGCGGGCACCGACCGCAAAGCATTGGCCGTTGAGCTGGGAATGACCGAAAGTCAAGTGAAGGTGGGCAGACATTTAAGCACTTTCTTTCGTGCCTTCGACCCTTTGCCGATCAAATCGAGTAAATTAATCATATTAATGATTGATTTGGTTTGATTGATCGATGGAATTCCCCCAAATTCCCACGGCTTTCTTCACAAATCATCTCATCGCACCCGTCCGTCCGTCAATCCTTCCATTCCATTCTTTTGCCCGCCGCTCTAATCATCCCCCCCCCCCTCCTCTCCCCTCCCCTCCCCTCCCATCCCTTCCCTTCCTTCCCCCCCCCCCCGCCCAAATTGCTACCGTACCCCCCTCCCCCTCCCCCACTTTGCTCATCATTTGCCCCCTCCCCAAACGTCAACATTATCTTCCCCCTCCCATCCCCCCCCCCCCTCCCCCCTCTCTTTCTTCCGCCAAATGACACCAATTTTGGCGCTGTTATGAAGGGACAAATTGAGCCCCTGGGGGGCCTGGGAGGAGGGGAGGAGCCCTGGGGGGGCATCTGTTGTCGAGAAGAGAAAGGCCAACAGCAGCACTCGCTCACTCACTCTTTATTCGTTTGTTCTCGAGTGAACGACCGCAAGGGACAGCAAGACCAAAAGAAAGAGGGGCGGGGGGATTTGAATTTGTCTTTCTTTATTGGGGGGGGGGGAATGAATGGTTGGAGGGGGGGGGGGGGGGGGGAGGGCAGAGCTCTAACTGAAAGAAGGATTCGAGGGGGTTAAGGGATTAGACCCCCCCCCCCCCCCCCTCCCGGATCCATTACAACAAAACAACATTTGTTTTCCTTGTCGCAAATGTCTGTTTTTGTTTTTTATGCCCTTAGGGGTAAATGGTCGGATTAGGCGCAACTCTTCAATAAATTCGGGGACAGATGTTAATTGAAGATCGAAATTCGGTAAAAATGCAAATTTTATCGCCTCCGGGGCTGCCATCTGCCTGCCCCCCTCAGGCATCTTCCTTCCGGGATGGGCATAGCCAACAATGAATAAGTTGCAGTGAATGGGGGGGGGGGAGGGGGGGGGCTTAAGTAACTCATCCATCCCACGGGCCCCCATCAAAATATTCAAGAACATCGGCTGAATTCCGACCATTTTCCCATTAATGCGCCCAATTTTCTTTCCCCCGATGTTTAATTTGAAATGCAAAAGCACTTTATAATAATTCCCCCAATGTCTTCGAGGAAATGATAGTAAAATGGCCCCGGCATCCATCCAATGGACTCATTTAAATTCAATTGGACATAAAAAGGGCCTTTCTGCGCCTAATGGAAAATGGACAAATCCCAAAAGCGATGATTGGGCGGGGGGGGGGGGGAGTATTTATATTTGAAATTTACAAATTCCCATAAATGAAGTCGTGCTTTCTCACTTCTCTCTCCAAAGTCTCCGATCAGTAAAGTTGATGAGACCATCCAATTGATCAGCTGATAAAGTGAATTCCTGAGCCCCCCCCCCCCCCCCCCCCCCACCCAACAAAACTGTCCCCAAAAGTAAGAATGATCAGAGTATATTTTCTCATCATTGCTAACATTTCCATACAAATCAATTCGCATGACGACGGACAGAAGAGAAAGAGAGAAAAAAAGGGAATTGAGGGGGGGGGGGGGGGAGGGGAAGGGGGGGGGGGGGTTGGCCGTTTTGAGGGGGGCACAAAGGAAATGACAATGGACAAAAAATGGGGGGGGGGGTCGGATTGAATTATATTGGCTAAGGGGCGGGGGGGGGGGGGGAATTGTTGCGTTTCCCTTCGATTTGATGGTTCAAATTGATGGACGGGGTGAGAAAATGCATAATAAAAAAAACCCGTGGGAATTGGAAAAATTGGAAAGAATGATCATCGATGGATTGGTTGATGGAATGAGTTTGTTGAAAAGTTATTAACATTTTGGAACCCCCCCCCCCCCCCTTTCCCACTCCTCAAAACCATCGGTCGTCCTAATCGGCTTCCTCAAAGGAAGAACCAAACTAATTGCTTCTCCACAAAATGTTGCGACGGACGGTTGAAGGAAGAAGAGGGGGGAGGGAGGGGGGGGGGGGGGTAAAGGGGGGGGGTAAAGGGGGGGGGTAAAGGGGGGGGGGGTAAAGGGGGGGGGGGTAAAGGGTGACGAATGCCCAAAAAGGAGTCGGTGGGCGGCGGGCAGGAGGGACCAATTCAAAGAGACCGCCCGAAGAGGAGAGAGAATGGCCCTCGGGCGATATGCAAAAGTAGGGACAGCCGGAAATGAAATTGTGCTAAGATTGGCAGGGAACGGACTTTCGAATGCCATTGACTCCTCGTGGCCCAAAATTTCCCTCCCCTCCCCGCGGGCGTTGTCCGTCTCTTTAGCTGACCAATTTAGGTTCAATTGTCCCCGAAGGCAACAAATGGCCGATTCACTCTTTTTGTGCTTCCCAATTACCCTCCAAATGTCCAAAATCGGCACAATTGGGGAATCTTCCGCCCCTCAGCCCCTTTAATGTCCCCCTTTGCGGCCTCTTTTGTCTACCGCCGCCTCTCATATTCACCCATTTTGGCCATAAGATGGCCGGCCCTCACCACCGTCGCCCCTCGCCCCAAAAACGCATCTTTTGTAATTCAAATTAAAGCCTTTCCTTCTCCTCCCCCCCCCCCCCCGGCGTTCGCACCTCCCTCCGATAAGACCTTCAACAGTTTTAGAAGGAAGCGGTGGGGGGGGGGGGAGGGGAAGCAAGCGAATGTTTAATCAATTCCACTCTTAAGCGATTGGTTGAATGAATGGAATTGAAGGGAATTGGGGGGGGGGGGGAGGGACAAACAAACAAAGGGAGGGGGGGGGGGAAGTTTTGGGAGAGGGGGGGGGGAAGTTTTGAGGCGAAGAATGGCGCAATTCATCCGACCATTGAGAAAATGAATTGGATAAATAAATGAACGTAAAAAGAATTAATGAATGAATAATTTGGGCAAACTCTGCCGGAAAATGAATTAACGGGCTAAGAAGGGGGGGGGAAGGCTAACCAAAATCTTTTGGTTTCAATGCCTCCCAAATTTTAGGTTTGGTTCCAGAACAGACGCACAAAATGGCGAAAAAGGTGATCAATCAATTGGGGGAGAGGGTTGGTTGAAAGTGCCAATCGCTTCAGGGAGTCCGCTGATCAGGCCTCGCGTCGGCACGGACTCGGCGGAATGGGTGAGGAGGGCGCCCTCCGGCTGTCCGCGGACGGAGCTGGCGACGACCGTATCAGTGCCAGCGACTCTCCGCCGTGCCGTCCGCCCTCCGCTGCATCCGCATCGCCTCCCCCGGCGGCGACCACAGCGGGGGACGCTTCATCTCTGCCATTCCCTCCGGCGATGCCGCCCCATTTAGCCAATTCGTCCGCCGCCCTCCACGCACTTCAGCAATTCAACTTCTTTCGCGGTTTCCCAATTTCCATGGCCGGCATTTTGGAGGTGGCGGACACGGACAGTGCCGCTTTGATCGACGGCAACACCGCGGCATCGACGCCGGGCACAAATTGAGATGAGAAGCAAATGCTGTTGAGAGGACCAAAAGCACACGGCACACCGACCACCGACCGATCTCCCCTCGAATTAACACCAAAAACACCGAATTTGTTTTGTTTTTGGTCTTTTCTTTTTTCATTGACATATTACGAAGGATGTGAACACAGCCAATGTGCCAACCCATTCGGCACAATTCAGTTTGCTGGGCGGACTCTTTCCGTTGGGTCGGCCCATCGCTTTTTTGGGGGGGGCAGTGATTGCTTCACAGGCAAAGACAATAATGAGGTAATTAATTATACAAATTGTTTTTTTCTTTCAATTATCCCGGACTCTCTCATTCATTCGTTTATATACAAAATTACTTTTACATATTTTGTTCATTTTCTCAAATTCGTTCCGAATACAAAAACATTTTGCATCATAAACAAAAAATGTTCCTTTCTTCCCATTGGTTTTTTGGTATTGTTTATAAAAGCGTCAGATTCTTTTGCAATAAAATTAAACATATTTTAATGCTTTAGAATTGAAAAAAGTAATTAAATTATTAATGGGCAAAATTCATAGAGTGAACTAGTTGCGCCCTGCGCCTAAGTTTGGCAGTTTTAGAGTCACATTTTCATTTTATTTTATTCTCTTTTTGCGAATATTTCTTTAATTAGAAAATAGTTAAAATTGATCGCATTTTTATTCTTATTTTGTAGAATTGAAAAGGGGTAAAAAATAGAGTATTCGGGCATTTTCCCTCCCATTATCGCATTGCCCAAAACGAGCTGCTGATCAATGTCAGTGCCAAAGGAAGTGCTAAAAGCAAACAATGCCCTCGGGCGACGCCCTGGGGGGCTCCATCGGGCACGTCGCTTTGGGAGTGCGCGTTGGGCTTGCTGGGAGACACGCGGTTGGCCGAAAGGTCGGCGTCTTCCTCCTCGTCCGGGCCACCGCCGGAAGGGCTGCCGGGTCGTGGAAGTGGGACTTCCTGCAATTTTGTTGGAAGTAACGGCATTTTCCGAAACATTTGAGTAAAAACGATGTCCCCGTCGGGGATATTCGAACAAATTGTGCCGCCTTCGCCCGAAGGGTTGCCTTACTTCTGGCAGCAGACACGGCAGAAGGGTCAGCTCCCTCAATTGGGTGCAACGTCCGTCCTCTTTGTCCGTGCAGGTGCCTTCCAGAGAAAATGCCAATTCAAATTTGCCTAAAACGCCTTACAGCTGGCGAATGCGGCGCCGTGTTGGGTGCTCAGAGTGGCGTTCAAATGTCGATGGCACTTTTCCGGACAGTGCCCCAATTCGTTGGTGTCCGCCTCGCACTCCGACACGAACACTTCCCACTTGGAGTTGCACTGGGAAAAGCATTGGATTTTTACAAAATAAGAGAAATGCTTAATAAACTCATTTTTTGGCGATGCGAATTTAAATTCCGCAGCAGAAATACCTGCAAGTCCGTTTCGCAGATCAATTTGGAGAAAGAACAGTGCTTTGGCGATTTGTTTGGCAGAAAGCCGCACTTCTCCAGCTCGTACCGTCCCGGCACACAACTCGCGTCCGTCCGAAGCAGTGCACGGCCCTCCCGGTTCTGATACAGGTTCAGGGCCGCCTCCCGACACTGCGGCTGGCAAGTGTTGGTCACGCTAAAAACTGTTTAGCTTAAAGTTGCCATCCCTCCCCACCGCAAATTTAGGTCATTTCGGGGATATCCCCGACCCCGACAGTCCCACCCCCCCCCCCCCGAAAACCCCGACCCCGCAAATTTAGATAATTTTGGGGATATCCCCGACCCCGACAGTCCCACCCCCCGAAAACCCCGACCCCGCAAATTTAGGTAATTTTGGGGATATCCCCGACCCCGACAGTCCCACCCCCCGAAAACCCCGACCCCGCAATTCTTAACCCCGACGTCAGGGTAACAGCCCTCATTTTGGTTGCATTTACAACAAAAGCCCCCCCCCCCCCCAAATTAATTATTTTACCATGCCGATTGGAGGACTGCCAATCTGTGGACGCAATCGGTCGCGCTTTCGCAGTCGGACGCCGCTTTTTTGCACTCCGGCGATTGCATCGGCGGTTGGGCATGTAACAGAACGGCCAACAGACAAAGGCAATGGAACAGCACGGAAAGCATTGGGCCAAAAAGCATTGAAAGCATTAGGCCAAATTGGCAAGCACAAAGTGTGGAAATGCCACTGAAAAACGAATTATATATATAAACTGACACTTTTTGGCGAATTTTATGAATCATAAAAAGAATTTTGGGGAAGGGGACGAGTGATCGATTCGATTGGTTCTTTCGAATTTGCAAAACATTATCCACCAAATGGTGGGGGGGGGGGGGAGGGGGGTGGGGGGGGGGTGGCAATGCCCGAGGGATTATCACAGCGATCGGCCCCCCAAAATAATCCGATCAAAATGCATAGAAAAAGGGGCAAAATATAAATCGGACTGCGTAAAACGTCCAATGCTTTTATTGCCTTCCTTATCAATCGTTTTTGATTGGTTCGCTGAAGCGAAAACCTTCCGAAATTGTCAAGGACCAGGGCATTTAAAAAACAAATCCGATCAAAAGGATAAATGCCGATTTGGCCAAGTTGCTTAAGTCGCGCAGCGGGAAGAGCGAAGTGCGGGGGTGCTCTGAACGCGTCCATTGGTCGTTGGTTGGGAATGCTCGCCGCCTACAACTTGAAGTCCTCGCCTGCCGTCCTCGTCACCGAGCTTTGCTTTGTTCACTTCTTCAACCCTCTCAAATCGTTCGTTTGTCTTATCCCCCCGTTGAATAATGGCTACACTTTTGCGCGACAAATTGGCTCAAATCTGTCCCAAAAGTAACTAAGAGAACAAAGCACGGAGGACATTGAAGAAAAATGCGCTCATCCGTCTGACCAGTGGAGGGAGGGAAGGGGGGGGAGGGAGGGGAGAAGAGGGGAGGGGGGAGGGGGGGGGGGGGGTTTGGGGGGTTGGATGGGGGAGCATTGGATGGGGGGGGGATCATCCCATCCAACCCCCCAACCCCCCCAACCCCCCCCAACCCCCCCCCAACCCCCCCCCCCCCCCCCCCCCCCCCCTCCAATTTCACCTTTTGCCTGCCTCTTCAATGCGATTTGGACAATGGTCTGCGGATGGGTCGGCGGGAGACAAATTTCAGCGCTTTACCCGTTGGTGCGTAAGAGTGGCGGAGGGAGTCCCCTGGGACAATGGAAAGGGTTGAAGAGGCCAAAGAGGCAATTTGTGAGGGGGGGGGGAGGGATCGATCGGTCGGGTGAGTGATCGGGGAGAGCAAATGGAATGGAATAAATAAATTCTGTTTGACCGAAAGGCCCCAACCATCGGTCACTTCTGCTGGAGTTGGGGATTGGGAGGCGACGACCGTTCTTCGCCGGTAAATGAATGACTTCGAAAGTGCAAAAACACTTTTTCCCGCCTTAAAATTGGTTAGGGACTGGCGGGCGATTCTTCTGCTGCTGAGGTGGACGGACTGCGCCTGGACTGGTTGGCTTGGACGGACGGACGGACGGATTTGTGGTTGGTCAGCTTGACGAACAGAAGACTTAGGGCTGCTCAATCAGAATTTGGTGTTTGCACAGCATTGGGAGAAGCTAGCCACGATTGGGTTGGGGAAAACGATAGGATCAGGGATTAATTGGGATCGGACAGAGAGAGAGATGGGATGGGACATTGGGGGAGAGGAGATGGGACATTGGGGGGGGGGGGAGGGGATAGGACATTGGGGGGGGGGGGGGGAAAGAAAGCACTCGGAATATTAAGCCGGTGCAGGTGGAGATGGGTTGGAACGGAACTGGAAGTGTCCGGTCGGTGATCAGTGAACTGAGTCGGGCGGGCAACGCAAACCGGAAAGCGTTGGCCTGCGGACTGTCGACTGCAAAGCCGCTGACAGCGCGAGTTGAATTTAGGGCAGTTTAAATGGAGGAGAATTTAACAATTTTTGCTCCGAACTGTTCGAGTGAATGTATTGTTTGGGTGGGCGGGCGGATTTGGAGTTTAGTGGAGATCGATTTGGGGAACGGAGGGAGGGAGGGATTGGGGTTAAAGGGGGGACGGGGGGGGTTAGGGGAGGGGGGGGAGGGTTTAAAGGGGAGGGGGGGGGGGGGGGGGGGGGGTTAGAGGGGGGCAAGGTCAGCCTCAGCCGTCGAAAGCCCTTAAGGAGAACGATTGTCTCCACGTAACTCCGTCCATTTACTGCCAACGGTCGGTGAAGGGAACAACAACAAAAGCATTCGCCGGAGGGGGCACAAAATTGGAAAAAAATTGCGGATAAACACGCAAAGTTGTAAACTCCGACCCCATAAAATGTCGTTCCGTAACATAAAAGGTTTAATAAATTTGAAAGAAATTTGCCAAAACAAAATGCCCAATGCAATTTGTTTTCATTCGCTGGCAACAATGTTTTGCGCTTTCCATCCGCCACTATTCCATTGCCCGTCCGTCCGATCACTTTTTGCACCCCGCCGCTATTATACCCCCCCCCCCCACAAAACGCCCCCCCCCCCCAACAAAACGCCCCCCCCCAACAAAACGCCCCCCCCCCTATTTTCCCCCAATTCATTCATTCCCATCCTTCACGCCATTCGCGCAATAACTTTCACCAACCGTTCTCTCCGTAATTGTTGTCAAATGTAACCAACAAAATGCCAATATGAATTAAAAAGCATTGCAAAGATTGAAAGTTACAGATTTTGCGAATTATAAGTGAAGAAATGGTTTTTAATTTCAAAAAGAAACGTCTTTTGAGGTGTTTCTGAATTCCCTTCCATTGTCAGTGTGTATAATAAACCCCAAAAGTGCGATTTTGACGTGTTGAAGTGCCAATTGCGGTGGTCAGGACGTGCGGGGGGTGGGGGGGGGGAGAAATGGGGGAGGGTGAGGGGGAGGAAGGAATGGGGGGGGAGGAGAATTGGGGGGAGGGGACTCGACTCGCGCATGGATTGGATTGAGAGGGGGCGGGCGGCGGGGGTCGTCTTCGTCGTGGGGCTGACCTTGGAGGATGGAATAGGGAATGGACATCGCCGGGGGGGAGGGGGGGGGGGTCAATGTCGCGGAGTTGGGGTATAGAATGGCGGCGGTGGCTGATGAAAGAATGAAGACGATGAAACTGTTGCTGTTGTTGCGACGAGTCAAGCACTCGCAAATTTCAAATTCCCATTTTTTTGTTTTGTTTAAAATGCGTAATTTCTCCGGGCACAGAACGAATGAAGAGCTTATTGAGCTCGTCGCTCATCAAGATTTTTGCAGGAACCAGTTTTGGCTCCCCCTCCCAATAATAATATCTGCCGCTGGTACCCCCCCCCCCCCCCAATTCCCCCCCCCCATTTCCCCCCAAATCCCCAAACCGCCCAATGCTTCCATCTCTCAATTTGTTTTTGTTCGTTCTAACCGTCATTTGTATCCCGCTGCAGTTGTTCATTGAGGCCAAATTGGGCCACAAACAGCAGCGAAGGCCGTCTTATTACTGGAGTGAGTGGGCGGAGGGACTGTTTTTAGAGGGAGAAGCCGTGGTTTAGTGGGTAAAGCTGCCCATGGCATGCCCCAGGGTGGTGGGTTCGAATAGCATCGGGCGAGTCTTCAGTCTGATTTGCAGGCAACCGCCAATTGGAATGTGCCAACCACGGCCTGAACATTTCCCGCTGTTCGTTGAGGGAGGAGGGCCGCGTGTCCGAGCTGAACCCGGGCTGTTTTGATGAGATTGACACGGTTCGTCCGATTGTTTCATGTCCAATGTGCGGCAGGCACTCATTCCGTCGGTATTCAGACAAACCAAACGCGCGTTTATTGTCGCCTAAACTGTGAGGAAGCGGACGAAACGACCGTTTTACGCAAGGAACCGTCGAACAACCACATTTGCAGTGCCTATCACACGTACAACTTGGAGAGACGACGCAGAGACTGGTCCGTTTATCGTTTATGGTCGGCCTTTGTCCAAAGAGTCAAAGTCCATTCATTTGGGGGGGGCCCTTCGGGGGCGGGGGGGGGACTCCGGGAGAGGCCCTCCGGGGGTTAGGCCCTTCGTGGGGGGAGGGTGGGGAGGGGGGCTCCGGGGGAGGTTCTCCGGGGGTTGGGCCCTTCGGGGGGGGGGGGGGACTCCGGGAGAGGCCCTCCGGGGGTTAGGCCCTTCGTGGGGGGAGGGGGGGAGGGTGGGGGGGGGGGGGGCTCCGGGGGAGGCCCTCCGGGGGTTCGGCCCTTCGTGGGGGGAGGGGGGGAGGGTGGGGAGGGGGGCTCCGGGGGAGGCCCTCCGAGGGTTCGGCCCTTCGTGGGGGGAGGGGGGGAGGGTGGGGAGGGGGGCTCCGGGGGAGGCCCTCCGGGGGTTCGGCCCTTCGTGGGGGGAGGGGGGGAGGGTGGGGGGGGGGGGGGGGCTCCGGGGGAGGCCCTCCGGGGGTTCGGCCCTTCGTGGGGGGAGGGGGGGAGGGTGGGGAGGGGGGCTCCGGGGGAGGCCCTCCGGGGGTTCGGCCCTTCGTGGGGGGAGGGGGGGAGGGTGGGGGGGGGCTCCGGGGGAGGCCCTCCGGGGGTTCGGCCCTTCGTGGGGGGAGGGGGGGAGGGTGGGGAGGGGGGCTCCGGGGGTTGGGCCCTTCGTGGGGGGAGGGGGGGAGGATGGGGAGGGGGGCTCCGGGGGTTGGGCCCTTCGTGGGGGGAGGGTGGGGAGGGGGGCTCCGGGGGTTGGGCCCTTCGAGGGAGGGGGGGGGGGGGGGGTGGGGGGGGGGGGGAAATAAACGGAGTTCTTTCTCAAATAGCCTTAAAAAGGTACATTTGGCGAGTTGGCGCTTGCATCTCCACAACAATTACTTTTGCGCTTCGTTGCGGATTTCCGAGTGACCCGCGAGTGTTTTATGCAAAACATAAGCATCTTTTTGAACACGAAGATTTTAATGGGACGGCCGCGGGCAAAAGGGACGGCTGAGCGCCGTCCAAAGGCAAAAGGCGAAGTGTTTGAAGACAATAAATGACAGCAGACAATTTCAATAATTTATTCAAAAGAATTGTTTAAATTGAATTAAACAAAAACAATTACAACGAATTTGTCTCCAAATTAGAGACTAAACGGTAAATGTGCAAAAAATGTTTGTGGACAATCGCAAAACAAACAAAAAAAAGGAAAAAAGTCGCTTAAATTGGGTGGAATAATCAAATGGTGGGAACGAAAGGAATTCGACGTCAGATTTCAATTTCATGTGCTAAAAGGTTTGTTGCAAAACCCCGTCAAAATGATACAAATTAATAATCCGATGGTTTCTGATAGACTGGACGGACGGGACGGACGGGACGGACTAGATGAGAGGTATTTATTTTGCTTGTTCGGTCGGCCTTTGGTCTTTGATCGCGACTGATCGGGAATGCTTTACGCGGCTAACACCGGTGCCTCGGAGCCCAGCCGCCCCTTCCCCGCCGCGGCGTCCATTTCCGTATCCGCTGAGCTCACGCCGTTTGCGACGGCGTAAACCCTCGCGGCGGCCCCTCCGTTCGGCGCTTTCTGCTTCTTCGTCATTCGTTCGTTATAATGCTTTAAATTCAAATTTTTTAAATTCAAAATTTTATTTTATTTTAAATTTCGCTTTATTATTACCTCAACGGTCGCCCATGGCTGAATTTCTGCGCTGGCGAAGCAAACGTAGAAAATGTTACAGGCAACGATAATGGCCGCGTTCACGTAGAATGCCAATGCCCATTCTTCGCGGGTGTTGTTCGGCGTTAACGGGTTGACGATCACCGGCACGGACAGCCTAAACAAATCGATTGAGTGGGGGGGGGGGGGGCGCGGGCGGATTGGCCATCAGCAAACATTGTGACGGTCATCGCGGTGGAGATTTGGCCCATGACAAATGGGGAGTAGGGACCAGCGATCATGGAACCTGAACTGGAAGTTTGGCATGGCATTCTCCAATATATTTCGTTGATTTTCTTTCAAATTTAATTGTTCAGACTCCTACCGCTCTTGTAGAAGCCGCCAACGTTAAAGCCGAGAGTGAATGCCGAAAAAGTGAGCAAAAACAGTGCAAGGTTGCCATGGCCGGACGGCACAAAAGACACGGCCACAATTATGGCAGACATGCTCAGAAAGGCGATGGAATTGAACACTTTGGTCTTGGTGGTCTCGCTCATTATCCGCGCCGGGATCCGATCATTGATCAGACCGGCACATTCCTTCATCACAGCCTGCCCAAGAGGCGGTAGGGCGGCCATAAACCCGGTTTTGATCACTTCAAAGCCTTGCACCTGAATTGCAACGAGTTCGTCTACTGCCCTAGGCTAGTTGCTAATTCAATTAATCCCTCAATTTGTGGAGTTTGACCGCTATTTTTGCTATTTCTTTCATTCCTTCCGACTGGCCCACCGCTGATCTTCCTTCCAACATTTCATAATTCGCCGCTTTAATCGAACTTAAACACGCCGGAGGGGCTGCTCCTCCTCCCCGCTGCCATCGTTTTTCTTTTTCGGCCAAAATGAGCGATAATGAACGTATGATGAGAGGAGAGGAGATGATAGAGGACGGGAGGGGGGAGGGGGGGGGGGGGGGACGGGGGGGGGGAACCAGTTTGGGTGGGAGAGAGTCGGGGGGGGGGGGGACAAAGGGAAAGGGAAAGGGAAATGAACACACAATAATAAGTGATCACGCTCAACAACAACCTTTTCGTTTGAGCATTTAAACAAAAATTAAAAATCGAACAAGTTTTGGCGTACTGAAGAGTATTTGTCCTATTGTTAAAAGGTTTGACCTTGTAGAGGTAAGTGGGCGTGAACTGGTAGAGCAAGTTGATGCCCGTGAAGTTTCCGACGCCGCCAAAGAACACGGCCCAAACCGCGGGCGAACAGAAAATTTCCCTGGCCAATTGTGTGGGTTTACGGTATGATGGAGTGTTTTTGTACTGTACTTGTACGGCACGTGCATTTGTGCCTTTGCGTTCTGCGAGTCGCGGCCCCGGGCAATTTTCTCCTTTTCCGCGTCGTTGACGAACGGATGTTTGTTGGGGTCGTTGCGGTAGCAGAAGAAGAACAGAACGAACAGAACGGTCGAGACGATGGCATGGAAATAGTAAACTCCGGGCCACCCGAAGGAAGACTCACAAAGAATTCCTGCGTTTTAATTCAAAATTGGCGCGGAATGGCATTTTGATTCTAACCGGACACCGGATTAGTGAGGATGGGCGCCAGCTGAACGTACACGCACAAAGTAGCGGTGAAGAAGGCGTACTGCTTGTGGTATGTCCAGTAGGTGACGAAATGGCCAAAGGTGGCCATGTCTCCGGCAAATGCCATCCCCTGCAACACTCGAACACCGAGGAACCTCAAAAAGTCTTGGTTTATCGAGACTTTGTATTTATTTATATTACCATCCCCAGCCAAGTTGCATAGCGTAAGGAATGAACGCGGTGGCAGCAGCACCGAACAGCCCGACGACGGTGAACAGATAGCGCGGCCCGTACCAATTGATCAGAGTAATGATCGGAATGTTGGACACTAAAGCGCCCGCCGCCACGACGGCCATCGCCTGACTCTAAACAATTCCCGCTGAAAATGGCACTTCCTTCGCGCCAACCTTTTCGTTGTTGGTGAATTCGTGGGTCAATGCGCCATTGGTGGACGGACTGGCGGTCGTCGAGCTGTTCGCTGATGTTGCTGCATGTTGGTCATGATGACCTTCGCTTTGGTTGCCGCGGGGTCGCATGCAAATCTATTAATTCGCAGAAGGCCATTTGTTTTGGGTTTAAGTTGGAGGATACAAAAGCCTAACCACTGTAAAGTTGAACGTGAGAATGTTGGCCCAATTGATCATCAGGCACAGCACCACCAACACCAAAAGCATAAAGCGCGTCCGGGATGCCAACGGACCATTTTCTGGGGGTGACAGCTTCGCAGAAAGCATTTGATCTTAAGCGGTCGTTTCGATTGAATGTTTAGAAAATCGGTTAAACGATCAGAAAAATTGGACGAATTGAATTTTTGTTTGGAGAAGTCGCGCAGTGTGATTTATCACGTTCAGCGCTTTTCCATCGCAAAAAAAAAAATTCTCCCAAAATGAATGTGAAAAGGGGCGGGGAAATAAAAGGAGGGGGGAGGGGAGAGAGTTCGTTGACAAACGACCAAAAACGAGCCTTCGGGGGAGGACGAACGGAGGGGGGGGGGGGGGGGGGGGATCATTTTCATAATGGTGGGAATGAATGAATGTCCCTTGGGGGGAAATCGCATTAAATAGGTGGTGTATAGTGAAGGTGTTAAAACAGAATGGACTATGTGGGGAGGAAGAAAGAGTCGGAAATGGGCGGTCGAAGTCGAACCCGGCGGCGACTATTTATGGGGGGAGGGAGGGAGGTGATTGATGGCGGATGAACGGGGGGACGGGGGAGGAGTTCATCGACGAAAGGTGAAAAACGAACAGTGACTAATCTTCCCCTAAAGGGCGCAAATTAAAAAAGCAAAAAGCGATGATGTCAATGCCCAAAGGTAATTCTGATCAAATGTCCTTACGTGTTAATTATGACAATTGTCCAACCATAAACAAGCTTAAATTCTGGGAAAATGTGTAAAACTAAATAATTCACTTTCAGTAACTTTCGCCCTCTTCAAATGGCGAACCGATCGGTTCCACCGGCGGTCGTTCTTCCGCTCACAAATCAGCTGAATGAATGCCTTTAGCCCGTGTTAATTGGTATGTCCGACAATGTCCAATTGCTCTTTTTCGGGTGAATGCCCCCTCGGGGGAGGGGAGGGGGAGCTGATCATTTTGCGCTACTTATATTTTGCTTTGGCATCTTTTTGGTTTCTCCAACAATTTTGTAATCTTATGATCGGGAGAATGAAAGTCGAATACGGTGATGAAAATGCGTTGGAAATGATGAACGGAGTGGTGACGCGGAGTGATTGATGACGGAGGAGAGGAGGAGACGCAACGGCGGAGCGCCTCGGATGAAGTCCGATGATGCGAAGTTTGGTGATCGAGTTCGGAGTTATTTCGGGTTAAATTTGGTGATGGATGGAGTGTTCTTCAACAGAAAAAGAAGCGGAATTGGGGAGGTACCCGTTGAAGGAAATGGGGGGGGGGGGGGGGAGGGGGGGGGGGGAGGGGGGGGGGGGGAGGGGGGGGGGGGGGGGGGAGGGGGGAGGGGGGGGGGTGTAAAAGTCGACCAATGGGGGGGGGGTGGTAAACGAAAAGTGAGTTTAAATCGCAATGGAATATCGAATTTGGCGACACTTTCAGCTTGGACATCTTTCTTTTACCGACGGACGGACTAAGTTTTGAATTTGGTTACACGGCGAAAACGAAATGCAAAACATTCCCAATTCAATAAACAAAAAAACGAAGCCCAAGTTTAAAGATTTTCTTCCCAGAATTCAGTTCGAAACACTCGGGGTTCGCAAAGCTTCCCCTCTTCTGTCCGTCAGACCGTTCTTCTTTCAGTTAATCCACAAGTACTCCTTCTGCTTCTGCTGCTGCGGCTGCTGACGTTTCGGCTCGGCCCTCTGTCCATACGCTGTCCCCGCCGCTGTTGCGAACGCCCCGCGCCCCTCGCGCTCCTCCTCCGGCAAGGCACTTGGCGCGTGTGCCTGTGTTTTAGTTGCCTTTTCCCCCCTTCTCTTTACAATCATTGCTTTACCTGCTGCTTCTGTCCGTTCGGCTGTCGTTGCTCCTCCGCCGAAATTGCTGCCGCCTCGGCCAACTCATGCGACGTCAACTCCCGTTCGTCCGCCCGTTCGCCCGCGTAATTTGACTGGTGGCTGTTGTCGGGCAACGGCTTGAACGCTTCGTATTGGGGAGGCGGCGCGGGGACGGGAGTTGCCGGAGTCGCCGGAGGAGACGGAGGTCGGGGGACGGACTGAGGGGGAGGGGCCGGCAGAAGGACTCCGGCATTTGCGCCTGAACAAATTGCATTTTGAAACGTCTTCCCCATTCACACAACCTCCTTGACAATGTTGGCAAGACCCAGGCGATCCAGGCTCCCCAGGTGTCCCTAAATTTGCGTACTATCCGTTTTTAAAATGCTTCCATCGTTGTTGAACAACCTGGTGGTCCAGGCAGTCCCGGGTTGCCTTCAGAACCTCGATCTCCCACCAAACCACGAACACCGGGCGGACCTAAACCAAAGATGCTCTCCAGCTGACCAACCGCACATTCCCGAAAACCTTGCAGCCCGCCCTTTCCATCGTGCCCCCTTCCGCCCGGCGGTCCCCGCGGACCTTTGCAAAAAAAATTTGAATTTTATTTAACACTTACAAAGCGCCATTTCAAAAAAAAAAAAGGGCAGTGTCCACCCGTCCATTATATAAAAGCTAACCCAAAGCGCCCGAAGGCCCCGTTGGTCCTGGCGGCGCTCCATTGAGAACTTTGCCTCTGTCTCCTGGAGGGCCTTTCTCACCCGAAAAGCCGGGCTCCCCTCGGGGGCCCGGCGGACCCGGCGGGCCTGGTCTGTTGTGTTCTGTTAACGAAATGGTTAATAAATTTCGTAGTCGTCTTGCAACCTCCCGCCTTTCCGGCTTGTCCTGGCTTGCCCATGTTCCCCCGCGGTCCTTTGGTGCCTGACAGTCCGGGCGCTCCCGGTGCCCCTTGTGGACACTGTATGTAAATGCCTTTAGAAATTTTGTTTTTTGCTTTTTTTCACCTTTTGGCAACTTTCCGCTCCCGCGGGTGGCGCCGGAAGGTATTTTCCTGGTCTTCCAGGATATCCAGGCTTTCCCAGTGCCCCCTCATTGCCCGGCTTCCCGTCCATGCCGGGGCGTCCTCTACCGCCGGGAGGGCCTTCATTAAAATTCAAATCTTTAAAGACAAAATGAGGCTAATTATTTAACCCTGACTGCACGAACAACAAGCGGCTTGACTTTCAGCGAGGGCAGCGGAATAACGCGAGAAGGCGTCCGGGGAAGAACCTTCGCGTCGGACGCGCGTTTCGCGTTTGACGCCGGAGGCGAAACTTCTCGGAATTCGACGCCAAATGTCCCGACTTTCCAACTGGTAGTGAAAGATTCATTCCTATCACATCAATTAGTTTTTTGTGACAAGGAAATTCAATAAGAATTCTTTGCAGACCCCAAAAAAACGAATTTGCTGCTTTTATAAAATGACGATTTTTTAGGACCTTGCACAACTCGACATCGGCCATTAGGGCGGCGATTCGTTGTTGGGTGTGCAGGTGGGCGATGGGCAACAGAACGACGGTGGTCATTAGACAAACGGTGGACAAAACGGTGGCGAAGAAGACTGATTCGCGACAGCCGATTAGGGGGAAAGCGGAGGGGGAGGGGGAGGAGGGCGCCATGGGCATATTCACTTTTGCTTTTGTTGGTGGTGTAAATGAACAAATCAAATCGAATGAATTGGAGAAGGGAGGCGGCTGCTTACATAAACCGTCGAGCGGACAGATGACCCAAATCGGCGATGATTTGAACTTCCTTCACAGACTTAGACAAACGAAGCTTTTGGGTCAATTCGATCGTCGCAAAACGAAGAAAAAACTCCAAAGAAAAAAAAAGTAAAAAGTTTAAACGAACTTTCAAATTTCGCCACATATTTTAATTTAATGGCAGGCAGGCCCTTAACCAGTCCGGGAATTCCCCCCCCCCTTTCGAAAATTGCAGTTAAAACTAAAAATCGAACATTTTTCTAAAAAATTGACCACTAAAATCGATCTTTTTTAAATGGATGATTAACCCTCCCCCCGTTTCTGGTTACAAGCCTACTAATCGCAGGTCCAAATCCGGACTTTCCTTTTATGTCCCATTTTTTGGCCTCAAATTGCAATTTTTCGGTGTTCCGATCAAACACCCGAGTCGCGCAGCTACGGCTTTGACCGGTATTCGAGTCGAAAACCGGCAGCGTTCACATTTCGCTTTTTATCCAAGAAACTGTGCATTTTTGGTCGAGATTAAAATTCAAACTTTTTAATTTTTACAAATTAGGTAACTTTGTTTTCTTTTCTTAATGCAATTAAAGCAAATTAGTGTACTAATGTAGGTTTAGTTGCGTTTTAAATAGACATGGTCTTAGTTACCAGCATCCGAAAAACTACGAAATGAAACATTTTTTCGACATCAGAAAATTATAAATCGTATAGACAAAAGTTATTCGACAAATTTGCGACAATGTCTAAATTTAATATTTCTGGACACGTTCCCTGTTTATTGTTAGAGTAACCGCTGCTGCTGCACGACCGTTGAAGCTTAAAAGCCATCGATCACTCAATTGATCAACACAAACAAAGCAAAACGATTGATCGGAAGGACTCTCTGAATAAAAATCTTCGGCTTTTTTTAAATTGACTAATTTTTATAAAAAAAGACCTTACGGCGGGCGCTTCTCTCTCATCGCCTCTTTTCCAGCGGATTTCTGATGTCGTAAATGTTCAGTAAGGGGGCCAAAAAGAGTCGGATTTGTCCAGTGAGGAATAAAACAACTTTTAGAGTAAAGCAAATTGCCAAAATCAGCACACAAAAGAGAAGGACGAAGCCGGTTGCAGTTGGGGTGAAATCGAAAGACGGCGTTTGGGGGAATATGTGAAAATGCATTGGATAATTAGTCAAAGTGAGGGAGGCTTCGTAGAACAGAGGTAATTGGAGTTTTGCTAAAAGAAAGGCTTTATTTAACCCGGGTTACCCAAAGACGAGCAAGAAGCCACAGATATGTAGATCCACTGCTGGCCATTTTGTTCATAAACCATATTAAATTAAGACAAAACGACCCTGGGGCGGTAGATGATCCCATTTGAGTACCGACGTGAGAAACAAACCAGGGCTACAATTTATGTGCACTAAAAATCCCGAACAAAAAAGGAGGGGGGGGGGGGGGGGGGGGGAATGCCAAAGGGTAAAATGTCAAATGGGAGAAAATTACAAAAGCCAAAAGATGCTTAAAGGGAAAAGTGGGAAAAAATGCCACAGAGGGAAATAATGTCCTTATTTCGGACCCCAAAATCTTGTTTTTTGCCCTTGATGTCCTTATTTTCGAAAATTCGGTACGAACCCTGCGATAGATAAATATGAACTACAGATTAATACGATACATATATACGGACGGGTGCAAAGGTCGCAGGGATTCTTCGCTCATTCAGCAGCATGTTGCTCTAAAATTTTGGAGCTTCTGTCGTTGTAATCGTTCCATAGCTTCTTTGATCAACTAACAAATAACTGCTTGCTGTTGTCGGAGTGTTGGGAGGATCGACCGAGCGAAACGAAAGAGTCGTCGGCGCGCGAGGCTGTCCGACCGAGCGGCGCCCCTTCCCCCCCCACCCCCCCCCCCCCTCCCCAACTATACTACTGGCCGCCGTAGAAGAATTTCGAAAATTTTGCCGATTTTCCAATTTTCAAAAATGCAATTTTTTACGAATTCTGCTTCACGGGAGTGGGGGGGGGGGGGGTCGGCGGGGCCGTAAGCTGCCGCCGAGTTTTGAAGGTTTTAATGATGTTAAGAAAATTGGCCATTTTCACTGAAAATTTTCAAATTTTTTAAATCAGGAAAACTCCCAAAAATCAGAAAACCCCTGAAAATAAGGTACTATGGCCACCCTGACTCAAAACATTATAAAAAAAAGAAAATTTTTTAAGCACAAAGGTCGTCGTCCGTTGCACTTTTGTCGTTTCCCCCGTTCATTCTTTAAGAGTGACGTGCATAATGAAAGAAAGAAAGCGACTCGAATTGGCACTTTCATACGCACTTTTCATTTCTTACACGAACATTGGAGGGCATTCGAAGCAAAAAACGTCGTCTTCAGATTAATCCAATTGAAAATAGGTGGGTATTATTTCCGCGCACTTTATCGGTCTCAAACAATGCCAAAAGTCTGGCAAAAAGAAGTAAAGAACAAATTAAATTGGGTGGAATTGTCGTCACTTACAAATTAATGAGGGGCGAATTCAATGAATGAATTAAAAGACGACAAAACTATGGGAAAAAGCAAAGCGATCACGCGAGAGACTGACGATGACGACGGATTTGGCTTGGCTTAAGTTTTGGTCGGGCGGTAAAAATGCAAAGGACGGGAAAAGCGACGGTCGGATCGATTGACATTTAAATTCGATCGAATATTAATTATTAAACACATAATTTTATTTTTGTTTTCCCATTAAACAACCAATTTGGTCGAATATCGAATAAACAGAAAAAGGAAGTGTCTTACGTTACTGAAAGAAAGTCTAAAAGGCTATCCTTTTCGCCGGGGGGGGGGGGGGAATTGAGAAAGACTGGCATTTGTTGAAATAATAAAATCAAATTTATTTTAATGAGAAGAATGAGCACACTTCAATCACTTCACTCACTTCTTTTTATTTTTTAATTTAATTTTATTTACTTTTTTAATTTTCTTTCGTCACTTTTCGGCACTTTTTCTTTCGTCCGTTTCTTTTTTTCCCAAGCCTTTCGCCCCGTGCGTTAAATGTCGCGAAAAGCGCCTGATCATTGATCATCACCAAATCATCAGCCAGCATTCATTCATTCCATCCGATGGACAAAAAATGGTTGTTTTTAAATTCCTTTTGTTCGTTTCACACATTTTTGGAATTTCTCTTCATTTCCCTCCCCCCATTTTATGCTCTTTGCCCTTTGAACAGAAGAAATAATTATGACTAAATAAATAAAAGTACAGTAAAATTCCAAATTACCAAAAAGTTGCCCTTTTATTGCTTATTCATAAAATATGTACAAATGTGCTGTGTGCGCACGCTTTTTGATCGCTGTTTTGAGGGAGGTGATCGTTGATCGATCACCGGAAATGCCGCGGGGGTGGGAATTTTTTTGATGATTTTATTTACAAAACAAAAATATATAATTAAAATCGAAGGACAAATTGACGTGTAGGACAATTGACGTGAGCACACGCGAAAGTGCCGTGCAATTGGGTCATTACGTTCATAAATCAGTAACTGATAAGGGCCATTCATTAACTCAGTCGCATAATTAATGCACTTTTTAATGAACGACGTAAACAAATTTAATTCTTCCTTTCAATTAAATGAATTGTGTTAATTGAAAAAAGAGCGTGGTTTGATTATATAAACAAACGGAGGATGATTTGGATGGGGCAAAGTAAGTGGATGGAATGGGTGGAACAAGATCAGTGTACAGAGACTGATCGGAGTTTCCGATCAGTCAGTCGATGCCCCCCCCGGCGCGTTCCAAATGAGAAATGACAGCAGCAGCAAATTTTTTTGGTTTCGAAAGTTTCTTTTTTGGAACAGCGGCCAATTTCCCATGGTATTAATGTTCGAAAGTGCACATCGCAATTATTACATAAACATTTTGCAACGAAAATAACTCTTTCCCATGGTTTGTACGAGGTGATGTGCCGCGGCATTCATTCAGCCCATTCCATTCCGTTCAATTCCATTCCATGCCAAGTTGCCATTCTCATAAAGTTCGTGCCTGTTTACGCATGGCCCCAAATTACGTTGGAATTTGCCCTTTGTGCAGCCGCAGGGGGCGGGGCTTCTGGGGAACAGAGGCAATGGCCATAAATAGAGCGACGCCATTGGACAGCACATTATTTCCTTAAGCCAATTCCTCCCATTCAGAGATTTCCTAACCCCAATACCCACGCTTGCAAGAACCCGCCGAAGAAATTCGAACAAAGAACAATGCCAGAAATTGAAAGCAACAAGAAAGCACTGATTACCGGTGCCAACCAGGGCATCGGACTGCACACGGCCCTTCTGCTGGCCAACAAAGGCTTCGACATCACGCTGGCTTGCCGCAACGAGGAGCGCGCTCGGGAGGCGATGAAGCAGATCCGGAAGCAGAACCCGGACATCCAGGTGCAATGGATGCAAGTGGACCTGGCCGAGTTGAACAGTGTCCGTGACATGGTGGAGCGGATCCGGGAGAGGAAATGGTGAGAAAGCGCCTGGACCGCCGGACCTGCTGGACATGAACAATGAAACAAATTCAGCTTCTTCGACGTGGTCATCCTCAACGCTGGAGTGCTGTTGCCAAAGACGACTAAGACGGTGGATGGACATGAGCAGACATTCCAAGTGAACTTTTTGGCCCATTTCCTGCTCGTCGAGGGAATCATTGAGCATCAGTGTCCGGACAAACCGCTCAGAGTGATCACACTCACGTCCATAATGCACAGGTGAGGAAGAGGGCTGCGGGAGCTCGAACTGACCCAAACATTCAGACTTTGCGGCAACCTGTTCTCGATCGAAAAGGACCCATCAAAGTGGGGACGGATGTTTGCCGGCGCCCGTCGCTGGAAGGCATACGCACTGAGCAAGTTTGCCACGGCGTTGCTCGCCCAGCATTTAAACACACGCGCCGGCGTAACGGCTTTCGCAGTACACCCGGGAGCTGTAAAGACCCAGATGGCGGACGGGGTCGGCTCCAAGAGTACCCGGAAGCTTCTCTTCTTCTTCAAGCACATGCTAATCGAGCCGGTGAGTGGGCATGGACGGACCGATCAATTTACCCACTGTTAGCATAGCATAATTATATGCCACTTTTGAACGGGGGACCAAGAATATACTGTATTAGTTAAATAACATGTTATTTATTTGCCATTCTAATTGAGCGTTTTTAGGAGGCCGCCGCAGAAAACGTTGTATTTTGTGTGCTGAACGACCTGAACACCAACGAGTACCGACACGGTGACCGCAGCCAGAAGTTCTTTTCGGCGGCGTGCAAGACGCGCAACGTGGACGCGCTCGTCCGCCTCGCCCTGCAGTTGACCGCTCCCTTGCGCGCGCAACTCTCCCCCGCTCCCGCGGCCTGACACGCGCTTCGATGGTCGCCAAACAATCTGAAACATTCATTGCCAAATTTAATTTTATTCATTTAACTTTATCTCATTTCGCTGTATTTATGCAATCAGTAAATTATGCAATTGTTGCCTTTGGCATGCCAAGTGAATAAACAAATTAAATTAACGAGTCTTGGGCTTATTTCTTCACTTTTCTTTTTGCTCAATTTGCGGGCCTTTCCTTTGCACGCACCTTTTGTCCCAAATCCAAAAATGGACTATTCATTTGAGTCTCTTGCCAATTCATTAATCATTCGGCCAACAATCGAATTCCATTTTTGGTTTCTTTCGTTTTCCCCATTTTGTCCGTTTGCTGCTGTCGTCGTTCAATAAAAAATCAAGACATTTATTTTGTGTAAACGCCCACTCCCACTCCCCACCCCCTCCTTCTCCCCTTCCCCCGGGGGGATTTCCTTTCCTTCAGGTTCCATTTTTATAACTTTTTTTTTGCTGCACATCTTTTAAACCTACGCAATTATTTGAACAAATTTTAATTTTCGTTCTGATGACGAAAAGAATTGTTTTGGCGTATTCGCTGACACTGGCCAATTATTTGTCCTTTTTGGCCGGTCATGTGACATTTCGTCACTGGGAAACATAGGAAATTAGTTTTATTTGTGTTTTTCCGACTTTCCTTTTTTAGACAATGCGAACCAAAAAAGGAACGGGCGGAAATTCGCCGACTGAAAAATAATTGGGACAAAAAAAGAAAAAGACCCCCCCCCCCCCCCTCAAAAAGAAAGTGAATGGCATCCCCTTAAACCCCCCCCCCCCCTAAAGTGTTTAGACTTAAACGACGCCCTCAACAGTTCGTTAATTGTCTTTCTTTCTAACGCCAATCACATTTTCCTTTGTTTTTTCATGAATTTGCCTCCGATTGGAGAAGGAATGCCGTCGACGTTCGGCCTAAAAGAAAGTGCCAATGACCGATTGGCGCCATTTTGCTTTGTTTTGGCTTCACTCGTCGTTTATGAGGTTATCACGGGCACTTTTGACGCAATAACCGCCAAAAGTGCATAAACATTTTGTCACAAATGTCGGAGGAAAGCGAACGAATGCAATAAAAAGTAAATAAATGTCGGCCATTGCCTTTGCTCTTCGCTCGCTTCCAGTTATTTATTTCATTTGCTTTATAAATGCACTTTAATGAGTTGCCTCGGAAGAGCTAATGAGAGGAAAGGAAAGAATGGTGTGATTCGAATGAAGGCAAAGGGAAAGGGAAGAGGAAGTAAAGAAAGAAAGGACAATGCGATAATTAAAATAAAAGGAAAACGCTAAAAGGCCCGAGATGTGCAGCAAAAAAAGTTATAAAAATGGAACCTGAAGGAAAGGAAATCCCCCCGGGGGAAGGGGAGGGGGAAGGGGAGAAGGAGGGGGTGGGAGTGGGAGTGGGCGTTTACACAAAATAAATGTCTTGATTTTTTATTGAACGACGACAGCAGCAAACGGACAAAATGGGGAAAACGAAAGAAACCAAAAATGGAATTCGATTGTTGGCCGAATGATTAATGAATTGGCAAGAGACTCAAATGAATAGTCCATTTTTGGATTTGGGACAAAAGGTGCGTGCAAAGGAAAGGCCCGCAAATTGAGCAAAAAGAAAAGTGAAGAAATAAGCCCAAGACTCGTTAATTTAATTCGTTTATTCACTTGGCATGCCAAAGGCAACAATTGCATAATTTACTGATTGCATAAATACAGCGAAATGAGATAAAGTTAAATGAATAAAATTAAATTTGGCAATGAATGTTTCAGATTGTTTGGCGACCATCGAAGCGCGTGTCAGGCCGCGGGAGCGGGGGAGAGTTGCGCGCGCAAGGGAGCGGTCAACTGGAGGGCGAGGCGGACGAGCGCGTCCACGTTGCGCGTCTTGCACGCCGCCGAAAAGAACTTCTGGCTGCGGTCACCGTGTCGGTACTCGTTGGTGTTCAGGTCGTTCAGCACACAAAATACAACGTTTTCCGCGGCGGCCTCCTAAAAACGCTCAATTAGAATGGCGAATAATAACATGATATTTAACTAATACAGTATTCTTGGTCCCCCGTTCAAAAGTGGCATATAATTATGCTATGCTAACAGTGGGTCTCTTTGCCTTTTGAATACGGGAGAATTGGTCGGTCCGTCCATGCCCACTCACCGGCTCGATTAGCATGTGCTTGAAGAAGAAGAGAAGCTTCCGGGTACTCTTGGAGCCGACCCCGTCCGCCATCTGGGTCTTTACAGCTCCCGGGTGTACTGCGAAAGCCGTTACGCCGGCGCGTGTGTTTAAATGCTGGGCGAGCAACGCCGTGGCAAACTTGCTCAGTGCGTATGCCTTCCAGCGACGGGCGCCGGCAAACATCCGTCCCCACTTTGATGGGTCCTTTTCGATCGAGAACAGGTTGCCGCAAAGTCTGAATGTTTGGGTCAGTTCGAGCTCCCGCAGCCCTCTTTCTCACCTGTGCATTATGGACGTGAGTGTGATCACTCTGAGCGGTTTGTCCGGACACTGATGCTCAATGATTCCCTCGACGAGCAGGAAATGGGCCAAAAAGTTCACTTGGAATGTCTGCTCATGTCCATCCACCGTCTTAGTCGTCTTTGGCAACAGCACTCCGGCGTTGAGGATGACCACGTCGAAGAAGCTGAATTTGTTTCATTGTTAATGTCCAGCAGGTCCGGTTCAGGCGCTTTCTTACCATTTCCTCTCCCGGATCCGCTCCACCATGTCACGGACACTGTTCAACTCGGCCAGGTCCACTTGCATCCATTGCACCTGGATGTCCGGGTTCTGCTTCCGGATCTGCTTCATCGCCTCCCGAGCGCGCTCCTCGTTGCGGCAAGCTAGCGTGATGTCGAAGCCTTTGTTGGCCAGCAGAAGGGCCGTGTGCAGTCCGATGCCCTGGTTGGCACCGGTGATCAGTGCTTTCTTGTTGCTTTCAATTTCTGGCATTGTTCTTTGTTCGAATTTCTTCGGCGGGTTCTTGCAAGCGTGGGTATTGGGGTTAGGAAATCTCTGAATGGGAGGAATTGGCTTAAGGAAATAATGTGCTGTCCAATGGCGTCGCTCTATTTATGGCCATTGCCTCTGTTCCCCAGAAGCCCCGCCCCCTGCGGCTGCACAAAGGGCAAATTCCAACGTAATTTGGGGCCATGCGTAAACAGGCACGAACTTTATGAGAATGGCAACTTGGCATGGAATGGAATTGAACGGAATGGAATGGGCTGAATGAATGCCGCGGCACATCACCGCGTACAAACCATGGGAAAGAGTTATTTTCGTTGCAAAATGTTTATGTAATAATTGCGATGTGCACTTTCGAACATTAATACCATGGGAAATTGGCCGCTGTTCCAAAAAAGAAACTTTCGAAACCAAAAAAATTTGCTGCTGCTGTCATTTCTCATTAGGAACGCGCCGGGGGGGGGGGGGGGCATCGACTGACTGATCGGAAACTCCGATCAGTCTCTGTACACTGATCTTGTTCCACCCATTCCATCCACTTACTTTGCCCCATCCAAATCATTCGACCATCCATTTTCTTCTGTTCATCTCCGCCCCCCGCCCCATCTTTCTTTCCTTCTCGCAAATGCACTTTGATATGAGTTAGGTTAGGTATTCTTTGATCAACTTAACTTAACTTGTCTATTGAAATTACATCAATTTGTTTAACGTTGACATCGGACAAAGTGAGGCGGGCGTTTTCCCTCAAGGTCATTTGTTTGTTGCATAAATTGATGCTCTTTATTGAATATTATCTTAAAGTACAGTACGCTCATCATTTAGTCTTTTCAGTTTGACTTATCGTCCTCAAAGTTCGATTGGGCAATGCTTTGTAATCCGATCGCTCAAACACTGAATGCCTGGGGGGGGGAGGAGGGGAGGGGATACTGTGAGGGAATGAATGGATAAACAAAACTCGGAGAATCCTTTCCAAAATTGTATCCTCTCGACATACCGTAATTTCGTTCGTTTTCTCTGATCTTAATCGTTTTTAACAACAATCCTTTCGCCGGGAAAATGAGGCGGAATAATCGCCGAGAAAAAAGGGAAAATAATTTAATTTCCTTCCGATTAACGCGAATTTTTTCACATTCGTTTGAAGCGCCCCAGGGCAATCATTTCAAACATTCGTCAACATTTACATCTTTTTTGTGTAATGTTTTTATTATGTAATGAGTCAACAAATTTTTGACTGTCCCCCAAATCCATTCGATGGGTTTTTATGGACGGCATTCATTCCAATTGAATTATCTCAATATAATCGTCGCAACAGCGCTCTGTTTTAATGAACTGTCGGCAAAAAAAACGATCGAACTGACGGGGGGGGGGGGGAATCGACAATCGGCCAGAGGAGAATGGGCAACATTTCGCTCTGAGTGTTGTCAAAATGCGTGACTTCGACCGGTTCAGTCACGCTTTTCGAAGTTTGTTTGTTATGACAGAAGGGGGATTTGTTGTTTAAGGAGGGGGGGGGGGGGGATGTTTAGGAGGAGGGGGGGGGGGGGGGGGGGGGGGGGGGTAATCGGTGAATGACCGCCAACCGCCACCATTTCTTCCCATTTGTCACCGTTTCTCAAATTAACCACAAATGTTTTGGCTGTGGTCGATCAGTGATCGGAATGTCATTTTTCTTTGGTTGTAGCGAAAACAGTGATTAATTAATTTTTTGTTGCTGCGCAATATTCGCCGTCCGTCTGAGCAATACCAAAGAATAACCCAATTAAAAAAGAACAGCCGTCGCCTCATTACATCGGAGGAGAATTGATCACTTCCGTTTGGGACAAATTCCGACGAACGTTCGAATTTCCCGAGTTTTGAATCCATGAAACAGTTTATATGAACGGTGCTAACCAAACTAATCCTCTCCTAAATTTGGAATTATGTAAAACGAAATGACCGACGGACGGACAAACGCTCCCCCCCCCCCCCCAAAGCAAAGCTAACACGGAATTGTGAGTACGGTAAAACATAAAGAACGGTCTTATCATTTTTCGAACTTCGAGTTGCCAAAGCTAAAAGCAAACCAAGGAACAACATTTTAATTGCAAGATTTATCGTTTATCACTCAACAAACAGAGGGATGGATTCTGATCAACTAACTGATCATGCCAATACATTGAGCTCGACCTCTCACCATTTCACAACATGTCGGACTTTTGTGCATTTTCGGCGAAAAACGCTTTCAGACTTTCCATCCTCGCGGTCAATTGCTCTTTCTCCTCCTCCCCCTCTTCCACTCCTCCTCCTCCTTCGTCGTTGCTTCTTTCCTTTCTTATACAGGCCACAACCAATCGTTGTGTGTCCACCAACAACTCTTTCAGTTCAAACAACGACGGGTCGGAGACTTTGTTGGCTTTGGATGAGATAAACAGAATCAGTGGACTCACAAATTTGCCTGCATTATTAACGAATATTATATAAATCCATCCACCCAATGGTCTCAAGTAAGGCTGTCGGTTTCAAACCGAACCGAGACCGAAAACCGACATTTTTTCGGTTTGGTTTTCGGTTCGGTTAACCGAAAGCTTCGGTTCGGTTTTCGGTTTCGGTTCGGTAAAACCGAAAGCTTCGGTTCGGTTTTCGGTTTTGGTTCGGTAAAACCGAAAGCTTCGGTTTGGTTACCGGTTTCGGTTAACCGAAAATTTTTTGAAACCGACAGCCTTAGTCTCAAAGGGGTTCACCCGATGCGTGCACCGCCACCCCGAAGAACTTTTTGAGAGAGAGCAAAACAGCGAGCAGAAGGAGCGTGGGCGGGTCAGAACAATCGGCCAGCTGTGACCGCAGTTCCGTTCCAAATTTGTCCAAACGATTAGACCTGAAGGCATACAGAACTTCGAAAGGCATACAGTAGCTTCGCCTCCCCCCTCCCACCTTTCCCTTTTGTCCGGCTGCCGCAACATCGCCCCTCCATGGCTTGCGAAGCGTTGAACGGCCTCGTGGAAGTGTTCCACCGAGTCCAACCCGTCGAACAATTCCTTTGCCAATTTCTGCGCCTCTTTAGACTCCAAGTTGGCGATAAGCTGTTCTCGAAGTTTCTGCGCGAATTTTTGAGGCGCTTGCTGTGACGAGGACGGCTCAGCCACGGCGTGCAGAAGCGACAGAGACAATTCCGTGCAAAGCGTCCGCAACAAAAAAGTGCGGAGGTCTCCGAAAAGCGATTCATCTGCGATTTGAGTGGAATTAGCAAAAGGCAATAAATTAAATTGAATTAAATTAATTTAATTCACTTTCTTCAAACATTTCCGTCCCCTTTTCGTAAAGGCAAATGTCGGCGTAAGACTCAGAGAATTTGGCCACTTTTTGCTCGTAAATTTCCTTCAGTCCCTGCTGCTCTCCAAAATCGACCTAAAAGCAAAAGCATTTGAATTGGATCAAAAGTTTTAAAATTCGTTGCCACCTTTTTATATTCTTCCCCCAAACATTCTCTGTACATTTTGTTCGCTGCACTTCCAAATTCCTCTTCCAATTCAGCACAAAGCGATTCGGGGAGACCATCGGAAACGGAAGAAGCGACGGCCCGTCTCAATTCGTCGAACAATTCGTCGGTTGGAAGTCGGGCAGTGGCCAGCGGATCTGAAAGTGTACAGCTTGAGTTTGATCGCATTTTAAACCTTTTTTAACCATATTTGGCTTGCGCGTCCGACTCAGTCCCCCCCTTTCGCTTCCCAGCCGCCCCTTTGCCGGCCCCTCCGCCCTTTTTGGCACCGGCACTTTTGTTGACCTTCTTGCCCCCCGGTCGGTCCACTTCCCAATCGTCCTGAAAGCGAAATTCAAAGAAAATCGTTCCAATAATAACCCAATTAATAAGCCTAGCCCACTTTTTGCTGCTGTTTCTCTGCTCCTTTTGCGCCCTTTGCCTCCGCTCTTTTGGTGCCCAAAATTGCATCCAAATGGGCTTTTCTCAGTTCGGGCGCATCTTTTGCCGCTCTCTCGCGCACAAAGCCGTCGACCAACCTCAGCCAACTGTCCACAAGTTGGGGATGTTCAAAAACGACAGAATAATCCTCAGTGGCACTGAAATAAAAAGAAACGTTAAATGTGCCAATGCAATAGAATCAAAAAGAACCGCAAGTTTACGCCATATTCATAGTTTTGAAGTCGTTCAACGATTTTGGCGTAATCTTTATCGGTCAAAAATGCAAATTGTGATGGTAAAATGTCTTCAATTGAGCAGAAATGGTTGGATTGAAGAATGTCTGAAACTGCAATTTTACCCAAGAAAAAGGGGAAAAAATTGTCTTTTGGCCAATGAATCGCATTCTCTCCACAGTTTTGACTTGGAAAGCACAACGGAAGGCCAAAAAATGAGGTCTTCGAATTCGTTTGTCGGCAAAAGTTCGCGAAAGAATGCCGGAGGGTCCGAGGGGACGACGTTCAGCCGTTTGAGCACCAAACACTCTAAAAAAACATCCTAAAAAGTCTTTTTTTTTGGTCAATTACCAATAAAATGGTCGACTGAAATTCGCTGTTTTATGTATTGTGAGGACATTCTCTCGTGCAAATTCGGAATGTACAAAGATTTAAGCGAATTTTTGCTGCCCAATAAGCGCCCCGACATTTTGTCTAAAATGAAAATGCAAAATAATTATAATAATAATAATTGGGGTAAATTGTCCAACAACAACAACAAAACCGTGTTCCCCCAAGTCGTTCCACAATTTGAAGAACAAAGTCTGACTAACGCCGAGATGGGAGTGAATAGCGGACAGAGCAATGGGCCGAAAACCGAAATAAATTAAAAAAAATAAAATATATTATTATAATTAACAATAAATAAGAAAATTAAATATTATAATCGAATTCGTCACTTTGTAATTGCAACCAAAACCGCGTTAATTTTTTTGCGCAATGCGGCAATGTATCGCGGCGTGCAGAGATTTTCCTCAAAGCGAACGGCGCAAATGCGCGCGGGCGGGCGGTCGCCGATTTCGGGCAAAATGTGAAAATTGAGCATTTCGGTGGACAGCTGAAAAAGAAACAACCCGTCGATTTTAGAAATGTTTCGCCTCCCCCAATTTTTGGTAATAATAATTTATTTTTTTTTCATTTTCTTACTAATAAATTAATTTATTGTTGCTTAAAAGCCTTTTTTTTTTAATTTCTTACTGATATTTAATTTTATTATTTGATTCGTTCGTCCGTTTGCCCCCCCCCCGGGCTTACGCACTTCCCACTGTTTGGTGAGTTGAAGCAAGGACATTTGACCGTGTTCCTCAAGGCGGGAATTGATACGAACGCACAAATTGTTGATAAATTCGCTAAATTATCAGAAGAAAGGGTCGGGGATTTATGGGTGACAATTATTCTGAAACCGATGGACGAGTTCCCCGGCACAAACGACAAATTCAGCAGCGGAAATGCCATCATCCGTCCGATTTCGATTCAAAAGTTGATTGATCGCCGTCTGAATGTGGTCCAAATCGACGTTAAGTTGGGCAGCTAATTCCGTCAACGAAATGCGACCACCTGCCGCCAAACATTCGTTGGCACATTCGGTGACCAAATGTTTCCGAGTTACGTACTCCTGAAGATGAAGCGGTCAAATGCTGCAAGTCCCCCCCACCCCCACCCCCCACACCTTTCCATCCGTTGTGATGACCAACTGCACCAATCCCATGGACATCAACATCGTCACAACCTCCACGCAATTTGCTTCAGAAAGTCTAAAATCGCCAAAAACTCAAAATAATCGAACGGCTCGCCACTTACCGTTTACTCCCTTCTGCCAGCTGAACTCTCTGCAAATCCGCCGCCAACCGTTGGATGTCCGCCCACGTGGTGGAAGTCGTCATTGCTCAGAGACCAAAAATTAGTTTAAAATATTCCAAAAAATGCAACAAAATATTCCATTGGATCAACAATAAAATCAGCAATTTGACAAAATAAATATTTATTGTTCCAGAAAAAGTTGTGCATGCCAACCTATGAAATGTCCCCCTATTAAACACAGCAATGTAACAATTAATTAAGAATTATTATCACAGTCAAATATTGTATTCCCTCAAAAATATACTAATTAGGTAATCAAAAGATGTCAAATGACCCCCTCGGCGTTGACAGATGACGCCCTCTCCTCAACTTTTATGCCCCCCTCGGCGTTGACAGAAGACGCCCTCTCCTCAACTTTTGCCAGTCTTTCAATTTCGTCCATGCCATAATCGACCGTTGTCCGTTGTCGAACAAAATTTGTATCAAATCGAATTTGGGCCCGGATTTTGGCTTCGTCCGTTTCCCCCTCATGTTGGGGCTGGAGATGGCCCATCTTTCTTTGTTTGAAGCGAAGCAATGATGAGCCGGTCTGCTCGACGGATTCGAGCACCTAAAAAGGAAATTGAATTGCATTTGTACGCTTTTGACACCTTCTCCGCCTTGTCACAAAAGCCGTCAACCGATTTCTCCAACACTTTGGACAGAATGCTGCGCACCTCCACGTCCGTCCATCCAAATTCTTTTGACCTTTCAGAAAACTCCTCGCAAACGACGAACGCTTTGGACAAATAGGCCGAGAATCCGACGGGAAAAGGTCTTTTTGTCCATCGATATTGGCGAGGAATGTCACCGACTGCGGAAAGGTTCTTAAAGCGCAAGAAAGTCAGCACATCGCATTATCATTTGGGCTGTACCTTTGTTAATTCAGCACCCAATTGAGAACAAATACTCTCAGCAATTACCGTCTTCTTTTGCGCTAATTGCTCCGAAAATCGGGAAAGGCATTGACCAAAAGGGGTCGTGTCCACTCGCAATTCACGCAAATATGTCCAGATTGTATTCAGGCAAAAACGAAAAAGGGCGGCATCGAAAAGATACAAATCGCGGTAAAGGGCACTTAGTTGAAGCCAATTCGGCACTTTTTGTTGGCAATTTGTTGGGCTTAGAGAAGACAAATCTAAACGAATTCATTGGCCTCGGCCTGCGCAAACAGTTAAAGACCCGCCAATAAATTCGGCGACTTCGATCTGTTCGATCGATTTTCTGCTGGCGGTGGCGACTTTTCGTCTTCCGGCACTTCCGAACATGAAAAGTGCCTAAAAGATGAATTGAAAAAGAGAGCTTTTGGTTGACTCCGAATGAACCAATTAACCAACTCAGTCAGTTTTTGTGCCCATTGCATGTAAAGGTCCATCTGTTGGAGGGTAAACTCCCAAAACTTATTGGACAATGGCGGAAGAAACACTTCCGGAGAATAAAGGGCATCCAGTGTGGAGAGAACACAATTTGTGTAGGGAGCAAGACACACATTTTTGGACTCATCATTGTCGATTGGAACATGAAAATGCAACATTTTTAAACATTAAAACGGTTGCTTAATAACTCACTTGAATCTCGAAAGATTCCGGTGCTGAAAGAGCCCTCAGGGGATTGAGTAGCGGCTGAGAAGCCAGTTTGAAAAAGACGATCAAATTGAACTTCTCAAGGATGGAATGAAATAGATCACGCTGGGCACTTCCCCGGGAGGGCCATTTGGCGACAAAATCGGAAATGTGACGATAACAGCAATGGAAAAGCTGTGAATCGGACGGAGTAAGCACTGCCGAAAAACGCTTAAGGGGTTAAAGATAAAATTATCATTTATTCGCTAAAAGACCGCCCACTCTTTTTCGGCATTTAGCTTAACACCCACCCCCCCCCCCCCCGCCACAACTCTTTTCGGCATTTAGCTTAATAACACAGCCACTACACAATTAAGGCAAAAACTTTCTTGCAATAATTCTCCTCGCTTAGCCCCCCCCCTACGCCCCCTCTCATCTCCCCCCCCCCCCTACGCCCCCTCTCACCCCCCCCCCCCCCTACGCCGCCTCTCATCTCCTCCTATTGTGGTGAAACACAAAACTCTGAACATTTTGCTCATGACGACAACCTCAAAAGTAACAACCCCCCCCCCCCACACATTTCCATTCATATGCCATAAATAAACGGATTCAATGTGTAAAAATGACCAAATTGCTGACTTGCGCGGTCCCTTTTTTGCTTTTCCCAATCGAATTAATCGCCATTTTTATTAACATTTCATTCAAATACTCACTCATACGTATAAATTCTTATGTAACACAAGTCACATCAAAAAATGCCAAAACAAAAAAAAGCTGACATTTTGCTTTTATGTGCGTGACAACTAAATAAAAATCCAATTGGGTGCTGAATTGAATATTAACTTGTGCATTGCTTTTTTTAGTAATTTAATTAACAAGTTGCACAAAATCTTATGACTGCCTGCCTTCCTTCCCTCATTGGTTATTCTTGTCCCAATTTTGTGAAATACGCTGCAGGTGAAAAAATTTCTTTTAATTTTAAGAAACACAAGGCACCGACCGACCAAAGAAGCCTTTTCCAAGCCCTCAAATAAGAAGGAATTCAAATAAAAATGAATAAATAATTATATTTTAACCAATCGCATTCATTCGCAATTCATTCACCGCATTCATTCACACAATTCATTCATCGCATTCATTCACACAATTCATTCAATCTTCTTACAAATTAGCTTACATCGTACCAATGGGCAACGGCTGTGGTCGCTACACCAAAGAAAGAGCGATTAACCAAAAGTTGAAAGAGGTGGGTGACTGATTTGTATAAGAACCCAAAATGAAAATAAAACATAAAACTTGCCAACTTAAGGATTTCGCTGATGAGAAGAAAATTGTGAAACTTCTGTTGTTGGGTGAGTGAAATTTAATTCGCCATAAAATCAAAGACAAACGATGGAAACATTTCCAGGAGCAGGGGGAAGCGGCAAAAGCACAATATTACGTCAAATGAAGTGACAAAAAACATACAAATTTATACGATTATATTTGTTTTTGTGCAGGATAATCCATGGAAATGGCTACAGCGTCAAGGAGCGTCTTAAGAGACGCGAGGCCGTCTACAACAACGTTATGTTCGGCACGGCGTCCATCATTTCTGGAATGAGCACGCTGAACATCCATTACGATAGCCCGGACGTTCAAGTAACTCGCTTAGCTTCATTTTATGGATGTGACGGCACCGGAATTTGTTTTTCTCTTAAGAATTCGGCCGACAAAATAATGCAAGAGATCGAAAGGCCCTACGGATGTAGAGAGCTCAACGCCCAAATAGTCCAAGCCGTTAAGGCCGTGTGGGAGGATAACGCCGTGCAGAAAAACCTTTTGCCGAGAAGCAACGAATTTCAGTTCACAGAAAGTTACACATAGTGAGGGAATTTTAGGGCTTTTTCTCCAATAATTTTTTTGTTTGTTAAGTTTTGTGAATAATATTGAACGGATTTCCCAAAAAAAATACGTGCCAAATGTGAAGGACATTCTCATGCTTCGAATCACCACGACAGGGATAAACGAAGTAAACGAACAATCCACGCGCCCCCTGGATGGAAAATAAAAATTGTTTTATTTTAGTTGAATTTCGTATACAAAAATGTCAATTTCCGCATGTATGACATCGGCGGACAAAGAAGCGAACGGAGAAAGTGGGTCGATTACTTCGACGTAAGTGACGGAATATAAAAGCAAAAAACGGATTGACCTTTTTCCCACAGAATGTTCAAGCAATTTTGTTTGTCGTGGCCATTAGTGAATTTGACCAGAAGATACAGGAGGACGGCAGTACGGTAGGACGGACATTTTGTGGTCAAACGAAAACAGAAATTTGTTCAGAATCGACTGGTAGAGAGCACGCGATTGTTCCAATTCGTGTGCAATATCGAACGGTTCAACGACATCGCCATAGTCCTCTTTCTGAACAAAGTCGATCTGTTCAAGGAGAAAATTAAGAAAACATCCATCAATTGTGCGTTCCGAAATTACAGCGGTAGGCACCGAGCACAATTATAATCTCAAAAATATACACAAACAACACACAGGCGCTCATACCTATGATGCCCAGATAAAGTTCATCGTGCAAAAGTTCAAAGCGTATAACCAAATCCCGAACAAAACAATCTACACCCACGAAACGTGCGCCACGGACACAAAAAAGGTTTATTGTCAGGTCAAGACGAAAACGCAATTATTGCTAGGAAACCGTAAATTTCACGCTTGCGTTTTGCTTTCAAATCAAAAAAATGCTATTGTTAAAGTGTAATGCCAAACGCCGCGTTACGAATTCAGCGGGAGTTTATGAAAGCTGGAAAATAATGAAAAAAAGAATAGAGGGTGCAAAGCGCTCTATTCGAGAATACTTTCTAAGAATCCTTGACTCAAAATTCTCAATGAGTTGCATACACATGCTGCTGTACGCTTTCATGTTTTTAGATCGGATTAATATTGGAGAACGTAATCGATTCGCTGTTTGAGAAAGTTATACAATCGTACGCACTCCTTTGAACCATTCGATTAATGGATATTATTAATTGAGCTTTTCACCTTGTACAACGATTTCAATTTTGTGCAAATGTTGTATAAAACGTCCCTACCTCTTCAAGGAAAGAGCCAATGAAATTGAGAAGACATGTGTCGATGAAGGTGACCACCTCGAGAGTGAATTGGCGATTCCTTTTGGCGCTTTCGGCCCACCCCTTCCGAAGCTTAAAAAGGATTTGAAATTAATCTGGCTTTTGTTAAATGATAGCGATATGCTTGGAAACCTCTAAGCCTTGCCTCAAAGCACGATTTCGCCACGGAATGGAAGAAGGCAAAAATTGATTTTTGGAGTCTATTTTTTCTTTAAAGTTTTTTTCTGTAAAGGCTACTAATTTTTCTGTCTTTCTATGAACTCTTCTTAACTCCTTAGTACCCGTGGTGTATTTAGGCACCGTCGGAAGAAAACAAAATTATTTTCTATTGTAAAAGGAAGAATATTCCCCCCCCCCCAACTTGTAGCCGTATTTTATTTAAAAAGAATTACCTCAAGCGTTTGATTCAGCGCATTTTCCAATAAGTCGTCCAATCTTTTCCCTTGCTCCATATTTAAGCGCACAATTTTTTTCTCCACAAGTCCATTAACTATCCGACAAATGGCCAATTCCGTCGCATTGGTAATTCGAATTAAAGTGATAAAAATGGACAAATTCCCGCTCTTAAAAAAGGGAATAAAAATGTTTGACATATTTTAGTCTTACCGCTTTGGAATGTCCAAACATTTCATTCTCCAATGCTTCCAACAAAATTTCACTGATTTTCCTGTAGCATTCATCTTTTGATTTCTGATTCTTATTTTATTTATAACAAAAAGCCTAAAGCATTACAAGAATTGGCGGGAGAAATTCCACATTTTGAGTCCGTGTTAGCCAAAGCTCAACCGCTGAAATGAGCAGAGCCAATTTTGAGTACCTTTTGAGACAATTAATTTGAATTAATACATCATAAAAAGGGATTAAATCAAAAACTCCAACCAGCAGAATGAGTCACGATTTTCGGGCCCTTTGTCATCAATTCTGTCGACAAATTCACACAAAATTTGAATTGATTGAAACAATGCGAGTTTATCCCCTTGCGAAATTTGCAGCTTTTGACATCGAATTAAATCGGCCAAATTTTGTTCAATTGCATCCGAACAGTTTTTTATTTCAGCGATTGATGTGGCAAATGAAGACCAATTGGACTGAATGAGGTTAAAGGCTTACAAAATTTCTTGAAAAATGCGCACGCAAACGGATAAAAAAGTTGAAAGTTTAGCATTTTCTAATTTTTGCTTTCACTCCTCTTGCCCATAACGGTTTGTTTGGGTACCTGAACATCCGAAGACACTTTGTCGACCGATTCACGCAAAGCAGCCAACCCGGAGGAAAGGTTGACAAAGTCGGCATAATCGTCATTGATGAGCTCAATCATGGAATTTTGAAGATAACGCAAATAAATCCGCAAATCATTTTGCAATTGATCCAAAGTTGCGCGTTTCCGTGTCAAATTCACAAATCGTTCCACGTTAAAGTCTGATCGTTGAAAATGAGCTCGGTTAAAGCACAGTTGCAACTGCGGGGAGTCATCACAACCCGGATCAGGCATATTGCATGGGCAGTACAAGGCTAAAACGAACAAATGAGTAAATATTTGTGTAATTTCGGCATTGAAAGCATCGACTGCGGCATTTGATAAAAATGTGATACTGTATAATTTTTAGAATTTAGATTCATTTTTGCAGAGATCGGCGGAAACGGGATTCCCGCGGAAAAAAGTACGGGACTCGTCATTTCCTGGAATTTTTTTCAAATAAACATTTTGAATATCGAAGCGAATGTTTTCTAATAAAAATTCAAATTGTTTCTTTTATTTTACGCACTTTTAAAAAAAAATTCCGCTTAAGAAAATGTCGGACAAATTTATTTTATTTACCCCTTTTATTTCTTAGAGGTTATTTTTAATATAATAAGGCTATTTTTAATATAATAAGGTCAAACGGAACACTATGAGCAATTCTCGGTCAAGTGACAACAAAAAAGAAAGTGAAAACTATTTTTTGACTCCAAAATACACCATTTTGCTACCGACGTATGTTTGTTTTATTTATTTTTACTCAATTTTGATAGCATTTTAGCTATAACGAAGCTGAAAATCTTCCCATTTGTATATGGCTGATATTCAAGTAATTTCTCGAACAAAATGAGCGGAGGAGCAAATGAAATATAATATATTATTTTTGTTGTTTTTAGATATTTAGTAGGATTGAATTATGAAGTGATTGTCATCGATGACAACAGTCCCGATGGCACTCAGGTGTTTTTCATTCATTATATACAGTTTGTTCATTTAAATAGCGGTGCTTTTTCCTTTACAGGATATTGCTAAACGTCTTCAAGATGAGTTCGGAAGGGAAAAGCTCAAATTACTCACAAGGAAGGGCAAACTTGGCTTGGGAAGTGCCTATGTTTATGGGTTCGCTTTTTAATTCAATTTTGGGTTTGAAGGGTCGTTAAATTTTAGGCTGAAGCATGCACAGGGCGAATTTGTCATTCTGATGGATGCGGACTTATCCCACCATCCAAGACATATTCCGGAAATGATTGCTCTCCAGGAAAAGAATTGTTACGACATTGTCACGGGGACACGCTATGCGATGGGCGGCGGAGTCTCCGGATGGGACGTTAAGCGGAAATTGATCAGCCGGGGAGCCAACTTTCTGGCCCAAGTTAGTTTCAAAAATCCCTTTAATCAGCCTTTTAAATTTTTTAGAAAATGTAAACAATTTAACAATTAGGGTAAGAACCAGATGACAAAAAAAGACCGTCCAAAATAATTACCGGAAACCGGCACGCCGGATCCAAAAATGTCCGGAAATCCGACATTGAAATCTTAGAAATTTGACTCATCAATTTTCTGACATTTTTTCCCTCCTAAAACCGAACATTTTGATTTAATATTTTAAAAAGAAAACCGGAATGCCGGACCCAAAATATCCGCAAATTCGGCACCCGGTTACATCCCTGGTGAGAACTCATCATTAAGTTTACCAGTTCATCTTTGAAAAGTTTCAGTTTCTTCTTCAGCCGGGCGTCTCCGACCTAACCGGTTCATTCCGTCTCTATCGGAAGAAAGTACTAACACAACTCGTGGCGGAATCCGTGTCGAAAGGATATGTTTTTCAGGTCATTTGTTGTTTCGGCTTGGCAATATGTTCTTCTTCAGATGGAAATGATGTTTCGCGGAAAAAAAGGAGGCTTTTCCATCGGTGAAGTGCCAATTGAATTTGTCGACCGATTTTACGGAGAGTCAAAGTTAGGAGGCCAAGAGATCGTTCAGTATTTGCGTGGCCTTATTTATTTGTTCGTTGCCGTGTGGTAGTTGAACTTAAAGGACAACGGATTTATTGGCTTTAAGTTTTCTTTTGTACTTTACAATAATTAAGATGTAAAAATATTTTATTTTTGCTTATTTGTTTGAATGCAGAATCAGCTCTTCAATTCCATTTTGGTACTGAAATAGTTGGTCCCGGTTTTTTAATTTTTGTCCAGTAATCCCGGTTTTTTTTACCGGGACAAAATTTAGTCCCGGTCCCATACTACCCTAGTCAAAACCCAGTTAATGCGATAAACCATCGTTTTGTTCCCCCCTCCATAATAATTTCGTTCTTCTAACTGAACACTGCCCTCCCATGACTGACTACAAGAAAGTAAAAGCACCACCGTGTTGGCTAATCGAATCGGATTTCTTGACGGGGGGGGGCGTTGGATGGTCCGAGCGGAGCGCATGCAATGTGGGGGGGGGGGGGGAGGGGTGGGAGGAGGTCACTATTTATCGAGAACAAAAGTGCGGACGAGGAGAAGCGCACCCTAAGAAGCGGGGGTGGGGGGGGGGGCTTTGGATGTCCGATGGATCGATCCGATCCTTCAAAAAGACCCGCGTACACTTTGAACTTCGTAATCAGTGGACGGACTATTTGTGTGGGCGTGGAAATATCCTCAAAGTCCTTGTCATTAGGGTATTTATTGTTTCATTTCACGCGTTTTAATTGTTTCACGGCGTTACTGACCGAATTATTTGCATTAACACTGTGCACTTCGCCTCCTCTGCACACATTCCCAAATATTTTCTTCGACGCGTCGACATTTTTTCGTTTTGCAAATTTTTTGGGACAAAAGTAAGCGATTAGATCGACCGATCATCTCCCGCCGTTGGAATTGACCATCCATCGGTTGGTTGGAGATTACGATCGGAGGCTGAAAGATGGCGATCGGGGGAAGAACAATGGGCGAATGTATCTCTCACATCGTTCCATTTCCGCGCCCCACTTTTCCTACTCTTCGAGAACATCTTCCCCCCCACAAAACGAATTTTATCATTTTCGACTCTTCCGTTGCTTCTGATCCTCTCATCTTCTTCCTCTTCCATATTCAAATTTCCTTTCCATTTACAAACTTTTAGACTGACCTGACGCCCCCCCCCCCCCCTCAAAATCGAACGTCAACTGAATCAAATGACACCCAATTCAATGCAATTCAACCCGCCAACCCCCCCCCCCCGGCTCAAATCAAATTCCCCTCGAATTGTCTTCGCCTTCCCTTCCTTTCTCCCATATCACCGCCACATTCTATCGCTCAAGGCCGACCACTCTCGAAGTGGTCGATCCGATCCGCTGCCTACACAATTTGCACCATCAAATTTGATCGGGAATCAGTCGCCCCCCCCATCCGTAATTCCCCCAACTGGATTTGATCCTCAACCCCAATTTCGCGCATTTGGTTGCTGTTAATAATAATAATATTTCAATATGTGTGTAAAATTCATTTAAAAGTCTGTTCTTACAATTAGTTTAAACAGCAAAAAGCTACGCATTTTTTGAAGTGTCAGTATAGCATAGGCAGTTGATGAAATGCGGGCAAGCTAACTAAGCCGGAATTTACCGAAAATCCCGTCCCGATCGGGACTCTAGAGTGCAATATCGAGCCAAGTCATTGTTCGGCCTCACTTATTGCAAATTGCCTCATTATCATCATCACCCCGTCCGTTTTTCTTCGATTCAGCGTAACTCGTGTCCTCAATTGTCGGCGAATGATCGACTTCATGAGGATCAGCAACATCCAATGCTGGACCTCACTTCTTTCCTCCGTTTTGTTGCTGTTGTCGATCACTGCTCTTATTGTGGCATTTGTGCCCGATGAAGATGCCGTCCCATCGCCGGAAACTTCGTCCTCATCCGACGACGAGTCGCTGATCTCTCAAGTGGGCAAACAACGCTTTTTGGAGGCGGTCGCGAACAGTTTGGGCACCTCAAAACCCGTAAAACTCAGCAAGGTGGACGCCAAACAGTTGAAGAGAAAGGAAAATAATGTGCGAAATTAAAAATAATAATAATAAAATTATTGAAAAATTAATTGATTAGCCTCCGTTGTTTGTGCTGGCCGACGTGAAGTTGGGATGTGCCGATGGGTGGGAGCAGTTCGAGGCAAAATGCCTTAAGGTGGTGCCCATCGAGCGGTCATGGCCTCAGGCACTGTCTTTCTGTGCCAGATTTGGGGCTGTATTGGCCCGTGTTGAGTCCTCCACAGAAAATGCCTTTTTTTCTCAACTGATCGCCCGGCCTCAGCGATCCGCTGGGTAGGCTATTTGAAACAGAAGAAAATAGCGTGAATTTCTGAAGAATTGCTTCGCCATCCGAACATTGGATTGGTCTGTTGCATCGCCCCGGCGACGCTTCCGTTGGTTCTGAAGACGTTTTCCTATGGAGTGACGGCACACAAACTTCCCGTTACATCGGCTCCTGGGCCCGGGGACAGCCTGATCAGACCAAGGGGAGCTGCACCAAGGTACAAAAAACAAAATAATAAAATAAAATTAATTAATTAATTAATTAAAAGGTTTCCATGGACAATGAACCCACGGAGCCGAGTTGGAGTCTGGACATGTGCAACCTTTTGTTGCCCTTTGTGTGCGAGAGAAATGCGTGTGTAAAAGGTGCGCGGCCGCCTTTTTAGTTTTTTCCCGAAATAATTTAAATTTCTCAATTTCCCCAACAAAATTCGGCGAATTCGCTCTTTGTAACCCAATTAAGCCGATTGTTAGCTTAGCCTTGAACCAATTTTAAGAGGACAAAAAACGAATGAATTTGTTGAAAGCCTACGCCCGGAGGCGACGAAGTCGAACTTTATGTATAATAAATGAGAAACTCATTAAACTTCGTTGATTATGATTGCTCTTTGTCCCAGGCTCTTTCTTCTGCCAAAATGGAAAATGTCTTCCGGATCGCGTTCATTGCGATGGCGTGGACGATTGTGGAGATTTCAGTGATGAGCTTAATTGTCCTTGTGAGCTTTGAACATTCAATTTTGTAAATTAATTTGAACAGTCCACGGCGAGTCGTCTTGCCAACGCTACGAAAAGGGCGAGTCTGGCCGTATTGAAACGCCCAATTTTCCGTTGTCGTACAACGCCGGAGCCAATTGCCGTTGGGTTTTGGAAGGCCCACTCAATTCGCGCATTCAGGCAACTCCCGAATTACGGCATATGCTAATTGGTTAACGTAAACGTTTCTTTCAGCTTAACTTTGAGTCGTTCGAGACAGAAGAGCACCAGGATTTGGTCAGCGTTGTGGATGGCGGCCCAGCCGAAAACACGAGCATTGCGGTAGGAGACTCTCGAGAACTCCGTCCCGACCTTTCTTCCCCATCCATCAGTTGGCAACATTGTCCGGGTCGCCTCGCCCTCTCCAGCTTCTCACTTTCGACTCCGCCTCTAATCGGATGGTCATCCGCTTCCGCGCTGATCAAGCAATTCAAGCACGCGGCTTCCAGGCCTCGTGGAGAGCCGGTAAGATTCGGAACGGCCCGGTTAATCTTTGGCCGTTGACGTTTGACCGCTTAGTTTCCGCTTCCTGCGGCGGTCACCTGAGCGTCCAATCGCAATCCCAGCAGCTGAACAGCCCGGATTGGCCTCGTCCCTATCCGAACGGCATGGAATGTGTGTGGCACTTGCAGGCCCCCGAGGGGCAACTCATCTCTCTAATGGTGAGTTGAGCGGACTTTCGAATAGTATAAAGCCCAAATCCCCAGATTGAAGAGTTGGACTTGGAGCCGGACAGGGACTTTCTGTTGATTTACGATGGGACACACCCCGCAGCGCCGACATTGGCCAGATTGAGCGGAAAAGTGTTGCTAATGCAAAGAAAAAGGCTAAATTCTTCGAATTTAGTCGGAGCCCCAATTGATTGTGTCCACTCAGTCTCGCCTTTACTTGTACTTCTTCAGCAGTCAGTTCGGCAATCGCAAAGGCTTCTCCATCGGCTACAAAAAGGGTGGGTGCCGTTTAGGCTGTGACACTTTCTGGCACTTTTGTATTTAAATTATAAAATGAATTGCCGCCACAAATAAAAGGCTGCGACAATATAATCCGTCGTTCTCACGGCGTACTGACCAGCCCCGGCAATGCCCACCTTTCTTATGCCCCGGCACAAATCTGCCGGTGGACGGTCGAATTGCCAACGGCACAAACCGAAGAAAAGATGGAAGGAAAGACGGAAGGTGCCGCCGGGGGGGAAATTGGGACTAATTATTTTATTTTCAATGCTTTGAAAGATGCGGCAATTTCTTTAACATTGGCCGTCAATGCGTGGGATGTTGCTGATTCGGGCGATTCCCTGCGCATATTTGAGGGTTCTGCTGAAGGAGTCGAAGACGGACGGCCATTACATCCCATCGAGAACGGATTCAGCGCGGACTCGCCGCCTCCCAAAACGGTTTGGGGCAACGAATAAAGAATGGGTCAAACAAAATCTGAGGAAAGTTCAGATATTTGCACGCCAAAGTCGGGTTGAGTTGGTGTGGAGGGCCAATGAACTTCGCCATGGAACCGGCTGGAACATTTCCTTTTCTTCAAGTCGGTGGCATTTATTCCCTTACCAATCAATCAATCAATCATTGGCCACGAACCCTCAGGCTGTGCCCGTCTGTCGCTTCCCTCTCGCCGCGTGTTGCTCTCCACGCGCAACACCGCCTACGGCACTCGCGTGACGGTTAGCTGCGAGCGCGGTGCCGAGTTCGTGACGGGTCGCGGTCGGCACTTTGAAACACTTTGCGAATTGGGCGGTCGCTGGTCGGAGAAGGATGCCATCCCGGACTGCCAACGTACGGCACGGACTCATAAAAGCTTTATCCATTTTTGACTTTAAGCCATTTACTGCTCCTCAATACCGCAAATTGCCAATGGTTTCGCCGTTATGGCCACCAACGTTTCCTTCGCCGGAATGGCCCGCTTCCGCTGTTACAATGGCTTCAGCTTTCCTTCCGGCAAAGAAACCGAAGAAATTTCTTGCACGGACGAAGGCCGCTGGACACAAACGCCAAAATGCAAAAGTTCGACTCGTTCAATTAACCTTTTTTTAACATAAAATTCTGCTCAGCGCCCATCTGTCCCGTGTTGGCCGTGTTCAGCTCCGGGGAAAGATCGCTTCAATTTGGCGACGGTATCGGTTACGGTAGCGTCTACAGCTTCAAATGTGCGGGCGGGTATCGCCGCGACGGGGCCCAAAGTATCGTATGCCAATCCAATGGACAATGGTCGACGGCACAGCCGCAATGTAAAAGTGAGTTGATTATATTTTCTAAAACATTATTGGTTGGTTTTTTAATTATTATTATTTAGAATTGCGTTGTACAAATCTTCCGCTGGTTGAAAATGGCGAATTCCATTGGCATTTGGAGGATAAAAAATGGCCGGAAACCCGGAAGAGGTCGGCGCCAATAACGGAATTGTTGTTCGGCGAGTCGCTTCGAGTTGAGTGCCGGCACGGATTCCGTTCAATGGGAGCGGAGACAGTGAAATGCTTAGCCAATCAGACATTAAGCGGGGTAATCGATACGATAAATCGATTTGGCCAAAAATTCGACCTTTAAGGCACCCGAGTGCCGGGACATCGACGAATGTGCCGAGAAGTTGGCCAACTGTGCTTCAAAGTCCAGCCAATGTGTGAACACGCCCGGGGGCTATCATTGTCGTTGCCTAAAGGGCTTTACGCCTCAAAATAGTATGAAAATCAGGTCAAAACAAAAGCCGATTTGTTTCTTTATTCAGTGTGCGCTGAAACTGGACTGATTCCGATTCAACCCACTTCAGTACACACCGCCCTCGGTGTGCCAATTGCCGGCCATCTGATCACTGCCAAAGGCAGCGGATGGTGCGACGATCAGCAGAACTTACCAGCACTATCCGTCGTTGGAGACGCTGCGCCAAACGGCACAATTGCCGCAACATTCACTTTCAACTTTCCCGCACCGAAGGCAAAAGCTTTTCAAAGGCAACAAAAAATTGGCTTTTACATTTGTTCAGATAATTGAGAAATTGCGCATTGAAAAAGTGTTGGACCTTTCCCTGGGCATTCCGCCAGAGGCGGCCGCCGTCGGCGTTTTCCCGACAAAATTTTTGCTGTCGTATTCAATGGAAGAGAATATGCCTCTCGTCCCGTACACGCGAGGATTAGCTGATAGTGATCAGATAGCGGCCAACAAAAGTCTTTCCGGAGGCGACCCGTCGGAGCCGGAGGGTCTGATCAGAGTCCGATCGTTGGGTAAGTAAATCAAAGGAAGCATCCGATTACGAAGGAAATAATGAGGACCGACCTCCAGGCACTTCTGTTGTCACGGAAACGCTTATGCTAACACGACCAATCGAAGCGCGCGTGGTACGGATGGACGTGTTGGAGTTCAACTGCGGAATTGCCTGCTTAAAAATGGAATTTCTTGGATGCCAACGATCATCTTGCGAAGGTGTTCAATAAGTACATAATGTCTTTGATTGAAATCAAAGATCGGCTCTGAACACCGCTAACCGGAGACCGTTTAGACGTCAATGAATGCTCTGATGGGCAAAACGGAGGCTGTGAACATCATTGCCACAACAGTCAGGGCGGTCATTGGTGCAGCTGCGAAGAGGGATTTGATCTGTTCACTTCGGTTGGGCAGAACGGAATGCGCTTGAGGGACGGCGAGACGGGCGTCGGGCCGATGGACTCTTTGCGTTTGAACAGAAGCTGCATCTCAAAAGTGAGTTGGCCCGGGATTCCCGAAACCGCCAGCCTTCACCCTCCAGCACTGCTCGCCGTTGAGTGCCCCTGAGAATGGGCAGCTGATCACTCCGGACAACACTTCCTTCGTATTTCCGGTCGTGTTGGAATTCCGATGCGAGTTTGGTCACCAGATGCGTGGTCCTTCGCATTTGAAATGTCTGGCGGATGGCAACTGGAATGGCACCGTGCCGACCTGTGTCCCGGCCACTTGCCAGGGCATCAAGAACAACACAGCCATTGGACTGTTTGTCCATCCCGACTCCGTCTCTATTCCCTACCGACACAATCTGAGCTTTGTCTGCTCCCAAACAAATCGTCCGCCGAGGCACAGCCCCTTGGGCGAATCGCGGCAATGCATTTACGACCCACGCACTGATGGGTCCGAGTACTGGTTGAGTGGGCCGGAGGTGGGCGCCAACCATTTTTGTATTGTAAAGACTTTGTGACCTTTTGTCTGTGAAGGTAATATGTCCTTTGGTCGACTGCGGACCGCCCCCGGCGCTTTCGGGGGCGTATTTTGAAAGTGAGTCGGGTCCGAGCAGCTTCAAGGTTGGCAGTGCGTTCCTCTTCCAATGTCGGCCGCCCTATTCCGTTGTCGGCAAGTCTTCCTACGACGACCGGATGATCCGTTGTAACGTGGACGGCACATGGGATTTGGGCGGTAGGCAAAAACTATTATGCAACTTTAATTGTTTTCATTCATGACTCATGGCTTTTCTTAGATTTGCGATGCGAAGGTCCGGTCTGTGGTGAGTCGTTTGATCATTACAAATTATGGCCATATAATAAATAAATCCCAGTGGACCCGGGCCATCCCGACGACGGCCAAACGCATCTCGACTCCATCGAAGAGGGCGCCGTCGCCCGCTTCACGTGCAACCGCCCCGGCTATTTGCCTTTCCCAAGCGACACGTTAAGCTGTGCCCTGGGGACTGCGTGCGTGTTGAGCGAGGACGTTGGCATTTCCACCGGATTTATCCCCGACGGGGCGTTCTCCGACAATTCTGACAAAACAATTTGGGGCTATGAGGCACGGACCAAACCCGAAAAAAACATGACGGAGCTTTCCTTTTAGCCACATAAGGCTCGCATGTCCTCCACGGGCTGGTGCGGATCCAAGGACGCGTTCATCTTCTTGTCGGTGGATTTGCAACGGATTTACACACTGACCACGCTGAGACTGGCGGGCGTGGCCGGCAACGGTCGACTGGCGGGACACGTTACGAAGATGCAGCTGTTCTACAAAGTGCAGTTCAGCCAGAACTACGACAATTACCCGACCGTAAGTGTTCAGCAGCAGGAAGATAAAGTTCTTCTGAAAATGCCATTCTTTAAAGGAATTCATCACTCCGTCCGGGAACCACAAACGAATGTACCAATTTCAATTGGACCCCCCGCTTCGGGCTCGCTACATTCTGCTTGGCATCACCGAATATGAACGCAACCCGTGTCTGAGATTCGACTTGCACGGTTGTCTTGCGCCCCTTTCGTCAACTAACGAAGTGCCCACGCATTTACAAGTCGGATGGAATGCCAGCGTCCCGCAGTGCTGGTAAGCAGTCATTAGAATAAACTTTTGGGGACACAACTTTCATTAATTGCCTTAAGCGATGCGGAATCGCCCCGTTTCCGGAACTGTCCCCAGTCGCCGGTGTTTGTGCAGACGGACGAACATGGCCAATTGCTGCCGGCCTCCTTTGTTGTGCCGGAGGCGGAGGACAACTCGGGACGCATTGCGTACACGCGAACAAAGCCGGAGGACTTCCAGCCACCGTATCCAATCAGTCAGGACACTGATGTACTGTACCAGGCCTTCGACGAAGCTGGCAATTATGCCGAATGTGTGGTCCGTTTACGAATTCCGGACACCGTGCCGCCAATTGTTAAATGCCCGGAATCGTACGCCCTCTGGGCGGGCGAGAACCAGACGGAACAGCACGTCGTCTTTAATGAGTCCAGCATCCGTCTGGCCATCCAGGACATGTCCCCCATCAAACAGACCACGTTCGAACCAGCGGAAGCAACCATTCGACTTCACAAACATTTGACGGTACAGAGAGCATTTATAGGGTTTGAGGTAGTGCCGTGGGGGATGGCAAATCGAATACGCAAAAAGAATGTTCATCTACAAGAAGGTGTACATGTTTAGGTGGAAGTGTCGGTGACGGACGCGCAGTCCAATCACAACAAATGCCGCTTTCAAGTTGTGCTTTTGCCTGAACTGTGCTCACCGTGGTCTTTGCCCGTGGACGACCAAAGTGTGCAAAAAGAGTGCCAACGACAGGCGGCCGGGTCGGCCTGCAAGTTGGAGTGCCGGAAGGGATACCGGTTTGTCGGCATCGTCCAACAGAAGCCAAAGGAATCAGAGTCGACTGCACCACTTACTTTGCCTCAGCTGTACACGTGTTCGTTGGATACGAAGTCCGGCGGGGGGTTGAGCCGCCAATGGATGCCGAGGTGAGGGGAGGGGGGGGGGGATTTTCTGAATAATTCTGAGACTCTCTCGGGGGGGGGGGGGGATTTTCTGAATAATTTTGAGACTCTCTCGGGGGGGGGGGATTTTCTGAATAATTCTGAGACTCTCTCGGGGGGGGGGGATTTTCTGAATAATTCTGAGACTCTCTCGGGGGGGGGGGGATTTTCTGAATAATTTTGAGACTCTCTCGGGGGGGGGGGGGATTTTCTGAATAATTCTGAGACTCTCTCGCTCCATCAGACCCTCTTCGCCCGCCTGCGTGCCAATATCGATGGAGCCGGCTCAGTATCAAATGCGTGTCAATGTCAAATACGCACTTTCGTCACCGATGCCAAACGAATGTTTGAAGGTTCAATTTGTTTTGCCGTTGCAATTTGAATTAACTTTTTTGTTTTTGCCCCTCAAAGAGTTACGAGTTTATGGTTGGCACAATGTTCGACGGCATTGACAAAGTGCTCAGCCAACGCTGCTCGAGCACTGTCCAAATTTATGTGCGCTTTTTGGACGCCAAATTCTCTCATACAGACGACGAGAAAACAGTTGGATAATAATTAACTTAATTAGTGTTCTTTAATTGTGGCATTTCGCCCGTTTTATGTCCATGCCAATTTGACCGTGCAAATTCTGCCCACCGTTCTGCAACCCGTCTTTTACGAGCTGTGCTCTCTCACCCTCCGCACAATCTTCGACCTGCGCATTCCGGGAGCCTCACAGCCCGTCCGGGCACTTCTCGGCCTCTCCGGAGACTCGCTCCCGGCTGCGCAGGCAATTTTTATTGATTCCAATTAATTAATTGGTTCTATTTTTTCACACTTTTAGTACAAAAGTTCATTTTAGGGCTTAATTTGTCCGTCGATAAATGCCACCAGCATCCAGATGTCCCAGGGATTCACATGTTCCAGCGGTGAACTGCTCAGAGAACCGCAGCAAGACGATGCGACACTGTCGCCGGCGCCAGAACTTCCCGAATGCTGTTGCTTAATTCACTAATTTGGGCATTTAATAGCTCATTTTCAGTGCCATGCCCCAAAGGAACTTTATTTGGGAACAATTCCTGCGCTGAGTGTCCATTGGGAACGTATCAGGACAAAGAGGGGCAAAGCCGATGCAAGCAGTGCCCCGAGGGCACTTACACCCTCCAGGTGCTTTTCTCGTTTCTCCCCCGAGGGCATTTACACCCTCCAGGGGCTTTTCTCGTTCCTCTCTCTCTCTCTCTCACTCTCTCTCTTTCTCTCTCTCTCTTTCTCTCTCTCTTTCTCTCTCTCTCTCTCTCTCTCTCTCTCTCTCCTCTCTCTCTCTCCTCTCTCTCTCTCTCTCTCTCTCTCTCTTTCTCTCTCTCTCTCTGATGTCCTGCTTGCTGACTCCCTCCCCCTTTCTTTTCAACAGTACGGCGCACTCAGCAATGATTCCTGCCTGGCGTTGTGTGGGAATGGAATGTTCAGCCCGACCGGGCTGGTCCCTTGCCAGCTTTGTCCTCGGCATACCTTTTCAGGCCCACCACCTCTCGAAGGATTCAAGCAGTGCCAGCCATGCCCAGAGGTGATATTCCCCTGAAGCATTTCTCCAGTCAGCTGTCCTTACCTCATTTGTCAGGGCACATACACTGCCAAATTGGGTTCTGTCGGGGCAGACCATTGCAAACAGCCGTGCACCCCGGGGCATTTCTCAATTTCTGGCCTCGAACCGTGTTCGCCGTGTCCCATCAACTTCTACCAGGTGAATTGGATTAAAAAACCCCACGAATCTCTCTAATAATACCCTTTTAAGCCCGACATCGGCCAACAGCGGTGCCTCCGGTGTCCCAACGACACTCACACGGCGGAGACGGGCCGTTTTATGGAGGAACAGTGCAAGAAGTTGGACTGTAAAAGTGTCAAATGTTTGAACCGGGGACAGTGTGTGGTCGCCAATCATAAGGTAAAAAGCCCCCGAGGGGTTTTTTGTAACTTTAAAATTAAGGAAATTTGCGAGTGCCGTCCCGGCTTCACCGGTTCATTGTGCGAGCAGCAAATTCCGTTGTGTGACTCAAAACCATGCCTGAACGGGGGCACGTGCGAGCTGCACAATGGCGGATTCCGCTGCATTTGTGCCCAAAGTTGGGCTAACCAATCAAATTCCAAAACGAACGCAAATTAATTCCCATAACTATCAGATTTCACCGGATCTCGATGCCAATTTGGACTAGACGAATGTATTTCGGCACCGCATTGTCCCAATGGCGGCGTGTGCCAGGATCTGCCCGGGTTTGGCACAACCAAATGCATTTGCAGGTCCCCCCCCCCTCCCACTTCTAATCCATCTAACAAATTAGGACCGGCTTTACCGGTGCCGATTGTTTGCAAATTTCGGACCCTTGTAAAAGTGAGCAGCCGTGCCGGAACGGAACCGACTGCGTTCCTTTGCAATTGGGCCGATACAAATGCAAATGTTTGCCCGGCTGGGAGGGGACGAACTGCGAACGAAACATCGGTGGGTTTAATGACCGATTAGAGGCGGGGTGGGGAGATGAGTGGGTCTCGATCAATTAGGGGCGGGGTGGGGAGATGAATGGGTCTCGATCAATTAGGGGAGAGGAGATGAGTGGGTCATCGATCGATTAAAGGTGGGGGGGGGGGAAGATTGGGTCATCGATCAATTTAGAGGCACTATTTCGAGGAGTTTTATTTTTCATTAAATGTGTGGTCCACGGTAAAATGAAAGAAATAAGCTCATAAATATTCATGGGGACAATTGCGCATTTCTTTGGATTGTGTGGATGCCGTGGGCACCGAATTGTGTGGATGCCGTAGGCATCGATGAGATTGTTTGGATGTGTCGTAGGCATCGGCGATCAACAAATATTGTTGTTTGATAAACCGGAGATCAAGAGATCAGAGACCAGAGGAGGTCGCCTTTCCGCCGGTTGTTTCAGCTGATCGACCCTTTGTAGTGCGGGTTTGTGGGCGGTTGAGTCGGATCATTCTGGCTGACTCGCTAAATTCTGAGTGTTTTGCCATTGTCAAAATGCCTTTGTCCACCCAACCTGAAAAGGTCGCCCCAATGTCTCCATCTGCAACTCTTTATAATACTTTTTGGTGGCACAAAGTGCAGATGCCATGTAGCAAATGTGCAGAAAGTCGAGCGGTATCAGCACCAGAAAGTGAAGACGTAAACTTTCATGTGCGTCTTGTCGCGCTTCCCGATCAAGCGGATCAGAAAAGGCGCTCTGAGAATATACAGAAATAGGTCTGACACTTATTGAAAACACCTCATAGAAAGAGATCAGGCAACTGTTTATTCTGTAAGCTCCTCCGGCGAAGTAGATGAGCAGGAGAAGGGCGAGCAGGAAGCCGAGCACAAGCAGTCCACTTTGCTGGACCTGAGGGGATAAGCGAACGATTGGACACTGCCCCAGTAAATAATGAGCCCCCTCAATCACTGACCAGCCGGGGCCATACAAATTGATAGTCTTTCTTGCGTTTGGAGATCACCAGCGAAACGGTGGACACGCCCAAGGTGACCAGCCAGCCGGTCAGCACCACCAGCAGAAGCACGTCCTTTAGCTCTCTGATGGGCAGTGGGGCATTTGATTAATTAATGGGCGATGGGGGTTAATTAATGGGCGGTGGGGGAATCAATTAGGGGAATTAATGGACGATCGCTTAAATTCAACGAAAAACTGACGTTGAGCTGTTGAAGGTGCGTATAAGGTCGCTGAGAACTGAGTACCACAAATACAGCGAAAGAAACGCTTCGAATGCGCAGAACCAAAAGACACAACGCAAAATGGGGCAGCAGCAGAAGCAGCAGGCCATCAAAGCGAACAATTTTAGCTTAAAATCGGCGGGGATCCTTTCTTTTATTTTCAAAAAAAATCGATCGAACACAAAAATGCCTAAAAAATATTTTAGTCAGTTTCTTTTACATTTTAAATTTTTTAGTATAGTCTTTTGGTTTTGGTGCATTTTTAACCGTTTTTTGTTTCACTTTCTGAACTTTGGTCCCTAAAGAGCGATTTGTAAAGACACTTTTGGGGGAATTGTGCACAAACAAACACTTTTTGTGAATATTTCGAAAAGTGCGTCCGACTGAATGTGAAACAATTGCAGCAACCCAAAAAATGGATGGGCGGGCGGCTGGCAGATTCGATGGGTTTATTTATGTTTTTGTCGTCGGTCGACCGAATGATTTGAAATAAAATGGATTTTTTATGAATAAATAAATGTCTGAGGGGCCACCAACCGATGTAAAAGGGGGGAAATGCAAATTTAAACAGCGAATAAGGCTAATTTGTTCAATCAATAGCATATTTTCTAACCTGTTCCGGCAATGTTTGCGCCCGAGGCGATGTCGTAAGGCTTTCTTGCCCGTCGGCGTCTTGTTTTTGCTTTGCCCTGCAGCAACAATTTTCCTCTGAGTGTCTGACTCTCGATTTGCCTCCGGCAAAAGTGTATTCGCTGGCCCTATTTGAAGTGAATGCCGGGGCATTTGCCATTTTCTTTTTATCTATGCCCTTGGCTTTTTTATTCTTCATCATCTCTAACCTCTTACTGTGTATTTGGCCGAACATTGGCGGAAATTGGGGAGAAGAAGAAGGGCTTTGAAAGGGGCAATTTGAAGGCGGGCGAAGTGAATGGAGGGGGAACATCGAATTGGTAATTAGTGAGCGTGTCAAACAAAATACAAAAAACTGCAAAAACAATTTCAAAATTTGGACTTTAACTCCTCGAGGATTGATCGAAAAGAAAAAGTTCTTTTTTCAAGTAAAATGATTATGAACTTTCCCTCGGGGGATGGAAAAGAAAAAGAAATGGCGCCCCCCCCCCCCGGGGGGGGGGGGGGGGGAGGGGGCAGAGGAAGGGGGCAGCTGTTGATCATTAGCGGGATTGAGACCGAATGAAGAGTTGATGACGAAGGCAGCAGACTCAACATTCTTTCTTCATTTTTCTTTTTCTTGGGAGTTGGGTCGGATGAACAAATTATTACAAACAAATCGTAAGAGAAGAATTAATGTTGGGAATATGGTCATGAAAATTACAAAGAATTTTAGAAGGATTTGGAAGGGTTTGGCACTCGTCCAATTCATTAAAAACAAAATTCCAAACGACAAATCAAATTATTTAGACGATTGCGCGGACTCTCCGTGTGCCTTAGGGGCCAAATGCCACGATTTGAACAACGATTTTGAGTGTGAATGTCCGCACGGGTTCAGCGGAAAGCGGTGTCAGATTAAGGCTAGTTCGGATAAAGCTGCTGGACTAAACATTGGCGGCAAAATGCCAATTTAGGACGATTTGTGCGACCCGACGCCGTGTCTCAACGGGGGCCAATGCGTGGACTCGCTGTTTGACCGGCATTGCGTGTGTCGGCCCGGCTGGAACGGCACATTTTGTGAGCAGGAACAGAACGAATGCGTGCCAAACCCGTGTAAGAACGGAGCAAGCTGCCGAGATTTGGTGCTTTGACGGAATGACTTTTTTGTTTAACACTTTCATTTTGTCCCTTAGGAGAATGCGTACGAATGCGAATGTGCTCCCGGCTACGAAGGCTACCAGTGCCAATATATGGTCGATCACTGTGCCGTTGCCCCATGCCGCAACAACGGCACTTGCGTCAACCGGGGACCGATCTACGAATGCCAGTGCCGACTTGGCTTTGACGGCGTCCATTGCGAGCACAATGTGGACGAGTGCGAAACAATGTCGCCATGTGACGGGACGGGAACGGAGCGGTGTGAGGACAGCGTAAACGGCTACCGTTGCCATTGCAGACCCGGCTATGAGGGTACACTGTGCGAACGGCACGTCAATCATTGCGAGTTGACGCCATGTGCCAACAACGGGACGTGCGTGGACATGGGCGCCGGCTTCCAATGCGATTGCGTGCCAGGCTGGAAAGGACAGCGCTGCGAATTGATGGAGTCGCAATGCGAGGAGCGCAAGCCGTGTCAGAACAATGGACGGTGCGTGCCGTTAGTGGATGACTATTTCTGTGTGTGCCCGGAAGGCGTAAGCGGAAAAAACTGCGAGCTGGCGCCCAACAGATGCTTGGGCGAACCATGCCGAAACGGCGGTGTTTGTGGCGACTTCGGCTCCCATTCGGAGTGCGCATGCCCTCGAGGGTTTGACGGGCCCGGATGCCAATATCGTCTGGACGCATGCCGGTCCGGCATATGTCGAAATGGAGGCACATGTGTGGAGGTGGAGGATCAATCGACGTTGTCGGAAGGCAGTCCAAGCGGATTCAAATGCATTTGTCCGCCTGGGTTCAGTGGCTCCGAGTGCGAGACGGACATTGACGAATGCCGACCTTCGCCATGCCCTCTGGCCGCACAATGTGTGGATTTGGTGAACAGCTTCCACTGCAAGTGCCCATTTAACAGTGAGTTTTGTCCAATTGGCGGTTGTTCACTTTGCTTTTCTCTCTTTCTCTGCCAGTGACCGGTGCTAACTGTGAGAAGCGTATCGACCCGGACTTCGACTTGCACTTTCTCGAGTCGGCCCACCAATCGTCTCGGGCCGGACTTGCCATTCCCTTGCGCGTCAATTCGGCTTCGCTCAGCGTCAGCATTTGGGTGCGGTTTGAGCACGGAATTGGGAGGGGCGGAGCCGGAAGACAGCTTCAACAGCAACAGCAGGGGGCTCCCGTTTTCTTCAGTCTGTTCAACAGCGGGTAATTGGCAAAGCCGCAATATATTGACTTTTAAAAATTAATTGTCCAGACATCCTAACGAACCTTGGAACTTGACCGAACTGCTCCGAATCTCTTCCGATGCCGTCCATGTCCATTTGTTCCCCGACAAGGAATTGCCCCCTCTGGTGATTCTGTTCGGTTCTTCCTACTAAGCCAAGCCATTGTCTGTTTTAGGTCCTCTACTTCCCGGCTCATCAGCGTCCGGACACGGGGCACGTGTGGAACAATTTGATCTTCACCTGGAGCTCTCATCAGGGCGCTTACTCTCTGGTGTGGAACGCGATCAGACTTTATGCGGACGAAGGCTACGGCAAGGGGAAGCAGCTGGACATCAAGTCGGATAGCCCCGCGGGCTTTCTGATTTGACCGGATTGGATCTGTTTAGTGCATGGATCAACCTCGGAGATCAGCTGATCGATGATGTTCTGCCCATTCCCGACAGAATATCGCCAATTTCCGTCATAACACCGACAAATGCAGCGAAATTCAGCGGGTGGATTACCCGCGTGAACATGTGGACGCGGGTGCTCGACTTCGAGCTGGACATCCCGGCAATTGTGCAGCGTTGCCAGGGATCGCCGGTCATCTTTGATGGGCTTGCACTTCGTTTCGCTAATTACGATCGAATTGAAGGCAAAGTGGAGAGAGTGGGCAAAAGGTTTTCGCGGAGTTGGGAATTTCTTTTGTCATTTTTGACCTTTTAGCACTTGCGGTCGAGCCGAGTTGCAGTGTCGATCACTGTCAATTTCGTCACAATGTCCGGCGGGAGAAAACGGCAGAAGGGAATCGCCTGAGGGGGAACACGGCCAGCCGCCGATGGTGGAGGTGGAGGGATGCCCTGGGGACATTTTCGTGGAGACGCGCGAAAAGGAGACGAACATCTCCTGGCAGGAGCCAAACTTCTTCAGCACGCGTCTTTCGATGGAGATTGTTCGGGTGGAACAAAATCTAAAGCCCGGACAGGTCCTTCTGACAAAATCCCCTCGGGCGTCATTTACATTGCTCCCCGTTAAGGTGTTTACTTTGGGTCACTTTTCTGCCCTCTACGTGGCCTACGACAACCGTTCCATTCCGCTTGCCATGTGCCGCTTCTCAATACACGTCGTCCGACAGTTTTGTGCCGAACCGGAGGCGCCGGTCAACGGACTGCAGCAATGCGAGCATTGGGGGCCTGCATTGCGTTTCCGCGCCTGCTCAATCCAATGCCATGCCGGCCACGCGTTCAGCGTGCGGCCGGCAGTGTTTTACTCTTGCGCCGACGACGGCGAGTGGCGGCCCAACGAAGCGGGACAGAGGCCGTTCCGTTACCCGCAATGCTCCCGGTAAGTGCGTGTTGTTAGATTTTGTTATAAATGTCCCCCCCCCCCCCTCCCTATTGCAACAGGACGTTGCCCGCCGAACACCTTGCCAGAGTCCATCTGAACTACCCCCAACTGTCACTGTGCAACCCCTCCGGCAAGTCCACTTTGGTCGACCAGTTGCTCCAACGCATCGGACAATTGGACGCCAAATGGCACATTTGTGAGCGGAACGGCGACAAGTGAGGAATAAAAATGAAAGAAATTATGCAAATTGCCGGGGGGGGGGGAACGTTTCCGTCCCCACATGGCGGAATGCCAACATTCATTCCTCGGGTCGCCGTCCTTTCCCGTCTTATCACCCGAATTCTTGTTCAGTGGCGACTGCTTGGGAGTTGAAGTGCAAGTCCAGTGCCAGAACGGACTCGTGCCAATGCCGTTCCGGTCAAAGCGTCAGGCGGAATCAGCGGCACATCCCAAGGACGACGGCCACTTCGCAGTGACCATTGATGGTTTTGTCTTTCAATTGTTTCGTTCTTTATTCGCCATTTTGCAGTGCCAATTCGAAATGCCAATGTTCCCGACCCTCTGGGCACTTCTCAGCAACTTCGAGAGCCGACCGATGTCATTCGGGAAGAAGCCCTCCAGCACAGATTGTTCTCACTCGAACAAGTTCTTCCGAATGGAAGGCCCGACTTGGGGTAGGAGTTCCATAATTATATAATTAATCCTCCATTATGCTAATTCGACAGTTTCAGGGCATTTTGGGTAGAGGACGCATTCCGCTGCCCCTCCGGCTACGTTCTCCTTAATGATTCGTGCGTTCCGTGTGCCCCAGGCACTTTCTTCTTTATTCCCACCGGACAATGTCAGGTAGGCGAATTTCGAAAAGTCTTTAAGCCCAAAACCCTCAAAAGCTTTGCCCTGTCGGACAATTCCAACCGATCGAAGGCCAAAGTGTCTGTGAGAGATGCTCTCCCGATCGCCCTGTCACAGTCGGAATGGGCGCAATTGGGCAGAATGAATGCAAAGGTAAATTTAAATTGCAAATTTGTGATTAAAATAACTTAAAAAAGTTCGATGCCCGCCCGGCCATCATTTGGACATTGGGACGGGCAATTGCGACCCGTGCGGTTTTGGTTTCTTCCAGCCGGATGCCGGCTCGACCGAATGCATTCCCTGCGGCATTGGAAAAACCACTCTTGACAAGTCGGGAAGCATTGATTTGTGAGCTTCGAGTTATTCTTCAATTTTAGGAATTCGTCCAATGAGGAACAGTGCCGAGACGAATGTCCAGACGGAGAGCAGCTGACAGCAGGGGGAAGTTGCCAGTCGTGCCCTCTGGGTACGTATCGGACGAAGGGACGGCAAAAACAATGCGTGGAATGCCCCGCGGGTACAACCACTGAAGACGTTGGGGCAACGACCAGTGAAGTCAGTGGAAGCCGACCGAAAGTCCATTTTATGTCACCGAATTGTTTCTGTCTAGGCGTGCAACACCCCAAAATGCCAGCCGGGTCAATTTTTGGTGGTCAGCGAAAAGCGCTGTGAGTTGTGCCCCCGGGGCACTTTCCAGGAACAGCCCCTGCAGAAACAATGCAAAAAGTGCCCTTCGGCTTACAATGTTTGAATACTTTTCTTTTTAACTTTAAAGAACTTTCGATAAAACATTTCTTGAAGACGGCGAAGGAAGGTGCCACTCTGGAGTCCCAATGTTACTCCACTGACCAGTGTGCACTCGGACAGGACAACTGCTCGTGGAACGCCCAATGCTTTGACTTGCCCGACCAGGACGACCTGCCGAGTTGGCGGTGTGTGTGCAACCCGGGCTTCCGCGGCAACGGGGTCAACTGCACTGGTCAGTTTTCTGAGAGGGGACCGGGCAGGACGACAGTTTGGACTTGGACTTGCAGACGCCTGCTTGAATTTTTGTTTGAACGATGGCATATGCCGGAAGAACCGATTAGGGCATGTGGAGTGCCAATGCAAGGAGAATTTCTCGGGAGAACGCTGCGAGATTCGATTCCAGGTTTTTTTTAGGCTTAGGCTTCCGTTAGCTTATCCAGCGACCGATTATCCCTTTTAGCCCCGATCACAGAAGTTGGCCTATTGGACTGGGACGATTGTGTAAGACTTTTGATTTGTTTTTAAAAGGCTGGAAGGTTAACCAAAATGGTGGGGGAATAGAATAAGTTGACGCGGGTTTAGATCCGTTGTCTTCCTTTTGATCATCGTCGTTGTCGTCATCTGGATGATCTCGCTGCGCTTCAGCCGCTCATCCTCCTCTGAGGCCAAATTCAGTCAGTAGCCGTCCGATCACAATATCCTTTAATCCTAATTCTCATTATTCCACGACAATTATTCTCCGATCACCCCTACAATTATTTCCCGATCACCCCCACAATTATCTCATTGTTCTTCAACCGATCCTTACCCGTTCCCCCCCCCCTTCCGAAGTGTCCTCGCTGGAGAAGCCTTCCGTCTTCTCCGCCGTCCAACCCGACTCCCCGTTGGCCTCTAACTTCCTCTACGGACGTGCCCCTCCCCGACTGCCCATCGACCGTTCGCATTCTTCTTCCCTCGCGGGGTCCATCCGTCCCCTCGGCTTTTACTATGAGGATGAGCAGCCCTACGAGCAGAGTGGGGGAGGCGGCACTTTGCCGAGTGGGGCGGGAAGGCATTTGCGTGGCGGGAGTCAAAGTCAGGAGGTCGGTTGGTGACGGAGTTGAAGCCGAGTTTGGTTAATTGCCTATTTAGGCTAAAAGCCTATTCTTGGGCGGGCCTGACGGAAGTGATTCGTCGACTGTTCAGCTAAACAATGCCTTGGCGCCCGGGAGTCGGAGTCCCGTCGGTGCGGGCTCCGAACCCGATCAGCAGAGTCCGGGCGGAGTTGGCAGGTACAAAGCATTGCCCTGATCAAGTCTTAATTTGGGATTTTTCAGTTTTTCGGCCACCCGCGAGTTGGAGCAGCGCTTAAGGTAAAAATACAATGCTTTTTAATTCATTTGAACAAATAAATAATGATGTTAGGCATGTTCAACAGCACATGTACAGGCCGATCACGGAATAATGAGCATTGGAAGAATTGAATGATCGATCACTAAACGATTAACGCACTGATCAGACAGAGAGAGTCCTTTATAAAATCACAGATTTTATTTGCTTGTCCATCCATCTCATTTCTTTTCCATTTTAAACATTCCAAATGCATCATTATCATAAAATGTGAAGAGCCTAACTTTGTCTGCTGGTCTCTGTTGATGACTCATCCATTAAGCAAAGCAAGCAAAGCGATGCTTTCTTTACTTTTGTTTTTAATCTCTCCGATGAGTCAGTCGGAACGATATATTTTTAGTTTAATTGGGGGGAAAGGCAATTTCCGCTAATTAGTGATTAGTGATGGGTATCGCCGATAGATGAAATGATAAATCACTTCTGAAGTGATTGAGGGGGGGGGGGGGCAAAAGGTGGCAGCAATGGAACAAACAAACAAACGAACGACGAACTCAGCTGAGTGGGGCCTGGGAACGCCATTGGCCCAAAGGGACCGATCACTTTTGCCCCGGGGGAAAGAGTCGTCTTTTAGACTTAAAAGCATCGATCGGCCATTTGATCAAATGGGAAATTTTGTCTTTATTTGTAAATATTTAAGTACCGACCAAAACAATATTTGTGATTATGTCCATCCTCCCATTGGCGACTCTTTTGGTAGCATTGGCGCTCAACATTTATTCATTGGTGGGTAAATTTGTGGTGATTCGTTTTTCGAATGATAATTTAATTTGCAGAATGCTCTGTCCAGACGCGAGTCAGGCCTCTCAAATGGTAAGCCGATCGATCGATTGATCGATACTTTGGAGGCTTTTCCCGTTACCTCCCCCCCCCCCCCCTCCCCCCGGGTGCTTTTTGTTGTTTTAGTGATTCATTTCAGTAGAAACAGCGGAGAAAAAGCACAAACTGAACGAAGAGTTCAACCGAAAGTTTGGCGCTCTCCGTGAGGGATGTTTTCCGCGACCGAAAGGGAAGGGATGTCGCTGCACAGTGAAGGGACTGCTCGGACATGACGAGGAGAAGCGCTTCGACAGGGACGAGGATTGTCTGGTGGGGCTAACGGGGGAAGGGATTAATGAATGCATTCAATGGAACTTCCGGCCGATTATCCGATTGGATTTCATATGTTTTGACTGATCATTCGAATTTATCAAATTTTGGGTGCCCCGCCGCGCGCGACGTGAAAGGCCAAGTCAAAATGTGCGGGATCCGGTGCGAGAGAAAGCGCAGCAGAATTATGCCGCGGTTTTGGATGAGTTGAAGAACAAATTCAAAGGGCTGAAGAATGGCTGCTACCCGAGGCCGAAAGGTAAGGATGGGTTACGGTAGTGGGGGACGGTGGGCGGACTTACTGTAACTATCTCTGACAATGAAAGGCTGCCTTTGCGTGGTGGGCAAAGACTCTGCTGGACGGGAGATCACGGAAAGGCGCATAAAGGAAACGGAATGCAAATGCCAAAAGGGGGACAGATCGCCGCAATGTCGCGCAGATGGGGCGTGAGCTCATCAAATCACCTAATGTTTCGGCATTTGTTCCTTTTGATGGCAAAATGACTTCAAATATTTGACGACGATGGCATTTGCTCGATTTATTATTAACCGCCGCCGCCCCTTCTCTTTTTTGACCCAAAAGGGTGCTTTTTATTTAAACAGATAAATAAAATAAATGATTTGGCAATTGAAATATTTACATTTTTGGGGGGGGGGGGGGGGTCAGCTGTTTATGGCAATGACTCATCGCCCCCGGGGGACAGCTAGCCTAAGTCGGGACGGCATGCGCACGGCTGAAGGACATTTTGTTAAAAGAAATAATTCATTTTGTTTTTTGGACGCTTTTCACCTGTTCTCCGTTATCATCAAACGACGAATCTCTGTCCGACAAAATGGCTAAAACAATTTGAATTTTGAATGTTTTTAGCCCATTTTACCGTTTGAATTGAGTTCATCGATGCTCGAAAGCCCTGAGGCAGTGAAAGTTAATTACCTAATTTCTTTCTCAGAAAATTGGACCTTTCTGCTGTCCTTGGTCCCAAACGCACATTTGTTCCCTTACGTCAAACACAGTTTTTGGTGCGCATGGCATCCGTTGCCATCTTCCGCAGTACAGACTGAACGGGGCGGGTTGGCATTGAAGAAAGTGCCCATGGGACTGCAAAAAGATGAAATTGATGGGGAATTGGGCCAAATGGCACACAAACTTCGGAATCTGGCACAAGAGGGTCCAACATCCACGAGCAAAGTTCTTGATATTGGACACTTTGGGGCTTTGTCCGGTCGACTAAATTTAAATTTAGGGGTGTTTTGAATGCATTTGCATTGGATGGGGACTCAATGGGCAGGGCCGGGGCTGTTCCATCACGGAGGGCAATGGCACTTCCGGCCCCTCCAGAGACACTTTGTTGGCAATTTCTAAACTTACATTAAAATATTTAAAGGTTTCCAGAAAATATGGGATGTCCGTCTAAACTAATTAATTGCCTTGGTTGGGTTGCGGAGGTGCCGTCCGATCGGCGGGTAAAAGTTGGCTTCCGACGGCGACATAATGCGGCGGAATTGGCGGGCACTGACACGGCAAAGTCTGTTTCAGCGGACAGCAGCAGGCTGGGAACATTCGCGCATGCCGAGACTGAATTTTGACCAATTGCGTCCCGAAATGTTGATGAAACCCTTTGTTCCATCCCGCCCCCTCTGGCGCCTAATTGCCTTTACCTCCAAGCAAACGCAATTGTTACTGTTGCATGGACATGTTGGCAATTGTTGGGGTTTGTCATCCCCGACCTGCTGCTGGATTCGGCATGGCTCCACAACCTCCGGCCCGTCGACCTCATCGCAGTTCGCCTCCGGCTCCTTCTTTCGCTCCGTTTTGCCCTCCGGCGTTTCCTCCTCTTCTAAGCATCGCCCCGTGAGCATTCTCCGCCGAACTGTCATCCACTGAATATAAACAGGCATTCTCTTCACTCTTCATTTTCGGCATTTACTCACCGCATCAATGCCAACCCCCGAGGGGCAAAAGCTGTAGTCATTGGTCCTTCCTTTATTGACCTCAGCGTCAACTTCCACCGAATTCTTTGAACAAATTTCGTTTTGGAGAAGCACCGACCGTCGGGTGAGACAATGCTGGGCGGATACAAACACCGTATCCCCGTCACACGATCGTAACCGCCAAACGCCCAAATCCGACCTTTTAAAAAGAATTTGTTTATTTTCTTCAAATTTTTCCGATTTAAAGAGACCGATTCAGAACTTCGGCAATTCCCCAGTCGAGCTGTTCACACTCGGCAAAATACGAACTATTCTCAGTTGGACGGCGCAGATTTGGCAATTGGCAAAGTTCGCCCAACACAACGCCTTTAGTTTTGTAATGTTTTCAATGATTTATAATTAAATATTTGCATTTTTGTTTTTTGAATGATTTTGGTGATGTTTTTTGATCGTTTCCAATCGATTTTTGCATAATCACTGACGCCAAGTTTCCTGGTGATGAAGTTGGAATGAACGAAGTGCCGTAATTGGACGGGAATTGGCCGGCGGTTGGATGGTGGGGGAGGGGGGAGAGGGGGGGAGGGGGAGGGCGGACGATCACTCGGAAAAAGTGCTCATTCTTTTCAGTGGAAGCGGCTGGCACCAAATGCGGCGGCACAAACAATGAGGCTGGCAAATAAATTGTTGTGAATTGCTTTAGGGAAAGTTAAAATCGATCGGAAAAACCTTTTGGGGTTGGAAAGGCGCCCATCAGAATGGTGGTGGCCAAAAGGGCGGGGATGGCACGGCAAAAAGCGAAGTTGGCACGGAGGTCAGCAACCAGAAAATCGTGCCGTTGGCTTCTTTTGTTGTTGTTCGTGGACAATTCAGCAACATTCGATCGCATTTGGAAGAAAAGAAAGCACTAATTGATCCAAAAAGAACGGCCGACGGTGGACGGATTGAAGCATTTGCAAGAAGATTAGCAGCAACGGAGATAAGCCGACCGACCGACTGACCATCCACCGACGAACGGACGAATGGACAGACTGATCGGAGCCGACCGATCCGATCATTCAGACCAGACCCGTCCCCGCCCTATTAGTCCCACCGATTTTGTGCTCAATCTAATCTTTTTCCCTCCAAATTGAGGAGAGTAAAGCTAATGTAAAGAGCTGATTGGTAAATAAACATTTTTCTGAGTTTCTTAATAATGTTAAAAGACCACGAGAAAACCACGGGGGCCGAGGCGCTCTCTTTTCTCTCCGAAGCTCCGAACGGGCGACTTCCCTTCCCCCCTTCCCACCCCCCAGGGGCGTCTTTGGTTCCTTTCTCTCCCCCGGGGCGTCTTCTCTTCCCTTCCCCCCCCCCCCAGCGCCATTCATTTCGATCAGGCCATCCATCAATCCGTCCGTCCGTCCATTTCCTTCCCAAATTTATCAGCAAAATGACGGAACTTTGCACCCTTAAAAGACTTTGTCCGCTGTGGACGCCTTCTCCCCCTCCTCTCTCTTCCATTATTATTCCGTTCATTCTTCCCCTCTTCCCCTTTGCCAATGTCCCCTCCGTGCTCTTTTCCCTCCGCTTCCCCCGCCTCCTCCTCCTCTTCCGACCCCTCCCAAATTACCCAAATCCAGCAGCAGCAAAATGGCCACACCCTGGCGGGGGTTTGGCCAACAGTTGATGAAATCCGGGCCGCCGTTCCCAAAGAGTGTTTTGAGAAGGTAAATTTGTCGACTCTCTGCTAAATGCCCCCCCACCCCGCAGTCTCTCGCCCGTTCTTTGTTCTATCTGGCACTCGACCTGACCATCATCGCCGTCCTTTATGCCGTTGTGCCCTTCGTGGAGTCGAAGTTCGGATTGTTCGGACTGTTCATTTGGTAGTTTTTAGCTTAAGCCTTTAAATTATTGTGTATTTCGTTTCAGGTACTGCGTGCTCGGAATGTATTTGTCCTCTCTGTTCTGCATTGGTCATGACTGTGGCCATGGCACTTTTTCGAACTGGGAGTGGGTCAACGACGTCTTTGGCCATGTCGCCCATGCAGTGATCATGGTCAGCCAGCACTCCGCACTTTTTAATTAGCCTGCTAAATGCTCACTAAAAGGTGCCCTATTGGCCATGGCAAAAAAGTCATCGGCAGCATCACCAGTTCACTTCCCATTTGGACAAGGACAAAGGCCATCCGTGGGTGCTGGAGGAACATTACGAGAACGGCGGATGGCTACAAAGGAACTTTTCCAAGATTCCCTTGTCCGGACTGATCAGGTGATCGAGGCTATATTAGCTTTGTTAATGCAAAATATGGACACTTTCAGATGGAATCCAATTTACACAATCGCCGGTCTCCCCGACGGCTCCCACTTTTGGCCATTCTCTCGGCTTTTCTCAAACAACACCGAACGCATTAAATGTGCGTTTAGCGCCTCACTTTGTCTCCTCTCTTCATGGGTTTGTTTTGTTGCATTTTAGGGCACATAATTAACAACAATAAAATTAAAATAACAATAAAATAAATAAATATTCTTAATACATTCAAAAATATTCGTTGGTCAGGCCATCTTCGCCTTGCTTAGCCACAGTCCATGGGCCTTCTTCAAATATTACTATGTCCCGCTAATGTTTCAGGGTGAGGAAAGTGTACAAATTCAATGAATTCAATCAATCTTTGCCAGGGTATTGGATGATCATCATCACGTACCTGCAACACCAGGACGAGCAAATCGAGGTGTACGAGGAGAACAGCTGGGCCTTTGTCAAGGGCCAACTTCAGACGTACGACCGCGAGTACGGGTTGGGCATTGACCATGCCTTGCATCACATTACGGACGGTCAGTGGGAGAGAATGATTCTGATCATCATTATCGGGGGGTTATCGGTGATCAGAAAGGGTGTGAAAATTGATCGGCAATGGAAAAAGGCGCCAATTTGGACAATTTCAAGTTTTGTGTTTTAAATCGGCATTTTAGGCCACGTCGCGCACCATTTCTTCTTCACGCGCATTCCCCACTACCATTTGCCGGAGGCGACTCGATGCATCCGAAAAGTTTTGGACAAATATCCGGGGACGTACAAGCGCAAGTCCAACTACGACTTTCTTTTCCAATTCCTTCGGTTTGTTTAACTGTTAGCATTGATTGATCTGTGATTTGTCGTCGTTCTCTGATCCAAAATCATTTTTTAGGATGAATATTATGTTGGACTGTCTCGTGGGGAGGGGCAGCGGATTGCTGAAGTATCGTTCGACAGTACGGAGGGAAGAGAGGAGAGAAAAGGCGGAGTGAGAGAGCGCAGAGGGAAAGAAAGTGCAATGAAATGACCGCTAATCTTCAAATTGTTTATTGCTTTTTGAGAAGTGAATGAATGAGAATGTTCGTCGTATGATAAAATTCGAAGAAAATCAAAAATTAGTGCGCGATAAGAGCATCAACCGGGCGGTTAACTGACTGATCAGGCAGGTCGTGCTATGAATCACCAATGCGGACGATGGCATGTAGCCGATCCGACGCCAATGCTTCATCTCTTCCTCTACCGATCCCGATCACTTCATCGAGGTCAATTTCGTCCAAACACAACGGAATCGTCAACTCCTGATGGTTGTGCCGAAAGCACTGATCGCCGTCCGCCGAGAAGCACTGAAATTGCGACCATTCCCTCCCTCCGATTGGTTGTGGCGACCCCTCAACCCCTCCCCCCCCCCCCGCCATCGCTTTAAATACCTCGGATCCCCGTCCTTCCATTCTGCTGATCCTCGTTTCCTCCTCCTCTTCACATTCCCTTCCGATCATCGCCATCATATCCTCACCAAGGCCCATCAACGGCGTACTTCCCCCCGACCCCGAACTGCTCGAAGTCGTCATCGACAGCACCGAGTTGGGCTCATTGTGACCCCTTCTGTGAAACAATTCAAAAGGTCCCGCCCGATCATCAAACACTTTGGATGAATTACCTGCGAGCATTCATAAAGTAATTGGCCACCGTGGTCGGGTCGAGATTCAGCTGCTGGGAAATTTGAATTTGCAATTCGCGCGATGGCCGTTTCGTTTCTTTGAAGATCGCCTGCCCATGAAATTAATTATTCTTTGGGCAAATGAATTACAATTGGAAATGACTTGTAAAGTCCGCCGTTGGATGTCCGTGAAGACCAACCGGGGCTTCTTTTGTGCCGTTCTCCTCACCGCCGTTACTCCGCCGGACGTTCCCTTCAAAATGCTCCCCAAAGGCTCTTTTGCCGTCTGTTCCTCTTTACGTTTACACGCTGAACATTATTTCAATTAGAAAAGGCCGTCCGTTTCCGTCGTTTAAATTAAATTCGACCCGCTAATCTTAGGGCGGACATTCGTTGCCCCTCCGGCTCCTCCAGCCATTTGGCCATCCTCCGAAACGTCTCGCGGCCGCTTTTAAGCTTTGACCACGGCTTCGGGTTTCGCAACAAATCGGACAAAGTCCCCTGAGACCTAAATGGCATAAAATGGCATAAAAATAAAAGCATTTGGAAGTTAGACGAGCACCGGCAGAGAACGCGCTGCGCAAAGATTGCCTGAGGAATGGAGTAGCGCTTCAGCTCCTGACTGATGTGCTGTGCCAACCGCAGGGTGTCCAGCTCTTCCGCTTCCTCAAGTTGATGTTGGCATTCTGCTGCAAGACATTGCCCGGCACTGCTGCTGGCAAATATCTGCCGTCCAAGTTCCTCATCAACGGCAGAATTAGTCAACATCGCCGCTGCTACTGCCACATTGGAATGCGACTGCTGCAAAGCCTCCGCCCAGTCCTCCACTTCCCCCTTGACCGTGCCAATGTCAGTCTGGTAAGGCTGGCACAACTTTTTGTCGAAATTTTGATCGGTAAAAAAAGTATTGGTGGACGGCAAGAATGGCAGTTTATTATTGTGCACCGATCCAATCAGAGTTCCGACCGAGTTGGTGTCAAATTCGTATCTGAATTTGAATTAAATTTGAATTTGAATTCTGATCTATTGTTCACCCACTTTATGCTGCTGACTGGGAATTCCCCGTCGACGGGCGTCGTTGGCACATCGTTCACCAAAAGGTCATTCGGATAAAATCCAAACAGAAAATCGGCGGAAGTTGTCAACCCTCCCATGAATACTGCTTGTTGTTGTTGGTGTTGTTGTTGGCGATCTGCTGTTGGGTCGAACAGCAAATTGGGTGTAAGTGCAGAGTAAAAATGGTCGGAAGTGGCATGAATGTCAGAGGAGGAGGAGGAGGGGGAGGAGGAGGAGAAGAGGGAGGGGCAATTCTGCTGCAACGGCAATGGGAGGGCGGCGGCTGACGGATGCCGAGAAGATTGGTTGTGTGGCTGTGGCTGATTGTGAACATCGTGGCTTATTGGGGAGGCAAGCCGATGGGGGAAGTATTGAACAGCTTGAAGGGAAGGGGGAAACGGACGTTAGAAGAAGAACAACGCGTGTCGGTAGAAGAACAACCTCGCGGAACAAAGTCTTTCGGGGACGGCACAGAAGCGGAGGTGGGGGGACTCTGCGGGAGAATGACCGACGAAGCGGAAGAGACCTCCCGCCGTTCTTTGTGCTGTTGCGACTGGAAATGGGTCAGCGCCACTCCGTTGTTGGTCCCGGGGCACTGACTGAAGACGGTGCCGTCGTTAGTGGAGTGCCTACTGAGCATTTCTGTGAAATCGGGCGACGAGTCGGAAGACACGGACGAAGAGGTGGAAGGCTGATCAGACTGGAGAAAGCCGTTCAGGGGCAAGTCCTCACTCCGCCCGCGGTCCCCCGTCCCTTCTCGAGACGGACCTCAACTTCGAAAAACTTAAAGCGCATAATCCTGGCATTCACTTTGGCTTCTGCTCGTCTGACTGTGCGTTGTTGGAATTTTGTGAGGTCGTTGGGAATGCGGGGAGGAGGGCAGCGGGGCCCTCTCGCCCTCCGCTGCCCCGTCCTCGGCGGCTTCATCCCGCTTCCCCTTCCCCTCCCCCTCCCCATGCTTCTGCCCCTCTCTGTTTCGATGCCAAAGCCCAACAACTTCTTCGCCGCTTCTTCTGTTCCTCCTTCGGCTGTCATCAGCGACCTCCATTCGCCGTATTCGTTGCGAAATGCGATTAAAATCGACAAAATGATGAAACCAACAATGGCATTTGACTATCCTGCAGAAAATTGGCAAATGGCACTGGTGAGACGAAGGAAAGAAGGCTGGAAAGAAAATCGGATAAGTATTGACGATCGGATAAACAAGGAAAGAAATTGAGAATAATTTCCATGGCTTGGACTAGACTATTTCCTTTTTGCTCGTCTCGGGACAGTCTTTGTGGTTAAAAGGAAAACAGAGGGGAGGGGGGGGGGGGGGGGGGGGGAGGGGGTCAATATAAGCTCGTTAGTGAAAGGTGAAGATGGGACGGCCTTATTTGGCATCCGGGAAGAGAATGTTTGGGGTTGGGTTGAAGAGGAGAGGAAGGACTGGTTGGTGAAGATGATGGAGGTGTGGGTGAATGGAAGAAAGGGAGTGGGAGGGGGGGGGGGGGGGGGGGGGGGGGGGGGGTGCCGTCTCTGACGGCATTCATCATCCCCCCCCCCCCTCCCCCCTGCCCCAGTCTCCTCACACATTCGTCCCTTTGCCCTGCGCCACGCCATATATTTTTGTGCCCTTCAGGGCATTCTGTTGGAGGGCTTTTTCTCCTGGGACAATGGTGGACGGGTTGGAGACGGGGCGGCGGCTTACTTATTGCACTAAAGTCGCAAGGGATGAACCAAGCAAGTGCAACGGGAGAAGAGACATAGAGTCTTTAGAGAGAAAGGCCGAGAGGAGAGTGAAAGGTAAAGAGGAAAAGAGAGAAAAGAGAGAAAGAGAACGGAAAACAACAGAATGTCCCTCAAGGGGATGGCAGAACAGCTTGGAGGAGACAGAAATCGTTCTCAACCCAATAGAATCAGAGTGGGCATACAGAAAACGGAGAAACACCCCGGGGCGCATAATTTGGTAACGCAGCAAGGGAGGCCGCCGGCTGGAAATGGCAAACGAATACAAGGGGAGAGGGGGGGGGAGAGGGGGGAAGGGGGGGGGAGAGGGGGAGAGAGGGGAAGGGAGGGGGAGGGGGGGGGGGAGAGGGGGAGGGGGGGGGGGGGGGAGAGGGGGGGGGGGGGGGGAGCGGAAGAGAAAAAGGGAGAGAATGGGAAAATGAAAAGAGCGGCTTAGAATGGAAAGGAAAAGCAATGCTAACAAATCGTGCCGGTCAGTTGGACCAAAACGAACGCAATACTTTAATAGTTTGAAACTTCTGATCACTTCTTATTTATCTTTAGGCTTTTTGTGATCATTGACTTTTTATTTGATCATTTGCAATTTTTTAAAATATTTATATACCAGTATTTTGCCTTTTGCCCCTATTTCAACGTTTGAAAGCAAAAAATTGTTTGTAACATAACGCTTTTTAAGAACATTTTGGAAACTGAACAAAACCTAGCAATTAATTCACCGACTTCGACATGAAAATCGACTTTTATGAAGTATGGAGTGAAATAAGAAAAGGCCGAGCATAAAATAGACGGTAAGAAGTGGGTTAGTGTCAAACATAAATAATATAAAAACATTTGTGAAATGCAATAAAAAGATAAAAAAGATGATGAAAAAGGAGGAGAAAATAGGAAACGTTTGACAATCAATTTGTAATAATTGGCGTGGACGGATCAAATTGGGGAGGAGGAAGGATGCTTTAAAAAGTGATCAGTTTCCAATGCTTTTCATTGAAAGGACCAATCAAAAAGGTGTTGCCGTTGTCGGGTGCACAAGGGAAGCGTTGAAAGCTGCTGAAGGAGAAAGGGTTGATTTGTTCGACATGACTCCGCCGCCGCCGCCGCTGTTGAGGTGGCCGTGGGAGAAGGCACCGCTGCCGACCTTGGACAGTTCGGGTGGCAATGCGATGCCCAACACCGAATGGGAGAAGCCGCAGGAGAACAACTTTCGTTCCCAGCAAGTCAATGCCTAAAAAGAGGCGATTGTCTGTGCCGTGCCGGAATTGGAAGAAGTCGGGTGTGTCACCACACCTCCATAAAGTGAAAGTTGGGCGCAATTGTTCCGTTTTGCTTCAGCAAACGGTCGAACGCTTCTTCGAGAGTGCACCGGAGGACGAACATCAAATAGGCAAGACAAACCGTTACAGAACGACTGAAAGGCAAAGAATAAATAAACAAAATTTCGTTGAAGGAAAGGCCTTCCACCTTATGCCAGCCCAACAATGCACGAGAACGGCGGCACGCTCAGATCGGGCTTTTTCGATGAATGAAATGGTCTCTAAATAATGAAATTAATTGGAGTTAAATCGCAAACACACAAAAATATACCCGAGAAAAAATGGGCTAAGTTGTGAGAACAATTGTCGTCCACGGGGATTCGCATGTACGTCAATTGGTCGTCGTCCTCAAAATAGTTGGGAAGATCCGAAGTAACATTTACGACGTAATGAATGCCATTTCTAAAGTGATTTGAGACAATTTACGGATCCAAAAGAAAGGCCAAGGCCTACTCACTTCTCGATTATTTCCCGATTCTTTGCCATTTCGTCGTTTCCCAAGAAAAGGAACGGCAAAATGTGCACGGGAAAAAGTTTTAAAGGGCGCGGAACTCGCAACGGTTGAGAAAAATGCTGCCATGGCGAAAAGACTCCGCCGTTGGCGGCGATCCGTTCGGGAAGAAAGTCGTCGTGGCAATTTGAGATTTTGTTGAGATCGAGATGAAGGCGCTAAATATTGAAAGCTTTTATAGACAAAATTTAGACTAAAAACTTCAAACAATAAAAAAAATTGAGCTATTTTTTGAAGCCACTTAAACGAATCGGAAAATTTTTGAAGGTTTGGCCTCGGTTTCCTCTTTAAAAAAATGCTAACATTCAAAAGTTTACTCGGCGGCGCTTATTGGCACCGCCGGGGCTCCGGAAAGCAGTGAATTATAAAAATGCCATCCCACCGAAACAAATTAAGGGCCCTACCGACCTTTTTCGACTTGCCCTTTTCGCGCGTTTGGACATTCGCCTCCGACGCCGTTTTGACGGCCCCAGCGCATTTCGTCTCTTTCGCCGTCCTTTCGTAGGATGGCGACGGTCTTTCGTCGTCGTGCTGATGGCCGTACTGACTTCGATCGTTTGTTGTGACAATCAAAGATTGCATTGTCAACTCCAACTCTTGCATGTGCTCCAGTCGTCGGTCATCTTCCATGGAAGTCGGAGTAAGGTGATGGTGATGAGTTTGGAGGTGGACAGAATGCTTTGCTTGACGCATTTGCACAGTTTGAGTCAAACAGACGAGAGGATAAAAAGTATTCTCCTAATTGTAAGTCCAAAGCAGCTAAAATTATGAACCGATTTGTATATTAAAATACATATGTATGTACCTATTCAAAAAAACTACAGCCAGGTGCAATGGATAAAAAAATCGAGTTTTCCAAACAAATTGCAATTTTTAAGTAAAGACCGGGGCTGGAAAAACCGGGCCTGGGTCATTAGACCCGGGTTTTCCGGGTTAAAAATACACCCCTAAAGATGGCGTCACCAACCAACACCCCGGAATTCCGAGTTCCAAACTTTTTTGAGGTTGTCGGCGCCCATCCTTGGTGCTTAAATCAAAGTTCGTGAAAATACAAACATAAGTGTTAAGGGTTTCGGGATTATTTCCGCCTAGGGGACGAAATTTGCGCTTAAAATAAATAAACCACATGGACTCAACATTTAAACTTTTTCAGACTGAATGTGACCTGCTGCAGAAGAATTCAAAAGCCCTGACCCGAAACAATTTGATTTTTTCATTTTGTTATCGTATAAATTCAAAATCAGCCAAAAGCAAAGTCCTATCCCGTCATCACGTGCCACGGAATAAACACTTCCGGTCGGCTGCCCGCCGTCTCTTCTATTGGATAATCGACCCTTTGCTTTGCTGATCCGCCGGTCCCTTTTGGACTAAATGGCTTGGCTTGGCTTAGCTCTGCTGCAATGCGATAGTCGCACCAATTGCTGTCCCTATCATCGTTCCTTTATTTAACACTCGGCCCCACAAATACGAGGCGATGGGAGGTGAACAAAACAAACATTTGGGTAATGGGGGGGGGGGGGGGTGACCGTTCGCGAAAAGAGTGAGGAAGCTAGCTGGATAAGCGGATAACGTACATATGTATTCTACCGATGCTAACGAACGGAAGCAGAATATATTGCGGATCTTGCAGCTTTTTTGAAGATTTATTTTTGCCGGGAGGGAGTCGGTAAAAGATAAAAAAGAAGCTTGCATATGTATGTAATTGAGTGGGAGGAATCATTGGAACTGCCGAGAACAAATTAGAGTAATCGGATTTTGGTTGTGAAAAGTAAAAAGACGAAAAACGGACGACCTTTTTGCGGGTATAGGAAATGACGGGGAATGGAATGCGCGAAAATGGTTGGTAAGAGGAAGGGGCGGGAGAGGGCGAGCGAGGCAGAACAAACGGACAAACGGGCGGAAGTGGGCAAGGAGTGGAAGTAATGGCGAAAGAATGAATGTAATGGGCGGGGGGGGCAACAATATTGGGCAAATTGTGATTTGATGGCGGATTAACAGAGCCAATACAGAAAGGTGAAGGCGGTTGCATTAATTGAGGACATGCATTTTTAGACACATTTACCGAGAATTAAAACTCGGGAAGTTGAGGGGCTGACAAAGTCCCGGACACTCCCCGCCCCCCCCCCCCCCCCCCCCTCCCGCCCCATTCCCTCATAGACACAACACAACAACTGTGGCAGATCAACCCCTCTCGTGATCAGATGAGAATGAAGATCGGTCATCGGGTGGAAGATGGATGGATGGATGGGTTGGTGGGAAGGCATTGCGAGAGGGACGAAGAAGAAAAAGAAAACCGGGAGCGAGAATGGATTTGGATTGGCCAACCTGAAAATGGTTGATGATGAAGGTTGACTAAAATAGAAAGGAGTGAATGGAAATGGGAAAAAGCAGAGAATGGCGATGGGCGGGCGGGCGGGCGGAGATTGTGTCAAAATTACAAATTAATTGCGGAGTTTGGGGGGAGGGGGGGGGGGGAGGGGGAAATGAAGAAACGGCGGCAACGGACGCGTCAAAAGAAATTATCCCTTTTGGAGGGTCGGAGATCGGACGTAAGTATCACGGGAAAGCAGCAGATGTTTTGAGATATTTGCTGAGAAAGTGAAAGGGATGAATAAATTACGGGGGGGGGGGGCAGCTGAAGGGGGGGGGGCACTAAAAAATGCCAATCATTTCTCATTTTCAGCCGTTCCTTCCTTCTGCTGCTGCTTTTTGTCCCATCGTCACTTTTTGCTAATTATCAGTAAAAAGTGTACAAAAAGAAGAGAAATCTCTAATTAATAGCATTAGCCAAACATTAATTGAGAGAATTTTAAAGCAATTCTAAAGTTTTGGGGTGGGAATGCGTCATTGTTTCCGCAGCCGAATAAAGCGAGAAAAGTTGGAGTTGAATTCTCACAGCTGCTGATCAAACTCTTTCCGAGCGGAAAATGCAAATTCAACGCGAAATTTTCAATGTTTGATCGTGCGATTTGAATTAAAATTGATAACTTTTAGTTCCAAACTGAAATTTACGTGTCAGCCGGTGCAATAACTGCGAGTCGCGGGAACGGCTCCGGCTCCATTCTCATCCCATGAAGCCGTAGGGTTCGGTGGTTCGAATTGTCACACCACCGTTTAGGCTTAGGCTTGGTCCCCGAGCCTCAAAATGGGTTGTCCCCGATCCCCGACATGGCCAACCCCGGCCTCCCCGACCTTCCCGCCCCCGATGGGTCGGGGACCAATCCTTTAGGCCATTGACGTGGAGTTGGGAATGTGCAAAGGAAACGAATAATAAAGGGCAAACAAATGATGATTGTTTGTTTCTTTTGTTCTTTCTTGCGCATTGGGGAAGCGGAAGGAAGTATCGAACAACAAAAAACTGCTGACCTCCGCCGAGAAGAATTTGAAAAACTTCAAGAACAACGAACGATCATAAAAAGCGGATGTGTGCAACGAATTGTTGGAATGTTATGATGATGCATGTGTCACGTTCATTCATCCCCCCCCCCTCCCCTCTCAATCATCACGCAAAAATGGGTGAAGGTTCCTCTTCCTCCTCGCCTTGTCGTCCACTGATCGCCGCCGCCGCATTCTGCACACCCCCCGCCCCCCCCCCCCCCCAAATGGCCTCGGGCAAACTCTGCTGATATCCGTCGGAGTGGGAGGGATGGGATGGGATGATTTATGCCCAAACCATTCCCGTTTTATGGCGTAGATTCATATTCAAAATTCTGCAAATAGGCGAAGAGTGGTGACGAACAAATGAACGGACGGACGAACGGACATATAATTGGGCGGAGCTGATCGAGTCACCGTTTTCAGTCATATTTTTTGAAAAATAAATAAAAATAGCGCGAGAGAAGAAGAATTGTAACTCGAGAAAACATTAAATGGATGAAAAAACTTTTGCCATTCGTTTGTGAGAATGTCTTTAATTTGTAAGGTCAAAACACGAAAGGCATTCCGGTAACCCCCCTAATGTACCGGCGGCGGGTCCTTTGCTTGCTGATGATCAAAGACGCAGCGGCTTATCCCAAACACGAGAACCGAAAGTCGCTTCTTTTTTCGACCCGATACACGAAACTCTATAAGAAAATTTCGCTGCCGACGACATTTTTCTCAACCCGGTGCATCTCTGCTGCTAATCATTCCCATCCATTCCATTTCATTCGCCCGGTGGTGGGGGGCACTCTCTACGATGGAGGGGGGCCATTCACAATAGAACCAAATGGATGAATGCGAGCGAAGAGGGTAAATGAGGGGGGGAATGTGAAGCGGAAACGGAAAGGACATTCCATTCGTCGGTTTCCGGTTCACCCCCCCCCCCCCCCCAATGGTTGAGCTATTTCCGGGGCGGTTTGAAGAGGGCAAAGATGGATTGGAGGTGTCGTAGAGGAAGGACATCTTTAGGACAGATGGAAGAGAACGGAAGGACGGGAGAAATTTTGAAGAAGGGGGGGGGGGGGGGGGGGGGTTCGTCCATGACGACGATTCCAATTGCTCGCACTTCCAACAGGGCGAGGGTAATAGAATTGGTTGATATTGTACAAAATGAGGGGGGGGGGGGGAGGGGACGGGGGGGGGGGACGGGGGGGGAATGAATGAATTTGTGGGAAGAATTCGGCAGAACGCTTATCTCCGCCCACCGGGCTGGCCGCGGCGCGGCATTTTTGGACCAAAAACCGCAATTTGCGACACGGCGCCTGTTGTCGTCACCGTCGCTATGTGACAACTAACTTTTTAAGCGTTTGTTGACATTTTCTAAGCAAAAATAGGTTAAAAACTTGAGCATAAACCATTTTTAACATGGGAAAATGACTCGCGGCACTTTTTCCGCGGCCGGTGGATTTTTTTGGACCGCGCACCAGCCCTGCCACAAAGCCACCCCATCCAGCCAAATCCCCGTTTAATTGTGTCCCCCCCCCGCCCCGCCCCATTCATTTTGCCAATTTTACCCCAAATGAAAGGGGGCTTTTTCTTTAATATTGAACCCAACAAAGATTTTATGGACGAATTCGTTTATAGACAAAACATCCGGACACTGCGAAACAAATAATTCGTTTATTTCATTTTGGTAACATTAGCTTCGGAAAACTGAAAAAAGTTTTTCTTTCTTGCAAATTCGTTGCGGTAAATGGGAATTAGTTGGTAGGGATTGGGGGGGGGGGGGGGTCGAATGGGCATGCGAGGGAGGGGAGGGGGGGGGGGGGTCGAATGGGCATGGGAGGGAGGGGAGGGAGGGGGGGGAGGGGGGGAGGGAGGGGGGGGGGGAGGGGGGGGGGGGGGGGGAGGGGGGGGGGAGGGAGAGGACGCCGGCGGAAGTGTCGAACAAACAATTTTGCCAGCGGGGAAGGGGGGCAGCTGCATTTGTGTTGAATGCCGAAAATAGAAGGCGGCGGCCCAATGGGACGGACGGATTGGAGAGAATGGACACCGGGGGGGGGGGGGGGGGAGGGACAACTTTTGCCGAGTTCTTCCGGGGTCAGAGAGAGAGAGAGAGAGAGAGACCGTTGGGGGGCGGGAGGGGTGGGGGGGGGGGGATGAGAAAGGATTTAACGAGGAAAGGATAAATTAAAACGTCCTGCAACTCTGTGAACTCTGGTGGTGGTGGTGGTGGTGGTGGTGGTGGTGGTGGTGGTGGTGGTGGTGGTGGTGGTGGTGGTGGTGGTGGTGGTGGTGGTGGTGGTGGTGGTGGTGGTGGTGGTGGTGGTGGTGGTGGTGGTGGTGGTGGTGGTGGTGGTGGTGGTGGTGGTGGTGGTGGTGGTGGTGGTGGTGGTGGTGGTGGTGGTGGTGGTGGTGGTGGTGGTGGTGGTGGTGGTGGTGGTGGTGGTGGTGGTGGTGGTGGTGGTGGTGGTGGTGGTGGTGGTGGTGGTGGGTGGTGGTGGTGGTGGTGGTGGTGGTGGAAGGATTCTTCTGTTCTGCTTCTTCTGTTCTGCTACAATTGTTCGTTTATTTGCTGTCACCGTTTTCCTTTCTCGTCCCTCAGAATAAGCATCTAATTAGTCGTAGGAACAGGTGCCATTGCCATTGCCATTGGGACTCGACTTATTTTGGTATTGAATCAAAGATTATTGGCAAAAAGCTTCTTATTTGTTAGAGTGTTTGCAGCAACAGAGGGTTTGGATATTATTGCGAGAACTTTGGTCACCCCCCCCCCCCCCTCTCTTTCTTTGTGTCGGCCGCCCCCCTCCTCCCTTCCCCTTTTCTGCCGCTTTCTTCCACTAATTATTGGCTATTGGCGACATATTTCTTTGAGCTATTATTCGATTTTCTCCGTCTTTTACCTTTTTGAACAAATTAAAAATTAGTGTCTAAAACTAAAAATGTGCAAAATCCCAAGGAAACGGATGAAGGTGCAGATATTTAAATAGCGCAAAGGATGGGCGGCATTAGCACGCTATGCAAAGGGCGGGGGGTTCGAACGGATTGAATGAAAGCTCACACTTTGTGCCGGAGATTTTCACTTCTTGATGATTTTGTGTCGAACGATGAGAGACGGGCGATTGATTCCATTTTTTGAAAAGCGTTTCAATGTCCCGAGCTCATGGAAAGACTAAAGGCTTTGTGAAGAGTAGCAATTGGCAACTAACAATCCCCGCGGGCGATTGACCTCCTCCCCCCCCCCCCCCCCCCTCCATGCCCGACACTCCTTTACCCTCTCCCTCTCTTCGCTTGAGAAGCATTTGCTCCGGAAATGCCTTGACGCAAAAAATGTGGTCCCCAGTAAACGACAATTTTCCCGGAAATTGAAAAAGAAAGGTGGCGGCGGGTGCAAATTGTTACATATTGGGGATTTTACGGTTCTCCGCTTCCCATTTATTCTTTTTATCTTTCGGCTGAAAGAATGTTTTTGACATTGGCGGAAAGGCAAAAGTGCCGGAAGCAAAGCAATGCAAAAGAGCGATTGAATGGACGGGGGCTTTGTTTTCCGCGTTCAGAAGAGAGGAGAGGAGAGGAGAGGGGGGGGGGGGGGTAAAATGGGAGTCGACCGCAAATTAATTTATCCTTACAAAGGAAATTATGTAAAGGAAATATCCAAGAAGAATTTATTTATTTTTACAGTAAAATTAATTTGTTCTTCCATTTCCGGAAATATGAATGGCCTTCGGTAGGAAATGGATAATCACCAAATACAAAGAAAACAAGGCAAAAAACATCATAACACTAACCAAATGTGTATATAAAAAACAAATCTGGGAAAGTTTATATAAATTAATCCAATTAAATGCATTAATTAGTCAGTAGTAATAACAAGCTTTCGAATACATTTAGTGCTATTATGTACACACACACAGCCAATATTAACAAAATGTATGGATATTGTTAAAAAAAATATTACTTTGTTCACTGAATCGGCTGAACGTAGTTCCCCGGGAAAAGCCCCGTGATGCCGTCCATAACTCCCTCAAACCACCCGTCTTCGTTCTTCCGAAGCACATAAACCAAAGCCCCCTGGTACAAATGGAGTTCGTCCGAATTTCGTGAATCGTAATCATACAACACAACAGCTATGAAAGGAATTCATTTTGAAATTAAAGAAAAAAAACAGACGAACAAACCTTTTTCTATGTAATGCAATGGAATCCAATTCGGCAACTCTCCGACGAAGTTTGTCCCTGTAGGGTTTAGCGGCGGTGGTGGGGGAAACCCATCGTCTTGATTAAATCGGCTCTGGTGGTGGTCCGTTCCCGTCGTGTTGGCCAGAAGAAGTGGTGGCGGCAAGGGAAGACCGTCATCTGAGGAGAAAAAGGCAAAAACAATCAAAACAAAACGGTTGCATCAGTGTTTATATTTCTTTCCCTGGGAAGTGCCCCTCCAAAAGGGCACTTCGGAGTTGGGGAGGATGTTGGAATTACTCCCCCCCCCCTTCACTCATTCCCGCTGCCCAATGGTTGAAAATTGTCAATGCTAAAGTTTTCATTTTGAGAAAAGTAGGGTAGGACGGGACCGGGACTTTTGCAAAAACCGGGACCGGGACTAAATTTGGTCCCGGTCAAAAAAAACCGGGACCACTGGACAAAAACAAAAAAATGCTTGGTAAAAAACCGGGACCATTATAAGGGGATTTTAAAGGAATTTTGAAAAACCGGGACCAAAATTTCAGTACCTAAATGTGAAAAATTGACCATTTCAGTACTGGTCCCGATCCCGTCCTACCCTAGAGAAAAGTTTAGGTTCTCGCGCAATGTAAAGGTATACTGATTTGGTGGATACAAATTAAATTTAACAATTTTTGGCCAAAAAAGTGACTTATTGACAGACAACACAAAAACTTGCTGGTATGCACCTGAAAAGTCGGCAGAATTGTTCATCCGTCCGATGCAAGCATTTTGTTGTTGATACTGAAAAGAACCTATCTATTATTATCCATTAAAAATAGATTGATTAGTAATTTCTGCTTAACCAAAATGCAATTTAGGAAGAAAACCCAGTTTGTTTTTTCCCGCTTTTCCGCCCCAGGCCTAATCTCCGCCATTATTCGCCTCATTGTCCATCTGATTTTGAGTCTGGTGTTGTGCCGTTGTCATTCTGTTGATCATCGTCTCGTAATGTTGCGATTGTCCAGCAAGGTTCTGTCCGTTGTTGTTGCCGTGAAGATTTTGTTGATAACGGCCGTTGGATTGGCTCCCATTTTCAGCCATTTCGTCTCCATTCAATGAAAGATATTGCGGACGAAAATGTTGTGAATAATGGACAGAAAGTTGTTGAGGAACTGTGGAAGGAATCGGCTGCGGGACGCGATATTGGTCGTGAAGGGTTGTGACGGGGGAGCGAATAGAGCCCCGGGAGAGCTGAATCATTTAAGTAATTAATTGGTAATTAATTAATTACTCATCCCCCCTAAAAACCCCTCAACTCACTGTGCCATAATTTCCTCGCGCGTAATGGTCATAAATCGGCTGTTGTTGGGTTCCACCAACAGTTGAACTTCCAATGGCACTGCCGCCACCACTGACCATTGAACCAGTGCGATTGAGATGAATTTGACCGTACGTTCCCTGTCGATGGGCGCCAATTGTCCCATAATCGCTGACCGGTGGCGGCACTATTCGCCTCCCATGGCCAATTCCGTCAAGAACCGAAAAGTCTATTGGCGTTCTCTGATAACGCGGTGTGCGTTCCTAAACGACAGATTTTGCAAATAAAATAATAAAATTACACACTTCCGAAGATGGGTAAGTGATTTTATTGAGACGGATGGCATTTTTATTCGCAGTTAATTTGCCAATTTCTCGCCTTGCCGTTTTTTCCTTTTGAATAACGACCAACTGAATTTTATGGATTATGAAAATGTATATTTGTGGGTGTTGTTACCTGGTCAATATTCTGAATTTGGGACGTTTTCTCCGATAAATTGACCGATTCCAACTCCAACGCGGACAGAAGTGAACGCGACACTTCACCAACCAAAAAGGCGAAACTCGCCAAACTTTGCAGCGCAAAACGCTTTGTCTCCGCCAAAGAATCCGCTTTATTGGCTGACTGGATAAAATGCGAAAATAAAAAGTTGCACAACGAAACTGGAATCAATGAGCATCAATTGATGAACCCTGCTACAAAATCTACCAGCAAAATTTTAAAAAATGTTTTACCATCAAGCTAACTCAGGACGAGTACTATCACAACAAAAAATACTACCAATTCTCTCCTCCTCTCAAACTCAAAGCCCGCCTCACACTCACGCTGGAAAGGACTAATGGGCGGCCCACCTGAAGATAATTTGCCTCGCAAAAAGCAGCCACCCTCTCCAAGCGTACGCTGCTCTCTTCAAATCGCCCGATTTGGCTAGGCAAATGCGAATCTAACAAATCCCTGAGACTTTGTTGCATAACATTTAGTTGTTCGTTTCCAAATGTCGGAACACAATCCATCTTTAAATGCAAATAACGCAAGAATATCGGCAATTTGAATGATTTAAAGAAATATGCATTATTCAAGTTAGAAAACTGATTTCGATTTACTTTTTAAAAACTTTTCATTAAAAAGAAACAACGAAGAAAGGAACGGCAAATGCAAAAACTCGGAGATACGATTTGGAGAAATATGGTCATATTCACAAATTCCAAATAAAAGAGCCAAAAGACGACTCCATGCCAAAAAAGTGTCAAGACTAACAATGAGCCCACATCCATAATCAGTGCCGTCGCGGTGTGCTCACTCCCGGGGTGTGTTTGGGCGTGTAAATGCCCATCTTCTCCTTTTCCTTCTCAATGTCTCCTCCCAATCCGTAACGCTCCTTCACTTCCTCCAACTTTACTCGAGCCTTGTCTGTGTCCATTCGTTTCCATGCCTTGTGATTACCACTCATTCGAAAAATAAAAGGTTAAAGCAAACCTTCGTCGCTTGATAGTAGAGGACCACCAAATATCGGTTGGACACATTAAAACCGCTGAGGTGGTCGCAAGCATTCTTGGCGTCGAAAACGTCCTCGTACACTTAAAATTGGTTGTTTTGTTACCAGTGCAACACGGGCGCCAGGGTTTACCACCGATTAAATTTGTATGTCCCCCCTCCCCCGAAATTTGAACGCATTAGAACCCTAACTTTACTAGTACCGTTCCCCCTCGCTTTGAAAATTTTGCTAACAACGCCCTGATATCTACTGGTTCTTAAATAAGTAATATAAATTCAAGCTACTCACCAACAAATGCAGTACCACGAGCCTCGGGAGTGTTTCCGCTTTAATAATATTCAAAGAAAATTATATACACAAATAAACATGTAAATTTACATCCGTATCTGCCGTATTGCGCCAAATTTACCAAAAATGTCATACATCTCTTCGGCTGTAATTTTGTATGGCAAATTTTTGATGAATAAAATACGATTGACCTGATATTGGCAAAGATTAATACTAAGAAGTTAGCAAAGGTTCTTACCTCGGGGGGCAATTTCCCCCCTCGGCCGCCTCTTGCAGCCATGGCCATGTTTATGTAACAATGTTTTTAAATAAAGCGGGTTCTAAAAAAAACTTCGTTATGAAACTGAGTTTGCTTCAAGTGTACAATAAAAGAATATGAAAGCTCTAAATGTGCCGAATAAAATCATGGACGGCAAAAAAACAACAAAAAAAAGCGAATTAATGTTTGAACGAATTGTTGGTAATATAAATCTTTGGCGTTATGTCAAAGTAAAAAAAAAGTTTGCCTCAACCCTTTTTCCTTGTAAGTAGGGTAGGACGGGACCGGGACTTTTGGGAAAAACCGGGACCGGGACTTACCGGGACCAAAAAAACCGGGACCGGGACTTACCGGGACCAAAAAAACCGGGACCGGGACCGGTACCAAGGTTTTCAACCGGGACCGGTACCGGGACCAACCGGGACTTTGCAAGGGAGAAATTTTTTTTTTGTAATGTTCAAGGTAAAACAAAAAATTTTTTTTGTTATTCAAAAATATTTTCCTTATTGTCTTTAACTTCAATTTTATCATTATCATTCTTTTTTTTGAGATTCTGCTTTACTTTTGGTAGGGGAGGTGGGGGTCGGCGGTGCCGATAGGCGCCGCCGAGAAAAATTTTTGAATTTTTGTTAAGAAATTTCATCAAAATTTTAACAAAATTATGCATTTTGCTTCGGGGCTGGCGGTGCCGACAGGCGCCGCCAGAGAAATTTTTACAAAATTGGCAATCTTTGTTAAGGAAATGAAGCAAAAATTCAGAAAGTCGTGATGATTTATTTGAAAAATTCTTGTATTTATTTCTTTTTTTGCACGCTTTTAATCAAAAAATATTAGAAAATTTATTTTAAAAATATGACTAATGAGGGGATGCCTATTTGAGTAGAGGGCAAAACCAATAAATAAGTGTTTGCACTCAAGCGGGTTCGAACCCAACACATAACATGAGACTCACCAAAAGGACAAACCACTAAGCCATTGACTTGGTAGGAATACATGAGTAAAAAAGATTGAAATTATCGCTTGATGATGCCATCATTAGGGGTGTACATTTAGTCCCGGTCCCGACTCGGGACTCACAACCGGGACCGGGACTTTTAGTTTTCAAAAAGTCCCGTCCCGACCGGGACCGGGACCTGAAAAAACCGGGAAATCCCGTCCCGGTACCGGTCCCGTCCTACCCTACTTGTAAGCATTCGCAAAAGCATTTCGAGACCCCACTTTTCATGATTTTCCGATTGGTTTCATTCTAATTAAGCGACGCGTACTTAAGAGGAGTATTAATGGATGTGGACCTTCCAATATATGAAGATGACGAGGAAGATCAAATCGAAGATGAAGCGCACACAATTACAAATGCACCTTTATCTAACAGCTCCGAGCACATCCGTTGTATCGTGAAGAATAAAATTGAATTAATTAGCGAGCATCCTTTAACCGTGGGGATTGCTCGTACATTGCAACAGCACAAAGAGGCCATCATGAAAATTGTCTTCACTGCAGCTAGAAAAGGTGAATGATATCTCTTATTTCAAACAAGAAAATTTTGCAGCAATCGACGACATCAATGCTGACTGGATTAGAAATCAATTGGAATCGAATTTTCAACGGAATGATTGGAAAACAATTTTAAACTGCAGGAGCTATCTGTTAGATTTTGCCAGGTATGCGGCACTTGATGGACAAGCGCAAAAAATTAGCGACACCCTTCGCGCGGTTGGTTACAATTTTCTTATGAAAAGGCAATTTTCTGTTGTAGAAAAAGTATCGAATGCTTCGTGTTGATGAAGTGGACGGGAGTGGGCACGAAAGAAGCTTGAAGAGAACACATTTTGGCCAAGAAAATGAAGATGAAGTTAAAAAGCGCTTTATGCAGTTTCATGTTTTTATTATTCCAGGAGGAGGAGGAGGATCCATATTTGAGGCATTTTGCATGTGAAACATCGCTGTTTTCGGCCGAAACTTTGTCTCCGTCCACCGATTTTGCAGAGTTATCCGAGTTTCATTCCCCTCATTTCATTGAAGGTGGTTGGTTGTTGCGTAATTCAATTATTTTCGTTTTAAGGAGTAGCAACGCCAGAAGTTAACCGAAGACAGCAACTTCGTGATGAATTCTCATCGCGCATTGGATTTGTCACGGCATTAGGCGGAGGGTCGAATAGGAATCAAATCTCCAACAAAAATCCTGCATTTGAAAACGACAGATATGAGACAAACGAAAATTACGCCTTTATCGAAAGAAGCGAGGAATTTGTGAAACAGCGGAAAAAACGGACGACAGCCAAACAGTTAAATAACAGGCAGAATAACAACAACAAAAATCGTCAATTAGACTCGGAGGTTATACAATCAGCACTTAATATGCAAAAAGCGGTCATTCGAAGTGCGACTTGTGCAGTCGAACACGACGGCAGGTAAATGATGAATGTTTATATTTGACAATGGCAAATGTTTCCATTAGATTAAGCAACGTTTATTCTCCTTTTTACTGGGATTATTGTATTTTATTATCCTGCCGTTTAGTTCACTAACATCCATTTTAGTTTTGATGTCTCTTATGTTGAGCCTGCATTTGCTGCCGGCAGTCAGTGTAAATTAATCTTTCATTTGATTTCATAAATTTAAATGCTATTATAGTTGGATCGAATGTAAACAAATCCTGTCTAAAAAAGGCAAACCGAAGCAATCGGACCCGACGCATTCGGTTCTCCGATGATGTTAACTTTGACAAAAGGTCTTCTGGAGAGTATATTCAAAGATCAACCAAATCGAGGACGGGACAAAATCGGACCAATTTTATTGTGCGTTTATTTTAAGCTTTTGTGGGAATTAGGAAAAAGGGTACTTGTTCTGTTTGGGAAGGCGGTGCCACATCGTCTGTCCCTCTAGCGTTGTTAAAATATTCAAAATTTAGACTCATTCCTTCGACAATCTCTCAATCGACTCAACCGAACTCAACAAGAATGGCATTATCCTCCCGAACTGTGATATTGCAATTAAGCCAGTTCTTGTAAGAATTGTTTTTTAAAGCTTTTTAATACTCAATTTTAGCGCTCAAATCCTATGGTGGCGTTGAAGGGAAAGGTCCCAACCATAAAAAAAGGAATAACCGATGAATTCTATTTCATTATGAAGCGTTCTTTTTACTCCAAAAAAATCTCTGGCATTGAAAATGCAAGTCTTTCCCCAATGTTGGTTTCTCGCGTTCTCATAACGGATTCGATGTTGTCTTCGTTGGACTGTGACATCTTTCGAAATATGGACGTGATGAAACTTGACTATCCGCGGATGCCAATGTGAGATCATCTGGAGAATATTATTTGGTGGGCAGTTTAATTTAGGTGGTTTTTGGAAACATTGGACGAATGGTTTGCAGACAATAAGTTAGACTTTCGTAATGGGGGCGTTTGTTTCTTTTCGAAGGTTTTTTAAAACACTCATGCTTAACTGGATTTGATCTTTTTTAGGTGTTCATTTTGCTCGGATTGGACCTTATTTTTTATTATGCCGATCCAACGGGTGACCAAATAAAAGTTTACGTAGAGTTTCTTGGTAAACTCGTTGAATGGTTCGAAGCCAAATTGGATGAAATTAAAAGCGTCGTCACCAGGCGTGAAAGAGGGACAAATCGACAGAAAAGGCATTCTTCCGTGGAAGTGGAACTTTTTTATAAAAAACCATTTGGCAACAAGGGCGAATACGATGTCGTTCCACATTTCAAACTCGTCCAAATTCCCACATTCGTCATTATTACAATACCAGAGGTAGAAGAACATGAATTGGCTAAAACAAACTAATTAAGTAAGCAATAGATTGGCGGGTGGAAACGCTATTTTGCGCAACTTAACAAATGCCTTCGAGATTTTGTACAGGAATCGTCAAAGTATGAGTTTTCATCGCTTTTTAGTAAATCATGTTCTTTAAGCACGCAATTTTTCGATTTGCTCGACTGGGCTGAGTTAGTTAAATCAGCGCCTCCCGAATCAGTTAGAACGGCTGCTGAACGCGCTTTACTGCTGGTCAATGTTATGCATAGAGAACACGGAGTCTTTTACGTGTAAATAGTTATTTATAGCCATTGGTAGATGATGATTGTTTTTTGTCCATTTATCGCTTACTATGCTCACTCAGGAATTTTTTTTTACCTTATTATAAATATTTTTGGTGTTGATTTTTTAGTTACAAATGTACTTTTGGTAGTCTTTTACCGTCCAAATACAATTCTGATTTTTGGTTTGATTTTATTGCGGTTTCTGTCAGTGCTGGTTCGAGTGGCGGGTCTCGACATGAACACAGACGTGAGAACATTGGACGAACTGAAGTCAAAGCAGACCAAAGAGAGGAAGGAACTGCTAGGTTTCTTTTTATTGTATCGGGCTAAGTCATTTTACACTAAACCCTATAAACTGAACTGAAATAGGGTTGTGCGTAAACAGTAGAATGGGGGCAACGGTTGTTTGTATGTTTAAATTCAGCTAAGCTAACATCGTTGAAGCATGGGCTGACGAAGAATGACAAAAAGCGGAAGAAGGATGTCAGCCAACAGTGTGAGCAAATGGAGGCCGACATGAAGCGACGCCATGAGAAGGAAATGGAGGAGTTCGGGGGAAGTATTGTGGCAATGACTGTGGCCGAGGAGGGACTGAAGACAGAAGAAGCTGGACAAAGTGCTGATGGTGGGCGAACAGAATCATTTATTGGATTTCTAACCGAAAGGCTACAGAAAACGGACAATTGTGCAATCATGCAACGGGCATACTATCTACTGAAATGACGCCTTTTTTTAAGGAGGTCAAACTGACAAAAACGCAATTGAAAAAGGTGGAGATTGTGGCTTTATCATTATCCACAAGTAATTATACCCTTGAGGGGAATTCTTTTCCAATGTAATTCATCCACCAAAAGGAAAGGAAACGAACCGAAAAAGCCAATATGCGGAACAAGGCGGTGACAGAAGATGCCAAAAACGCTCTGAACTGTCCAGGAAATTTGGAGATTGAAGCGTTCAGACAGACCCTTGCGGAAAGGGCATTGGAGTTGGTCGACGTGCCGCCGGACGGGGATTGTTTGTACAACGCAATGGCACATCAGGCAAATATCTCTGGTTGCGGAAAGGTTGGTTTTTCTCTTTATTTTGTAAATAAATTTTCTAATATCATCTTCCTCTCCAAATCAAGTTTTCTGCAACAGAAATACGCCGGATGACGGCCGATTACATTCAAAGGCACCGCGATGAGTTTCTTCCCTTTTTGGTTGGTGAAAACGGTGATGAGACTACGGACTTTGATATGTACTGCTCCAAAGTGTCCCGAATGTGTGCAAGCGGTGGCAGTTGGGGCGGAGAACCAGAAGTACGCTAACATATTAAGTTGGAAAATCCACCAAATACAATTCTCTTTTCAGCTACGTGCCCTTAGCTCAGCCTTACAACGTCGCGTTGAGGTGCTCCACTCAAACGGACGAACGAACGAATTCGGGGGAAATTTTCCTGAGCATCCTCTCGTTGTTACTTACCACAAATCTGCCTACGCTCTCGGAGAGCATTATAACAGCACAAAACCGATTGGAAATTAAACTCATTCTTTTTGACAATTCTAGTTGATAAGTCGCGTTTTTATTTCTTATTTCACATCTCTTGAATACTTCATGTGTTTAAACACCATTTATTTGACTAAAAACAACAGTCGTCGAAACACAGATTTTGCTATTATTTATAACGATTTGCACACAGATTTATCGTTTGTTGCTGAAATGGTGGAGGTTTTTGATGCTCTCAGCAAACTGTACGCCGATTACCAACGTACCACACCAAAGAAGCTGAAAATTGTTGACGCTTACATGTTCTACATCCTAATCACCGGCGTGTTCCAATTTGTCTATTGCTTCCTTGTCGGCACTTTTCCTTTCAATGCCTTCCTCGCCGGCTTCATCTCTACCGTTACCTGTTTTGTCCTCGCTGGTTTGATTTTTTATTTGTTTTGGTTGGCTGTTGATGGAGAGGAGACCCAATCTTTTCGTTAATTAACCTCGCGTCCGGAAGAAGTCTTGGCGACTGTCCAATCTCTAATTTCTCTTTTACTAATTGTGTTACAAAATTTGTTTGATCATTATTTGTTGTAGCAAACTTGCGCATCCAAGTGAATCCGGAAAACAAAGCCGAGTTCCCCAACATCAGCCCCGAGAGGGCTTTTGCCGACTTTGTCTTTGCCCATGTCATTCTTCACCTGGTGGTTGTCAACTTTATCGGATAAAGAAATTGATCAACGGCAGTTAACATTAAGACCGAATTTGAGACTTAAATTACAAGTTTTCTGGGTGATTTTCCGAATTTTGCTTTTTTTGTAACCATTCTTGTTTTAATAAATTATTATGGCATAAAAGAAGTGAACGCATTTTTGTTATATTTTAAAGTTTGATTCTATTTTCATCCAGAATATATTCTTTCAGTTTCCAAATGTTTCTCATGCAATTTACTTTTGTTTGCTATGTGTTTGTCGCTTCTGATCACTTTTTTCCGCTCGCTCTGGCGTTTTTTCAGCGAAATTTACTGTGCCTTGGTCAGCCGAATTTTCAGCAACCAAAAGTTGGAGGAAATTGTGAGATAATTTCCTCTTTTTTTTTTGTGCTGATAGTTTTTTTTAAAGTTGACTTCGAAAAGGGATTCGTCGAAAGCGTCTCGAAATCAAAAAATCGAAGAAATTTTACGCACTTATCCAAACGAACTCGTCCAATCGTTCAGTTGGGACACCGGTGAGTGAATTATGGAGTTAAATAATCTTGTCTGAGTGTTTTACAACATTAGCAAAATTTGTCTCAAAAAATGCATGTTTTAGGGGATGAGACTGAAGCGGCGGAGGCCATTTTGGAGGATTCCGTTGTGGAGGGCGACAAGCGTTGGGACCTTTCGAAGACTTTGGCCCATTCGCTGCGGCAGATCAAAGGCTACCAAAAGCTTTGTCTGAAGGTGGAGGAGCGTCGGCTTGAGAGTTACTGCTCCAACTGCCCCGAGCACGAGTGGGAATTGCTTAGGCTGTGGAAGCTGCTCAAGTCGGAGGAGCCATTGACGGGTCGGCGGTCGGAACAATGGCAGGAGATCGGCTTTCAAGGCGATGACCCGGCTGTAAGAACGTTTTCATTCTCGAAGTTGGGCAGGATTGTTTACACGTCTTTACTCAGACGGACTTCCGCGGAATGGGCATGCTCGGCCTGGACCAACTCGTGTTCTTCGCACAATTCGACACGGCTAACTGTCACCGCGTCCTTTCGCTATCTTACCATCCGACCATCGGGTTGTTATAACTAACCATAATGCTTAACATTGTTCAATTATTTCGATAGATTTCCTTTCACCGTTTGCGGAATCACCATCACTGCGCTGTGCAAGGTGAAAGAATGAACAAATTTATTTATCTCGTTAATACGAATGTCAACAACAAATTATAGTCGTAGTTGTGCAAGGCAGGCACCCGCATGACGGCAACTTATTAGGGCCAAGTGGTTGCCGGCAGGCCAGGCTTTTAGTACAAACGACTATCTTTTGCCAAAACGGTTTCAAAAATGTACAAAATACAATATAGGGGGGCTGTCGCTTCTTATTTTAATTTCCAATATCAAATGGATTTTTACAATATTTCCCCATGGAAGGAGTTGCTGTTTGACAACCTGCTCAAAAACCATTTTTACAATGCTTTGGAACAACCGCCGTTGAGCATGGATCATTTCCACCAGGTCTACTGTAAGTGGCGGTCGTCTCTGTGACCTCGACATGTCTCTTTTAAGGTCGCGTGTTCATTCTCTTCGCCGACTTTTGGGTGTTCGTCAGGCCGTCATCGGTGATGGAGTTCAACGTGGTCAAACATCGTTTTGTTGAGCATTTGGAACGCTACTTGCGTCGTTTGGATGCCAATCTTTTAAACGCCAGTTTGGAGGACCTCGAAGTGTCGGCGGCCGATGTTGGATTGAGCATTGGTTGATCAGATTAAACCTCGGACTGAACAACGCCAGAAATCCGAATCTACACACAAATTACGGGGGGTTTTGAGAACATTTGAGTTTATAACTCCGGAGTCGAGATCATCTACATAATTAATTTCGATAATAAAAGTAACAGCGAATGGTTTTAAACCCAACGGAATAAAATGCCAATTTTAATGATCTCCCCTCAAATCCAATTATCATTCATCGGCTTTATCTCATTGTTAATTGTCTAATCTTTTTTGCGCGCGCTCTATTGTTGTTGTCTTAATGAGTGACTCAAAACATTTCGCCTGTTTGTTTTTCGTTACTTTTTAAATTATTACGAATATTTTGTTTGACGAGGGGCATATACAGACTTTTAACACTAAACTCCAAAAAAATAATTTCTAATTTTTAAATTCTATTGCTCATTTTCCATCTGTTTCAACCGTTCTTCGACTTTCATGTCAGTAATTTCCTCCCCCCCCCCCCCCTGAGGCCCAATTTCAGAAACAATTCGTTGTCCCTTTTCGGCGTTGGGTTTGCCGCCGTCAGTAATTTTTTACCGTAGAAAAGAGAATTGGCGCCGGCTAAAAAAAGCACAGTGCCTGAAATGAATGGTAAATTTTATAAAATGTTCGAAAGGCTTCAACAATTATAAATAAAATCACCTGCAATTCGTCGGCCATTTGCTCTCGGCCAGCAGAGAGTCGGATGTATGCCTTAGGCATAATCACGCGGGCGGTGGCAATTATGCGCACAAAGTCAAAAGAGTCGACCTCGGGGGCTTTGGCCAGCGGGGTGCCGGGGATTGGGATCAATTTGTTGATTGGTACCGACTCGGGGGGCGGGGAAAGGTTTGCCAAAGTGACAAGCCTAAGCCTAAGGGGGGGGGGGGATTCGATTTGGACGGACGGACAGCTTGCAGCCCTTTTTTGTAGCGAACTCCACCAAAACGCGCATTTTCACTCGTTCCTCTGCCTTCGCCCATTCCGGTAATTTTCCCGCAACAGACTTTGACCCCTGCCGACCGGACCTTTGTGAAAAACAAAACAATGAATCCGTTCGTCCGTCCATTTCAGTGTTGTCGTTCGGTCTTCAAAGCGACGAGTCGTTATGATTTTGTGGTAAAAGTCCTTGGAGCAGTTGATGTTGTGGTTGTAGAAGTTCAGTCCTTTCCGGGAAGCAAAAGCTTTTACCCCTCCCTCCCTCCCTATTTCCCATTTCTATTCAACTACAGGGCGGCTGGGCATATCAATCAGCGGGTTAAGGCTTTTCTTCTCCCGACCTTTCCCGGCATTTGGGAGAGAAACGCCCGGCACATAAACAAAGGAATGTGTTCATTTTAAAACAGTTTTAAAAAAGTTATTCGGTGCCTTCTCTTTCCAAAAAACACCCGGGCCACGCTTTGTGGGCCCGGCCCGGGCACAGCCCCCCCCCCGGCTTCCACTCGAACATACCGGCACTCTTTAGCCTCGCCGCCTGCCCCTCGTTTTTGAGCAGTCCCAAAGTGGCGCATGTCTCAAGCCCACCCAATGCTTAATCTTTGTCACCATTTCGCACATTCTGTCCACACCCCGATCTTTGGGGCCCCTCCAGGCAGGAGCCCGTTTTTATGCTTAAAAGTGTGCTGATTTGGATCGTGCTCGGATTGTGGTGTATCCGGTGGGCATTTTGGGCTCATAAAAATATTTGCGGGTATTTACATAAAGCAGTAAACATATCAACTTACGAAGCATCAATTCGGGGAAAGGGAGCAAAAACAGCGACAAAGCCTCCGAGAAGGCCCATTTGGCAGCCATTTTTGGAAGAATTATCAAATTTCAATTCTGCGAGAATAGGCAAAATAAAATTTGTTCAGAAATGGGCGTTAAGCGCTCGCTGTTCATTGGTTTTGTTTTGCTTCCTCTCCTCCCTCTATCAGTCGCCCAATCACTTCCATCGCCCGCATTATCACCCAATTAATCGTGGCCCACCCTTCCCCCCCCCTCCCCTCACCCTCTTTTATTCTCATTATCAATCATTTCATTCAAAAAGGAAAAGTCCAAGTGCCAAAAGTTTTGTAATTGTGTCTTAAGTGCGTTTTGTCGAGAGTTGGCGTTTCCGAACCGAAAAAGGCCGGTGGTTCTAAGCCCAAGAACCGCTGCCCCTAATTTTATTGGTTATAAAAACTCAATCAAATAAATTCATTAGTAAAGCGACAAAGACCCCCCCCCCCCTCCTCCTCCTCTCTCCGACCATTCCCTCTTTTTCCTTCCCGTTTCAATATTTAAACTCCCCCCCCCCCCCAACCCCCACTCGACTTATCTCTCCCTAAACTTATCTCCATCTCCCGCTTCCGCTTCCACCTCCTCTCTCTTGAGCCCTTCCTTATCGAGCGGCGCAGCTTTTCTCTTCTCCCCCCCCCCCCCCGTTAATAAGGACACTCTCCGGCCTCATTCCCTCCCTTCCCTATGGCCATATCCGTACGCACTCACGTGGCCTCTTTTTCTCTGCCATTTTTCAACACTGGCTCCTTTCTTTTGCCTGTGGCAATGTCCCGTTCCCCTCCAGCGTTTTGTTCTGTCCAATTTTCGACCAAATGAAATTCGCCCGCGGCGCAATGTCGACGTCGCCATCTTTTAGTCTTTGCCCGTCCGTCTCTTCTGCCTGCCACCGCGCCCCATTCAACTCTGTTTAGGGGTCGATTCCGTCCAACGTGCCGTGCCGTCATCTCTCTTCTCGACTCTCTCCCCCTCCCAACATTCATTCTTTGTCAGTCCGGCACTTCCTTATCCCCCCCCCCGCCGTCCCTTCACCACTTCGGCATTTATTCATTCATTCATTGCTCTTTACCAAAGGAAAACGAAATTATGGCCTCATTGTCAGTGACGCCATCGATTGCGCCATTTCTGCTGTTTTTTTCTACGGCTTTGATCCATGGCACAGCCGGAGGTCAGCGAATAAATTGGGGGAAACAAATCGGAAGAATATTCGTCTCCCATTTGCCCAATCGCTGCAGGCCTTTTTTGGGCGAGAAAACCGCCGACGGATTCAGCCGACGATTCTCTGTGGACCAAATACCACGACCAGAATGCGCTGGAGGGGACGTTGGAGAAGGTGCACAGCAAATGTCCCAAGTGAGACTCCCCCCCCCCCCCATCTACAGTAGAGCCCGGCGGGAACGGGATTCCCGCGGGAAAAGTACGGGAATCCCGGTCCCGTCTTTTTTGCCCAGCGGGATTTTTTACGGGAACGGGAAAAACACGGGATTCCCGTTCGGGATTCCCGTCCCGTTCGTTTTGAAAACCCCGTTCCCGTTTTCGGAAATTTTATTTTACCGGGCTCTAATCTACAGACATTTGAATTATTCTGCCCCATTTCTTTCACTTTGTCTCAGTGTCACTCGCCTGTACAGCGTCGGGCGCTCCGTCCAAGGCCGCGAAATTGTCGTCATCGAATTCTCTCTCCATCCGGGCCGACACCAAACCCGTAACTTTTGCTTGCCCCGGACTGGAGACCATTCATAACAAATACTTCCCCAAATTTAGTGAAACCCGAAATGAAATATGTCGGAAATATGCACGGAAACGAGGCAATTGGACGGGAGCTGCTGATCCGTCTGGCACATTTCCTCTGTGATGGGTGGCGAGAAGGCCGACATTCGGTTGTTGAGATGCTGAACTCGACGAACATCCACATAATGCCAAGCATGAACCCGGACGGTTGCTTTTACTTTTGGCACTATTATTTTTGCATTTTAATAAGAGTTTTTGTCGGCAAACTAATCAAACGATTGTTGTTCTTCTATTTAAGGGTTCGAGTTGGCGCTGAAGACGAAGCCGGAACAGCGCGGATGGCTGACGGGTCGCGGGAATGCGCACGGTGTTGACCTAAACAGAAACTTCCCCGATTTGGACGCGCTTTTCTACTTCGCCACCGCACAACGCTTGCCCTTCTTCGATCATTTGCTCGAACTGTTCCACGATCCCGATCACAACCAAGTGGGCCAATTAATTATAGGCAATCGACTCATTTTTTGTTCTGTTCAGTTTGAGCCGGAAGTGCGTGCAGTCGCCCAATGGGTCCTTTCTTGGCCTTTCGTCATCTCCGCGAACCTCCACGAGGGAGATTTGGTGAATGATTCACAAATTTTCTGCCTTTTCTTAATCGGCCATTAAATCTCGCAGGTGGCCAATTATCCATTCGACGAAAGTCGCCCGGACTCAGATGCAATGCGCGCTTATTCGAAGTCGCCCGACGACGCCACCTTCCGGTGAGTTTGGAGCGGACTCGGCCAATTCGAGAGTTGGATCCCGAACCAAAATTCTAACAAAAGATACATCGCCGAGACGTACGCAAGTTCCCACGCACACATGGCGAAGAACGACCACGCGCCGTGCGATGGGACAGCGGCGGACAATTTTGCCCGCCAGGGCGGAATAACCAACGGGGCCAAATGGTATTCGGTGGCTGGCGGCATGCAGGACTTCAATTATCTGGCAACAAATGTAACTAATGCCAGCAAAGTCAATAAAAACGTCCCTAAAATTTGAAGGCATTCGAAATCACTTTGGAGTTGAGCTGCGAGAAAATGCCCGCCCCGGAACGGCTGCCCCAACTGTGGGCGGACAATAAGCCGGCACTTCTGGACTTCATTCGACTGGCACACATTGGCATTAAAGGGCTGGTTCGAGATGCTTTCAACGGGGACCCAATCTCGAATGCCGTCGTGTGGGTGAGGAATGTGACGGACGGAGACGGACAAACGGCCATCAAACATCCCGTCACCACATGTGAGGAGGGGAAACAATGTTTTTTAGTTGCTTAATCGAAGTTGGGGGTTTTCGTGGCACTGATCAGGCACTTTGCTTCGTAGGGATCACCGGCGACTATTTCCGTCCGTTGGTGCCCGGCGTTTATCAAGTCGCTGTGGAGGCGGACGGCTATGAAATCGACATCAAATCGGTGAACGTCAGCCAAAAGGATGTGAAAGAACGGCGCCCACAAATTGTAAATTTCCAATTGCGACCGATCGAGTCGGAAGGGACGGCAGAAGCACAAATTGGGAAAGAAAGAGCGGAGGAGGGGGCGGAGGAGGAGCAGGAACAACTGCAGGAGGGCGACTCCCTCTCACCCGAACAGGCAAAAGCACAGTAAAGAATTGGCAAAATGGTATCCCCGGGTGGGACTCGAACCCACGTCCTGCACCCAATCCGTGGGCAGCTCTTCCAACTGAGCTACCGGGGCGTCCCATTTGCCTCCTTCTTTATGGGTGATCTTTTGCCCCCGCCTAAGCGTTTTAACCGTCTCGTCCCAACCAGCGGAATTCTCTCTAATCCTTACAGCTTCATCCTCAACGGGACCGGTCCCTCGGTCCATCGATCGATCACACATCGATCGCTTCGCTGGCGACGGTTGGGCAACCATCCGGTGCTACCAGTAAAGAATTGGCAAAATGGTATCCCCGGGTGGGACTCGAACCCACGTCCTGCACCCAATCCGTGGGCAGCTCTTCCAACTGAGCTACCGGGGCGTCCCATTTGCCTCCTTCTTTATGGGTGATCTTTTGCCCCCGCCTAAGCGTTTTAACCGTCTCGTCCCAACCAGCGGAATTCTCTCTAATCCTTACAGCACTCTTAGAAACGTTTTAAAGTGCCGTTCAAAGAACTCATTATATTTCTGTGCAGGCCGCTGAGTTTGTTCAGCTACTCAGAATGCAGCAGCCCGTGGGAATGCGAACCGCCAATGCGCCATCTTTGTCGCAGTGAGAAGCAGCAGACTTAAGAGAAAGTGTCGAACAAAAACGAAAACTCTCCGGTCACTTCCCCTCCCCCTCCCCCCCCCAACAGAAAATGATCTCCATAAGACACAAAGTCAAGCCGAGAAATCGGTTTTCTGTGCAATTTATGTGTAAATTCCGACCACCCAAACTTTGTCCACTCTCATTTTTTTGTTTACCAACATTTCCAAAATTATTGCGAAAAAAATTGCAATCATTGAAAGGGAAGGCGATTTTGCGAATAAATGATGTCGAGTTGTTGGATGGAAGATAAGTCGAATGAGCCAGCCGGCTGTTTGATTTCAAAAAATCTTGAGTTTTCTTTTTGTGCTGCATTTGTAAAATTGGATATTTGGAATTTTTTTGATTATTTATTGAAACTTTATTTTGATAAAACACGTTTTGGAATTTTTCTTTTTTATTTATGACAGAACGCCAAAGATTTATATACAAACAATTCGTTCAAATGCTTTTTTCTATAAATAATCGGTTAAGGTTTGGTTTATTCAAAGTTTTTAACGCTCTTAAAAATTCTGTACGCCATAACATTAACTGTGTTCTGGTTGAGTTTTTGCCGTTGCAGAATGAACATCCTCAGCTTGACTGAGACATTTAACGCAATTCGACGTCTTTATGAACTCGAACTGTACGATGATTTATTATTACTAGCAGAACTAACATTTTCGAATGAGCCCACAAAAATATTCAACCAAATTGGCGAAGGGGACGGCTTGGAGGAGGACCAGTGGGGATTGCTTTTTTGCTGTTTGGCGGACGCACATTTTCAAAAGGATCAAACGAATCGCGCCATAAGGGTTCGATTTTTGGCGGTTGTTCGATATTTGGAATAGGCAGAAATTTGGTTTAAAGGTTTAGAGTTGAGGAAAACTCTTAATTCTTAAAAAATATTTTAGAATTATGAGATGGCACTTCGTTGCACTTTGCTCGTCAAACAGAAGAGGTTAAAAAATCGTCATGAATCCGTTCTGAACATGGCGGAAATTCACTATCGGATGGCGAAGGCATTTTTACAAAATCGTCAGGAGGAAGAGGTGGTGATTAAGTCGACTTGTTTTAACGAGCAAAGCAATGACAAAATCATTTTTTGAAGGCATTGCGTTGCCTGGAAGAAGTGCCACAAGCGGAGTTAACCCCAAAGATAATGTTCGCAATCGCACGACTAAGCCACCAACTGTCCAAGACACTTCTGCAGGGCAATCGCTCACACCTCACCAAACGGAACGGCGACGGGCCAAGCCAACGGACCATCAAACAAATGAAGTGTGTAATTTTAATTTTATGACCCTCCTTCACTTGCCGTTTTTATTTATAATACAATTTCCGATTTTATTAGGGCTCTCATCAAAGAAGTCCCTGAGGCGATATTTTGTCGAAGTTTCCTTCTTTCGGTCGGCTCGTTGAAATTCGCTTCTCCAATCTTAACTACCAAAAAGGCCAATTCGGAGGATGACCCGTCGTCAATTATTTCCGAAATTGCGTTCACTTCTGAGGCGCGAATGTGGGCAAAAACAAAGCAATTAGAAGGCCAGAAGCGATATTTGGAGGCGGCCCAATTGCTGGACAATGCGGCGACAGAGAATTTGAGGTTTAATTCCCCCTTTTTATGGTTATTAAATTGAAGAATCAAAGGCTTTTGCTGGACCAAGGTCGGCTCTACCGAATTGCGGGCAATCCCCAAAAGGCTTTGGACTGTTACCAACGAGCGCACAATTTGGACTGTACAAACGCCGAGGGAATGGACGCATTTGCGGCTTTGCTCGGCACAGTAAGTGAAAATGCCAAAGTTGAAAAGAAGAAATAAACGTTAAACACAGTTGCGACAATTCAATGAACGTCAAGCACACCGCGAATTGGACAGTCTCGCGCACGCCATGGCACAGTACAACCCGCGCAAGTCCGAGGCGTTCACCGTTTATGGGTGGGCCGCCAGACAATGCCATCGACCACAAGACGCAAAGCAATTTGCATTGAGAGCCGAGCAATTGGCACGATGGAGGGGACGCGAACGGGCGGAGGCACTTTTGCTGAAGGTCGTCGATGACTTATTTTGCTTTATTGCTTATCTGTGCGTTTAAGGCGCAACTTTTGGCCGACTCCAAGCGGGTCTCTAAGGAAACGGAGCTGGTGGTGACCGACCTCCTGCACAACGACCCCACGATGACCCCCGCCTATGCGCTTTGTATCCAAACGTCCATCGCCCAAGTCCCAAACATTTGACCTAACCATTCCAAAAGCATTAACTTTTAACTTTAAGAAACGTTTCACTGACGCTAAGAAAATGGCAAAACGCGCGATGGATGTGGTTGGTAGACGAAATCACCAGGTGGGAAGTGAAAAGTGGGGTGGACAATTTGCTGTTGTTGGGCTTCCAAAATAGATTTGGACTTGAACGAAACGATGACTGTGTCATGTTTTATGGATTTGGGTTTTAAATTGTTTTTTGTTGCAGATTATTCTTTTATATGCGCAAGCCCTTGCCGACGACAACACGGCCAATGGGTCGGAAATGGCCATTGAATTGTTGGCGAAGATTGTGCAGGATGCGCCCGTTTCGGTCGATTGTTTGCTGCTTCTCGCCCGACTTTATGAGAAGCAGCAACGCTTTGAGCAGGCGATTTCGCTGCTCAATCGCTTCAAAGAGGCGAGTGGTCGCTGAAATTGGTTTTTTTGAATCGATTTTTTCTTTCCAGAGTTGTGGTGACTCGCAAATACATCGCGAACTCGGCGATTTGCTGTCGAAGACGAACCGTCCGAACGAAGCGCGCATTGAATATGAAAAGGCGCTTAACACGGCGATGCCGGACGCGGAGACGAAGGAAAAGGTGTCATATTTGAATAAAGAAAATGTTTTGTTGTTTGATGCTGATTCTTTGTGATTGGCAGATGATTAATCTCATGGCCGGGTTTCGGACGCCGCAATGTGCCTTTAATGCGGCCTTCAAAAGCGAAAGTGCGGAGAGCGGCACAGGCGAAGCGACTGTCGGTGGTCCCCAGCGCCAACCGAACCCGGCACCGCCACCCGTGGCACGAGTGACCCGACGGACAAGCATGATGAATCAACATGAACATTTGAGACGCATGAGAGGTGGGTGACTGAAGGGGAAGGAGTTTTCTGTTACTTACCAGGGGGGTGGGGTCGAATTTTGTCTATACGTCGTCCGTTCGACGAGGGCCGGACCCTGGGGGAACGATTTCGGTGCGTGGATGAGTGAATGTTTTGTTTAGACGAGGACGGCTCTCTGTCTTCTTCCAGCGGAAGAGCGGGCGTCGCAGTCCGACAGATTGCGGGAATCGCCGTGCGACGGATTGCTTCCAGTCGCGGATCCTCCGCTTCTTCAGCCGTCATCTCCCCAATGGTTCTTGCACCTCTCCATTTTGATGAAGACGACGAGGAAGAGGACAACGGCGGAGATGAGGACGAAGTTGGAGAGGAAGAGGATGGCCAAGTAGGAGGAAATCCCGGTACCATTGATGAAACATTCAACTTCTAAAGATGTCTGAGGACGGCAACACTCCGTTGAGTATTGGGGAAGACGACGAGGAAGGGACGCCGGCGCCGGAGGAAATGAGTGTCGACGGATCCGTGGAGAGGGCGAGGGGGGCGGTGTCAATGCAGCACAACCAACAGATCCAGCAGCACATTCAGCAAGTGCATTCCTTTTTGAGCGGGAACAACGGCGATAGACGGAGGGTCGAAGGCGCGGGCGTGGCTTTGGACGGAGGACTCCGACTGCCACATGAGGAGGTGGGAACGGCGGAGTTTCGCTTTGGGGAGACAACGCCAACGGGTTGCACTTTGAATTCATTATTTTGAATGGCCTTTGAATTTAAGCGGTAGTCCGGGTTGGCTCGACATTTATGCCATTTTCCCCCGGGGAGGAGCGCTCTGAAGAAGTGGACGAAACGGACTTGAGAATGGACGGTGACGACGGAGGAGAGGGAGGACCGGTGCTCCCCGACGATAACATGGAGTGATACTGCATGTTGTTGGCAAGTGGAACTATCAATCAGTATTTTGCAAATGCGCAGGAAAAATTGGAAATTCAATTTTAGATTTAAGACCCCTAAAAAAAATATTGTGAATTTTCATTTTTTATCAATTTCGTTGGTGCATTTTTTTGAACCCCCAAGGGCGTAGCCGGACGTTCCGGATTTAGCAAAGGGCTTTAGCTTTTCAGTCATTCCACCTTATGCCCCATGCTTTGTAACCTAACACTTTTTATTCTTTCTTTTTTCCCTTTTGTCTCTTTCATTTGAACTTTGTGCTTGCGTTCCATTAATTACCAAATAAATTGTTTGCGCGTTGCAACAGAGGGGGGGGGGGGGGATTAAAAAGTAAATGTTTAATGTTTATGTCGAAGGGGCGAAAGGGTTAGGAAACTTATGAAATTATGCCATTATGCGTTTTATGGTCGCCTTCGTTTTGATTTGAATCATAGAAAATAAATGGCGAGCAGAAGGAAGCCGAGGAATCCGAGGGCAATTAGAGTGATCACCAGCCAGAGGATGAGGGCCGAGCCGCCGCAACAGAACTCCCAACACGCGGCGCACAGTCCCCGCTCGCCCACCAATACTTTCCTTTCTTTTTCCATCCGTTCCGATTCCTGCAAAATGATTGGACATTTTTTTGTTGCCACGCCCCTCGCCCAAAAGAATCGATTGGACCAAAGGGACCGGCACACGCCTTGAGGGCACGTCGAAAAGTGGCCAAATCCATCGGCGGTGGCGGCGGCGGATGGGGCAAAGTGGCGGCGGTGTAATAGAAAGGGGGAGGCGGCGGGTGCAGCATCGGCTGGGGCTGGTGGTACCAGTAGGGCGACGGCATCTAACAAATAAGCGGAGGTTAAGCTTTGTTCGAAAGTCTATTGCCTGGCGTCCCCGGTGTGATCATTGGTCAAAGCCCACCTGTGCTTCGATCAGTGCCATTGAATGTCTTTGCGGTGCCGTCGGTGGGCACTCCGCGTCAGTGCCAACGCCCCCGTCGTACAACACCAACGGACCAGCGCCTCCGCCAGAACCATTCAAAGCGCTCAGATTGGTGCAACTTCCGTACCGGAAGCCCCCCGACGACGAATGTTGCCTGTGTTGGTGGTGTTGCTGATGGGACGCATTCGGTGGGAGAGTGTTGTTGGGGTGGCTAATGGATCGACTGGACAAAAGGGAAAGTTTGGTTGCTCAAATAAATCAAATTGCAACGAAAATGGGCTAAAATCTTAAAATGCACTTGCACTATCTTTTTGCCGTACCTTCCGTTCTCCAATTTCTATGAATTTGGGGGAAGAAGATGGATTGGATTGGGGATAAATGAAGGACGAATGTTGGAGGAAAACACCGGTGCTCTTGCGAGTTCCGAAGCAACGATTGACCCACCAATTAAATATTCCCCCACCCCTGCCTTTGCTTTACAATCAATCCCAAAAGCCCCCACACCTCCCCCACCCCTCCCCCTCCCCAAAAGCCCCCCTCCTCACCACTCCCCCCCCCCCCCCCAAAAGCCCCCCGCCCCCCAAACCCCCCCCCCCCCTCCCCCAAAAGCCCCCCTCCCCTCCCCCAAAAGCCCCCCCCCCCTCTCCCCCTTCCCCAAAAGCCCTCTCCCGCCCCCCCAAAGCCCCCCGCCCCCCCAAACCCCCCCCCCCCTCCCCTCCCCCAAAAGCCCCCCTCCCCTCCCCCAAAAGCCCCCCCCCCCTCCCCCTTCCCTAAAAGCCCCCCCCTCCCCCCTCCCTAAAAGCCCCCCCCCCTCCTCCACACCTCCGACTTCGCAGTGATTGCGTATCGAATTGGGCACCGTTGAATTGGGTCTGCTGGCATGGGTGAAGCTGTTGTCGCGCGGCAATAATTGGCGATTCCATCGGCGGATGGTTTTGGTGCTTTTGCTCCGACCGTTGGGCGTTGTTTATGGTCAAATGGTCGGCCTTTCCGTTGCACTTTTGATGCTTAAAATGTAAATTTTAATGGCCAAAGGAATTTAAAGGGTCGGAAGAGTTCAAAGCAATTTCCAAGGAAAGTCTTTTGCCAGGTACCGTGGGGAAAGTGAGCGAAGGCTCGCGCGAAATGCCGCCGTTTCCGTTGCTTCCCCCCGCTACTCGGACATGCCCTTTCTCCGTCGTTCCATTGGCTTCCCCTCCCGCCCCGTTCATTTGGCTTTTCCCAACCGGCATCGTCCCCTCGGGGCAGCTTTCCTCCTCTCCCAGAAAATGGTTGCCATTTTGCTGTTGTCGCGGAGAGTGTACAACATTTAAGAATGGGGGGCCGATCATCCGGAATTCGATCGGATGAAATTGGAGGGAATGGAAGCGAATTTTGATGCGATCTGTGGATGAGGTGAGAGGAAACTGAGTGATCGGAGTGGATGAGGTGAGAGGAAACTGAGTGATCGGAGTGGATGAGGTGAGAGGAAACTGAGTGATCGGAGTGGATGGGGTGAGAGGAAACTGAGTGATCGGAGTGGATGAGGTGAGAGGAAACTGAGTGATCGGAGTGGATGAGGTGAGAGGAAACTGAGTGATCGGAGTGGATGAGGTGAGAGGAAACTGAGTGATCGGAGTGGATGAGGTGAGAGGAAACTGAGTGATCGGAGTGGATGAGGTGAGAGGAAACTGAGTGATCGGAGTGGATGAGGTGAGAGGAAACTGAGTGATCGGAGTGGATGAGGTGAGAGGAAACTGAGTGATCGGAGTGGATGAGGTGAGAGGAAACTGAGTGATCGGAGTGGATGAGGTGAGAGGAAACTGAGTGATCGGAGTGGATGAGGTGAGAGGAAACTGAGTGATCGGAGTGGATGAGGTGAGAGGAAACTGAGTGATCGGAGTGGATGAGGTGAGAGGAAACTGAGTGATCGGAGTGGATGAGGTGAGAGGAAACTGAGTGATCGGAGTGGATGAGGTGAGAGGAAACTGAGTGATCGGAGTGGATGAGGTGAGAGGAAACTGAGTGATCGGAGTGGATGAGGTGAGAGGAAACTGAGTGATCGGAGTGGATGAGGTGAGAGGAAACTGAGTGATCGGAGTGGATGAGGTGAGAGGAAACTGAGTGATCGGAGTGGATGAGGTGAGAGGAAACTGAGTGATCGGAGTGGATGAGGTGAGAGGAAACTGAGTGATCGGAGTGGATGAGGTGAGAGGAAACTGAGTGATCGGAGTGGATGAGGTGAGAGGAAACTGAGTGATCGGAGTGGATGGGGTGAGAGGAAACTGAGTGATCGGAGTGGATGAGGTGAGAGGAAACTGAGTGATCGGAGTGGATGAGGTGAGAGGAAACTGAGTGATCGGAGTGGATGAGGTGAGAGGAAACTGAGTGATCGGAGTGGATGAGGTGAGAGGAAACTGAGTGATCGGAGTGGATGAGGTGAGAGGAAACTGAGTGATCGGAGTGGATGAGGTGAGAGGAAACTGAGTGATCGGAGTGGATGAGGTGAGAGGAAACTGAGTGATCGGAGTGGATGAGGTGAGAGTGAGAGGAAACTGAGTGATCGGAGTGGATGAGGTGAGAGTGAGAGGAAACTGAGTGATCGGAGTGGATGAGGAGTGATCGGAGTGGGTGAGGTCAGAGGAAACTGAGTGATCGGAGAGTGCGGTCACTTAAAAGGAATAAAATTCGCTTTAATGGTGAGGGGGCGCAGCGGCGGTGTTTAAGCGGAAAAAATGCGCCCAAAGGAAAAGAAAACAATTGAGAAATGACGGGACGGAATGGAATATATTCTTTCGGATGATTCAAATGGTCAGTCAGCAAAGACGACGCGTCGCATTCATCCAGCAGATCACATCGGAACGGGATGAAGCGAGAAAGGGAAAGAACGAAAGGGGGGGGGGTAATTGGAAATCCGGCAATATCCCCCGCGGGTATATCTGGTGAATAAAGCATCATTTTCGTGAAAAGCAGAAGGAGCACACCAACTGAAAGAGAGGCGAGTTGTGTGGGTTTTGCTGATGAGAGGTTCCTCCCCCCCCCCATCTCCATCCTTTGGTTCGCTCTCTTTGCTTAATTTTCTTCCACGCAAAAAGCCAATCAAGGTCAGTCATTCTGTCGTCCATCCTTCGCCGGACGGAAAAGGGGCGAATTGTGCGAGGGGAGGGGGGGGATTTGGGATATTTGGGATAAATGGGATGGATGTGGGGCGGCGGGGGCGCCGGGGGGGGGACAAATTGACGTTACAAAACAACAGAACAGAGGTTGAACAAATTGTGAACGGGCTATAGAGAATAAGCCGGCGGATCATCTGCAGAAAGTCTGTATTTAAAGCCAATAGATCGGAGTAAGTGAATGAACACCTTCCCAAGGTGGAGGGGGGGGGGGGCATATCGACCAAATAAGGGTCACTTTCCCCTCCCCCCAGCCCCTTGGGCGTTTAAAGGTCATCCATTCCATTGGGCAAAGGGAAAGAGAGAGCTCTGCCCAACGACCAAAGAAATGGCATTTTGAGAGGTGCCAATAAGCCAAAAAAATAAAAATTTACCGGGTTACAAAAGTGCGCAATTTGTGCGCAAACTTTCGAAAACTTTGTTCTCCAATTAATATTTGGCGGCGTTTATGCGCATTTATCAAAAAATTACTCAAAAAAACTGACAAATTCTCACCACAAATTCCATTCTGTCGGCATCGTCCGTCGTGCCCGATGTTTCCGAATCAAAATCCACTGAAATTGTCCGTGACGAAAGGGAAACGCCGCCAAAAGTTTTCTTTCTCGAAAGCATTGGTCTTCCGGCGCGAAGGGTCGAAAGAGACGGAGAGTTTTGCACATTAACGCCGACACCGGGGGGGTTAAACTGCGGCAACGGGAAAGGCTGCTGAGGGGGGCAATGACGCGCTAATTGAGGCGAATCACCGAAGAAGAAACGCCGGAGGCCTAAAACTATCGGCGGAGGTTGGACAAAAGATGAGAGCGTTCGTTTACCCTTTTGCTGCCGATGTTCTTCTGCTGCTCCTCCGCTTTTGTCTTTGTCCTCTCCTCCACTTTCTCGTCCAGCAGAAGGCGGGTTAAAGTACACGCATCTGTCCACGGATGCTTTGGATGCGTCGGCGACCAATTCGGCGATTGGGACGGTGCTTGAACTGCTCCCCGGCGGGGAGGAGGCGCAATGATTCTGCTGCAGGGCATTTTGGTGCTGAATTGGGCGTCGGTTGGGCACAACGAAAGGCATTTTCTTTTTGGGGGAAAATAAAGTGAATAAAGCGGGCAATGGCAAGAAGAAATGGCTGAGTGAGGTGAAATAAATGGCCCTCAGTCAGTGAACGAATCGGTCGATCGAAGGGAGCGGAAGGAAAGAATCCGTCGCCCGTCCACTCATCCGCCGCCGTCCCCTCGGGGGGTGGAGGCCGACCGGCCGCCGGCCATCGTTGTGAATGTTGGAGAGAAACTGAGGGGGAGGGGGGCAAACAGAAGCGGAGAGAGAATAATGAGGTCGAGAATGGGGCGAGAGGGGCAAGGCGAAAGCGAAAGGTGAGCAGAGGGGGGGGGGGGGGGGGGGGCATTAGCGTCCATTGGGGCCCCCGAGGGGTCAGCGTCCATCCGTCGTGGGTCATCATAATCAATCGACAGCAACTTTTGGGCTATTGTGGACGATCAGAGGGAACAACGGAATGCCTCTGAACATTGTTTGGTTTGGTACACTTTGCCAATGCGAAAATCTTACTATGTTTTTATAAACAAAAATATCCATTTGTTTGAGCCTTTTCTTTTCAAATGAAAGATTGAATGAGAGGGTTGGGGGCAATGGGATGTTTAGGGGGGGGGGGGGGGGGGGGGGGGGAATTGGGGGGGGGGGATTGAATACAAAGCAAAGCCCCCGCCTCCCCCCCTCCCCTTTTGTGGCGTTGAGAAAAGAGAAATGATGGGAATGGCTGGCGACGGTTTGGACAGTTCTTTTGACCAGAAAATGGTAAGGGGCGGAGAAGAAAAAGTGACCTTCAGCAGCGGGGGAAGCATCGCCAAGACAAAACGCAATTGGGGGGATTTGAGGGGAGGGGAGGGGGGGGGGGGGGGGAATTTCGATATGTCGTCATAAAAGGATTAAAACTTTTTAACTGGGTAAGTCGAGTTTTTCACTTTTTGGTTATAACTAGGGTTGGACGGGACCGGGACTTTTGGGAAAAACCGGGACCGGGACTTTCAGTTTTCAAAAAATCCCGTCCCGACCGGGACCTGAAAAACCCGGGAAATCCCGTCCCGGTCCCGTCCAACCCTAATTATAACTTTTTCGGGCTTTGTCCAATCGTAAAGCTTTTCCTTAAAAACGGAACCAACTCCCAGATAGCTTTCATTTAGTATAAAGTTCGACCAAATCTGTTCAGCTCAGGGGAGGGGAAGGTATAAAACTTTTGACACTCGGACGGTCGATAAGCATCGAGCTCAATCAATCGCGAATTCTCTGATCATCCCATAAAATGTTTTTTCCGCTTTTTCAAAGTTAATTTTATACGAGGGCATAAACTTCGCTTTCTTTTTGCAAATGCCTTCATTTTGGAAGCAAATGGTCGCTTAAAATAAAATATATTTTCTTTTTCATAATTTCCGTATTCCCTTTCTTTGCCAACAAACAATCGCTCTTCCGTTGGCCAATTTCAATGAAAATGGGGGGGGGGGGTTGATCGTCTCTTTCAATCTGATCACTTTCTTCAATTGACTCATTCGATCATTCTCATCTTTTCAGCACATTTATTCATTCTTCGGGGGGGGGGGGGGGGGGGGAGGGAATCAATTAGGCGAAGAAGGGCAGTCACAAATTGGCGTGACGAGACGTTCGTCCCATCCGTTCTTTGCTTTAAAAACTCGTCCTTTCCCAAATCTGTCCGTCACTTTCATTTTAGTGACATTTTGAATTTAAAAATGAAAAACATTTCCATTCTAATCGTTCTGCTGACAAATCTTTTCATTCTGCTGCTGCTTCAGTCTGCCGTCGCCCATCCCTATCCCCCACCCTGGGCCAGACCATCGCCATACCGCCAGTGGGGACCGCCCCCGAGGCCATGGGGAGGCGGAGGGGGATGGGGAGGGGGAGGGGGAGGAGGGAGAAGATGGCACCACGGAAGACGCCGAGAAAGCGAAAGTTCCGAGAGAGGGGGTCATGGCGGCGGGAGAGGCCGAAGTAAGTTCAAGCAGAGCGTTCGTTACCTATCGACATAACCATAATAAATTGATCATAACGAAGATCAAGCACCGTTTGCAATTGTACCAAACTGATCAGACACTCTTTTCAGATCGGAGCGGATCGTCGGAGGAAAAGCGGAGAAGCAAACAACCGCAGCAGAACGCCCAGACTGGGTCGGTGGCGGTGGCCATTGCCGTGGCCGGGGGAAGTTCCACGACGGGGACAGCGGCGGGTTGAGATGAATAAAAAAGAAATGTTCATGCTAAAGAATGATTGTCAAAGTCAATTATATTCTTTTTTAATTTTGGTTCAAATTTATTTGACGAAGTAAAAAGCAACTGAAATTATTTTTGGGTGTAACGCAAACGGATAAGGGCTGAGAAGAACGATGACGCGCCCCTCAACGTTTAGTTCAACCGGTTCCCTCTTCTCCCTAACTTCGGGTCGATTGTGTCACCATTTTCTGTTCCTTTCATAAGCCACTGACCAAAACAAAAATTCGTTAAAATGAACACAACGAAGTGATTGTCGTCCCTTTTTATGGCCGTTCGGCCCTTTCAAACAAAGTCTCTGAAAATGCGTCTTTCGCCTTCTTCCCTTTTGATGATAATTCTCTCAAAAATTATCTATGAGGGAATGGTCCAATTCCAATGCGTTTGTTCTTTCAACCCGGAGCACCGGGAACCCACAGGCATCATAGATCGCTGGGGGCGATTTGGACAAAGGGGTGAAAAAATAAACAAAGGTAAAAATATATTTGTGTAAAACGAGTAAAAAATGATTAAAGCAATGTCAACATTCAGAAGAACGCTTAAATAATTACAAAGCGGTCAAAATGTCTGATTTGGGTTTCTGTTCATAAAGAACCAATAATAATCTGGCGGCAGTTTCATCGGCAATACACTTGCATAAGTTCATGTTTAGTAAGGTCAATGAAAAGTCAGATGTACACCGTTGGGCACGCCGTATTTTGTTTTATGCTCTTCGAACAGTTTGTCCAACTCATTGCAATAGTGCGAATGGAGCAGTTCGACTTGGGCGGGCGTCGGCTTTCCAATACGCTTCACTTCGATCGGAGCACCTTCAGGAAAATTTTCTTAATCAACCTAAACTCCGACTTCGCAAATTTTAGCGGATTAAAGCAGAATATTTAATAAATTCGAGCGAAAAAAACAGGTCAATTCCTAACAAAACCATTTTTAGTAATTTATTGTATATTCACCAATAACGGTGGTTATCGGGCGACGGCGTGGCAAAAGTCCGAAGTGATCGTAGAATCCGCAACAACCGTTGATGAACGGAATGCAGAAGCCGCATCTCCTCTTGATTGAGCTCTTAAATTAACGCTGATTTTAAGAAATCTTAAAATAAATCAATGCCTGTATGGTCCTCAAACGTGACCCTCGCGAATTTGGGTACTGATCAAACAAATCATTCTCACCAAAACTATACGAAGGCACGAGAGAGGTACTGGAAAAATAAATGCATTATCCGGAATACGGGCACAAGAATAAATGTTAATGTTATTTTTGTTCTTAATTCTAAAAGGTTTTTTCAACCCGTGACCAACGGACGAGCTATGAAAACGCACATATTCGGGATGAATCTGCGGTTTGCTTTCCTCTACCTCGCCATGGCTGCAACCAATATTGGAATAACTTCGAATGATATATAATTTAATGGTTTTTGAGTTGTGACCATATTAAGTAGTTATATACCACCATATTATATTTACAATTACCCGGTTTTCAGCGCAAACCGACAGAAACCATGGCGTCCCAAAATGTTGAGGTGGTGCTGTCCGGGGTGCGCGTCCAGCACTTCTTCAGCCCCGCCGATGACAATTCCAATCAGTCGGCCGCGTCCGGGATTGCTAAGCAAGAATTTGAGGCTGCGGGAAGAACTTTCAACGCCACCTTAAAAACAGAAATAAAATCTACAAACGAAAAAACAATTTTCTCCCCTCTTTAAACATACCCAGCCCTATCCCAATTTCCCGACGAAATGGAAACCAGAACTGGCCATTCAGTGTCAAAATGTTCGATTTCAACCCGGGAAAAAGTTGGCCGAATCCTGTAGCTGAAGTACAGAGATGAACGAATGCTCCAACGCTGAAGACTCCGTGGGGATGACATCTGAGAAAAAGACAATTATTTTGAGTGCATTTTGCGTCAATTTTTGGATTAGCATTAACAACATAGCTGAAAAGTTAAAGCGGTCACCGATTAGTTACCCTAATATATAATTTCTGTTGGGCGAAAGTTCAACTGTCTTGACGAGTCGGATTGGAAAGTAATCGGAGAAATGTTTCCATATGGTCGCATTCCTGTACCAAGCCTAAAAAGAAGCGTTAATTCAATATTCGAGTAAAGGGACTTCGCGACTTTACCCAATTCCTTGAGCCTCTTCTTGGGGTGTCAAAGTCATAGAGAAACCAGACAAAATAAACGACCACCGCCCACCAAAAGCGAGTGAAAAAAAATATGTAAAATGGCAACGAGATGGAGAGCACAGGCAAGCCGATCCATAGAAAACTTAAGAGAAAACAAAACAATTAAATTGTTAAAGGAGTAGAAATGTGCAATATAAAAAATTAGTCAAACCAAGAAAAAGTTGCAGTTGTAATTTCGAAAATTGTTCGAATTCGGGGTTCAACACTCAAAAAATCCGAGCTCGGATTCGTGTTCTAGGCATTTTTTCACCCTAGAATACAAATGGCTAACTAGTGTGAAATGTATGTACAATTGTACAAATTTTGATACCGATGTTGGGTGGGAGAATCGTTAGACTTACATATGATGATAGACAGCGAGCAGCTGAAGTAAATGATCCAAATTCGGATAAATTGGGCAAAACATTAGAATGAATTAGTGTGGTAGTTATAAAGCCTGTTAATAGAACAGGATGGCCATCAAAAATTTTTCTGGAAAAAGTACAAATTTGAGGCTATGAGTATAGAAAATCAACCGGTATTTTTTTTGAGCAAAACGAGGGGGGGCGGGGGGGGGGGTAAACCCAACTCATCCATACCCATCTCATCCATATCCAACTCATCCATAGAGCATAACTTGCTTCAACCTTAACCGATTTAGAAAATCTTAATGCCATTCGATAGATCTCGAAGAGTTTAAGCTAACATTAAGTTAAAGCTTAGTGATTGGACGAATTCAAAAAAGTTATGGCCAGAAAACTCCCAAAAATCGGAATTTTCAATTTTATTACCCCCTCGAAGCTTTTTCGGTTTTTTGTGCCTAACTTTTTTAGGGATGGATTTAAAAAAAAAAAACTTTCAACACCCAACTTTACAAGAGCCATCGAATGGTGTTGCAATTTGCAACATGTGAATTTTGAAAAATTTTGTCGCCATTAACTTTTGTAAGTTGCACACGCAGCCTTAATGTTAAAGTTTTTGTTGTTTTGCGTGATTTTATTTCTTGATTTCCATTGTTGACGCTATATCTCATATTTGGTGTTTCAAAAAATTTAACAACTTTGGACCAATTTTCGTCGCAAAACTCATTCAAATTTCAAAATTTTTAACGGCTGCGCCTATCGGACCGCCTAATTCCTCAAAAATGTGCCATATTCTGTTGGTTTTTGATTTTCTGGTTCTTTTGGCATCAATTAAAATGTAGCTAATTTTGTAAGAATTTTTTTAGCAAAACGCGTACGCGAAACAGTGTTTTTTTGGGTAATTTTCAATTAAACTTGAAAGGGATCTAGTTATGTACATATTTCGGCCTTTTTTGAAAAATTCCTTAAGAAAAATGCAATAAAACCCAAAAATGCATCCCTAAAATGACTATTTTTTGAGACCAAAAATATGCACGAATTTTGTTTGCAGTTCAATGGCCTAAACCCAAGGTCTCGTTACGCCCTTGGCAAGGCCTATTTATACTAGAGGCCGAACGGGATCCCGTCGTCGGAATTTTGTTGGGATACCGATTTTTGCCTGTCAATTTTAGATATAAAATGAGTTACCTAGAAAATTCTGGGAATAGTGGCATATTCTTAACTCACTCATTACGAAAGCTTCATGATATCAACAACTCCCATATCAAGGTGGCAAATCATTGGCTGAAGCTGAAAGGATTGTTCGAGCAGGTTAATTGAGAAGTCAGTTTTAAATGTTTTATTTTTTTGTTAAGCAGAAGAAATACATTGAAAATTTGACTGAAAGGGTAAACAGCGATAGAAAGCAATTGAAAGTTGAGGCAGCCATTAAAATTCAGGTGTATTTATTTAGCTCTTTTTTTTGTCTAATAAAATGTTCAGATTTGGTGGAGAAGGATTTATGCTGCGCGTCGAGATGAAATTGAAAGGATAGTTTCCAAAGAAAATTTGCACGATTCTGTTGCTGATGTGAAATACGGCTTCACTTTCGAGGAAAAAGCGGCAATAAAATTACAGGTTAACGAGTAAAATGTAAAATTTGCATTTCAAAAGCATTTTACAACTCAGGCTTGGTGGCGGGGGGCTCTCTGCCGTGCTCATATGCTGCCGGAACACAAAGAAAGATTGGCTCGGTGTGTTGAGGTGATTATCTTTAGAAAATTAGCCTATGCCAATCCAAAATAGGAAACTATGATTTGCGCCTCATTTTTGGAGTGTAAGCTAAAGTTTATCTTCATTCTTTGCTTTCCTTCGTCAAATTCTGAAGAAATACAGGAAATTCGTGAAGCTCCGTGTTCCGAAGCTAACCCAAAAGATGAGCGCCAGATGCCGCTAAATAGGCGTGTTGAGCGCTACCTTGAAGGCCTGCTCTCTTCTGTGCTTACTGAACGCAAAGTGATGGCCATTCGATTAAGTGCGTTAATTAAAATGATTTAATGATATTTTGACATGTCATTTTGCACAGATCGGTTGGCCAATCGCTCGCACGTTTGCATTGAGTGCATGTTGCTGCGAAATGTGTTTGGAGTGATCATTGAGTGTCTGAAGGACCTAAACAGAAGTGAGGCCCACCTCTATGTGATTAGGCCTCTCTGCGAGCTGATTCTCAAACTCCTTTCGGTACGCTGAAATAAGACATTTGTCACACAATAATTTCTTTTAGTATAAACCCTTTACGGATCCGTTTGCTGAAAACAATTTGGAGGGACTTGTTTCTATTTCAGTCCAGCTAATCCATCACAATTATAAGGACAAAAAAGTTGTTTCGTCGCTCGTCAATGCTCTTAATCTTCTTGCTTCATTCCCTGGCTTCAGGGACAAAGTATGATTGATTATATGGTCGAATTTGTAATTGTTTTCGTCTTCAACCCATCCCCAGTTTTTTCCTTGAATTCATTTTTAGATTGACGCATTGAATTATGCCTGGTACATGCGAAAGTTCCAACAACAATTTGGGCGCCTTAAGTCGAGCGATTCCCGTTTTGCTGCCTATAAGAAATTGTGCCAATTCAACAAATATCGGTGCGCAATTGATTGATTTGATGATTAAATTCTGAGTTCTTTGCAATGCTTCGATTTCAATTATTTATTGCATATGAGGAGTCTCATAAATGCTTTTCAACATCCGAGTGGATTGCTTTTGGTATTTCTACTGAAATTTGTTTTTTAAAAATCATAATTAGATCCGCAGTTTATATTTTAGCATTTTAACCCAAACTCGAGGCGGGGTTGGCGGTTTATAAGGCATTAAATTTTTCCAATTTATTCATGGGAATATATTTTGTGGCACCAAATTTGCTTTACTGAGCGAGTTTTATAGCGATTTTTTTTTAATTTTGAGGAAGGGACGGGCGAAGAAATTGGCAGTGGGATAGGCGCGCCGAAAATTTTTTTACAGGATTACCATTTTTTTTATAAATTTTCGTCGTGTGTGGACATTCCGCCGATTAAGCCAAAATCGGATATTTTCGTCGAGTCATTGCGTTAACCCGGGTCATTTCTAATGTATTGAAGGATTTGCAATTTTTGTCGCAAGTGGTTGCTGGGAGTGTTCTTGCCTTTTTTGTTATAAGGTGTGGGGCACAGCAAATATGTACAAATGATGGGGACGGGGACGGAATGAATCAGTTCGGGAGGCGCAAACGGCGTCCGTCCGTGTTCTTATTCACCAGAGGTGGGGGGGGGGGGGATTCTTCAATCTCTTTATTCATTATTCATTCATTTTCACACTGAAGATAAAACGTTTGCGTTCCATCTCAACCATTCGGCCGTTCGATTCCTTAAATAATCCGAAATGACTTCAATTCATTCTCTGAAACATAATTTTGTTTAAATTCGCCAAATTGAATGAGTGCCGCAAAATCAAATTAGAAATGTATTTTTGACAATTGTTTGGGGATTTGATCAATTAACCAACCAACCGACCCCACAAATATTCGGCGGATTTCGTCCATTGTATTTGTCCTCCACCATCCCATCCCCACCCAAAAACTCACGCGATTCATCCGTTCACTTTCATTGCATAATTTGATGATAAACCGTTCGATCGACCGGTTCCACCTTCCACCCCCCACCCCCTCCCATCCCCCCCCCCCCCCACCGATTCCCCCCAAACGATCTCTTTGCATCTTAACTTTTTTTTTTTTTTGCATTCTCTCATCTCATTTTACAACAATTCAATTTTTAGAGAATTTGTCTTTGCTTCTATGACGCGAAATATTGCACAAACTTAAAATTCCAAAGCCCAAATTTAACAATTTTACATCTTACATTTTTTCATTCTCTCATCTCATTTTACAACAATTCAATGACGCAAAAAATTGCACAAACTTAAAATTCCAAAGCCCAAACAATTTTACAACGAAATTTAAAATGCGAAAATGACCTTCTTTGGTGAAGATCAACAGACTATTTATACATTTCCAATTACTTCCATCTGCTGTCCTTCTCACCATTTCAATTTCTGCTCAACGTCCCGTCCCTCCTCATCCAATAACAATCCGAAGCATGGCAAAGTTCGAGTATTGGCCTCGGTACGGCTTCGAAAACCATACGCTTGTCCTCCCCGCCGAGCGATCATTCAATCTGACTGATTCAACACTGTGGATGCAGGATAATTGGCTGAACTCTTTCGCTTTTTGTACTCTTTATGTCATCGCAATATTTGGCGGCCAGAAGGTCGTTGTTTTTGAAAAAATATGTCTTTCCAAATTCAGGTTTTTGTTTTTACTTTTGTTTCTCCTTTCAGTTGATGAGCTCGCAAAAACCTTTTGGACTTGATCAGGCACTTTTCTGGTGGAATTTGGGGTTGGCCACCTTTTCGGCAATGGGCATGGTTCGGATGGTACCAGAACTGATCTGGTTGGTTGCCTGATACGTAATTCAACAAACGACATTTTTAAGGTCCGTCAATTCCAACTCTTTCATATACTCAATTTGCACCGCTTCGTATGCCCAGGGAGTCACCGGTTTCTGGACGGAAAAATTCGCATTGTCGAAGGTGGCTTTTTAAAGGGTTTATTTTTGAAAATTTGGTTGTTTTCCCAGGTTTTCGAGCTTGTTGACACTGGTTTCATTGTTTTGCGCAAGCGACCGCTTATCTTCCTTCATTGGTACCATCACATCACGGTTTTAAATTTTCTTCACCCCCATAGTATCGAAGCTCCAACTCCGTTTAGGTGCTCGTTTACACGTGGATGCTTTACAAAGACCACACCGCGAGCGGACGTTGGTTCAGTAAGTGACCATTTGTTGTTTTCTTTGATGAGCATTCATTCTTCAGTTACGATGAATTACACTGTCCACGCGTTCATGTAAGTGGGAAAAGCGGCACTGGAGTCAAAGAAAGGGAGCCGTTTTGGCAAGGAATACAGTCCCACACTCCATACGAAAACATTCCCCCCCCCCAAAAAAAAGGGATTTTGCTTCAATATGTTAGCAGAACAATTTTCTTAATAAAATTCTATCTTTCTTCGTTTAGGTACTCCTACTACGCACTGCGTGCTTTGAAGATTCGACTGCCAAAATGGTTCGCCATGTTAATCACGGTCATGCAAATAACGCAGATGTTGGTCGGCGTCTCCCTCGGAATAATCACTCTCTAGTGGGTTTTGGGGTTTGTTTATTGGTCACGCCATTTGTGCCGTTCAGCCTCAAAGTCAGCGGGATGGAGGAGTGTCAGTGCACGTGGACCAATTTGTACGCGTCTTTCATCCTCTACGGGTCGTACTTTTTGCTGTTCTGCAACTTCTTCTACCAGACGTACCTCCGACGGGGCAATCGCTATGCTGGTAAAGCGACAAGCGACCGAGTGAAGTCTCACGACGCCGTCTCCAATGGAAATGGCAGCGTCTCCAACGGAAATGGCAGCGTCTCCAACGGAAATGGCAGCGTCTCCAACGGAAATGGCAGCGTCTCCAACGGAAATGGCAGCGTCTCCAACGGAAATGGCAGCGTCTCCAATGGAAATGGCAGCGTCAAATGTACCAACGACGAATTTGCCAACGTCAATGGGAATGGTGTCCACCACCAAAGTCCGAGGTGGGCTTTACATGGCAAACTCGAGAACGAAATGAAAAAACAATTATTTCGCAGTCCGGCGGTCGCTGAATCGGTGAAATGTTAGCTGTGTTCGGAGGGAAAGGGCGAGTGTCGGAAGGAACATTTATCGTCCAACAGATGTCCAATCCTTCGTCCACTGACAACAAATTCACGGAATTGCTTTAACACGGCCACTGTCGTGTTGTTTTTCGACCGATCGTTCTTTTGTCTAACTAAATGAACTCCTTTTATCCGATCTTTGTTTAGGTCCCCCCCCCCCCCTTCATCCACCTTTTCTCCGTTGACAGAAATTTATTACACTTCCCTCTGACATCCCTTCCAATTCCATAATTTGTTCATATATTGATCAATATTATTGTGATTCAAGTCGTTGACTTTAATGCATAATTAATATTAAAGAGGTGATCATCTTCGTGGAAATGGATGGCAATTTTGTTTATCTTCGAGAAGGGTATTTTTGGGGTTTGATCTCCGGAAGATATTGTTTTTGGGTTTGTGGTGATTGCTTGGACACTAAGCCGAAGATCGTTTCATCAGACATTGGATAGGCGAATAGAAACACGGCCTCATTCGTTTGTACTGTCGGCCCAATTGGTCGCTGCCGAACTCATTGAGGAAATGGCGGAGTGTACGACGGGGAATCACTGGCGCCTGGGGGGGGGGGGGAGGGTAAAAGAACAGTTAAAGTGAGTGCAGTCTCATTTACGGCAATTAGAATACCTTAGTCGGCGTCCCCGCCGGCGATGGTCCCTCAACTCTCTGCCCCACCCCCTCGGCGGGTTCGACCTCCCGCCCTTCCGTTCCGTCGTCCTCTGCCCTCACCAACAGCATTCGTGGCCGTGCCCATTCCCCCGACCCTTTGATGGCCACTGGCATTGCTTGTGAGTCTTGTCTAATAGGAAATTCACATTCGGAAAGTGTCCATTTAAAAGGTAATTAAAACTCCAAATTACCGTCCGAATGGATCGGCAAATTCGCTGCTGGGCAAATAAAAGTGTTGTGCGTAATAGGCTAATGCGCCGCCGGTATTGAGGGCGAAAGCCAAGCCGGTAAGAGAGAGGAGAAGGCCGGTGAAATGTGCGGCCGATTTTGAAGGATTCATTTTTTGGGGCGCGGAGATCTTTTGGGAGGGAGGGAATCAGACAAACTTTTGCAAAATGTGGGAGAAATGTGTCCTTCCCTTGAGGGGCTATTGAGGTTTGTTTGACGATGGGGACGGGACTTTGGATGGGAAGGCGGGGGCACCGCAATGAATGCCTTAGGGATTTTGCGAGTGATTTCCCTCCAACACTTTTCCTTCGTTCGACGGCACGTTTCAGTGGGAGGGGCCAAATGAGGAAGAATTGGCGACGGCATTATCCATTGCCCCCTCCCCTTCCCCTAATGGTCTGGGATAAGTTGGCAAATATTTAAAGGGGCGGGAAGGACGGATTCATATGACTGAAAAAACAACAATTGTCGTCCAAAACGCCAGCGGCATAGACCGAATTTGGCAATTTGATGATTATTCAAATGATAATTATGTTGATGGATGAGTTCCATCGCCCAAATTCCCTGTTTTTCCGTTTCCCTTCCGTTTGGCCGCCTGCTTTCCGGTTCTCCGGTGGGAGGGAGGCAAGGAACTCCTTAAGCGGGGGAGTGAAGGAGAAATTTGACACGTTAAGTGAGTGCGCAATCGCATTATTTCAATCTCGCCACAAGTGTTATGGGGAATTTGGCACCCCCACCACGAAATAACACCGACGAAAAAAAGAAAGTGACGACAGTTGAAGCGGGGAGGGGGGTAAGGGGGTGGACACTGCACGCACCCGTCCGACTGATCCCCCGCGGGGTTTAAGCCTATTAACGAATCATCATCCTCACCTTACACGAATAATAATTTTCTTAAAATTTTTTGAATTTCTGAATATCCTTTGTCAAGTGCTGACTTTTCAGGGGGGGGGGGGTGTCAGTACGTTTTGCCAACGAACGTTTTGCCAACGGTACGTTTTGCCAACTGTACATTTTGCCAACCCAGCAAAAAATGGTACGTTTTGCCAACTCAGTAAAAATATTACATTTTGCCAACCCAGCAAAATGTTCATTTCGCCAACTCATTCAAAAACTTAAATTTCGATCAATTTCGAACTCCGGACCCGAATTCGAAGGTTTTTTGATTTTTAAATTTTTTTGGACTCTTCTGGCCTCAAAACATTCAAAAACATGCTCAAAATCATCCAAAACGTAAAGTTGGCAAAATGAACAGTTGGCAAAACGTACCATTGGCAAAACGTAATATTTTTGCTGCGTTGGCAAAACGTACCATTTTTGCTGGGTTGGCGAAATGTACAGTTGGCAAAACGTAGTGTTACCGGGGGGGGGTTATAAATTTCTCAAAGAAAAGAACGAATATAAAACAAATAATTTGTTATTGGACAAAGATGTCAAAATTCCCTAGTTTATGTGGCGTTCATTCATTACTTATTTATTAATTGTCTCGGATTTTTTAGCGGAACCAAATTACGACTGAAAAACAACAGACCCATCCCAAACATTCGGCTGAAGATTTTTGCTACGCCGGAAGGGTTGCGTGCGGTGTCTGTCTGAAAAAATCTGAAACAGAAAAACTTCGCAAGAATTTGGTAAAATGACAATGATTGAAATAATGGGAGAACGAAGAATGGCAATTGTAAAAGGGGAAAAAAGAAACTGCCCCCGGGAATGGGGGAGGACGGACGTTCAAGTCATTGCAATAATTAATATTCATTCAGCCTTTACCCATTCCTCCCCCCCCCCCCCCCCCTCATTTGAAATATGCAAATGAGGAAACTTTGTTTGTGAGCAACAAAAATGCTTTCTTTGTCCAAAATTCGGCCAGTCTGGCCCACCGCCTCCATCTCATCCCATTCCATCGCATCATCTGACCTTCCCCCCCCCCGCCTTTATGTTGGATTTGGCCATCGTTGAGAGTGCCGGCAGCAAAATCTGGCCGTTTATTGCTTCTAAGGCTAATTTACTCCGAAACTGAATGGAAAGAGTGGCTGCTTTCTGAGAATGGTTTCCACCAAATACCATTATTTTGAGAAAAAAAAGCTCTTTATACGTTTTGTGGCGTTAGTCATAATGAACGGTAAACAGAATTCGAATTATCGCAATTTTAATGCCAATTCACAGGCGTTGTGCCTTTCCGTGTTAGGTTAACCCGAGCTCAGGACCCGACAAAAACAGAATGCTCATCTTTAAACCGGGTTTATTACGGTTCTCTTTCTTTGTAATTTTTCGATTATCCTAAATTAAATATTGCGAAATAATTTTTGATATTTTTACAAATTTATTTGAATGTTTTTTTAATTATACGTCATAAATCGAAAATGAAATGTTAACACTGAAAATGAATTCTCAATGAACTTAACATTAATATGTACTGTCTGTCCACTTACCCAAAGGCACATATTATCAAATACATATTCGATCGATAGTTAAATATAAAAGGAGTTTAATGAGATAAATTCTGTTGATTTGGATGAAAACATTCGATTATTTGTGGATTGGTGTGGCTCAAGAGCAGAATTCAGAAAAAAATAAAACTGGTTATAACAATAACAAAAAAGAAAGTGAGCGAAAGGAATTGGTTTTTGGAGGAGATGAAAAAGGAAAATGGATATGGAAGATGAAGTAGACGGACGATCCGTGGCAAAAAGTGCAAAATTCGACAGAAAACAACCCATCGTCGGTACTTTGGAGGGTCAAAATCGAAAGCACCAAAACACGGGATGATTCGAAAAGCGTAAGCAAATAAAATGTTAAAATGGGTTCGACGATGGTGTCAATTAGGCCGATCTCTCACCAGAATTTATTCGTATTAAATGCGATGTGTTGTTGACTTGGGTCACCCACGTGGATTAACGACAGGAAACTTCAGAGAACGGCGCAAGACTTTTTCTGTTTCACTTGCTGGGGGCACAGAACGGCACGAATTGCCTCGTCAAACACTTAAATTGTTGACGTATTTCATTTTGTTGAAGAATAGAACGAGGTTAACCAATGAGCTCTTTAATTTCCCCCCTCCCCCATCAAAGAAAGGGGTCCTTTAACACGAAAACATTAACAAGCTTTTGGGCAAGTACTTGGCCTTGTTTCCCGCTTCAAGAATTGCTTCTCCTTACCCTGTTTAAGGCCGACTTGTGTGAGCGCGGAGCACTCCAAGTATTTCGTCGCTTTGATCTCTTTCGCCATTTGATGGCCCTGCGCAACGGAAATTGGAGCCAAGCGACGCTCCCTCAGTTTATCCAACGTTTTGGGGTCTTCCCGTAAGTCGAGCTTTGTGCCTGGGCAAAGGTTTGGTTGGATTTGGACCCATTCAAACATTTCATTGTCGTACTCACCGACGAGAATGATGGGTGTCCGTGGGCAGTGATGGCTAACTTCCGGATACCATTTCGCACGGATGTTCTCAAAAGAGGCCGGGTTGACGAGGCTAAAACGGAAATCATCTCCAAATTAAACAAATGATTGTCAACGAATTAACCTGAAACACAGCAGAAAACAGTCCGTCTGCGGATAGCTAAGCGGCCTAAGCCGGTCATAGTCCTCTTGACCGGCAGTGTCCCAAAGTCTAAAACGAAGAAAACACCCAAAAAACGTTAATGGAGAATCCCTAGATACCCAAGGTTTATCGGCCTTCCGTCCACCATAACCTAAAAACAATTAGCTTCGAAAACAACAAGCCGACTGAACACAAACATTGGCTGAGTAATTGTCGAACACGGTCGGAATGTACTCACCCGGAAAGGCATTGGTCGTGTAACTCAAGGAAATCAATGGCACTCATTCGATCACCAATTAATTACCTGATCAGAAGACAAGTCTTCCCCACAGCCCCGTCCCCGACAACGACGCATTTGATCGCTTGCATTTAAGAGCCAAAGTTCATAAATCTTGAAACTTCCGGCTGATACTCGGAAAAGTTGCGAACAAGGGCCGATTGACCTTAAGAATGTTTAGTCGATGAGAGAAACCAAAAAGATAAAAGGCGAAAGCAATAAACATTATAAATTATAAGTACAATTCGCCTCCGTCATAATTTATCATTTATCGATGAAAGCAAAATAGCATTATAAATGATGGATTTTCATCAAACTTCGATTAAAATTTTCATTCAAACGAATTCTTTGAAATGTTTACATGTTTTTGGATAAATGAAGATTCATTTAATATCATTCAATCTTCGACAGATACTCATTTACGAAAACTCATTATCGAAGATGGTGCGGAACTTCCAAATGAACATTACTAATTTACTCGAAAATATAGGACAAAATACATTCAAATTTGTTGATTGCGTAAGCACAAGTTTTCAGCAGAGGAAATCTCGTCATGAGGATAGTGCAGGCCCGTATCCACGGGGAGGGGGAGGATGCGTGAACATTTTAATTCCCCTGGCTCCGCCAATATTCCTATCCCTCCCGCTACCCGAAACGGGCCTGGGACAAGAATATACATTTTTTACGATGCTTCCCATTTACACGGACAAACGCGATCTTTCACGACATTTGTACATCAGCAGACGGTGCTGAAACTGTTGTTTTGACAGCTGACGAACGTACTTCAGATACATCTGCAAATTGACGGCCCCACGGTGCAAAGCCGTGCCAAGATGGTAAATGGTGTCGTCAATGGCACAGTCCTGCACGTGAACTTTGAATATCTGCCGGTGAACGATAGTTTGGGCATCGATTGCATCTTCGACGTTGAACGAAGTTCCGTTGGCCGCAGTTCCAGATGAGTTCACAACCTTCAACGCCCCCTCAAGCTCCTTCTTTTTGTCCTTAAAAGAAGGTAAAAACCAAAAAATAAACTTAAACTACCGTATAAATTTCCAGAATTCTCTCCAATTCTTGCTGGTCTCTGGTAATACTGTCAAGCATATTTCGCAAAATTTGTTTACCAGTAGACAATTCCTGGTGATTCACATCGATAGATTGGAGTTCGGCAAACGGAGTGCCTTAATTATGAGGATCTGGGTAAACCCGAAATTCGATTTCTAACCAATTTTGTCTCGCAGTCTTTGTCTGATTCGATCTTCAACTGCGCTAAGAAGACTGGCCCGAATGTGAGTGGGCTGAATGGTGCCAGTTCCATACGGATATACACTTTCGGGTTGCGGCGAAACAGAAGTAGAATAAGAGACGGGATCCGATGGGTACGAATTGGGGTACGGTGGCTGATAGCCTCCTGTATGATACAATAAAAAAATCTAAGTAAATGTCAGCTTATCCTAAAACCACCCGGCTGTGGCATGGCAGTGTAGGACGGCTGCGGCATCACATGCGATGGTGGATCCACGGTTGGGTATGGAAGACCCGAGGTCGGGTAGGGCAGATTTGAGCCGGATCCCGAACTTGGGTTTGAAGAGTTCGGCGGGTGCGCCGCATTTTTAGAGTTGCCACTCACGGAATAGACAGGACATTTATCTTGGAATTCAAGTGTGATGACCTGTAAAAAGAAAGGTAACTAAACAACAACAAAACGACCGCCATACCTGGAGCAAACTGGTTGTGTCGTGGTCAGGGTACCGCCATTCCGTGAGATATGGTAGGTAAATGCGACCGGAATTATCCACAACTTTGGACGGCCTAATTCGCATACATGGAGTCGGCTTCACATAGCAATAAGGGCCTACGTTAGGATGATTTTCCAGAAAGTAAATGGCTACGGGAATGTTGTACACAGCTCCCTTAAGCTTTATGTATTAAACAAACAAACAAAGACCATACAGCCCACCTTATACAAGATGGGAATGGTCCCCGAAAAGGAAAGGCAATATTTCGGCATTCCGTCAGGGAAAACAAAATTCACAACGTCGGGCTGAAGATCTATAAAATTGTTGAGCGCAGTAAGTAAATCATCCTTCGTACGAGCCTCGAATTTCATCTTGGCACGTCTGATCATAGAAATGAGGTCTTGTTCAAACTAAATAATAAATAAGCATTTAAAAGATGTGCATCGATAGAATGCTTACACATTGGGTGATTATGCAAATGGTAGCCCCATTTTAAGTCGTGAAAATTATGTATTGGGTTTCGGAGTCAGAGGATCCGAATCTGACCTTTTTGTTCTCGAACCCCGAACTCGAACAAATTTCAGATACGCTAGAAACTCATTTCACGACTTAATATTCAAAAATGGGGACTTACCAATTGCTTAATACCCATATTTTTTTGACCTTACATTCGGTGGTCGCATTGTCCCTTTAAAGGTCTGAAACAATTATAATAATGTCAGAAGCTTGATTCGAAGTAAAAAAGTCCTTATTTTCTAAAAAAAAGCATTAATTATAAAAAAGAGGCAGATAAAGCTAAGTGTTCTATTACGCCACGAAAAGGTTTCAGTTGGTTAAGTAATTCGAAAACCTAACGGAAAGAACTGACAAATGAAAAGTGATCGGTTGGGTGTCTATGGCTGCGGCAGGACGCTGTAACATCCAATGTAAATGAATAAAGTGTTCGTCCCTAACTGACTGACTGTGTCTTTCTTTGTTTATTCTCTCAACCACTCGCTGCTGTCCCTTCTTGTTTCACTGTCTTTTTTTCTCCGAAAGCCTTTTGGTTTTATCGATAGAAAATTTATTTATGAAATGTCATGCTGCCTCGGGTTTCGCTTGTTCATTAGTCCCTAGGCACCATCTTCCTTCACAGATGTTCGTTCACCTTCATTGTGCATCGCGTCTTGACCGCCCTCCCTCTCCAACCTCTTCCATTTCTAGATAAACAATTAGTTTAAAAGTTGATTATAATGGCACAGTCTCAAAGCGGCGTCAAGAACCGTCGGATTTCGCTCGGTTCCCCGACGGATTTGAAGGAAGTGCATTTTTTTGAGGATGAAGAAGTTCCCGATGTGCCGAACAATGGAGCAAGGGTCAAGGTGACTTTGTTTTTTAAAAAAATAGGTTTCAACTCTGTTTAAGGTTTGCTATGCCGGAGTGTGTCTGACTGATAAGGAAATCAGCAACACGAAACAGGCGCGTTTTTTATTCTAATAGTTAAAAAAATATTGGCCTTGCAAATGAAGGGTTTTCATTTTGGACAAAAATGCGGAAGTTGGCTCTTTTTAGTGAACCAGAATTTGAGGGGTTTATAACGTTCAAACAGCAAAATTTGGATTTTATGAAAAATTTGGCAAAGTTTCCCAAATTTTAAGGCGCGCATTATTCACGGAGTTAAAGACACCAGCCTTTTTCCAGGTTGAGTTTCGCAAAGTAAATTGTCCAACAACTTACCGGGAATGGTGTCTTTTACTGGTCCCGTTTTTTTGTTGTTGTTTTAATGGAGATTTTAAGCAATTCTGAGGAGTACTCGGGGGTTATCGAGGACGCTGATCACGAATATGACATTAGATTCATCATATGACGTCATCTGATCTATGATTTCAGCATCTAAGATTTATTGAAAAAAATAAATTTTTTCTAAGTCGCTAAAAAGGTGTTTCTAGGGGTAATCGGGGGTGTAGAATCCGAATCTGATTTTTTTTTTTTGTTGTCTTGCGTCTTTTTGAATGATTTTTAAGCCAAAATTAATTTTTGAAAATTTTAGAACTTTTTGGAAAATTGTTCGATTTCGGTTCCGGGGTTCGAATCGGCCGAAATGAAGCTCAGATTCGGATTCTACACCCCCGATTACCCCTAGAAACACCTTTTTAGCGACTTAGAAAAAATTTATTTTTTTCAATAAATCTTAGATGCTGAAATCATAGATCAGATGACGAATATGATGAATCTGATGTCATATTCGTGATCAGCGTCCTCGATAACCCTCGAGAACTCCTCAGAATTGCTTAAAATTTCCATTAAAACAAAAAAAAAAACGGGACCAGTAAAAGACACCATTACCCAACTTACCTATACATAATAACAAATCCTCCCTAAACGCAGGCTATGAGGTTTCTGGTGTGATCGATGCGTTTGGGTCGAACACAACTCCGAATGAGTTTAATTTGAATGTTGGAGATAAAGTCATCGTTTGGCCTACGGATGAGGTGATTTTGCTCCCATGAGATCACTTGGGGGCCTTTCCTTCCTTCAGATGTGCCAAAATGGCTATGCCGATTTTGTGGCGGTGCCAAGTCTTTCGCTTCTGGTCAAAATTCCCGAAACATTGTCGATGCACGTCGCGTCCATTCTCCCGGCTGGCGCCACTTGGGCACTTTCGGCGATTCTCAATGTCTTATTTTCTTTGTTTTTTTTTTGACTTCGTTTGGAGTCATTTTTCTCCGCTTAGGCCAAACCAGTTGTCGAGGCGATTAACAGCACAAAGGGCTTCTGCAACATTCTCATCGTCGGCGCCGGTGGACTGGGCCTTTGGATTCTCACTTTGGCCAAATACTTTCTCGCTGCTGGCTGTGAACACCGAATCAAACTTATCGTTGCGGACGCGAAGGAGGAGAGACTGTGCCTGGCGGAGAAAAACGGGGCTGACTTTGTGGTGCATTGGGACGACTCAGGTCTAACCGTATTTTGAAAATATTGAGCGATCGCTTACAATGGCATTTCAGAGTTTGAGGAGTATTTGATCATGCGGACCAAAGATGTTGCTACCAACGGTCTTCACATTGTGTTCGATTTTGTCACTTCGCCCCGTACCGTCACCCGTTCTCTGAAGTGCCTTTCTGAGGTTAGATAAATATTTCTGCAGCGTCGATTCTTTGTGAATTATTGTTTTTTTCTTGACAAAGCCGTTTGTGTTAAATTAAGCGCAAATTTAAAATGTTTTTTCTTCAAAAAAATAGATTAAAAACACAAAAAGATGCAGATATCACAACCCTGCGGTCCCGCATCCCTGTTTTTATTTTTTGCCTGCCGCTAAAAACCCGATGACTCTGAGCCGTTGGGTTTGTCTTTTCCGGGCATATGATTTCTGGTTTCAGGGTGGTGTGCTCTTCGTTGGAGGTCTCTCCGGCCTGGACGTCCAACTGCCAATCAAACTTGTGGCCAAGAACCGTCTGGCCATTATGGGCGTAACGCGTGGTTCCATTGAGCAACTGAAGAGTCTTGTCACGCTTCTCTCCAAAGGGCAGCTCAGTGCGCCCAATTACCGCGTTTATCCGATGGATCAGGCATCGCAGGTCGCTTGGGATCCATTCATCTTCGGAAATAACCGTAACCGACCTTTAGGTGTTGAGGCAGTTGAGCATGTCGGAGGTAGAAGGCCGAGCCATTTTGGAGGTTTTTAACCCAGACATCAAAATAAAGAAGGACGACGAAGGGCCGAATTGATGGGCATTGTGGTGTACTCTCCAGCGGTTGAGCATTTTCCACTTTTGTCCCTCCTCTTTTCGCTCATTACCATTTGTGCAGACCCCTCTACCCCCTAGAGAATCAATATTGGAGACGCACAGTCCCTATTTAACCGGCAGACTAATGTGCGGAGATGTAATTGCACGCGATAAAACATTCAGCCAATTTGTCTTTTTGTTACTTGGCAAGTGGCTATTGTTTGAATATAAAACAAGCACAATGACCCCACTCAGACTGCTTGTCCCTGACTATAAGCGCTTTTTGGGTAATAGTCGAGAAAATTCGGATTCTACGCCCCGGTATAACGAACATAATTTTCTCGATAGAAACAAAATTATTTTTTAAAATGGGGGAGGTGCAAACCAGGGATGGGCGGAATTCCGACTTCCGACATTTTTGGGCTCGGAATTCCGACTTCCGAAAAATTTTTAAGCCTCTGAATTCCGAGTTCCGAAAAATTAGGCCCCGGAATTCCGACTTCCGAAATTTTTTGAGGCCGTCGGCTCCCATCCCTGGTGCAAACTGGAGTACTACCGCTTTTTGTAATAAGCGAGACATTTGGGTCATGTCATGACAACTAAACAAGGGGGCGAATTCGGGAAAAAACGAAGCAATCCGTTGCAGATGCTGATTTATTTACTCGTAGGCAATGAAATGAATTCACAATCGAATACAATCAATTTAAAACAAGAACAATTAACTAGAATATATTTGCGGGTGATACACGTTGGGATAAAGAAGAATAAACTACCTTTTTATATAGTCTCATCACAAAATTCCGCTAGGTGAACGTCAACCCGGATGTTTCGTAAGTCTGGTAGATTTTTTCGATAGCATTTGCATACGCCGCAGTGCGAAGGTCCATGCCCAAGTTGTACTTCTCCGCCGTGGCAATGATTTGCTTGGCCGACCGGTTCATCGTGTACTCCAATCCCTGTTTTATAAAAGGAACGGCACGGATGAATACGTCGTTTTTTCTCTTACCGAGTGGACAATATCCTTTTCACTGGCTCCAGCAATGCGCGCCTGAAACGCCTCGCTCGGGTCGATCGGAACAGTGCGGCCAAAGGTCCGTTCCAGAGATTGCTGCACGGACCCTAAAGAAAAGATTCAATAAGCCTTGCCCAAGATTAGATCTAACCCAGCAAAAGATAGTTTGAGTCCCGCTCGTATTTAAATGTCAGCCGTCCGAAGGAAACGTGGTTGAGGTTCTTGAGCCATTCGAAGAAAGACACGGTGACACCGCCGCTGTTGATGAACATGTCCGGAACAATAAGACAATCACCACGCTCCAACAGAACCAAATCCGCGGCCGGAGTAGTCGGTCCGTTGGCAGCCTCGGCGATGACCTCAACAAAAAAAATTCCTTTGAAATATTGCTAAAGCAACCAAACCTTTGCTTGAATCCGATGAGCATTACCCAGATGGATGGTCTTCTCGCAAGCAGCCGGCAAAAGGATGTCGCATTTCTCGAAGATAAGGTCCGTGAACGGCTCGAACGCCTTCGCACCGGGAAAGCCGCGAATTGTGCCATTCGTGATCTTCCATTCCTCCAACTCCTTGGGATGAATTCCGTTCGGGTTGTAGATTGAACAATCGAACTCTTGCACACCGACGCTGTTAAGCAAAGAATAATGTCCAGTTATCTCTAAACGAAGTACCAAATTGCGCCATCTCTGTGCAAATAACGATGTGAGTGCAAGCCGACATTACCTTAAATAACCCACAAATGAACAATTTCGGGGTATCTTTTGTCCCCCCTTCAATGCCTTTCCCCTAAACAAACCGAATCCTTGGACGATGAACGTTTTCCCCTTAAATCCAGTCGTCAGTCCCAATTTGCTCATGTAGTTCTTGTCGTTGACGAAGACCGCCAACCCTTTCCAAATTCCACGGCCCGTGGCCGAAACACGTCCATGAATACCGCCAGCAACGATCGGTTTCCCTGTAAATGCACTCAATTTTATTATTTGCACATTTTTGTTTACCGGTTATACAAGCAGACGCATCCTTGTCCGTGTGTCCCACAGTTTGACCGTAAGTGTCCGCGATCCTTAACTCATTTTCGTTAGTTACGAACAAATGTCCACATGACGTCCCTTACCAAGCCATTTCTCGCTCTCCAGTGCCCATGTCGGGCGCGGGAACATCAACACCTGGACCGAGGAAGCCTTTCTTCGAGAACTCAATAGCAACACGGCGTGTGATCTTCTCAATCTACATAAAGAACGGACATTTCATCGGTGTTTAAAATTGATGGGTATGTCAATACCTCGTAGTCCGAATACTTCTTGGGGTCAATCCTCACTCCGCCCTTTGCCCCGCCAAACGGCACATCAACAACTGCACATTTGTAGGTCATCAGAGCGGAAAGCGCCTTCACTTCGTCCTCACAAACATCCATCGAATAGCGAATACCGCCCTTTGTGGGTGTTCGATGTTCTGTAATTTTGTGTTTCGATTATTTGGTGTTGGCTGGTTGGTAGGTAGGTACTCACCGGAATGTTGAGCCCTCCATGCCTCAATCATTTCTGTAAAAATAAAACAATTTAACCCAAACGTATAATTGTTTATAATATACGCATAACGAGCAGACTAAGTTCAGCCCTTCATTACGTTTGAAAATATTTTTATTGGAATATGAAAAAGAAACCGTATGTTCCGTCATCACGTCTAATCGGAAAAGTCACATAAAGCACCTTAAAGGCGGACAAAATGATCGATCTGAAGAAATAAATTGCTTAGCAACCTTATTGACCGGTTTAATCGCAGCGAGGATCCCTTTGACAGAGCTCGTCTTTTCTTCCAACGACTTCGAGCGCGATTTGATGCTCTCAACGATTTTCGACTCGATAACTGCGGCACCCTTGTCGAAGTAGTAGTCGACCATCTGCTCGGAATCGAAAGAGAAGTTTTTCAATGGATGCTAAGGAAAAGACCTTGTTGAAAGAAGGGTTCATCTGCTCACCCATCGGCTTGTCCGAATCCTTAAGCTGATCGTGCGGATCCAGAACGGCTGCAGAATAATGACGCTGTGCCGCAATCGCATGACGAGAAGAGAGAAGCCGAACTCGAGCGGCAAAGGCAATTAACATTTGAACCGTTTATTTCTAGATTTCTGTTGCTAAAAGACGATATTATTGTGGAATAATCTGACTGACCATAAATTGAAAAGAATAAACGGAAAAACCCAAGTGTGAAAAAAGAGGAAGGTAATACTCTAGTTTGTACCCCCCCTTTTCTGAAAAAATATTTTTTTTGTCTTAAAGTTGAGAAAATGATGTTTCTAGGGGTATTCCGGGGCGTGGAATACGAATCTGACCTCTGATTCGTCCGATTTCAAACCCCCGGACCCGAATTCGAACAATTTTTTAAAAATTCAAAATTTTTCATAAATTAATTTTGGCCTCAAAAATCATCCAAAGACGTTCGAATTCGAGTCCGGGGTTCGAAATGGAGGTTAGATTTGGATTCTACACCCCGGTGTACCTCTAGGAACATAATTTTCTCGACTTTGAAACAAAAAAATTATTTTTTCAAAAAAGGGGGGGTACAAACTAGAGTATTACCAAGAGGAAGGCAAAAAGAGGAAGGCACACCACGCGGACAGAGCGATGACGACAGAGGAAGGTGATGAAAAAAGGGCGGGTGGTGAAAAGCACGAGATAACTGGGTACCTACCTATCTGCTGATGGTGGGAGTTTTTCTAGATTTTAATTCCTAAGCAAAATTTTTATCAGGTGACGAAACAATTGTCAAACTAATATAGTATTAACTTAGCAAACAAACTAAAAGACCAAAAAATTCAATAATTTTACTAGAACAACACCACTTGTTAAAAAATGTTTCAGAAACAGAAAACAGGCTGAACCATGTCAAGTTATAAACAAAGGCAACGAAAATAGCAAAAAAAAAAAGTTTTTGTACTGAGACGCGATTGACCCGTTTTGACAAAAACAAGTGTTTAAATAGTGAGTATTGGAACTTCCTTTGGACAAAATTCAATCAAAGATCAAACACCAATTCAGTCACTTCATTCCTTTGTTGATACACAATTTGTGGAATTAATAGTAAGGTAGAAATACCTTGTCTCCCACACCTTACTTATCATAAGTAAGTACACATTGTTCATCAATTTTACCCAACAATGCAAACGATAACAGTTAAGTCGATAATTGCAAGTTGATAAAAGGTAATGAACGCATAATCAGTGAGTCTGTGGAAAGGGTTCTAGACAAAGAATTGTCACGCGGTAAGTCAATGAATGCCTGGTCAGCGTGGCGGGTGCGATGTGTAGAGGGGAATCGGCTACGGATTCAGTTTAAAATTGAGTTTGGCCAGATTTTGTAGATGGAGGGCGGTGTTAGATCGTTCGAGTAGTTTTGATATTCCATTTGATGCGAAACCCCAAAATCTTTTACTATTTAGCACCCACGGAATTCGTAGATGATAATAATGTTTTGTAAATTAATATAGGTGTAAAATGTATGTATATTGCTGAAGAATATGTCACAACTTACGAAGAGGAAGGACTGGATGCATGAAATCAATAATAATGGATAATGAACAGTTTAAATTTGGGGATTGGTCTCTTCTAAATTATGAAGCTTGCGTTATGAATTTAAGTCAATAACAATTAATTATGTGTGAATAGGAATTTGTTCAAGAATCGGGCTGGACAGAGCTGTGCCTTGGCTGAATGTGCCTTTGTCATTTGTTTATCTGAACGAAGTTTGCAGGAAAGAGAAGAGGCCTCTGCTCCGGTTGTCCCTTCTTCCTGCCCTTCCACCAAAGGGAGTCCGAACGGTCAACCACCTCAACGATGTCCCCTAATTTGAACGTCAATTCATCGTCATGTTGTGCTGTGTAATCAAAGGCTGCCACCGCGAATACAACCTCGCCCGATGGATGGGAAGCCTTAGTTCATTTGGTTGAGCGTTTAGTGATGGACAATATTATGCCATCCACCTGAACGTAATTGCCAGGGAACCAGCCAGTCTGTCTGACGCCGGCCTTCTCCACTTCGCCCTCCCACCATCCGCCTAAAGCTTTTCTGTCCTTTAGTAGCAAATTCCACGATTATAACCTGGCGTGGTCTGATGGATTTTGACAGTGTCACCAGCAGCAAAAGAAATTTGGTTTGAGGCTGTTGCGGTAAAAGTTGCAATTGCCCGTCCGACCATTTGCCTGTCGACCGTCGCGTCCTCTGTTAAAGGCAAAAAAAGCGATTAAAAAAACAACACAAAAATGGGCTTACTTTGCACCAATGGTGCCGTACTCGAGTTTCCCCCTTCCCTTTGAACGTAATTTGCCGGAAAAATTCCGTTCTTCCCGTCGCAAGTGCCGCGCCACCACTGGTCACGTTGGTCTGTGACCCAAATGCGGTTGCCCGGTTTCAGTGGAAGATCGGTCGTTTCAACAGCGTCAAATTGGTAAAGGGCCTAGCAAGAATCAAAACTAATTAACTGTTCCCTCAATACATGCAAAAAATAGCTTTCGTCGGGATTACGAAATATAGTAAAACGATTTCTTACAATAAACCATTCTCCGTTTTCGTTAGGACGTTCATCGTTTTTTGTCGCTGTTTGGTCAGTCTGTCCAAAGTTTGTTGCGTGCTGCAGCCGTTCTTTGCCATCTTTAGTCACTGTGCAATAATCTCCAGACGGAGTCAGAAGGCCAACTTTGATGTAACTCTTTGGAAACCAGCCCGTGACTTGTCTAAAACATTGTGGGTGGGGAATGGCCAGGGATTAAAAAGGATCACTTATTATTCTGAAGTCGTCCTCGCCATCTCATCTCGCCCTGCTCCAACACTTCGATCGAATCGCCTCGCCCAAAAGACATTTCCTGATCGTTGCGCGCCTTCCATTGATACAGAGCCACCCCAACAGTCAATACAACGTCGTCAGCCGACGATTCAACAGAAGCGCTCGCCGTACTTTTCGGCATCGTTTTCTCATTGCCAGGGGGCATTTCATACATCGGCACGGAAGACTGAAATAATATGGAAGAGTAAAAAAAGGTTTTGTAAGAGAGAAACAACAACCGTTTTGACGGTGCAACTCGATATTTGAATTTCATTTATCGGTTTCGGCACATTTTCAACGCCAATGGGTGGAAGATCGTATAGAGCAGCCGAAACTGAAGCACTGGCACTCACAGAACTCTCCTTTGGCTGTGCCATTTCCATTGCTTTGCCAATTGTGGCAGAATCAGTGAACGACACACTTTTGGTAAAGGCTAAAAAGGTAACGGACAGTCGAATCGAATCGGAATGGCTTATCTCTCACCAGAAGCAAAGTCAGTTCCAAATGCGTATTCGCGCTTTTGTTCGGACGACTGAACTGGTCCAACGCCCCCAGCCGTCGGTTCGCATTCCTCTTGAATGCTGGCCAAAGGCTCGCTGGACGGAGACCCGGCTAAACTCCCGCCTTTAATGAGCGGTGCAACAGCAGTAGCCAAAGGCTCTGCAAAAGAAGCGGGAAACCAGCCGACTTTGTCACGGATCTGACCAGCTAAAAAAGCGGTTTAAAACAAATACACAAAGCACAATAAGAGGAGAAAGGTCTGACCCCCCCCCCCGATTTTATGGCGATGTGTTCACGAACCTAACCAGCCCGGCTCGGATTGGTGTCCTTCGAACACAAGGATCAGATCACCCGGCTGTATGCTCAGTTCGTCGCTGGAACGAGCGTTAAACTCGAAGATCGCTTTGTATTTGACCGTCTTCAATTGCCCAATCACTTGGCCATGCTGTTGAATCGCTTCATTTGCAGCGGAGGATAGGTTTTGATTGGAAAAAGCGCTTTCCCCCCTCAATTGTTGTTCATTTTGGACGGTTGCATCGCTTCTCGCGTCAGTGTCATCTAAACAGACAATTCAAAAAAATGATGTCAATTGTCTGTGCGAACTCACGCCTAAATTAACTCTCATATTTTCTTGAAATTCAATAAATAAATATTTCTTGATGAAGGCTTTCCCAATTAAAAACGACCTGCTTTTTCACTAAAGGCAGAAGAGAAATTGGGATTGAAATCGTCATCAAATGAGGAGGCATTATTTGTCCGTGTCGTTTGCGCATTCGAAGTCCCTTGTCCAAAAGGAGTTGCCACATCCGATTTAGCAAAGGATGGCGGCACCTCATAAAAGGCACCAGCCTCGCTTCTGCTGTTATTGTAACGTCCCAACAATTCTCCGAAGAGTTTTCGGACGGGTTGAATGTTTTTGCACGATTCCTCCCAAATTGGGCGTTTCTGAATGAAACCGCATTAGAAAACACGGTCTATCAATGTTCTATGCCAGCAAAACGTGCCTCAGTAACAATTTTCTCCTGGTTCTGTGAACGCGTACCAAAGGTTTGAATTTCGTTCTCCCCTTGCTTTATTTGATCGTCCAATTGAGCAATTTCCGAACGAATTGCGGAAATTTCATTGGCACGCGAAAGTTGACGTTGAACCTCGGATTGATGTTGGAGGTTCTCATGGCTGAAGCGTTCACTTTGGACGGCCAACTGCAATTGAAACTGTCCCACAGTCAATTCCCTGCCGGGGCTTTCACCTCTTTGTTTCTCCGCTCCAATTCACTTATTTTGACAAGCTTTATGTCTCTTTGCTCGCGCATCCGCTCAATCTCCTGGGTGATCGCCATGATGTTGTCTCGAGCATCCGTTATGTCCCCATTCAATTGCTGTGACCGCTCTTCCAGCGCCTGCAGTTGGAAGGCCATTGTGTGCTGTCGCTGCTGAATCTGAGTGCTCTTTTCCGTTTCGGCCAGCAGTTGATTCTTAACAAAGAATTGTAGCGGTACACATACGGAGTTGAAAAAGCCCCTACTCAACCTCCTCCCCACAATGCTTCTCGCCTACCTCAAGGTCCCGGACCCGAATCTTCTCCAGCTCACGAATGCGGTCTTGCTCCAGCCTCTTCCGGGCCTCTTCCCTCTCCCCGTTCAGTCGCTGCTCCTCAGCCGCCCTTTCCCTCTCCCGTGCCATGTCCCGCAGCCGTTCCTCCTCCATTTCGGCCTCTCGCCGCCTCTCCAGTTCTTGCCTCTCGCGCTCCCTCCGTTCCGTCTCTTCTCTCTCCCGTCGTTCGATGTCGGCGCGACGGCGTTCCTCCTTCAAAAAATATTAGTGAAAAGAATCCCTTATACTTTGCCTTTGGCCTTTGCTAAAGCCAAACTCGCCTCTTCTCGCAAAATCCGTCGTCTTCGCTCCAACTCGGCCTGCCCTTTGTCCAAATTGTCTTTCCTTTTATCTTCGAAGGTTCGGAATTGGCCGTGGCCCGGTTTTTGCGGTGGCGGGGCCGATGGGTCATCTTCAGTGGCCATCGTCGACGGAGAGACGGTCTTGCTGCGGTTGCAGAATGAATGAAGTTCGTTGGGTAGTTTTGGGGGGAGGGCGTAGCCGGCCTTAACAATATCACAAGTCGAAGGATAAGCACAAAGCGCCAACCTTAACCATTTCGATCAGAAACATTGCGACGCAAAACTCCTCAATGCTCAGACACCCATCCTTGTTAACGTCGGACATATTCCAGATTTGAGCCAAAACATTTGTCGGCAATTGACTTTCGCCGAGAACACCGCGAGACTAAATGCCAATTTAGTGACAAGGCGACTAACCAACAAACTAATCAAACAACGACCTGCTGTCCCGTCAAAAGTCCAATTCGACTTTTGTCGAGTTGGTTAAACTGCTGAGAAAAACGCAACTTCAGAGGCTGTGGCAGACCCCAATCGCCCAATTCCTTTATCCCCATCAAAAAAGGCGACGAACTTGTCGATACTGGTGTTTGTGCTAAATTTATGTTGATAAATTTTACCCAACTATGTGTACATGCAATTTAAAATTCTTCTCAAAATACTCAGTTCAGTGACCTGCTGAAAAACTCCCATACGAGCGTTGGTAGGACGAGGCCATTGCCGGCATGGAGCCATAAGTCGACATCGGACGCGGTTGACTTAAGGACGAGGGCAAAGCCGTCGATGGTCCACCTCCGTTAGACAGAGAATGAGCCGTGGAGGAAACGGGAACACCACCGCTAACCCGAAGCATCGAATCGGGCAACACCGACGGAAGTGAAATGCCGGCCAAGCAGTTCAGCACCAGTTTCATCGCGATTGAAAACTCGAACCTGTCCAATTTTCCATCTTTGTTCACATCTGCGAGCTGCCATATCTGATATAATTATCATTTCAACTCATTTAATACAGTAAATTTTGTTGGTTTGATGCTGGAATATTCGAGAAAGTGATGGATCCCGAACAAGGGCGGAACCAGACCTCGCGTTTCGGAGGGGGAGGGGAGGGAGAGACAGAAAAAAAAATTTTAGCGAAGTACTTTTTAGAAATAAAAAAAGACGATTCTTAGGGGTGTATTTTTTGGAAAACCAAATTGTTGCAGGTGTCTACCATGCCACATCCAATGTAAATATGGTTTTGCTTTAAATTTTATAATATATTTGTCTAAAATCAATGAAGAGAAACCTTTTAAAATTTTCGAAATCCTTCGGATGATTTCGGGGGAGGGGGAGGGGGGCCGACGGGTCCCCCCTGGCTTGGCCCTTGATCCCGAACACGGAAAATGAATTGCACAAACCTGAGCCAGAACGATCGGCGGCAGGCCAGATTTGAGGAAGAACGGTCGTGCCTGCTCTCCTCCTAACAGTCCATTGACGGGTCTCAACACAACGAATTGACCTTCATTTTGTTGTTGTTCCTGAGAAGTAATCAGCCATGGGTTAGAGGAATGTTGCGGTTTGACATTCTGCTGGTTTGCATTGTTCAAATATGCAAAATTGTTTGATGATAACGGCGTCTGAGCGGCGGAACCGGAAGAATTTGGAAGGAACATCATAGCAAGCAGTCGATGAATGGGAATATTTGTAATTAAAACAATTGAATTAGGTACCTTTTATTTAAAATAAGAGTTATGCGAAGAAACATTCCCGAAGTCTATTATTAATTTACTCAAGTATTATTACTTCAGAATTTAATGTCTAGGTATGCATCCACTTTTTATTCGAGACTAAACAAAAGTAAATTTGGCACTGCCCAGCTCAAAAGAGCACATAAAGCATAAAAGGAGCGGATAACCACAAATATGCCCCATGCTAACCCTCCCCCCCCCCCCCGCTTCCGTGTCCGTCTGCCGTTCCATCGATTTCCCCTCGACCCCTAACCTCAGCACAACCAACCTCTTTTCTGCTTCTTTCTTCCACCCCAAACCTATTATTTTCCAACCACTCATCAACCGCCACAATTGGCCCGCAAATTTTAAAAAGATGTTAAGCCAAGTAGCATGCACAATTCAGAGGCGAGCAAATTGAAATTTAATGTGTGTGAAAAAGGTGGCGAAATAATCACTGGAATTCCGGTCTTTCTCGCACATCCATCCCTCCGGCGCTTTGACTTCTTATTGACCCTTCCTGCGCATCTTTCGGCAGTGCACGGCGACATGCCCTTTCACACCACAATACCAGCACACAGCAGCGCCGGGGGGGTTCGCTGCCGATCTCCACCCGACAGATGAAGGGCCAGCATTTTGGTGCCAATTTACCACAGCAGGGCGACTTGTCCTTTCCCAACTTCCAGAAATTGCCGGCGAAATTCTGTTATCTGTATTAGAGGTTTTGGGGTTGGAGAATTGAAGTTAAATCATTGACTATATTATGCAAAAGAGATAGGGCGGTCTTTTAGATTTAACCTAGCTGTTTCATGGAATCATAAAGCTTTGAATTGCTAGTAACAAGCACTCTTTAATTCTTAAGAAAAAATTTCAATAAAAACCGGAAATGTGCCCCAAGAATCGAATTCCATTTACCAACCAAAAATGCACGCATTAGCAATCAATCGAGATGTTATTGAAATAAAATCTAATGATAAAATTACAAATTCTTTTAGGTTCTATTTGAAGTTTTTAAGCACTAATGAAAAACAAACATTAATTTGTAGAGTATAAAAAGGTCTCACCACTCCTCCGTCTGTTGTTCATTTTCGTAACCCCATTTTCCAGAACTGGCCGTTCATTCACGATTTGTGCAACTCCGTCCTGGACTGAGACCTCTGACAAATTATCAAAGTCGCGGTTTTCAACATCGTCTTCCAGTTCAGACAATCGAATCTCTCTTTTGTTATTTTGCTGATTCTCAATTGTTGTTTTCCGATTTTCTGCAGTCCTTTTTTCCCGATTAACTTCGCCCAAATTCTCTTTTTGTTGCGATGAAAAGGGAGAAGCACCAAAAATCTCGCGCATAGCTTCAGAGGTTTCGAAGGCGGTCCTTCGTCGGAATGTTTTCGTTTGAGCAATTGCATTATCAGATAGCTCAGCAGGTGATGACTTAAATAGAATATTTCATTAATGTTGTACTCGAATTTGAATTTAATTGGTAGCAAAATGAATTTTGATGGCAATGCCTTTGCACTGGAGTAAACTAAAACACTAAAATTAAAGGGCTTCAAAAAAATTGATCAAAAAACAATATCCTTGAAGCTTAAAATTAAATTAAAAGTTCGCTCTGTTGTGGTGCCGTGTAAATCCACATCACATTATATAGTATTTTCTTACAAATTTGGTGTAGAACTCCATGGGACGCAAAAAAGTTTTATGGGACGCATAAAAGTTTATGGGACGCATAAAAGTTTATGGGACGCATAAAAGTTTATGGGACGCATAAAAGTTCATGGGACGCCTAAACCGGACTAGAACCCAAATTTGTGTCCAGAAATCTGAAGATATATGAAAGCCCAAAACCTGGCAAAAACCAGGCTTAGCTCAAAAACAGGGGAAAATGCCGTGTTTCCAGCGTAAATCACCCTTCCTGATCCCCCAAGAACCCTAAAATCCTCTGAATTCATAAAAACCAATGAAAAATGCCTTTTTAACGGAGGGAGTCGGTGAATGATGGCCGCAGTCGCCATTTTGCACTTTGCTTTCGTTCGAAGTAGAGGAAGAGCTGCTTGAAGCAATTGTTGAACAACGATTTTCCATAGTGATAAACCCGTCATATTCTTCATGGTCGCTTGAAGGGTTCTGCTAAGAATATTGTTCATTTTTTCCAAAAATTGCATCAAACCTTCCTCGTCTCAGTCGTGTCAAATTCTATTTTAATGTGTTGCATTGGTGTTTTAGGTAACAATATGGCGGCGGGTTTGCTTTGATTTGTTGTTGTTAAACGGTATAACATTTGGTACGATGGTCCATGATGCAATTTTTCGTCATTTGCACCGACTGCTCTGACCTCAAGCATTTCTTCAAACAAATTTGGCTGATGTTTTGTCCTGCGATGAGATGATGACTGTTGTGAGAACACAAAAAATGGGACCCAGGGGAACATAAGCCTTGGACCTGGAATTTTTAAGCTAAAAATTTTAAATACTGTATAAACAGTGAAAGTGGTGGCACAAACTCTATTCCACCAACAGAATGAAACCAGAGAATGCGTTAAGGAAGCAAGGCATGGATGCGGGAGAGGGGCGGGGGGGGGGTGGGGACGAAGGAAATAAATCGATGAATGAAAGTGTCATGCAAGGTTACGAAATATTTACTTTTTGGGCATTACACAGTCAGCGGAAAGTGGCAAAGGGTGCAAAAAAGCGGTGGTTCCTTTTACCCAAATAGTTTTTTCGAATGGGTGAAAACGGAATTTTTAAAGCTGTTGAAGCCAGCCAACTGTTAGTGATTAAATTTAGCGCAATTTTCTAGCTTCAAAATGAGCCCAAACTCACTGCGCTTCAAGCACTCTCCGACTTGTTTGCCCCCATTGAACTCAACCTGCTCAAAAATTGGGTGGACAAAAGTATATGCCCAAAAAGTTCAACGCTTTATTTCTAAGCATATGCACCATTCTCATCAACTCCTTTTACCATAAGTTTTTAGTCTCAGATATGCCAAAGAAAAATCACATTCCTACTCCTAAAAAAATTGACATTGTGGAGGCAAAAAAAAATGGTCAAACAGATAGGGCTGTTTCTGCACAATTTGGTGTGAGTCATCGAGCCGTATCGAACATTTACAAGCGCTACAGAGCCGGAGATGATCTGCACCGAAAGCCAAGAAGTGGACGTCCAAAAAAATTGTCAATTAGGGAAGAGCGGATCGCACTTCGGGAAATTCAGCTCGATCCAACCAAAAGTGCCACCGACTTGGTCAATTGTGTCGCCACCAAATTTGACAAATGCATTAGCACAAGGACGGGTCGACGACTATTGAACAGTGCTCAATTGTTTGCCCACAGACCAGCCTACAAACCGCTGCTGTCAAAAAAAAACAGACTGGCTCGGTTGGATTTTGCGAGATCCTATGTCAATCATACCCCCCAGCAGTGGTCGACCGTGCTCTTCAGCGACGAGGCGCCGTTCCATCTCTACAATTCCGCAGTGCGTCGATTCATCCGCCGTCCCCCCCAAACGAGGTACCACAAGCGGTACATCGTCCCAACAGTAAAGTTTGGCGGTGGAACTGTGATGGTGTGGGGTGAGGGTTCAATTTTTGGACATCAATAAAATGTTAAAATTTAGGCTGCATGAGTCGCGACGGGTTGGGGCCTCTTGTTCGAATTCACGGGACCATGGACAGATTTCAGTACAGGGATATTATGCAAGCACATATGCTACCCCATTTGCGTGACAAAATGCCACCGGATGTTGTATTCCAGCAGGACAATGACCCCAAACACACTTCCGGCCTGATGATGGGCACAAAAAAAACCTTTGACTCGAGGCTGGTTTGCAGACAATGGAGTTCCTGTTTTGGTTTGGCCGAGTCAGTCCCCTGATCTCAACCCAATTGAGCATCTCTGGGCGCACATTGGACGGCAGCTGAGGGGACGGCGGTTCAGAAATGGGGATGAACTCTTTGCACATCTCCAGTCGGAATGGGAGAAAATTTCAATTAATGTTTTAATCAAGTTGATTGATTCTATGCATTTCCGTTGTATGGCTGTTATAGAGGCTAAAGGTGGCCCAACAAAGTATTGATAAAGGAGTTGATGAGAATGGTGCATATGCTTAGAAATAAAGCGTTGAACTTTTTGGGCATATACTTTTGTCCACCCAATTTTTGAGCAGGTTGAGTTCAATGGGGGCAAACAAGTCGGAGAGTGCTTGAAGCGCAGTGAGTTTGGGCTCATTTTGAAGCTAGAAAATTGCGCTAAATTTAATCACTAACAGTTGGCTGGCTTCAACAGCTTTAAAAGCTGCTATGACAATTTTCATGTCCAAATATGTTTTGGGCATATACTTTTGTCCGATACTGTACATACATAGAACCAACCGAAACCGGAATTTCTCGGTTTGGCCTAAACCGCCAACCCCAATCTTGAGAAAGTCAATCAACAAATGAGACTATAAAGCGATTTTTCTTTGATGATTTATTCGAAATGTTTACTTCACATTGCACGACCCACCCACCGAACATTTTGTTTAATTATCGCCACACTTTAAATTGCTCAAAGGCAGTGAAGAGCTGTGGACAGTGAGGAGAGTGAAGTGCCTACTCACAAACAATTCCAGACAACCCAACCATCCCATTCCATGGGTAAATTATTTGTCACTAAAAATGAAATTGACGGATGCGATGGCTTTATTCAATGGGCGAATGGACAAAGGCGAAAACATAAGAAAAAGACGACGACCGAATGGATTTAAGGGCACATTTTGCATTTCGTTTATTCCATTCAAAGCATGGACGACCTTTGCAAGGCGTACAATTCCAACCGGAAACGCTTTGCTAACACTGTGAGCCATGGCGGAGGAAGGATTGATTGTTATTGTTTATTTCTCGTTTTTGATATCGTTGAAGTCAAATGATTAGTTACTGCGTTTGGTGAACAGCAGAAAATGAATTGCGCACAAAGAGAAGAAGGGTAAAAATAAATAAAAACAGCAAATTGTACAGCGGTGGAATTGTCGAGAAAGAGTTGGGTGGGTGGGGGTGGAAATTGATGCCCGATTATGAACGATGACGAAACGGCGATCGGCGAACAGAGCGATCGATCAGAAACCGCTGGACGAACTCCAATTCCCTCCCCGTATCATATTCCATATTCCTCTCCACTTACACAGCCGAAAATGCGCTGTGAAACGACGTCTTTGGCTTTAAAGTGAAGCGAAAAGCACTGAATGTTACAGCCGCGGTCAGAAATACCATCCCCCACGGCGTGTGTTTGTGTTGTCTCAACTTCCCCCCCCCCCGGCGCCCTCTTTCTATTTTTGGATGGATTCGCATAGAATTTGGCCTAATTTTGCAGAGTTAATTTCTTGCTATTTTTGCTGATCAGTCACCACTTCAATTATTTTGTCCACGAACAAAAGCACAATGAACCAAAGTCCCGCGGCTTGTCACCGTCGTCTCCTTTCGTTATTATTTGTCTTTCTCTTTTTATGGTCGACAAACGCACAGCGATACGGTAGTTATGGAAGCGGGTTGTACGGTGGGTAATCAATGAATTTGGGTAATCAATGAATTTTGGGTAACCACAAATTGCAGAACAGTTTAGAACAATCAAAAAAAAAAAGATTCCTTGTTTGTATTGTGCAGGAGCAACTTATCGGAGTGGCGGTTACGATGGCAACTCGAAGCCTCAACATAACACCGGATACGGTGGGCAGCCGAGCCGACACGCTGACGTTGAGCAAAACAATGGCGAAAGTGGCCAATCCAACCAGCCGTGGGGCGGCTGGAAGGGAAGAGGACAGTGGGAGGGGCAACAGCAGCAGAATTGGGGACAAACGCACAATCAGCAGGAGGAGAACCAGGAAGCTCCTCAAGGCAAGAAACGAGACGGGAATTCTTCGGATGCGTCGGGGGATTAATTAGTTGGAAAAACTTATGGTTAATCGTTCAGGAGGGACTGAACAGTCTGGCCAATATCCGTCTCGATGGGGACACCAATCTTCTGGCCACAATGTGCCGACTCAACAGCCGCCGACACCGGATGACAATGACAACAACGGGGATAATGCCCCTTCACCGCCACAACCCCACTCCAACAGCGGATTGCACGTTGACCTTCCACCGGGTGCCCCGGGCACATCAAATGCCGGCAACGATGATCAGTCTTCTTGAAAATGTTGGCAAGATTCTGAAAGCAAATCGATGCAAAGTCCATAATTATGCGCGTAATTCGGCCTAACTCCCCCGTCCACCGATAAATTAAGCAAAAAGTTCTGATACTAACTAATATCACCATTGTCACACAAATGGGCATTTTCATTCAAACTCTTTTTTTCCGAATAATTAAAAAAGTTTGGACCTATTTATTATGTGAGTCGAAGACAGTTTTGCCATCCTCGCGGGCTAACAAATTGTATGTTTTGTTGTACTAACATTGTCCCCTCCGGGGGGGGGGGGGGAGAGTTGGAAGTGACCATAAGCCGATAGACCATAATTATTAATTGGCAACATCGCATAATGGGATTTGTTGGATGCTGGAGAGGGGGGGGGGGGGGGGGGGGGGGGGGGGGGGGGGGGGGGGGGGGGGGGGGGGGGGGGGGGGGGGGGGGGGGGGGGGGGGGGGGGGGGGGGGGGGGGGGGGGGGGGGGGGGGGGGGGGGGGGGGGGGGGGGAGGGGAGGGCATGTGTTCGGATTGTCGAGAGACATCGACGGCAGTGACAGTAACAGAAGCCTCCCAGTCAAGCGAATAGTCCTCCAAGTCTTCCAATGGTACGGCGACGTCGGAGACAAACAGTGCAAAGTGTTTTGACTGAAACCCTCGAAGAACAATGGCTTTGGCAGTGCGTGTGACCTTTTCCCTCTCTTGGACGAATCCCCCCCCCCCCCCCCCCCCCTCCCCCCTCGTGCCACCTGTCGTCGCCCTTCGATGGCATTCTCTCCCACTCCAACCAAATATCCCCCCCCCCCCCCCCCCTCCAATTCTCTTCCTTCTCACCCTCCCCGCGCCGCGCAGTTGGAGCCGTTTACGAGCAAAGGACGAAGGGCAATTGGGCGAGGAGAGAATGAATGGAAGAATGGGATCACATTTCATCGCCAAAAGCGGATTAGCCGCCAATTTTGAAAGGCAATTTGGGGAGGTGGAGGGGAGGGGGGGGGGGGGGGGGGGGGGGAGGGGGGGGGATTGAATCGTCCGTCCCATCGTTCGTCCTCCTGTTGGCACAACCTAAGCACCTCTGCGGTCATTAATCGCCCTAATTAAGTGTGAGACGGGAAGGGGGGGGGGGAAGGGATTGATGAAGCAACAGACGGAGAATCGGAAAGCGGATTGAGGAGGAATAAAAAGGACTGAATACGGTGTTAGCGATGGTAGGCGGGGGGGCGGGGGGGAGGGGGGAGGGGGGAGGCTTCGATCTGATTGACTGATGCCGCTTCTGGCACTGGCGCGACTTCCAAAGAATTTAAAAGATTGTTTGTTGACCACCAGCTTCTCAATACGGTTTTGCTACAGCCCCCCCCCCCTAATCGTCAATTAAATGTCGATGACCCCACCCATCGCCCTTCGGGCTCTGACGTTTCTCCACTTCTCCAATTTTGCCTCTTTAATCCGCTAAAGTGTTCCCCGCAGTGATGCTGACGTTAAAGAAAATGCCATTGTTTAAAGTGCCACAATAGGACGGACGACTTTGTGAGATTCAGACATATAAAAATAGCCATCTCTTGAAAAAATAAAATTTTGTAATATATTTTGACTCCCCCCTCCCCCCCCCCCCCCGCGCCACTCTCTCCCGCCAACAAAATGATTTTCCTCCGGCGATCCAATCGACCTTCCGTTTCCATTCCCAAATACAGTATAAGCCTAACCAAATGTCCCTTAAAGTTCTCTCCGTCCGTCTTCCTTTGCCAATGTGTCAATTGTGTCGTCTCCCCCCCCCCCCGCCATTCATTCATTTATTCATCGTGCCCATTGACTTTTATTTATTTATTGCGAGCCTCCGCAAAAATGCAAATTACGCGATCATTTCGTGGGCGGAGGATGAATTTGGTTGCATTCGGAGTGAACGACATTCGCTTTTGGTCTTTCCATTCTGAACAATGCAATGATTGGCAATGTGTTAATGAGGCGATTTCAAAATTGCTTGTTATATAACAGAGAATGGGGGGGGGGGGAATCTCGGGGGGGGGGGAGAAAAGGTGACTCGGTCTCCGCTCCCGTCCCACCAAGCCATTGCATTCGCCCCAAGATGTTCGGGGCCATCGTCTCTGGAGAATTTGTCCCTCCTCCCCTTCCCATCCATGCGATAACAACCCCCTAATCTTATGGGGACAAACAATGCGACGGGGAGGGGGGGGGGGGGATTAGCAAGTGGGGGGGGGGAAGATTGGATGATGGACTCGTTGTGGACAAAAGGGTTTGCTTTTGCTTCCACCATTTGGAACGGTTGCAACTGCGAGGACAGAGGAGAGAGTCTTTCTTTGGCAGCTTCATCAAATTCAACGAATTTGTTTAACATAAAGAGGCTGTCGTCGTTAGCTCAATTCCATTCCGGGACTAAATTCGACAAAATCTTTCGTTCATTCATTTCGGATAAAAGCTTCGGCTCCCCGAACATAAATCAACGCCCTAATGGACCAATCACCACGGTTTGGGAGAATGGGCAAATTCCCTTCCCTTCGCTTCTTTTGTAATCGCCCCCCCCCAATTCCCCCCTCCCCTCCCCCAATTCCCCCCCCCCCCTCAATTCCCCCCCCCCCTCCCCCAATTCCCCCCCCCTCAATTCCCCCCCCCCCCCCTCAATTCCCCCCCCCCCCCTCCCCCAATTCCCCCCTCCCCCCCCCCCTCAATTCCCCCCTCCCCCCCCCTCAATTCCCCCCCCCTCCCCCAATTCCCCCCCCCCCCTCCCCCAATTCCCCCCCCCCCCAATTCCCCCCCCCCCCCAATTCCCCCCCCCCCCAATTCTTTCCCAATTAGAAAAGCCAATTCTCAGCCGCTGATTTGCTCCAACTGCGAATGAAAGGACGGACGGACACCAACCAACGGCAGCAAATTTATGAGGGCAAACGATGGGCACAGAAAGTGCCAAAAAAGGCAAATAGGCTTAATCTTAGTGCGAATTGAATGAATGGAACACTTTCTGAAGAACATAAAAAGAATTGTCCCCAACCGAATTGCATAAGTGAGAAGCATCTGCCAGCCAATTTATTTCCAATTAAAGCTTTGATCGTTTGTTTGCTTTGATCAGTCCAAGTCCTTCTTCGGCTTTTCCTCCTTTTTGCCGTTAGCCTTTCTTTTTCGATTTGATGGAACGGCGGAAGGGTCCGCCGAATGTTCGCTGTGAACAGCGGCCGATGGGCGCTGTTGGTTGGTGGACGGCGAATGGATTTGGAGGTTTGACGGGAAAAGTGCCGCCGGCAAATGGCCGAAAAGGTCGACGCCGCCTTAAAAACGAATGATTTTTGTTTTTATTTTCTTTTTTAACCATTTTCGGGTCCAAATTCATTGGCCGATTTTATTGCCAAAAGCTGTTGAACGGCGAAGGCATTGCTCAAAATTTGGTTAGGCCTTCCCTGCATCAAAAATGCCGCGTTCGATGGAAGCATTTGGGAAGTGAACGGGACGAGCGGTGGCAGCAGAGGGCTGCTGGACTCTGTAAAAATGTAAATTCAAAAACTAAACGAATTATTGCGAAACAGCCACCAGCAGAAGGAATCCGAGGGGGAGGAGGAGGGACAATCCCCACATGGCCAACTGGGAGTTTTCGATGTGGATCAGCACCGGGTCGGAATGCATTCTGTTGAGAGGAAGTCGAAGCAGCGCAAGTCACTTGAGGGAACGGCATATTCACAATGGTCAGAAGCCCGCTTCCAAACCGGGCTGATCTTCCGTTTTTTCTTCATTTCCTTCTGCCCGCGTGCCCATTGCCTTTTCCTTGGAATTTTGACAGTTCGTTCTGACCGCCAACAGTTGCAACAACAGCTTCTCGTTGTTGGCCCGTAACTGTGCAAGTTCGTTGTTTAGCCGACGGATCCTGCGGGACGATGGAAATGAATTCTGTCGGTCTTTTTGACCCCCCCCCCCCCCCCACCCCCCCCTCCGATCAGACCAATTAGTGGCCAATATAATCGTGTTGATTTTGCTCATCTTTCTCGCCCCCGTCCTCTCGTCACTCTCCGCGCATGGAATCACTCTTTTCAGGTCGTCCAATGCATCGTTCAATTCTTAAAGCGATCAGTCAAAACTCGTGAATAATTCCCTCAATCACCCTCCCCCCCCCCCCCCCCAGAGACCGTGCATTCGCTTCCGTTCTCGGCTGTTGATGCACAAACGCAGAATGTTTTGTTCCTTAATTCCATGTTTTATGTACTCCTCGACCCCCCCCCCCCCGCCCCTCAAAATCACTTCTTCGTTCAGTTGTTCCGCTCTTTTGCGACTTCGTTCAGAAGACGAAGCCGAACATCGCCTTTTGCGCACATACGGCTCGACCTTTTCGGCGCCCAATTGGGCAATGTTTCGCTTAAAGTAAATAGCAAATGACAGCCAACGGGCACTTTCAACATTTACAAACCTTTCCGACAGAACCGCCGCCATTTTTTAGCTTGGACAATTCCTCCCCGTCGTTTGCACTTTCGCCTCTTTCGACACTGCTCATGGAAGTACTGCTCGCTGCCGACCCCGGGGCATTTGTTGGGTTTAGGGATTTTACGGCTGCCATATGAAAGGACTAATTCATGCAAATATTTTTGCAATGTGTAAAAATATGATGCGCCAATTGAGGACGGTAAAGGCGCCGGAGGGGCGGGGCGGAGAGATTTGACTTTTGCTGTGGGCGGACCATTCGGTCAATCGATCCAATCGCCCGCGGGGGCGGTCCATTGGCGGAATGGCGGCGAATGGGCAAAGCGATGGCAGCAAAACGCAAAGGCACAGAAAGATGGCACAAATTGTGCCGAAGTCAACACGGAACCGGAGAATCCTTCACCATTCGCAACGTTTTATCGATAATGGTAGCGATGGGGGGTCCCGACAAAAAATTTTTTGGTTGAATTTTAAATTATTAAAATTTTAAATGCATATTTTTAGGGTGGAAGTTTTGCGTAGAGCACGAATCCGAGCGTGAATTTTTTTCACGTGTCGAAAATTTCAAAAAATGTTAGAATTCGGGCCGGGGTTTGGAATTCACAAAATCCGAGCTCGGATTCGTGTTTTACGCATTTTTCACCCAAGAAAAAATGCACTCTGAATTTAAAAAATTTTTTTTTGTCTGGACCGCAATTCGTTACTATTGCCGTTTTATCAATTCGAAGCTTATAATCCGTAGAAGTTTCTATAATTTTATGCTTTCAGCTTCATTTTCACGCTTTTTTGTTTTGTTTTGGTCATAACTTTTCTTAAACAATTCGAATCGCTTCGCAACTTACAGAGACTTTCAAATGGCCTAAAATAGTAAAGCGGACGGTCCTCTGATCACTTCTCCCTCCCCCCCCCCCCCCTCCCCCATTAGCTTCTTCTATAAAAAGTTGGGCGGCTCCATTCGAAGTTCGAACCAATCGCCTCGGGGGATCGGACCGATGTGCTAACGCCTCAAAAGGGCCGTTGGAATTGAGCAAAAAGCGGATTTGAAAAAAGTTATACTGAATGGGGAAGAAAAATGTCTGCGAGGAATTGGGCGGCGGGCGCATTCCCTCGGGGCGCGCGGGTCACAATTTCATTTTATCAGATGAAAGCTCTTAACGATTTGAATTAATATGTGAATCCATCCGGTTGTCTCGAGTTTCGAGTCTGACCTCGGGTTTAGTGTTTCGAGCGGCAACCGACCCTTTGATGTGCATAGGCCACACGATTGGCCTAGCTCAAGATTATCTTTTTGAAAAATTCGGAAAACCCAAAAAGCTCTTTTGAACAACGCATCGCCCGATTAGAATCTGTTAAACATTCCAAAATGATAATTATTCATTAAACAAAACGTATCAACACCAAAGAAATAATCATTGGGTATTTAAATTTACCTAATTAGAAGTCCGGGAAAGTTCTATGCCGCGCGCGACTCATTTGCAGCCTTTCGACTCTCATGCCAATTCTTTCTCGCCTTCGGACCATTCGATGCCATTTTGTTGTAATTAACTTTTCTAAGCTTCACCTGCTGCTATAAAACGCGTGAATTTGAGTTTGAGCAGCCGCGAGCGCTTTTGAACAATTCACTTTTGAAAACATTTAGACCAAACCAAAACCGACCCAAATTAATAAAACCTGAGGGACCGGATTCATTTCCGAAGTCCGCTTTTTATGCTTTGTTCCTATTCATGCAGCAGTCTTTGTTTTGTCTTCAATTATTTGGATAAATGAAAATTCAGAAACGTCCATCCTTATGCTGGATGGCCTTACTTCCGACCCCCCCCCCCCCCCTCTCCCTCCAATGCAATCAAAAAGCCCCCCCCTTCCCCCCTTCCGCCCCCCCCATTCCCTTACCCCTCCCAAAGTCATCTCTCTTCACCGGCTTTGAAGTGGCCACCACCCTCCCCAAATAATTGCCCGTGTTGGTTAGCCAAATATACAAAATATACAAAACATATTCTTGCAAAAAAGGCATTTTGTGCTTCCGTTTCACCCCTTTCGGAATGCCCCCGAGGGGGAAATTGACGGGCACAAACCCCGGGGGAGTGGCCGCATCTCCGGGGGGGGGGGGGATAAACCAATAAATCTGGGGCAACGGAAGGGCCGCTGCCATCAAAAAGGCCGGGGGGGGGGGGACTGACAATAAGCCAAATGGGCGGGCGGCTGAGTGAGTGATGGGGTCAACACCAACCAGCAGCAGGGCAAAGGCCGGCCGACTAATTCCTTTCCCCTCCAGCGCCAAAAATTGTTCAAAAAATCATTCCCTTTGCCCGTCCCCTTTAACCTTTTCAATTTGCCCATTTGTTTTCGGTTTCCCAAAGAATGAATTTAAAAATGAAAATGCCGCAGGGATCATATTAAATTTCCGCTAAATTATTCCTCTAAAAGAGAGGGGGGGGGGGGGGGGGGGGGGAAACAATGGACGGACGCAGTGGGGGAAACAACGCGGCGATACTGAACCCCCCGATGGCGGCGTTCCCACCGTCCCTCCGGCGCTGTCCATCCATTAGAAACATAAACAAATCCCCCGTCCTTTTTTTGGAATAGAAAAACCCTCCAATTCTGGCATTTCTAAGTTCCTCCAATAATTGCCCTTTCCTTCCCTCCATTTCCGTTCGTTCTAACCCTTTTAAAATATTTATTTAAAAAATAAGAAGTAAAGTTATTTTTTTAATAATGATTTGTGTAAAAATTGCAAATTTTGTTAATATTTTCTGAAAAGTTTTTGAGATAAAGAACAGTTTCAGAACATTGTCTGTTTTGGTTACTCGCGGAACTTCGCATTGGAAAGGCGCAAATTCTCTGAATGGAAAGGCTGCGGCGTGTGGAGCTTTTGTCAGAAATTGCGAGAAGAGATGAATTGATCGTTCAGTTGCAGGAAGAGCTGAGTGTTCTGCGGATGACAGCGACGGAGGAGGGGGGGAATGAACTTGAAGAGAAGTTGGAGGAGGTCAGCCTTCCGGCGAAGGGCGAGGGCGAGGAGTTCGGGAAGTACCTCCGTCCAATGGGACATCGACAGATGTTCCCCTCCTGCGAAGATTTCACGCATGCGAGAAAGATAGCCGTCTCAGCTGAAAGCGGGCAGCAGCAGCAGCAGGGACACAGCCAGCATCAGGGAAAGTCCGGCAGAGAAAAGGACAAAAGGTCGTCCGCCATTTGTCCATGACAATCGGCGGATTATTTGTCCGATTTTGGATCAATTCAGAACGGCGGAGACAATTCGAGCGGCAATTCTTTCCAACGAATTTCTTCGCCAATTGGATTCAGAAGAGATAGGGCAAATGATTGATCGAATGCGTCCAGTCCAAATGGAAGTCGGCACTCAAATTGTACGGCAAGGGGAGCTCAGCAGCGAACTGTTCGTTCTTGAAGGTGAAAAGTTTGCGAATGTTTTTCAATGAGTACGCTCCCGCGTCCGTTGTAGAGGGCCGAGTTCAGGTCACAAAAGACCGTCGCTTCGTGCGCATAATGGAAGGCCCATGCGTCTTCGGGGAGCTGGCCATACTGTACCACTGCGAAAGAACGGCTACTGTAATTGGTAAGAGAAGCCGGGGGTTACGGTCGATTTTCCAAGGAAAATGCCTCCAGCACTCAGCCATTGCCGCCTGTGGGCCCTCCACCGAACCGCATTTCACACTGTGATGGTGCACAACGCAAAGTCACGCCAGGAGCAGAGCTTTAACCATCTGAAAAGGTTGGGGGCAAATGAGTGACCTTTTGACAGATCGCCAAAACTTCCCACTCATTTTGGATGCCGTCAGCTGAGTACCCTTCTCGGAGAGGGCCAACTTCTTGCTTTGGCCGGCCAAGTGCGAGAGGAGTTTTGGCAGTTTCGAACGGAGGTTGAGCGAACACAAATTCGGGGACGAATCTACGTGATCACCAAAGGAAGGGTAACAAAATAAGCAAATTATTGAAAAAGACAATCGATTTAAACCCCCCCCCCCCCCCAAAGATCACTGTCCGACGTCGTCCCAGCAATGACTCGCCCCCCGAACTCTCTGTGCTGGCTGTTGGAGACGCCATCGGCCTCGGGCGATTTGTGCGGGAAGATGGAAACGGCCACAACGGCCTCCTGTAAGTGATCAAAGCAACAAAAAATATGAATTTACGTCCAACGAAAGTCAAAAAAGGGAAGCAATTCCCGTCCGAATTATTCGAGCAGCTGTCACCCGCCGATGAGAGGACTTTGTGCCCATTCTCCGGACTTTGTTACCCGACAAAACAACAACAATTCCCTCCCCCCCCCGGCGTCCCCCCCCCCCGGCGTCCCCCCCCCCCGGCGTCCCCCCCCCCCCCCCCGGCGTCCCCCCCCCCCCCCCCGGCGTCTCCCGTTTTGCTTCTCGTCTCATTTTCCCATTCCATTTGTTTGTCTGCACAAATAAACAACCATTTTGGTTTCTTCCCCGCCTCAGTAAACAAAAATCAGAATAGTAATTTTTCTTTTATTTTTTACAAAAATTTATATTTTTGATAGAAAAGCTTTACTTTCCTTAATCTTGGGATAGAGAACAACCGATCAGAATCCGGTTAGGGGTTCGAAATTGGTCAACGCTATCAGCAGATTGGGTTGTACGAGTACCCCCCCCCCCCCCCGAGACTCCTAAAAACAATGTTTTATGAGTGGGGGGGGGCAACATATACACAACGTGATCATTTCTTCCATCAATTTCCTAACCATAAGCCCATAAGCTTCTGTTCCCCAATTGCAATTGGACATCACACGGCGGGACGAGGCCTACCGCCTGAGGAGCCTATCACCGGGGGGGGGGGGGGGGGGTCCCGTTCAACAGATCGGGTTTCATCCACTCACTCACTTCACAAATCTCCAACCCAAAGCCCCCCCCAACGATTATCTCTCCTTTTGTCATGCGGCTTTCAAAATGATCGTTTTTGGTTTATTGGGTTCCTCGACTTCACGGAAAGCCCCCCCCCCCACTCCACTTTTCGCCAGTGCAAATGCTTTAAGTGCAAAAGATTCCACGATTCTTTTCTTCCGTTTTTCTGTGTGTAATGTTCCCCCCGGAATGGCTTGCATTTCCTCTTTAAGCATTTGCCTTTCCCCCCCCCCCCCCGGCAAAACGTCGTTCCCTTCTTCCGCCAGACGACCATCGATCGATTCCCCGGCTTCCCCCCCCCCTCCCCCCGGGGGCCGCCGCATCATTTGCTCTTCCCAGACACCCAATCCAATAAATCCCACCGCAAAAACATTTCCCAATTTTTAGTTTGCCAGCCTTTCCATTTGTTTAGCCTTACAAATTAGACTATATTATCGGTGTTTCTGTTTCTGGTTGAAAAACATTTTGCCGGTCAATTTAATCGAATATTAATTTTATTCTTATCACAAAAATGATCAGGAAAATAAATGTGAAAAATGTTCACTTGTCATTTTATAATATGGCGTAACGTCGTTTTGGCTTTTTGGCTTACTCGGCGAATGTTCCCAACGCATTCCCTCCCCCCCCCCCCCCCCCCCTCCCCCCCTCCCCCCCCCCCCCCAGCGCATCCAACACAACGCGACAACGTCATTCATTAATTCTTTTATTCTTTTATTGTCTTCTCCACCGCCGCTTCCCCATTAATCCATTCATTGCCCCTTCGCGTTGTTTTGTTGTCCCGCCACCACCCCGCCTCCCTTCCTTCCTTCCTTCCTTCACATTGCTTCGTTTCCCCCTTCCGCCGCCGGACTTTGTTCCCCCCCCCCAGACATTCGCCCGTTTAAGTGCACTTTGGGTGCATTTCCTCCCCTGCAGCGACGATTCATTCGTTCACTTTTCTTTCCTTTCTTTTCTGACTCCCCCCCCCCCCCCCCCCCCTCCCCCCCTCTTTCGTTGCCGACCAAAAGCTTTGCTCTTCCCACCCAAGCAATCAATTACTGTCGCTGTCGTCATCTTTCCCACAAATCGATTAAATGAGAGAAGCGAATATTCAATGGGTTAGGGGCTTTCTCTGTACTTCTTTCCATCCAATCCGAACTTATCGTCGTTTGGGTGTCGTCTCGTCCCTTTGGGCGATGAATTGCATAAATTTGTGTTAGGCGGTGCCTTCTCGGCTCAGACGTGCCTCGGGCATCAGCCCAATTGGGACGATTCTTTACTTTCCCCTCGGGCTATGATCACACAAAAGACGTTCGTTCATTCACCCATCACTCATCACAATCAAAAACGTGATGATCACGAGCAATCAATCGCACTTCTACGGGTAAACGTAAACGACGACGACGAATATGGGGGGGGGGGGGGGGTCATTGTGATAGTAAACTGCTGCAATTATTTTTATAAATTCTGCATTAACCAAGCGACTTGACGTTTGTATGCGTCAAATAATGTCTTTTTAGACAGTTCCTGGGGGGGGGGGGGGAGGGGTACTAACCACAAAAAGATTGATGGGTATATGAGAATAGTCACTGAACATCCGAAACCATTCTTCATTTCAGGACCCGCCGGTGGGGTTAGTTAGTTAAATTCAAATTGTGTTGGATATTCACTCGCCCCCCCCCCCATTTTATGGACAATCCTTTCTCCTTGCCTTCCCAAGGTCACCATGCTAAACCAAACAAAACATTTCTTCCTCTTCTTCACCGGCCCGTCCGTCCGTCCTTTCCTCGTCAGCAAAGCAATTCCCCCCCCCCCCCCCCCCCCTCCCCCCCCCCCCCCCCCCTCCCCCTGCCCCCCTCTCCCCTGCCCCCCCCCCCACCCTCTTCACATCCATCGTACTCATCTCATAGTCAGCTCGTTCACGTGAATTTCCCGCCGCTATACGTCTGTCTCTCGCTTTTGCCCCTTCGTCCATCGACCGACCAACTTCAGCCAGCGGAGTCCACTCCCACCCCCCCCCTCCTCCCCCCCCCCCCCCCCCCCCCGCCATTCAGACTGCCACCCCCCCCCCCCCCCTCCCCCCCCCCGCCATTCAGACTGCCACCCCACCCCATTCCATCGCTTTTTTCAACGCTTTTTACTACTCTCTCTGCTTCCCTTACTTCAATGCCACGGCACAAAGACATCAATAAAGAGTGTGAAGCTGAGCTGATCACTGCGCAGAGGGTCGATGCCCCCCGGGGCCACCATTTTGCCTGTGCATATGGCTTTGTTCGTTGTCTTCACTTTTGCAATGCAATTGTTTCCATGTTGCATAATCCATATTTCCATCTGCTAATTAATTGTTAGCCCCCCCCCCCCCCCCCCCCCCCCCCTCCAATGACGTCACTTCTCTCACTTTTCGGCCACATCAATCGCCGCCTCCTCCGGTTGCCGACAGATTTTCGTATCTCTCCAACAGATTCATTAGCGATGGGTCCTTTTGCCTTAGCATTCATTCTCTGTGCTGCTTATTGCTTTTGCTTATCATCGTTTAGTGACTCCGTCTCATTTCGGTGTCCCAATTACAAATTAAGTAATAATATGGACGAATAAGTGAAAATGGAAGGGTTTGTTCTCTCCGGAAATGCGTCAGTAAGGCAAAGTTTTTTAAAAAATAAAATTTAAAAAGGAAAAAACTGTACTCACAAATCAATGAAAATCGCTTCAAAAATTGTTTTATTCCAATTTAAATTTAATTTAACGGAAGGATTCTCATACTTTGAACGAATTATTATATTTTAAGCATTTAAATTACTGATAATCCAAATTGGGCTAAGCATTCTGTAAGAAAAGGCGCGAATATAATAAGGAAATGGTTGCCGTTGACGTGGCAAATTGCAAATGAGGGTAATTAAGAATAAATGCATTTGCATATTAATAAGTCATTGTTTCTTTCGGCATTTTGTGCTTAATTCCGTCACGGGTAATTTGCGGCGGCGGGGAGTGAAGAATAAAAACTAATTTTGACCGGCACAAATATCATTTTATGCAAATACTTTTGGTACATTCTTTGGCACTTTCCGACTTCTTCCAATTAGAATAAATTAACAGTTTCTTTAAATCGTCATTATTACCCTTTACTCTTTCCCTTTTCGTCTAACAATTCCAATGTTTGAACTGCTTCAGCTCTTCACGTACTCATTCCCACAATTGCCATTACTTTGTCGACTCGGTGGAGGGCTGCACTTTACTGGCAATGCTTGCTGAGCAAGTCGCGGCGAAGCTTCCCCCTTCACTGTGCCATTCTCACCACCCCCACTCACCGAAGTTGGAACATCACCAGGCAAGTCTGGGATGGCATCATTTGGCTTAAACTTGGGCTTAGGCAATTGCCAATTCGATATTTGAACTTCAGGGCGAACACCGGGACCCCCTTAAACTTGTGCCTCGGGCAATTGCCAATTCGATATTTGAACTTCAGGGCGAACACCCGGACCCCCTTAAACTTGTGCCTCGGGCAATTGCCAATTCGATATTTGAACTTCAGGGCGAACACCCGGACCCCCTTAAACTTGTGCCTTGGGCAATTGCCAATTCGATATTTGAACTTCAGGGCGAACACCCGGACCCCCTTAAACTTGTGCCTCGGGCAATTGCCAATTCGATATTTGAACTTCAGGGCGAACACCCGGACCCCCTTAAACTTGTGCCTTGGGCAATTGCCAATTGGATATTTGAACTTCAGGGCGAACAACCGGACCCCCTTAAACTTGTGCCTCGGGCAATTGCCAATTCGATATTTGAACTTCAGGGCGAACACCCGGACCCCCTTAAACTTGTGCCTCGGGCAATTGCCAATTCGATATTTGAACTTCAGGGCGAACACCCGGACCCCCTTAAACTTGTGCCTCGGGCAATTGCCAATTCGATATTTGAACTTCAGGGCGAACACCCGGACCCCCTTAAACTTGTGCCTCGGGCAATTGCCAATTTGATATTTGAACTTCAGGGCGAACACCCGGACCCCCTTAAACTTGTGCCTCGGGCAATTGCCAATTCGATATTTGAACTTCAGGGCGAACACCGGGACCCCCTTAAACTTGTGCCTCGGGCAATTGCCAATTCGATATTTGAACTTCAGGGCGAACACCCGGACCCCCTTAAACTTGTGCCTCGGGCAATTGCCAATTCGATATTTGAACTTCAGGGCGAACACCGGGACCCCCTTAAACTTGTGCCTCGGGCAATTGCCAATTCGATATTTGAACTTCAGGGCGAACACCCGGACCCCCTTAAACTTGTGCCTCGGGCAATTGCCAATTCGATATTTGAACTTCAGGGCGAACACCCGGACCCCCTTAAACTTGTGCCTCGGGCAATTGCCAATTCGATATTTGAACTTCAGGGCGAACAACCGGACCCCCTTAAACTTGTGCCTCGGGCAATTGCCAATTCGATATTTGAACTTCAGGGCGAACACCCGGACCCCCTTAAACTTGTGCCTTGGGCAATTGCCAATTTGATATTTGAACTTCAGGGCGAACACCCGGACCCCCTTAAACTTGTGCCTCGGGCAATTGCCAATTCGATATTTGAACTTCAGGGCGAACACCGGACCCCCTTAAACTTGTGCCTCGGGCAATTGCCAATTCGATATTTGAACTTCAGGGCGAACACCCGGACCCCCTTAAACTTGTGCCTCGGGCAATTGCCAATTCGATATTTGAACTTCAGGGCGAACACCCGGACCCCCTTAAACTTGTGCCTCGGGCAATTGCCAATTCGATATTTGAACTTCAGGGCGAACACCGGACCCCCTTAAACTTGTGCCTCGGGCAATTGCCAATTCGATATTTGAACTTCAGGGCGAACACCCGGACCCCCTTAAACTTGTGCCTCGGGCAATTGCCAATTCGATATTTGAACTTCAGGGCGAACACCCGGACCCCCTTAAACTTGTGCCTCGGGCAATTGCCAATTCGATATTTGAACTTCAGGGCGAACACCCGGACCCCCTTAAACTTGTGCCTCGGGCAATTGCCAATTCGATATTTGAACTTCAGGGCGAACAACCGGACCCCCTTAAACTTGTGCCTCGGGCAATTGCCAATTCGATATTTGAACTTCAGGGCGAACACCCGGACCCCCTTAAACTTGTGCCTCGGGCAATTGCCAATTCGATATTTGAACTTCAGGGCGAACACCCGGACCCCCTTAAACTTGTGCCTCGGGCAATTGCCAATTCGATATTTGAACTTCAGGGCGAACACCCGGACCCCCTTAAACTTGTGCCTCGGGCAATTGCCAATTCGATATTTGAACTTCAGGGCGAACACCCCGGACCCCCTTAAACTTGTGCCTCGGGCAATTGCCAATTCGATATTTGAACTTCAGGGCGAACACCCGGACCCCCTTAAACTTGTGCCTCGGGCAATTGCCAATTCGATATTTGAACTTCAGGGCGAACACCCGGACCCCCTTAAACTTGTGCCTCGGGCAATTGCCAATTCGATATTTGAACTTCAGGGCGAACACCCGGGACCCCCTTAAACTTGTGCCTCGGGCAATTGCCAATTCGATATTTGAACTTCAGGGCGAACACCGGGACCCCCTTAAACTTGTGCCTCGGGCAATTGCCAATTCGATATTTGAACTTCAGGGCGAACACCCGGACCCCCTTAAACTTGTGCCTCGGGCAATTGCCAATTCGATATTTGAACTTCAGGGCGAACACCCGGACCCCCTTAAACTTGTGCCTCGGGCAATTGCCAATTCGATATTTGAACTTCAGGGCGAACAACCGGACCCCCTTAAACTTGTGCCTCGGGCAATTGCCAATTCGATATTTGAACTTCAGGGCGAACACCCGGACCCCCTTAAACTTGTGCCTCGGGCAATTGCCAATTCGATATTTGAACTTCAGGGCGAACACCCGGACCCCCTTAAACTTGTGCCTTGGGCAATTGCCAATTTGATATTTGAACTTCAGGGCGAACAACCGGACCCCCTTAAACTTGTGCCTCGGGCAATTGCCAATTCGATATTTGAACTTCAGGGCGAACACCCGGACCCCCTTAAACTTGTGCCTCGGGCAATTGCCAATTCGATATTTGAACTTCAGGGCGAACACCCGGACCCCCTTAAACTTGTGCCTCGGGCAATTGCCAATTCGATATTTGAACTTCAGGGCGAACACCCGGACCCCCTTAAACTTGTGCCTCGGGCAATTGCCAATTCGATATTTGAACTTCAGGGCGAACACCCGGACCCCCACCTGCAACAGTCCAGCAGCAGCTCTTCCCTGGCGGACGAAAATTCGAACGATTCGCTGGCCATGCGAAGGGAACATTTTGAGGGGGACGGCGACAACGGCAACAGAAGAGACGGCCCGACGGCGGCAAACGAACGGTGGGCGAAGAAAGCGTTTTTTGTTGGTTATTTAAACGAATTGGGAAGCATATAAAGTTAGAATTGGAGCTTGAGAAAGCCAGGCTAAAGGCACCCCCTCAAGACAAATGGCCTTTGAATTTGGCATTTAAGCAAGTTGATGACGGCATTTCAGTGTGAAAGTGTGGCCATGGCATTTGAACGTAGCCGAACAAAATATTACATAAAACAAAATTAAAATTGCCGATGCCATAAATGCCGCAATGAATTCCCATAATCATTCATTCGTATAATGTGAAAAGCCTTTTTTCGTTTGCTTTAATTTGTTCGCACACTTTAAGCTTTTTATTTAGTTTCAAATTGGCATAAGCGACCATTTCCATGACCACCGATCAGCCCCCCCCCAACCCCCAACCAACCAACAAACCAACCAACCAATGTTCACTTTCATTGCTTCTCTCCCACATCCGTCCATATTTACTCTGCCCACTTCTTTATCAACCCACGGCCATCTTTGGCGGATCATCCCCCCTGTCCCCCCCCCCCCCCCCCCTCCAGACTCCGTTTGGCCTAGTCTAATCAAATGCACGTTGTCTTCGTCCAAATACACTTTTTGTCTCAATTCATCCGCGAATTTAGATAATTTGCTGTCAAACCTCTAAAATGGCATTCACAATATTAATAAAAGCGAGTTCCTCTTTCTAATTTTATATAATTTCTTCTCACGTTTTCTCACTAAATTACAATTTGTGCAAACAAAATAAGTTGATTACAGCAACGCCCCCCCCCCCCCCCAATAATTGCGCAAAAAGGCCATAAAAGAAGTTCATGGGAGGGGGAAGGAATGATTCTTTTCGTCATTCCAACCGGTTGGGTGATGGATGGACCGCGACGTTTTTGGACTCTAAAAATGCATAATATTGAATTGGACAAAGCATTGAACAGGCTAATCGCGCGATCAAGCCATCGCTCGGCTTAACCCGTCGCATTGGGCCAATTCCTTCCAATCATCGATCGCCCCGTTGTCTAATCCCATCCCCCCCCCCCCAAATTACCTTTGTTCGCAGCGGCTCCCGAAAATGTGCACAGCAAATAACCAATTAACTGAACGACGCCCGCACATGGCCGAGAGCCAATCGGATCAAAATAGGCCAAAACAAATTGGAGGCCGGGGGGGGGGGTGAACAGTCCCTCCCACCCTATCGTTCCTATTCTTCAACGGCAGTCCATCCACCAGGCCAAAGTGAATTCAGCAGTTTTAGGCCCAAACAAATTCCGTCGTAATTGTCTCAATTCCAATTCATTGTCTGTGCCAAATGTCTGGTTGCTTCGGGGGCCGTTCCTTCCCCAACGGCGTTGGTGCCGCAAGTACTGTTCGCCAATGTCCTCCCTCAAGTCCCAATTTGTTGCGCACACTGGTGCTTCGGTTGCTGAATATTTTAGAGCGGAATGGGAGAAATCGGAAGAATGACTTGAGAGAAAAGGGACGGAGGCTGAATCAGTTCATTGGATTGAAGAAGAAGAGGTCTCTGGTCGATTTGGGAGGGTGCCATTGGGTGGGAAGTGGTTGACTTAGAGGTCTATGCCCTAAATATTAGTGGTTTTGACATTTTCAAAAATTTCAGTGCCGAAGTGAATGAATGTGACAGTGTGGAGTTTGGTCATCTGGAGTTGGCCGACCTGAAGACGGTTTCCACACTGGGGGTTGGAGGATTCGGACGGGTCAATTTGGTCAAGCACTTCGACACTGACAGAGTGTACGCGTTGAAAGTGCTGAACAAGCGCCATGTCAAGGAGATGAACCAGGTGAGGATGGCGTTTGACAGTCTGTCTCAGAGGCAGAACAAAACGACGGGTCATTTCAAATTCGAGTTTATCCGTTCAGGTTGAACATGTCCTCAACGAACGCAGCATTTTGCTGAGCTGTCATTGCGACTTCATCGTGCGTCTGTACAAAACGTTTCGAGACGCCGAAAAGCTTTACATGCTAATGGAATATTGCCCCGGCGGCGAAGTGTGGACGATGCTCAGAAATTGGGGCCGTTTCGACGAGCCCACCGCCCGCTTTTATTGTGCCTCAGCATTGGAGGCATTCGATTACCTACACCGGCGAATGATCATCTACAGGGACTTGAAGCCGGAGAACATGCTGCTGGACGCCAACGGAAACCCGAAACTCGTCGATTTCGGATTCGCTAAGAAGTTGCAGTCGGATGGCTCCCGGGCATGGACATTCTGCGGGACGGCGGTGGGACACTTTGCCGAAACGCACAATGTTTGATGCATTTCGTCCGGTTAAGGAATACGTGGCGCCCGAAGTGATTCTTAATAAGGGCCAGGACTGTGCGGTCGACCTTTGGTCCCTGGGCATTTTTATGTTCGAACTTCTCTCCGGCAGTCCGCCCTTTGCCTCCACAGATCCGATGCACACGTAAGGGCATTTGCGTAACGCGTCCGACCCAAACACAAACTTCCTCAGGTACAATTCAATTCTGAGAGGCGTCCAGTTGCTGGCATGGCCCCGGTACATGGGCGACAACGCGCGCAATTTGATTTGCAAATTCTGTCGACGCGACCCGACGCAGCGTTTGGGCTACGGACGGATAGAGGACGCCCGGCAGGACATCTGGTGAGGCGCCTCGACTCGACTCGACTCGACTCATTACAATTCAAAAAACCACCAAAATTGGAGCAATTTTTCCGACGCACCGAAAATGACAAAAATTGTTTTTTTCCTTTTATTAAAGAGACCACCGCCCGTATTTTTCAGGTTCAAAGGCTTCGATTTTGCTTCCTTTCGACGTCAGACAATGCGCCCGCCAATCCGACCAAAAGTAAGTGTAAAAATGGCCCCGGGGTTTTTAGTCTTTTGCTTTCTTTTTTTTACTGAAATTCCCTTGCCGACATTTTGAGAACGAATTTTGGTGGTTTAAGATTCGCGGTCTGACAGACACTCAGAACTTCGACCGGTACCCTTCGACAGATAATTTCGCATGCGGTTCCGATGAGAGCGGATGGGACGACGATTTTTGACCTTCTGTGGAGGCATTTTCTCTCTTCCATTTTCCTTTAACACTTTTCTGTATGTAAAAGCGTGCATTTCATTTTTTCATTTTTCTTAGCGCCATGTGGAGTTCAATAAAGACAGACGCCGTAATGAATAGAGAATAACGGGAAGATGCACCTATGCCAAATGGCGGACATTGCCTGTAGTTAGAGATATTACATTAGAGCCCGGCGGGAACGGGATTCCCGCGGGAAAAGTGCGGGATTCCCGGTCCCGTTCCCGCACTTTTTTGCCGAGCGGGATTTTTTGCGGGAACGGGAAAAATGCGGGATTCCCGTCCCGCACTTTTTAAAATTCCCGCTCCCGCAATTTTGATTTTAGCATTTTTCCCGTTCCCGCAAATAATTCCTTGGCGAAATGTTTCAAAATAACAATTTTGGACCAATTTTCATCACAAAACGCCTTCAAATTTTAAAATTTTTTTAACGGCGGCGCCTATCGGCACCGCCAAACCCCTCAATATGTGCCATATTGTTGGTTTTGAATTTGCATCATTTAAGATTTATGTAACAAATTTTTGTTAAAGAACTTGAAAGTGAATTATGATCCGGCCCACTTCAATTTTTAAAAAGCTTCAAAAATTCAAAAAAGCTAATTCCGGACCCATCCAAATGCTTTCACTTTTAACTCACAATGGAGAGATGCACAAAATATTGAACGTACATATACAAAAAAAAATTTGCAAAAGTATTCCGACGAAAAATACAAGCCATTTGAGCAAGAATAAATATTTTTTGTTTTGATAAAAATATATTACTGTGTGTAAACTGAACCCTAGCCGGCCTACAGGGGTAGGAAACCCGACTTGAACCGCGCGGGCTTTTAGATTAATATCATATTTTTGCTTAGTGATGGAATTTTGGTGTATGAAGTGTCGTTTCGTGTATGAAATGTCGGCGCCCCGAAAGTGTGCCTTCCTCTTTTTTCACACTTGGGTTTTTCCGTTTCTTTTCAATATTATGGTCAGTTAGATTATTCCACAATAATTTCGTCTTTTAGCAACAGAAATCTAGTTAAATAAACGGTTCAAATGTTAATTGCCTTTGCCGCTCGAGTTCGGCTTCTCTCTTCTCGTCATGCGATTGCGGCACATCGTCATTATTCTGCAGCCGTTCTGGATCCGCACGATCAGCTTAAGGATTCGGACAAGCCGATGGGTGAGCAGATGAATCCTTCTTTCAACAAGGTCTTTTCCTTAGCATCCATTGAAAAACTTCTCTTTCGATTCCGAGCAGATGGTCGACTACTACTTCGACAAGGGTGCCGCAGTTATCGAGTCGAAAATCCTTTTGCCGGCTGCTTGCGAGAAGACCATCCATCTGGGTAATGCTCATCGGATTCAAGCAAAGGTTTGGTTGCTTTAGAAATATTTCAAAGGAATTTTTTTGTTGAGGTAATCGCCGAGGCTGCCAACGGACCGACTACTCCGGCCGCGGATTTGGTTCTGTTGGAGCGTGGTGATTGTCTTATTGTTCCGGACATGTTCATCAACAGCGGCGGTGTCACCGTGTCTTTCTTCGAATGGCTCAAGAACCTCAACCACGTTTCCTTCGGACGGCTGACATTTAAATACGAGCGGGACTCAAACTATCTTTTGCTGGGTTAGATCTAATCTTGGGCACGGGTTTATTGAATCTTCTCTTTAGGGTCCGTGCAGCAATCTCTGGAACGGACCTTTGGCCGCACTGTTCCGATCGACCCGAGCGAGGCGTTTCAGGCGCGCATTGCTGGAGCCAGTGAAAAGGATATTGTCCACTCGGTAAGAGAAAAAACAACGTATTCATCCGTGCCGTTCCTTTTATAAAACAGGGATTGGAGTACACGATGAACCGGTCGGCCAAGCAAATCATTGCCACGGCGGAGAAGTACAACTTGGGCATGGACCTTCGCACTGCGGCGTATGCAAATTGATTATTGTAACCATTTCTCTGTTCTCATGTATTATTTTGTCATTTTTTTCTTTGCCATATTTCAAGGCTGCTTTCTGCCATAATTTTCCCGGTTTCTTTTTTTCAGCCCAACATAATGTAAAATAATGTTCATTTTAACGTGCCATTTATTTAACTAGTCAGGAAATTGAAATAAATTAATTAATTTTGCGTGTTTTGAGTTCGCCGCGTTGGTAATAGTTTGGCTGGTGCCCCACATTTAAAAAAAGTATTTTTTTTTTGTTTCAAAGTCGATAAAAAGGCCTTTCTAGGGGTTTCGTGGATGTAAAATCCGAATCTGACATTAGTTTCGACCTATTCTGAACCCCTGACCCTAATTTGAACAATTTTTCAAAAATTCAAGATCTACCAAAAATCAGTTTTATTGCACAAAACGTCCGAATTCGAGTCCGGGGGTTTGAAATTAGTCGAAATAGAGGTCGGATTCGGATTCTACGCCCCCGAATACCCCTAGAAAGGCCTTTTTATCGACTTTGAAACAAAAAAATAATTTTTTTAAATGTGGGGCACCAGCCAAACTATTACCGCCGCGTTTTATCCCGACGACCGGAATGCTTCGATATTTTCCGTAACTTCGAATGACCGCATCGTCAAATGGAGTCATAATTTTATGGCGTATCAGCGAACCCGGAACCCCCCCCCCCCCTCCCTCGTTTAAAAAAAAACCGCGCACAAAGAAAGAAAAACTTTAGTGGCAATAAATCAGCTTCCGAGTCAAACGAAATTTTAGCTCGGGCTACCCTTGCAATTTTTGGTTTCAGATGGCCCCGGCTCAGCCGAGCTGCTCAAATAAGCTATGATTCTGAATTTTCATTTTTAACAACGACAAACAACAATAGATGATGGTCATCAATAATCACCGCAGACAATTTCGCATTCCCCGTCGTCCCTTCACGCGTGCCCATACTGCTCGAGGATTTTGTCGAACGGAGCGGTCTTTGCCTTTGCGTTTTCGATCGCCCGCCTCTTCAGCTTCAGCTCGGCCTTTTTCTTCTCGTGGAAGGCAGCACCCCGAACCTTTCGCTTCGTCTCCAGTTTTTCCACAACGCCCTGATACTGCCAGCCGACTTCATGAGCGAGGCGACCCACTAAAATTAATAGAATTAGCAATTGTAAAAAAGTCTCCCGCATCTCATCACCAATCAAGACCGGGGAAAGAACTTGTTCCACAACCTTAACCAATTCAGGAATTCTTAAAGCCACTCGAAAAGAGAAGCTAACCGATTGGACAAATATCAAAAAGTTTTGTCCAGAAACCCCAAAATTGTTTATCAAGTGTTAAGGCTGTAAATTGTTTGAAACTTGTCCAATCGCAGTTAATTTTTTTCCTAAAACGTGGAACGCGCTGTGGCTGAGTATTAAATTCCGTTTGGCTCTAAGTGCACGCCCATACAATGCTTCTTTTCACCTGTGCAGTATTTGCGACGCGGTTTCAACGCAATATGACGAAGAGAGTTGGGCAGCACAAATTTCTTCTTGGTGTCGTAAGGTTGCGGACAGCCGTCAAAATATTTTAACTTCTTCAATGCCTCCATCCCTCGAGCTGTCTTGTGCGGAAGCATTCCGCGTACCTAAAACGTTTAATTTACAACTGCTTGCTTATAACAACAACAATTTTATTAGAACTTACAAAAAGATTATATTTATGTGTGAAAAACTACGTGCTCTTTTTAGTCACACGAACACACTTTTATTGGGCCAATCGATGAATTGCCGTATCTTTTAGACCAAAATACACTCGGAAATGGAGATAAATTTCGGAAAAAATTCGAAGGCTTAAATAAAAGTTTTTGTAGCATGTATAGAACCTCCAAAATTTTCTATCGCCTTAAACTCTTGGAATAGTTTGAAATTGTAAACTAGAAAGGGTAATACTGAAGATTGTGTCCCGTATTTTTTGATTTCTAAGTTGAGAAAAAGGTGTTTCTAGGTTCGGGGGTTCGGATTTGTCGGAATGGATGTCAGAGTCGAATTCTATGCCCCCGAATACCCCTAGAAACACCTTTTTCTCAACTTAGAAAAGTTTTAATTTTTTTTCTTCGAAATGCGGGGCACGATCTTCAGTATTACCCTAGAAAGTAAACATTTTTTAGCGTATTTTGGGGTTTCCGGACCACCAAAGCAAGTGACTGATCAAATTATCACGGGGGCCAACTTTTCTGCCCGGTCAAAAACTTGGTGCGACCTGGCGAAAGTAACCAAGAAGGGGAGGGGGTGATGGGTTTGTTGTGGAATTGGATGGCGTTGCAATAATCCTCTTTAATGTTTATAAAAGATATGCAATACATCGATTGCCCAATGCCAACAAGTGATTGGTGTTGGACGGGAATCAGATTGCGTAAAATGAAGGCTCTACTCAGTTCTACGCCTCCGAAAATCGGGAACAGCGTCTTCTCGGCATGTAAAATTCAAGTGATAAGGCACGAAACTGACTATTACCTACATCTAACAAATCTCAAATTCACAAAAGCTCGTACCACACCTTGTTTTTTGTAATAAATACTGAGTCCAAGTCACTTAGGAATGAATCATTACAAGTTGCTATTTAAAATTTAAATAAACCGTGCGCCAGAAAATTCGTGACGGTGCGCGATAGTGGAAAGGTCCGCGAGCTGGCTTCACATTGCAACGTTTACGCAAAAATGCGAGGAACTTCAGTTTGGAACGGTGAAAGTTGCCGGAAATGTTAATCGCTTCGCCTTAATTAACATTTTAGTCAGAATAATAAAATCTTTTTAACTTACAGCGCACAATTACAATCTTTTGCCCAAGCAAAAGTTGTTTGGCTACAACAGCGGCCAGACGTCCCAGCAAATGGTTCTTCCCATCGATTATAATTGGTTTGGTCGAAAATCCCATCCCGAAGAATAATTCTGTTTTTTTATCCTTCCTTCGTAATTAATGCAAATCAAAATTAAATAAGAAATACGCGTTTGACGCCGAACTTAAAACTTGCTAATATTGGAAAAACGATTCGCTGCAGGCCATTAGCCATTAATCGCTAGGGTAGCACAGACAAAGAATCAAAGTTAGACAGTGATGATCTTTTACACACAAACTAGCGAATCGGGCGCCCTTCAGTTTTACTAATTAGGGTGCGGATTTTTAGGATTTAACCCATTTTTTATGAAGCTTTGTTTTGATTTTTTAAATTCATGTAACTCGCCCACACCAAAATCAGCTCACAGGCAACAAAATAATCGATAAAAGATGAGTCTATTACTTCGTCGTCGAATGGCACGACGACAGTAAGCCAAAATCGGACAAAATGTCCGGTGGTGGGGAAACGTTTTTCAATTGATATTTTATATGTATGTACATACAGCAGGTACATAATGTACTTGAAATTGGATGAATTTGGCATTTCAAAAGTGTCTGATTTCCAACATTGCCTGCAACGAAGCCTTGGAGAGGTGAGAGAGCGAATGGAAAAGGTCGAATCGTGTAATGGAATGTAAAGAGAAGGGGGGGGGGGGGGGGGGATACGTGGAGAAAGGGCGGGGGTGCAGATGGGGGAGGGGGTAAGAACCCTCCCCCGGTCTTCATCCGACCGCATTGGGCACCATACATGTTGGGGAGTTGGGGAGGAGGAAAGAAGCCCTTTCCCATCCCTCCACCTCCCCCCTTCCCCCACCCACCGACGACCGACATTCGAGCGAAGGGCGCCCGCACGCCGCCCGGTCCTCTCAAACAACGGACGATGACGACCGGCCGCCGTGTCGAAACGACGACCGAATAGATCGATACTCGCCATACATACTTCCTCCTTCAGCCATCCCAACATTTCGCTCATCAGTTTTCCATCTCCACCCCCCCCCCCCACCCCCATCCCCCCCCTCACCCCCACCCATCCATTCTTCCGACCTCAATCCCTACCCTCAACCACCAAATGTACATGGGACCGATGGAATAATGATAGGGAAGGAAGGGAAGGGAATTGGTTTGTGCTGCTGCTTGTGCTATGTGCAAGTGCACCGTTAATTTGTGTTCAAAACAGTAAATGATATAAACGGGAACAAACCCTATACTGTAACTACAGCCTGTCAGTTTCTACTTCCCTACATTCTCAACAGGGATGATCGGAATTCCGTTGTTTTTGGCGTTTTTCAGTTAAAATGCCCTTTTTACGGAAAAAAAATACATATGCACCCTTAAAAAATGGTATTTTAGTGAACGAGTTTGTCAATTTTTAGTTAAATTTTCAAAAATATGTAAGTGTCGATAAAACAAGTCACAATTTTTAATAATTTTTTAATTCGCTTTGAAAAAATTTCCGTTTTCCGTTGTTTTTTGGCCGTTTTCCAAAAAAAATGTTCCGTTTTTTCAAAATAGATTACCGACCATCCCTATTCTCACTATGAATTGGATTTTTGCCAACAAATAAAACAATGCAAAATAACAACAAGCCACATTATTTTTTATTAAGTACTATTATATGAGGAGCTTTAAAGGTGCTAATTGAAAGAGCTAAAAGGTTCAATGGATAATTGGTACTCGAAGGAATTCATTTCATCCTCACAAACGGCAGCACGACTCGTCTTTAACATTAATAATTGGTAGGTCCGGATTGGCTGAAATTTTTGCTCTCGAAAGTAACAAAATAAAAATTCAAAAAAGCGACTAAACATATTGACCACCCGAAAATGAAGTCATTAATTACAACATGTTCACTCAGAAACCAAACCAAATGATTGAAAAAGCAATATATCAATGAAAAGCCCTCAAAAATCGGGACTCCACCACTTGGGGTTTCCCGGATATCGGTCTACCTTTGAATGGAAATCCTGAACAATACGCCAAATTCGAATTTTGCAATTTCTAAATTGGGTTTTGTCCACAGCGTTGACCTCAGCAAAGTGCTCCAATTGCGACCCAACCGACCGCCCGATGCCAAGGGGAGAGAGTCTTTTGTGTACATAATGGACGGTGCGGTGGTTCGGAGCATCAAAGATTTACCGATTGACGAACTGACGCCATGGAACTGTGAGTCCGATCGTTGCATGGAAATGCGTGGTTTTTGGGCAAATTTGTTTAAAAACTGTTTTTCAGCAAAGAAATGCAAATCGTCCACTCGCTTCAGCTCCGTCCAGTTTGATGCAGAAAAGAATTCGCTCGTTTTCAACCGTTATATAATCTCCGACGCGGCTAATGTCGAGAGACCCGAATGTCTAATAGGTCCTATCTGATTTGGAACTTTTCTAATGGCACCTTTTCAGCGTGTTATTACTGCAAGCATCCCATATTCAACCTTGTCAAAAAAGTAGGGAAGGGGGCAGGTGCGTATTTAGGATTTTGTCTGGGGGGGCACCAAAACACTTTTTGGGAGGGGGATATTTTTTCGGTTTTACTGCATTTTTGTGGAGAATTTTTAAACATAAATTTTATTTGAGAATTCTGCTTCACTTCTGTGGGGCTGATGGGCTGAAAAAATTTGGAATTTTTGCTCAATTTGTACCCAAAATTTTGCGGTGAGAGGGGGTAGGCGGTACCGGTTACGTGCCCCCGGGTACCCCCCCCCCCCCCCCCCCCCCCCCCCCCTATAAATACGTGCCTGGAAGGGGAGGGGTCTCCGTTGTTAGGTATAAAACAAATTCAGATTTATTACGCCTGTGACTCCAATCGAGAGCGATGTTTGCCCGGTTAGCTGCACTTTCTTTTGTGTTTTGGAGCTCGGAATTTTGAAAAACTCGGGTTCAATCAGACAAGGGTAGTGCAGGAATAAAAAATAAAAAATCAGGCTAGCTGGATTTGCGTTGATCAGTCGATTTCAGGCACTTTTGTGATTTTCATCTATGAATTTGCTCATGCCGAGGTTCTCTACCGTACTTACGGCGCGTACCGTATTTCGGCTAACAATTCGATGTCCTCCACGCCGCAACAACATTCGTCTCAGCCAATGCCCTCCCAGCAGCCCCAAACCCAACCACAGCCTATCCATCAGCAACAGCCCAACACCAACTCTATCCAACGCTATTTTGAGAACGTTCCGCTCAAAATGGAAGACTTTATCATGGACGACGGAGGAGGAGTGCCGACGGAGGATTCTTACGAGTTGGACTCGTACCTTCAAGGCACACCCAACACGAGCTGTTTGGAGGACATTCTTGAGGTGGACGGACCCATCTCGGGAACAACAGTTTCAGATTGGTTTTTTCAAGGCTTGTAACAGCGCCTCGTTGAAGCGAAGCCACGGAACGAATTTTCCTAATGACTCTGCCGCTCTTTTACCTCAATTAAAACGAATAAAACGGTCCAACAGCGAGCAGCCGGATCCTTCAAATGGAATATCGCCAAAATCGGGGTGATTTGTTTTTTGATTCGATTCCTTCTTTACTAATCCATGTCATTCATTCACCAAACAGTGGCTGCCTTAGCAGTGCAAACGAATCGTCCAACCATTTTCGACATTTCTTCACAACCGATGGACTGCTTGAAAATTTTCGAAAGAATTGCCTTTGCAATCGGGAGGAATTGGCCGATCTATTGGATAAATTGGACGATCAAATAATTGTCAGAGATGAACTGCGTACAAATGAAGGCACTTTTGGTGAAAGTGCCGTTGTTGAGGGGACAGATGCGGTCATTGGAGGCTGCTTATTGGTTCGCTTCTTTAGTCAGCCTTTTGATTGACATTTTCTTTTGTTTAAGGTGGATTGTACGTTTCTCGTTGAGAATCTGTACTTCACCATACTGTGGTTCAGAAACTGCACCTTTCTCGACCCCAACAATTCGCCACTTATTCATCCGATCGCCGCGTTAATATCTTCGAGAAGTCAACCTGACGATCAGCAATATTTGATCAATCAGTTCAGCACTGAAATTTTTGAAGGGGAGTCGAAAGGAATTTGTCGGTGGGTCTTTGAATTCTGACATTAGTGGTGAATAGATTGAATTGTTCACAGTTCGGTGATGGTGTCGTCCGATTGCGATGATTCCGACTCCGGCAACTTTATCGCCTCTGCTCTTTTCTCATATCCCTGCGTTCGTCTGTTTCCCTTTGATCAAATCAAACGGATTTTGCATCATAAAGTCACTTTTCTGAACGAGGAAGAACTCCTCTTTAAAGTGGAGGACGACCTTTTCCGTCCCGAAGATGGCCTTCTCAATTCTTTGCTTAGTTTTGAGCAATTTGCTCGGCGATTGCACATAATGGAAAAAGGGTGGCCCAGCGGCTTCCGGATGTGGTGAATAAAATAAACAATAATGTAAACAAAACTGACTTAAAATCATTCAAAAATTGAGGTTTCGAGAGAAAAGCGGATGGATTTACGAACGATGTTCCCTGGTCGCCCGGATAAAGGCCGGATTTACGCAGAACGACGCACTTTTTGACATGAGCGAGGCTTTGGCGCCGTTGAAGGAAACCCTCCGGCAAAATCTTTCGGCCACTTTGGAGGAATTTTGCGACAGCGACCCGAATTCGGCACTGCAAAATGCCATTTCTACAGCGGAGCAAGTGTTCACAGGCAAATTTTTACAAGCTGCTTTTAGGCTTAAACCGGGGTGGGTGACTCGACTATTTGTGTTTATTTATAAGATTTCTGCTTATTTGGAATATGTGCCTATTTTAGACTCCAAACTTTTTACTATTTGAGGTGTTACTATAGTAAGAAAATTTTAGGCCGTCTTGCTTTAAACAAATGGCCTTTTTGCTTTAATTTGAAATGAGTTCTTCAGACCTCTTGATCAGAGCCGTACACTCCGTGATCAGCTCGACGAATGATCAGAGCAATTCGTACAGTGTTCGATTGCACCCCGCGAAAGCGCACTTTTGGATTGGTTCTCCACAATGGGCGCAGCTTTCGGCACAAGGCAAACTTTTTGTACAAAATTCAATTAATTACCTCCGTTTAAATTTTACAGAACGCCGCGAATGTCTGTCAAACTTGGGCCTTTCCGCACTGAGTGCCGCGGGCACACTCTCAGCGAATTCTTTTGATCCATTAATATTTACAGGCAATTTGTTTACAAATTAGTTTCATTATTTATTAATTATTGAGGTGAATAATGTTTTCAGGGTTAAGTCGTTCCCAAAAGATGGATTTGTTGTCTCGTGCAAATGCCCTCGACGTTCTCAGCCTCGTGGACAATGCCCAAAAAAAGCGTTTTGTTGTTGAGGACGTTTCCGGTCAGCGTGCCTTTTATGTATGCAACGAGTCCAGATCGGTCCAATGCCAATGCCAACCCAACGGTAAGAATAGAGGGAATTGTGCCGATGACAGTTTCTTTTATCAGCTCGGACTTTCCAACTCTGCGAACATATTCTTGCCATTGTTATAAAAGACAATTGTTTTGCGAGGAGAGTGGGTGAAATGATCAGTCAAAGCAGGGGACGGACCGCAACGGCAGCGAATTCGGCGACAATGGTCAACGGACTTCAATTAGACAGGTGCAAATTTTGGATAAAAATAATGTTAACTTTCTTTTTTAAGCTCCCCAGTTGTGGAGATCATTTGTTGTTCCTCCAACGGATCAAATACTTAAGCCTTTGGTGGAAAATATCCGTTTAGCTTCCAGTCTCAAGAACACATCGATTCTTAGGCTTGAAACACTGATATTTGTTTGGATTTTGTTTGAGTCTGGGAGCTGTGATTAACATTATTACTTTTTTGTTATTATTTTGTACATCATTCATTCATTTGTATCTTTTTAAGTACTTTTGGTTATGCTCTGGCCTCGGCTTGTAACCAAATTTTGCAGCCATGCTTTTATGTCTTACTCCTACCAAAACTAGGCGAATTTGGAGAATAAAATGTGCAATATTTTTGACCGTTTTTGCAAGATTTTGGCATAGGTACACCCGCCGCTGATCTCGAATATGACTTAGTAGGGGGTAACATAACCGAAAAGTACTTACTTTTTTTTAATTTCTTGATTAAATTCATTTATTTATAATATTGTTTTAAATTTCTTTTAAGACCATTGAGTAATTTTACCTATCGTTTAACTCTGTGTGAAACGTCCGTTTTTTCATTACTGTGTGAAATGTCCGGACACTTTGAAAAAGACATTCATTCCTAAGTTAGTTTTGTTTAGACGATATGTTTTACGGACGGTTTCTTCATTCTCTGCATGGAGAACTCGGAAGTTTGAATTCAGGTTCGACGTGTTCGGGCATTTTTGATCGACATCAATACACTTCTGTTGTTAGCTTGTTCGTCGCGTTTGCTTCAAATCTCGGCGTCCAGTCTGTGCTTCGCTTCTTCGACTCTTGCGTTATCTGAAAAAGCATCGAATTCGTCGTCCGGATCCATTCGCGCGTCGTATTTGTCGCGCGTGGTGAAAGGAGATTTGAAGAGGGATTCGGTGCAGGTGCGTCTCGCTAACGGCGTAAATGGAGCGAGCGACAAAACCTTTCAATTAATTTTAACCACATTAATTTTAACCATTTTTGGGTTATTTCAACTTTAACCGGCTTCTTTCATTTCTGCCCTTTACCTTTCAGTTACAAGTGCTCGAACACTTTGACCAATTATTCTTCGAAATTAATGCTCGTAATGAAAAAAGCGCAGTTTCTCCCACGCTGACGGGCATCGGCAAAATTTTGTCGCGTTTTATGGCCTCTAAAGTGTCAAAAAGAAACGCCGAAATGGACGCACCGATGGGAATTTATTTGCACGGGGCAGTGGGTGAGCAATTTCCGACGAAAATAAAATTTCCAAAATTTGTTTTGACTGTTTAATGGTCGTCCGTTCTTTCGTCACATCGTTTTTGACTTTTCAGGTGGCGGAAAGACAATGTTAATGGACCTATTTTTTGATTGCTTTCAAATTAAAGAGCGCGAGAGAATTCACTTTCACCAATTTATGCAACAATTTCACGCGGGTTTTGTAATCATTGGAATGGTTACAATAAATTGGCGAATTTATTCCAGAATTGCACCGTCTAAAACTGTCTTCGACTGTCCAAACGGATTTGGTCCCAAAAATAGCCGAGGCGATAATCGGACGGGCAAAACTTTTCTGTTTCGACGAATTTCAAGTGGTGGACATTGCGGATGGTGGGCTTAGGGGGGAGGGGGGAGGGGGGGGGGGGATGGACGAAATTAAATTTCATTTTCAAAGATGAAAAAAACTTTGAAAGTTTGGTTCGACTAAAACGAGAATTCTTTTTCATAAGAACACCGCGAAGATTTCTTAGGCGGGACAGACGCTTTGATTTTATATAACTTTTTTATTAAATTAAACTTGTTTTTACAATTTGGTGAAATCTGCAACGTTGTATAAGCTCATAGACCGGTGCTTGGCCTAAAACTGTACATGGAATTTAATTCTTTACAACGCTAATCGATGCCTTTTCTTAGCAATGATTCTCAAACGGCTGTTCACTGAGCTGTTCTCGCGCGGATTGGTTCTGGTGGCGTAAGTGTCCGAATTCATTTACCCGAAATTGTTCCTTTTCATATTTAAAGGACTTCAAACCGTCCACCCTTTGACTTGTACAAAAATGGGCTGCAAAGACATCAATTCGTGCCATTCATTCGGTTGTTGGAACGGAAATGCCACGTAATTTGTCTGGACGCGGGCACTGATTACAGAAAAGTAATCTTTGCGAACAAACCGCCAAAAAGCACTCATTTCAAATGTTCCTTCCAAAGGACAATTCACAGAAACTGGCGGAACACACTTTCTTTGTTGGCACTGGACCCGAAGTTGACACCAAAATGGACATTTCGTTCAAACTTTTGAGTTCGCAGGAAAATGACGGTGGGCATCAGCAAAAATAATTTTACATTAGTCAGAAAAAAGTGCGGGCGGCTCCAAGCCAAAACTCCAAAATAAATTAACAAAAAGAAATTCGGGATTTACAGGCCTTTGCCCTTGGGGCTTTCTCTGTTGGCTTTGGCGTCGTCGGGGGATGGGGCCAAATTTCAAAAAACGATTAGCAAAATTCTCCCCTTTTTTTAGTTGTCGGTCCAAAAACGATTCGCATTTTGGGACGGAACGTCGGAATTGATCGCTGTTGTGGAAGGGTTGCGGACGTTCACTTTGACGAAGTGATTTAAAACCTTTCGCTTTTTCTACAATTTGTGCCCAAATGATTTTAGTTATGCAAAAGGCCGCTGAGTGCCAACGATTATTTGGCCATTTCGCGCGTTTTCCATACGGTGCTGATCCGACGGATTCCCCTTTTTACCCGTGCGAAATTATCCGAAGCGCGCCGTTTTATCACTCTCATCGACACTTTTTACGACCAAAAAGTTTGACAACTAAAAATGAATTTTGTTCATCGTCATCGCTGTTTCTGTTTTGTTGAGGTCCGTGTGATTTGCTCCGCCGATGTCGAACTCGACAAACTCTTCCAATTTGAGAAGCACGCCGAACTGAGCGACACTCAGCGAATGCTGATGGACGATTTGAATGTGGACGAGGAGGAGGTGCCGTCGTTGGGGGTGGGGGTGGGAGGTGCCGTGGTAGGAGAGGGGAGGTGCCGTATGGGGGGGGGGTGGGGGTGGGAGGTGCCGTGGTTGGGGGTGGGGGTGGGAGGTGCCGTCGTTGGGGGTGGGGGTGGGAGGTGCCGTGGTAGGAGAGGGGAGGTGCCGTATGGGGGGGGGTGGGGGTGGGAGGTGCCGTGGTTGGGGGTGGGGGTGGGAGGTGCCGTGGTTGGGGGTGGGGGTGGGAGGTGCCGTGGTTGGGGGTGGGAGAGGGGAGGTGCCGTGTGGGGGGGGGTGGCAGATGCCGTGGTTGGGGGTGGGGCTGGGAGGTGCCGTGGTTGGGGGTGGGGGTGGGAGGTGCCGTGTGGTAGGAGAGGGGAGGTGCCGTGGTAGGAGAGGGGAGGTGCCGTGTGGGGGGGGGGGGTGGCAGATGCCGTGGTTGGGGGTGGGGGTGGGAGGTGCCGTGGTTGGGGGTGGGGGTGGGAGGTGCCGTGGTTGGGGGTGGGGGTGGAGGTGCCGTGGTTGGGGGTGGGGGTGGGAGGTGCCGTGGTTGGGGGTGGGGGTGGAGGTGCCGTGGTTGGGGGTGGGGGTGGGAGGTGCCGTGGTTGGGGTGGGAGAGGGGAGGTGCCGTGTGGGGGGGTGGCAGATGCCGTGGTTGGGGGTGGGGGTGGGAGGTGCCGTGGTTGGGGGTGGGGGTGGGAGGTGCCGTGGTTGGGGGTGGGGGTGGAGGTGCCGTGGTTGGGGGTGGGGGTGGGAGGTGCCGTGGTTGGGGTGGGAGAGGGGAGGTGCCGTGTGGGGGGGGTGGCAGATGCCTTGGTTGGGGGTGGGGGTGGGGGTGGGAGGTGCCGTGGTTGGGGGTGGGGGTGGGAGGTGCCGTGTGGTAGGAGAGGGGAGGTGCCGTGGTAGGAGAGGGGAGGTGCCGTGTGGGGGGGGGGTGGCAGATGCCGTGGTTGGGGGTGGGGGTGGGAGGTGCCGTGGTTGGGGGTGGGGGTGGAGGTGCCGTGGTTGGGGGTGGGGGTGGGAGGTGCCGTGGTTGGGGTGGGAGAGGGGAGGTGCCGTGTGGGGGGGGTGGCAGATGCCTTGGTTGGGGGTGGGGGTGGGGGTGGGAGGTGCCGTGGTTGGGGGTGGGGGTGGGAGGTGCCGTGTGGTAGGAGAGGGGAGGTGCCGTGGTAGGAGAGGGGAGGTGCCGTGTGGGGGGGGGGGTGGCAGATGCCGTGGTTGGGGGTGGGGGTGGGAGGTGCCGTGGTTGGGGGTGGGGGTGGAGGTGCCGTGGTTGGGGGTGGGGGTGGGAGGTGCCGTGGTTGGGGTGGGAGAGGGGAGGTGCCGTGTGGGGGGGGTGGCAGATGCCTTGGTTGGGGGTGGGGGTGGGGGTGGGAGGTGCCGTGGTTGGGGGTGGGGGTGGGAGGTGCCGTGTGGTAGGAGAGGGGAGGTGCCGTGGTAGGAGAGGGGAGGTGCCGTGTGGGGGGGGGGTGGCAGATGCCGTGGTTGGGGGTGGGGGTGGGAGGTGCCGTGGTTGGGGGGGGGGGGGTGGGGGGTGTGGGGGAGGAGTGGGAGGTGCCGTCTTGGGGGTGGGGGTAGGAGGTGTCGTGGTTGGGGGGGGGGGGGGGGGTGGGGGGTGTGGGGGAGGAGTGGGAGGTGCCGTCTTGGGGGTGGGGGTAGGAGGTGCCGTGGTTGGGGAGGGGTGGGAAGTGCCGTGGTTGGGGGGGGGAGGTATATATGGGGGAGAATAATATGAAGAAATGTTTGACGACGACTGATCGAAAGTAATTTAAGGATTCTGCAACAGCAAATGTGTTCAGTGGGTCCGATGAAATGTTTGCTTTTGCCCGAACGGTGTCGCGGATGGCGGAGATGCGCACTGAGGCCTATCAGAAACATCGAAAACCATCCTCTTGAGGAACTTTGCACCCCCACAGAAGATGCACCACTAAAGTAAACCCCGCTGCATTTTGCTCGTTTTGTGGATGATGATGGATTTGAACACGCTCATGCGGAGGACCAATTCATAATTTGATAACGAAAGCTCCTTTCATAGTCATAATTCGCCCTCCCTTTGTTTGGCCTTGTTGTTTGTTGTACATTTTGGTGGGAATGCATATTTCTGCATAAGACTTTTTGCTGTGAATCTTTCGGCGTCGTTTCCTTCCAAAGCGACGGATGTCCGTCCATCCCTTCCTTCCTTCTCTCTCCCTGCTTAGACTTACACTATCCGCGCACAAACTAAATTCACTGTCTCCCGGGTGCACCGTTAAGGTCACTTCCCCCCCCCCCCCGAAAAGCATTCATTAAACCATCGATTTGATCAGTCAAAATCTGTCGTCACCAAAAGAAATGTAAACCGATGCTGCGCTATTTGTCGAATTTTTGATTTATACTGTCCTGGATGGGTTGAAAAACGGCGAGAGGGGGGGGGGGGGGACAAAACGTTCAGTCTTTTACTGTTTTCGTTCACTTCTTTTCGATGTCCCTTCTTCGGGAACGCCTTTCCGTGTTCAGTGCCCTCCTTTTCTTCGCCGTTTCCTTGGCTTTGGCTTTGTCCGCCCTTCTCACTGACTTTTGGGTAGGGTTTCTATTCACTCAATTAACAGAAAATGAAGTTAAAAACAAATTATCCAATTTTTTAATGCAGATTCAGGCGGATGCAATGCGAAGGAATGGCACCGAGTCGAATAAACACCAAATGAACAGCGGACTCTTTCACGGAATTCGTCAGCTCGATTGGACATTTGGGCCAAAACGGAAACACTTTTCGGGTGAAGATTTGGGCGGTAATGAATTCAAATGGGGGGGGGAGGCTGACAATTTGTGACCACTGCCCGACGACCGTTTATATACTGAAAAAGTTTTGTTATTATTCCTTTTCCACCGCACAAAAAGTGTTCGACGAGATCCAATCCGACATAAGCTTCATGGACCGCAATGTTTGGTTTGCCCTTTTGCTGTTCACCGGCCTCGGCCTTCTCTGGAACTTCGTTGGTTTATCAGTAACTCTGAGAAACTCGACAAAGTACGGAAAAGATGCCAAAGGAAAGGAAAATTTACGGCAAAACGACACAGCCGTTGGAACGCTGGGCATTTGCCTGTGGGGAACTCTTACGAGTGAGTTGGCATTGGGATGGTGGCATTTGCCTGTGGGGCACTCTTACGAGTGAGTTGGCATTGGGATGGTGGCATTTGCCTGTGGGGCACTCTTACGAGTGAGTTGGCATTGGGATGGTGGCATTTGCCTGTGGGGCACTCTTACGAGTGAGTTGGCATTGGGATGGTGGCATTTGCCTGTGGGGCACTCTTACGAGTGAGTTGGCATTGGGATGGTGGCATTTGCCTGTGGGGCACTCTTACGAGTGAGTTGGCATTGGGATGGTGGCATTTGCCTGTGGGGCACTCTTACGAGTGAGTTGGCATTGGGATGGTGGCATTTGCCTGTGGGGCACTCTTACGAGTGAGTTGGCATTGGGATGGTGGCATTTGCCTGTGGGGAACTCTTACGAGTGAGTTGGCATTGGGATGGTGGCATTTGCCTGTGGGGAACTCTTACGAGTGAGTTGGCATTGGGATGGTGGCATTTGCCTGTGGGGCACTCTTACGAGTGAGTTGGCATTGGGATGGTGGCATTTGCCTGTGGGGAACTCTTACGAGTGAGTTGGCATTGGGATGGTGGCATTTGCCTGTGGGGAACTCTTACGAGTGAGTTGGCATTGGGATGGTGGCATTTGCCTGTGGGGCACTCTTACGAGTGAGTTGGCATTGGGATGGTGGCATTTGCCTGTGGGGAACTCTTACGAGTGAGTTGGCATTGGGATGGTGGCATTTGCCTGTGGGGCACTCTTACGAGTGAGTTGGCATTGGGATGGTGGCATTTGCCTGTGGGGCACTCTTACGAGTGAGTTGGCATTGGGATGGTGGCATTTGCCTGTGGGGCACTCTTACGAGTGAGTTGGCATTAGAATGGTGGCATTTGCCTGTGGGGCACTCTTACGAGTGAGTTGGCATTAGAATGGTGGCATTTGCCTGTGGGGCACTCTTACGAGTGAGTTGGCATTAGAATGGTGGCATTTGCCTAAGGAGTTCTAAAGATTTTCAGCAATAAAGTTGGCTGTATGAGATAAGTTACATATGTTTTTTATGGATGGATTTTCGGGTCTTTATCGGTAGCCGAACAAATTGATTCCGCCTTTACGCCTTCAGTTGTGTCTTATGGTCTTTCGGCCGCCCTCTTTCTTTGGCAATTTTTCGTCCGACTGCGCCATAATGTGCTGTTGCCCGAACACATTGAGGCCGGCTTCTCATCGGACGGATGCGTCGTGTAATTGGGGGGGGGGGGAGGGATTTGCTTTTGGGTTACGTTAACTTTTTACGTCCAAAATTTGTTTCCTTTCCATTGACCAGAGCTGTGATTCCCCTGGTTGGATGTGTTAAAACGCACGCCTAGGGCGGGGCCAAAACTCATTTGTTAGCTGCAAAAATGATCTTATTCCCAATTCCTTTTCGTTGGAAAAGGTTTTCAAACGTTTAAACTTTCCACAAATGTTCAGTTTGGGCTTCTCCTTCTGGCTTCTGGTCAACGCTGTCTCTGCACAACTGATTCCATGCATTTTGCTCTTTTGGGCGCTAAGTGGGAGGGGAAAGCGAACGGCCGAAGAAGAGAAGTCGAAGGAGCAGGACACCGTTTTCCTCTACTGACAGACGACCAAAATGGAATGGACACGATCAAATTGCACTTACACATCAGCCTTTTTGTTGTTTCTTAAACAATTTAAAACCAAAATTGATTTTTGAGAAATTTTGAGATTTCGAAGTCGATTTGGGTCCGAGGTTAGAAATTGGTTAAAAAGGAGGTTGATTCAGATTCCCGCACCCGAAACCCAAAAACACCTAAGTAAGGCTGTCGGTTAACCATGTTTCGGTTAATCAAACCGAAAACCGAACCGAAATTTTTCGGTTAATCAAACCGATAACCGAACCGAAAAAATGCCGGTTTTCGGTTCGGTTCGGTTTGAAACCGACAGCCTTACTTCTAAGAGACGATAACATAAAAACAATTTGTGAATCTGTATTTGGTCCGATTTTGGCTTGATCTGCATTCGGACCGTTCTGGATTCGGTTCGGTAGTCCCCCACCCAAAAGAACTATTTTCTTGTTAAGATCCCTAAATTATAAATGGAAATTTTCTTGCCCAAAAATACACTATAAAATCACACCTTTTTCAGTTTTAAGCATTATTGATATGCAGTGTACTTTTTTTACATAGGTAACATGTAAAAAACAAGTTTTATGCTACATACATAATATTGTTATTTTTGCACACTTTTTTTCATAACTACCTATTTATGAGTTTTGCAATTTCTCAGTTACCTAACAATTTGGAGATTTTTCTTAACTAAAAATCCTCGCTTTTATAAAACCTAAAATAGGCACCCTAAAAGTACCAACATTTTCGGATCACGATTGAAAAATGAAAACCCCAAAATGAGTTTATCATCATAACATTTTTTGGAAAATTCTATAGAAGGTTCAGAAGAATAAGTTGATTCAATTTACCCCAGCCACGGACAGAAATTTCGAGAATAATTCGTTATTCCTGTTTTATTATCATGCCCCCCCCCTACAAGTAACCGCTCTTATTCTTCAGTTTTCATAAATAATTACAAGTTTTTTTACTTTAAGCAAAGAAAGAAGAAACTTTGATTCTGCTGAAATGTTATTGCACAAATTAATTGTTCCGACAGCGTTGCGTTCCGTGCGTGCGGTGCACTTGCCCGGCACACCGGGCATTTACAACACCAAACCCGTGGACATTCCGAATTGGCACCCGCCCTCATTTTTAAGGTCGTGTCATTTTTTTATGGTCGTGTAAACTGCAATAGAGCCAAATTTTAGTCCTCGAATGGCTTCTCAACTTGGAGATTTGGGCGGCGGCTCAGGAAGGGGTGGGGGCAGTGGCGGAGCTGTGCGCGATGGGGGCGGGGCACTCGGCAAAATGGAAGCTGCTCGTGAGGAAGAATACTTCAACAAACTTGTAAGCACTCAGCCTCCAAATTATCGCTTTGAAATTTAACGTTTTAGAAGCAACAGCAGCTGAAGTTACTGAAGCTGCAGCTCAAACGCGAGCAGGATCATCACGAAGAGCAGGCCAAGCACCATCACGACGTGATGGAACGCAACAAGAAGCGCATCCAAGAGTTGGAGGAGGAATCGAACTCGACGTGAGCGTGCGACGACAGTTATTTGCCAATAGTGATACGAATACATTTAGTCTACGAATTTTTTTTCTATTTTTTTTGTATTGCCTTTTTCAATCTCGTTTTATTTTACTTTATTTATTCTTTTTTTGACTATTTATTTTTATGTTTGTAAAAATTAAACAAATAGGAAAAAGATTTGGCCTGCAAAAATTTAGAGATTCTTGGGGCCGGATTGGTTAATCCTATTGTATTAACAAATTGTGTATATTCCGGAGTTTTGGTTTTGCGAGTTGAGCGGAAGTAAAAAATTTGTCCCCCCTTTTTTGAAAAAATAAAATTGTTCTTAAAGTCATACAAAACGTGTCTAGGTGTTTGGGGTCGGGGCATTCGAATCTAACCTCCATATCGACAAATTTTGAATCCCGGACCCGAATTCGAACAATTAAAATTTCCAAAAATCAATTTGGCCTCAAAATTATTCAAAACATAAAATTACAACGAAAAAGCAAATAATGATCGAATTCATGCTTTTTGGATGGTTTTGAGACCAAAATAAATTTTTGGAAAATTTTTTGTTTTGAAAAATTGTTCGAAAACTCAAAACACGCGAAATTAATCATTCAATTTATTTCAATTTCCTGACTATTTAAATAAATGGCACGTTAAAATGAACATTATTTTACATTATGTTGGGCTGAAAAAAAGAAACCGGGAAAATTATGGCAGAAAGCGGCCCTGAAATATGGCAAAGAAAAAAATGACAAAATAATACATGAGAACAGAGGGATGGACGGAATGGTTACAATAATCAGACAAAAATGAATTGGAGGTGGGAGAGCAACATCTCGGCAACTTGACGACTTATCTCCAGTGCAATACGCAGCAAATCCATGTCGAGATTATCAAACACTAAAAATCACTGTAAATGTGAAAAAGCAAATTGTTCATTTGGGGAATACGCAGTCCCAAACTTACTGTTCTGTTGGTTGCTGGGCAGAATCTCCAGTGTGTGCAGGTACATGCAGGAAATTGCCTCCCGCACCACTACCAAACAAACGGTCGGCTCACATTTGGCCAGCAGCGAGTGGAGTGTGTCCCGCAACAGAAAGGACGCCTGGTACTTCAGGAGAATGCTGGCCTGCAGCGAAAAACATCAACAAAATAGGATGGAAGCAGGGGTCTATCGCCCCCCCCCCCCCCCCTCAACAGCCGTATCCAAACAAGCAAGAATTTTGACAACAAATCCCAAGACGACGTCAGATTCTTCAATTTGGGGAGGAGGGCACAAAAACGCACTTCAACACAGCTGACGAATGTGCTGCCTGCTTCACCGGGATTGCCGTGCAGGGCGCGCGTTTGCACTGCCACACGAGCAAGACCAGGCGCCATAATGAGCAAGGTGGCGAAATTGCGGAGCACCCAAGGCTCCGGATATGCTAAAAGAGAATAATTTTATTGGTTTAAGGAGAATCGCTGACAAATTAAGGACATGAAGAGCGAAACGGCCTGGGAATTCCTTACTTGTGAGCATCTCCAGGAAGTTGAACACTTCCAGCTCATTCCAACGTAACTCCTCAACTTCAGCGATGGTGGACGTTTCCAGCAGCAACGCCACCATTGATGGTAACTCGCCGAGAATCGTATGAGCACTATCCAAATCAGTGATCGGTTCCGTGTAAATACGCTGATAATCCACAAATTCTAAACTTACAATTAGAGAATCGGTTGCTTATGAGTAAGAGAACGAGAAAGAAAGCCAGGGCAGTATTTAGGAAGGGGAAGGGCGGGGAAAAGCCCACCCTTCGAAATAAGTTGAGAAAAAATTGGCACCGTCGGTCACCACCGACTTCTAAAAGCTTCAAAAATTACAATATTTTTAAGTTTGGTTACAAAACTCAACAAACTGAGTCAAAAATTGCAATTTTCTCGGCGGCGGAAAATTTCTTAATAAAAATGCAGTAAAAATGAAACTGTAATAAACAGAAAACTAGACCCATAAAAGTGACTTTTTTAATGGACCCCCCCCAAAAAAAAAGTTTGAAATTTTTTTCTCGATACGGCCCCAAAGAAAGCATTTATTTATGTAATTCAAAAATAAACAAACAAAATTTTAAACCCTTTCCATTGCCGATTTCGTTGTTGTCAGCGTCGTTGAGCTGACCGTGTGCAATGCTGACACCGACCGGAGCGCCAACGATGAGCACCAACCGATGGGCGGTGAGCATTTGGTCGGGCGCCAATAGACGGAGAAGGACGGAAAGACGAAACGCCGCGTGGTGGGGAGAGGGACGCCGATGGCTGCCGACACCGGCGGGCGAGGGACAGCGATGGTCGAGGAAAAGACCGCGGAGCAAACGACGAAGGGCCAACTCCTCCTCCCATTGCGTGTCCTTAAAAACAAAGCATAAATCGAAGAAATGAAACGGTCAAAACTAAAGGAACATTTAATTTGCAATTTACCTCGGAGCGCAAAACGCAGTCAACTCGCTCAACAAAGCCGACAGTGGCGATTAGCGTTTGCATCAAAATGAAGAACTCCTGCTGAGACCAATCAACGGATATCTGCAAATCACAAGAAACTGTGAATAAAACAACTCAAATTTCTGGTATTTTTTTAAATCATTTTAGTTACTTCTGATATGAGCATTCCCCAAGCCGCTCCAAAACTCTCAACTTCCTTTTGGTCGACGATCAAATTAACTTTAGCAAACAATTTTACGGTAAAACAGATGCATTCTTCGCGGGTTCGGAAAAGATGACAAATTCGAATAAGACGCGCTAAAATCTTTTAATTCGTTAAATTTCAAACATTGAAACAATTGTACACACAAAAAACATGCAGAATTATATTCACCAGAATTGCAGACCTCTTATTAATATATTAAGCTCTTTTCAGAGTCTGAAAACTGACCAAATTCGCTGATACATTTGTTGAGATTGTCCCAATGTTTTCCGACAAAGGAAAAAGAAGAATTGAACGACGAGGCAAATCGTTTGCTGAAGTTGATGGAGGTTAAATAGCCGAGCATCTTGAACAGATGGCTGTGGTCGGTGGCGCAAATGCACTGCAAATCGCGAACTAAATGTTTTAATAATCAACGGTTTAGTTGAGAACCAACCGGAAGTTGAGTCGAATAAATAGTAGAGAATTTCCAGTGGAAGCGATGCAAAGTTCGAATGCTCAGCTGAAATTAAATTGGAGTGTCAAAACTCGTAAAAAGTCAACAACAACCATTCCATTTGTTGCTGATAACCTTCGAAAAAGAGCGTCCGAAAGCCGACGACGCTGAAAAAAGGCAATCGCGCACTTTCTTTGAAATCTGAACGCCAAAGCATTTTCACGTTCGGAAACCAAAACAATAACAACTTACAATGCCAAGCGGGCTGCGTCTCTTGAAGGGGCTAATACGTTCTTCAGGGCGTCCCATTTTATTATTATTATCGTTATTATTTTATTTAGAGTTCGGAATTTGAAAAAATCTTGTACCGGTGTTCTGAATGGCGTCTGTACTCTGTACAAAAACAGTTTAAAAAAAGTCTATATACAGCCTGTACTATTCCTGTATACAGAGTACAGGGTACAGTGGCGGCCTTGGACTTCTGGGAAAAAGTGAAGGAGATAGACATCTCCGATTTTCCTATCAAATCATATATGTACCAATCAACTCCACTCTAAATTTGTGGGAACTAATAGACAAAATCCCTAATAAGCCTAATCCGGACAAATAACTAATAGGTTAAAATCGGACAAAATCCCTAACGAATGTAAGTTTGTGCTTTTGAATGATTTTGAGGACAAATTTAATTTTTTTGAAAATTTTGTCGGGGTTCGGAATTGGTCGAAACGGAGGTCAGATTCGAATTCTACACCCCTGAAAACATTCTAGAAATGTATTTTATCCAAAAATAAAGATTCGAATTTTGCTTGTCAAAAGATCCATTACTGAAAAAAAATTTCTTGGCCAAAAATGCACTCTACATATAAAGTCGTACCTCTTTTTCAGTTTTGAAGCATTATTGATGTATTTCAAAAAAAGCAATTTTCTACTACTTTTTTATACATATTTCGAAAATGATGCAAATTTCTGATATTTTACCACGTAAAAAACATAATACCGTATTTCCTAAAATAGTAACCCCCCCCCCCTGAATTAGTGACCCCCCCTGAAATAATAACCCCCTTTGGAGGAGGGTTGAAAAATAATAACCCCCCCTGAATTAGTGACCCCCCCCTGAAATAATAACCCTTTTAAAGCCCTCCGAGTTTTTGACCGCTTTTGGCTTATTAGGAATTTTCTCCCTTTGTGATTTTGTTCATTAGTGGGTTTGTCCTATCCTACTGCTTTGTTTAATTCCATAATGTCCGTTCTAGGAAATGTTTTAGGGTTTAATACAAAACAATTTTAGCCGCTCTTATTCTTCAGTTTTCATAAATAATTACAAGTTTTTTACTTTAAGCAAAGAAAGAAGAAACTTTGATTCTGCTGAAATGTTATTGCACAAATTAATTGTTCCGACAGCGTTGCGTTCCGTGCGTGCGGTGCACTTGCCCGGCACACCGGGCATTTACAACACCAAACCCGTGGACATTCCGAATTGGCACCCGCCCTCACCGACTGACCCAGTGCGCGACGGATGGCCGCTTCATGTATGTTTTGGAGTACTTTGCTTGACCCTTTTCTTCCGGTCCGTTTCAATTTTAGTTAACTTTTCCAAATTAATGAATGCTTTAGGGGGGTGGGGGGATTTTACTCTTATGCGGATTTCTTATATGAATGTTCTTCTCTAGATAGCGCCGTTTATGCGAATCAAAAGTTGGCGTTGGTTCGTTGGATGCTTCCTGGTGTTGTCCTCTGGCTTTGGTCTTCCGTTCTTGTAAGTTGAAGTTCAGTTTTTCTTTCGTCTAAATTTTTCTTTGAGTCGGTTTCAAAGACCAGACCCTTTTTCGAAATGAATCCCATAAACTGCACTTAACTTCAAACACAGGCTTAATATTTTCAGTGCTGTCGAGTTCCAAATTAAGAAGCAAAATCAGTGAGCCGAAGAGGAATGGAAGAAACAATTAGGCGCGGATGTTGAGAAAATCAATTTAAACTGATGACGTTTTATTAAAGATCCTTCTGTTTATGTTTCGTGGAAAAAATGCTGAACAAAAGTTTACTGCTCCAATTTTCTTATGGATTCTTGCAAATAATCGAGTAAATAGTCGTGACGGGCACTCAATGCCTTTCTCGCGCATTCATCCAGCTTCCGCATATTCTCGTTGGATACGAATTCGTGCCATTCCCTTCCAATGATTTTGCTTTTGATCGACGGCAGAAAGCGCTCGCTGAGTGCATTGGCAAGTTCATCGCTTTGTTTGTTGAACAGCCTGGCGAACTTAATTTGAATTGTTTTCGGTCCACTATAACTCGGAATTATTCTGCGTTTACCCCATTATTTTAAACACAGGCCGGTTACCCCTGTTAATTGCCCCAGTCATAGGATAAATGATTATTAGACAACCTGTAGAACTTCGGCGAGTATAAATGCGCTGGACAAAATGACGGGATGCGGAAACTCGGCCACCGAAGTAAACATTTCTCTAATCAGCGCAAACCCTTGCAACTTTTGCGGTTCCTTATCGAGCAAAGATTTGTGCGCAAATTGAACTCTACAGAAAAGTCGGAAGACGACTCTTTCATTGTTAATCCATTGGGAAGCCGCTTCTTGAGGCTGCTGACCCATGCCAAATCCGACTATTTTAGATACTCTAAAAGTCGAATTATGAACCAATAGCAACAAAACGAAAAAGTTACATTTTGTCTTGATCCATGCTCAAAAGAACGACAGAATTAACGAGTTTTGCGCAAAAAATCTTGTAGAAATTAATACTTTTCTTGCAGAGCTTTACCTAAAAGTTAATAGAAAATTGTTACTTAACAAATTAAGGTGGCTCCAAAAAAGAAAAAGATAATTCAAATACAACCGACCAAAACGAGGAGAATGTGCTCCATCAATTCGCTGTCCCATTTGGCATGTTCCTAAACGATCGAACGTTTTTTGACTTTCGAATAGTCACCAATGTTTCTGGTTTACTAAATATCGCGTGCAAATTGTTTCCATGACGAAGAGTTGTTGCAATTTGTCGCCATGCACAAGCGAAAATTTGCTGCCTTCCCGCCAACTGTCGACGGCGCGACAGCCGAAAAGGTCGTCGAAAAAGTTGAAAAGAAATGCCATTTCACGGCCAGAACTGTTCTTCTTGGCGCCATCGTTTATTCGGTTCGCAATCGTTCGCGAAATTTCGACGCGAATTTCCTTCTAAATTTAGTTGAGTCGGATTTTCTTTATAATTTTAATTTTTCTTCAAAAAACTTAAACCCCCGCATAAATTCGTAACACTCATTTAAAATTTATTGTTTTTTCTCAAAGCTTTTTGATTATTATATCAAACAAAAAACCTTCGTTTGATCGTTTTCAAACGTGATAATTTCACGCCTCAATTTGTTCTCAAAATCTTCGAAATATTGGAGCCATTTGAAGAATTGGCCACATTTGACTTCGTCCGCTTTTCCTTCACTTTGAATCGGAGGGGAGGCCAAATAAAAGGAGTCACCGCCTTTTTGTGATTTGATTGGTGTGGAAGTGCAGAAGTTCGACTCACTGGCCAATGTTGTTGAAAACAGTGCGTTGTTTTTGGCCTCAATTTCTTCCCCTAAATTTGAATAAAACTTTCAAAAATTGACAAAAGTGCCATCTTTGGACCAACCTTTAGCTTCCTCAACTGCGGGTTTCGAGTGAATTATGTCACTTTCATTTGCGTCTTTGGGCTCCTTTTCCATTTCCTCCTCATCACTTTCCAAATCTTCACTTTCGGATGAAAACTCGCAGAAGTCGTTTGGCCGTAAAAATTGCATCGTCGAATTGTGACTTAAAATCAAAAGTTACATCACTGAAATTAATTTTTTTTTAAATAAATTTTAATTTGGGATCCCCCAACTTGACATTTAGAGTCTCAAAACCTCAAGTCATTGTCGAGGACTACCCAAAATGCGCTTAAACATCGCAAACCCAACCTGTTCGTCACAACTCCATTCACTGGCTCCGATTGGCTGAGTTTTTCATTTGAGGCGAGATAATCCTTCTAAATTTAAAAAAATCTAAGCCTAGTTCAACGTATTTAACTTTTTAAAAAACTTACAAGGACCGAACATTTTGGACGCGGTGCAGAAAGGCGTGCCAGACTGAGTTTTCTTTCGAATTCTCTGTGCAGTTTTTCTTTTTCCATTTTTAAACGCCTCTCAAATCGTGTGAAACCGTCTTCAATTTTGACCATCAGCCTTCTGTCATCAACATACTTCAAATAATTTGTCGATGTAAAGTCCCGGCTTCGCCGTTGGTACCAATTTCTGAAGTGTGACATAAATGTTAAAAAGTGAAATAATGCACAAAAGAATTGACCTGAGCTGTTCTAAATCATTATTTGTTGATGCTTCTTTTGTGTTGCTAGTTGCTTCAATGGAAGATGAAGGCGCAAACATTTTTAGGCACTTTTCGATTTATGGTGCCCCTTAACAGAATTTTATACAAATCACTTTTATTTATAAAAAAATTATTTAAAAATATTAATTTAAATTTTACCATTAATTTATTAATTTATCGAAAATAAACCGTTAACCCTGCCTCGAGTTGACGAACCCCGACTCGCTACTTGCCAACTCGCTACTTTGTCCCGACTCGCCACTTTTTTAAGTCTCTATAATTCAGCTCTTGGTTGTTACTCGAGCGTAAAAATGGTACCGTTCGTTTTGTCTCATCGAGTAGATGAAAAATACATGCATTTTTAATTGTAAAAATGTCTTAAACGGTTTTTGAACAAGTAAAAAAGGGGTAGCGAGTCGGGACAAAGTAGCGAGTTGGGGTGTAGCGAGTTGGCAGGTAGCTAGTTGGGTATTTACCCCTCGAGTTGGGTTAAAAATGCTTAAGTAAACTTGAACCCGGGTTAGATAAGCACCCCCAAAAGACGAGAAACACGGGTTAATGCTCGTTAACCCGTGTTAAGAACCCAAAGACGAGCACCCCGATCTTCTTTTGTTAAGCATTTAACCCGGAGACGAGCAGCAGGCCCCAACAGAAAAGTGCGAAAAAGCATATTTCGTCAGTGAATTTTCCGCCACTTTCATAATTAAGAAATTTTGTCAGTGGCCTTTGGCGGTTGGAACCTGGAATTGGAAACCTCAGAGGTTCCAGAATCAATCTCTCCAGGTTTCCCTTTCCGACTGTTTGCCGTTGCCCTCCCCTTTTGCACAATTTCAATGTCCATTTGCTTGACCCCCACCTCCCCGGCCCCCACTCCCCCCCCCCCCCCCCCCCCCCACTCCCTTCTCTTGAACCGATCAATAAATTTGGTCCTTCCAACCGCCCGACCGTTGGGACTTTCCGCCGCCCCTATCTGATCGATGTTTGCGTTTGAGCTGTGCTCCTCACCCGCCATTTTGTGCTTGTCTCGAATTGTTTTGCTGTGCTGAGGACCCTTTTTCCAACAAAATTTGCCTCCCTATTAACAAACACACAATTTGAACTCATTTATCAATGGGATTTACCCTCCGGCTGTGTTTTCCCAAATTTCCCCTCGGCGTTCTTTTGCTCCTTCTTCCGGCTTCTCCACTCGCTGAAGCGAACCTTTGGACGGAAACTGCGCGGATGAGTGACATGCAGCAGGTCCCCCCGAAACATTAAAATAACAAATAAAAATATTCGGCAGTTGATATGTAAATGGAATTGGGGTCGGATGGAGTCATAAGCCTACGAAGCAGCCCATCCAATCATTTCCAGTCGCTTCTTTAAGTGGAGGCTGCTCTGTTCGCGCTACCAAGTTGCTCAGGCGTACATGGAGGACGTAAATGCAAGGGTCACTGTTTTTGCGCCCGTCAACGATGTGTTCTTGTACAATCCGGACCTGAGGGCAATGGACCAAAAAGAAGTCCTTTCGCACATTGGTGACTGCCTCACTCAGTCGTCCAACCATTGGACAGAAACTCACTAATGTTATTCAAGTTGACACACAAGTTGTGGAGATCAGCTCGGGCAGGAGGTGGGAAAAGCAGACGCTGATCCGAAGTACAATCAACAGCGGGTACACCTACGTCACTCAGTTCGAGAACGGCCCTGGCAATTTTGTGGGCACTCTTTCGCCTTAAGCCGCCATCTCACGTTGCCTCATTTCAGTCTTATTTCGCCAATGCTGGCGCCATTTGCAACCACGTGACGAACCAATGGGGCATAATCATTGGCGAGCAGTACCTGTACAAGACCTGCACTCCGATGGGCCATCGCCCATATCCCGGCACGGCACTTTCTTTTGTCCGTGATGACGACAATGCAATTTTTGTGGATCGACACTACGATAACCGGGATTTGACGTGAGAATGGCTACGTACCATTTGACTTCTCTTGCTTCAGCGAGTTGCGTAACATTTTGGACCGAGTGCCGGACATTGCCTTGGTTATTTATGGAAGTTCCGCCTGGAACGGATTCCACACATTTTTTTTGCCCAATAACAAAGCATTTGCAAAAGTCGGCCGTTCGTCCATTTGCGTCGTGTGAATTCTATCGGATTTCTTTAGGTGATCGATCGAAACCGCGTCGACCGCGAAGTTTTGTTGGCCCATGTGACCGGGATGAATAGAGTAAAAAGAATATTCGTAATAAGCCAATCTTCGTAACCTTTTCGGTGCTTTTCACATATCCGTGGCTTTACGACGGCGGTGTCCATTATTATCCCTCAATTCGGTGGTTTTGCTCAATTCATTCCGATTATTATTATTATTACTGACTGCCGCCTTTTTTGTCAGTTTTTCTTCTAATATCATCGAAGACAACTTCAAGTTGAAGCTGTGCATGCGCAACATCACCGACCGCCGTACGGGAAAGTGGGATTTGTACGCGGTGTCCAGCGTTTATGAGGTTAGAGGCCCCAAATGCAAAGTGTTGAGCAAAGAATCGTTGCTGGCGTATGTGTCAAATTGTACCATTTGGCAAAAAAAAGTCGAAATAATTGATGATGGGAGAATATGCAATGAGTGGGGGGGGGGGGGAGGGAGGGCGGCAACACTTTCGCCCAAAAAGTTTCAAGCATATTTCTCATCCGATTACCGTAATTGCTTCTTCTAGCGCTACGGTCAATTTCGGAGGGGCGCGGTTTGGGCGAAAGTGTTGGTACCGAACATTCCGGTGCAGAATGGGGTGGTCCATGTGGTGGACAACGTTTTGGGCATTGTGACGAACACAATTGACCAGGTTTTGGCTAAGAATTGCGAGTTTTGGGCAGAGTTTGTGGGTTGTGCAGATGATGATGGACAATTACCGCTGCACGACTTTGATGCGTTATATGAACACAATTGGACAAGTTTTGTTTGTTCTTTTCCCCCCAATTATTTATAATCTTTGGAGATTGTTCGAAATTACTTCTCCGCTACCGGCGGTTTGGTCACCTTTTTCGCCCCGTGGAACGAAGCCTTCGAGCGAATCCCCGAACCAATTGAACGACGCCTTCTCCGCGATCGAATTTGGCTGGAACAGGTCCATTTTGGTTGGCTTTACATTCCCATTGGTTTGCTTGAATTTGGCCCCCTCCGTCCAACCCCCCCCCCCCCCCCCCCCCCACCCCACATTCCAAACTTCCCTCAAGGGATACTCGAGACAGAGACTCTCGAGCATTACTTCTAGCTCCCCCTCCACTTCCTCCCGAGACTCTCGAGCATCCTCTCCACCCCCCTCTCTCTCCCCCACTTTTAAGTGCCCTTCACAGATTCTCAAACTTCACATTGTGCCCGCGAAGGAGTTGACCACGGAAGAAATGACAAATGAGACGATTGTGACGACGGTAGACAATATGCGACATTTGTACTTTGTGCGGGGCGAATGGCCCAAAAATAATGTCACTTATTACGTCGTGGGCGGCGGAATCAGAACGGCCATTCAAATGGTCAGTTAATGAGTAAATTGGAACGAAAAATGGCGGGAGTTTCATAAGTTAACGTTTAGTGATTAATTTCATTCCTTCACCCTCAAAAAATGCCAATTTCTACACATTGCCCTAACAATTCCATTGGGGGGGGGGATGCGCCCGCTTTCCGCTATTTGTGCGCGGAATTTGTGTTCCGTTAAGCCCAAGTTTCTTAATTAATCGATGCAATTAAAATGTAAGTGATCGCTTTTTGTCTCTGGGCGGCATCCCGCCGGGTGAAGTCCAAAGACACAAAAGAAACAATTTCCTTTTGAATTAGCGGCTTATTGGTGGCGGTCAGGCTTTGTTCCCCAACCCGAAAACCCCCGCCGCTTAAGGAGGATGTAACAGCCGTCAATGGAATTGTCCATTACATCGACCGGGTTTTGGGCGTGCCTTATCAGGTCGGTTCAGCAACTTCTGCTGCACGAGAACGCTTTGGACATTTTTAGTCCCTTTGGGAGATTTTGCGCAACGAAAGTCGTGCGCAGCGATCGTATGAAATGCTGAACAATTTGCAGGTAACAAACAGCACGGAGAATATGCAATTGACTGGAACAAACCCAAATTCAGCTCAAATACAGCCTGGACCCCTGGCAAGTGCTGACACCCGAGCAGAACTTCACTTTCTTTGTGCCCATTGACGAGGCCTGGGATAAGGCACGTTCCACCCACCCACCAAACACCACACTTTTGACCTCCCATCGATTGATCAAATCCAAAAAGTCACGTTCATAGGTCACGCCAACACTGAAGAACAGAATGTTGGACGGTAACCATTGGCAAGCACTGCAATACGTCTACAAAGTGATTGAGGGTGTTTGCCAGTCAGTCTTTTATTATTCACGCACATTTCAGCGTCATGTTCTGCAAGGACAGACACTGATGTACACGGACCTTCGAGAGCGGACATATGTAATGATGAATGACGAGAAGGTGATCATTCGGAGGCGAGGAAGATGTGATTGAGTTTGAGGGAATGCCCAATTCAAATGTTTTTAAATTGGCAGACTTCGAGCTGTACTGGCCCCGGGGGAACCGTGTCGCTCGAGTGCTGGAGGGAGGGGAGATCGCCGGCATCAACGGGTTCATCCACCTCGTGGACGGGGTTTGTCCATCTTCCAGTCGCTTATGCTTATCCTTCGTTCATTTAAGGTGCTCATCTACGAGCCCGACCTGCGTGCCGCCGCGTTGGTCGGTGCTTCAGCCGCCGAGCATCACATTTTGCTGCTGTGTCTTGCATTTTCCCTCTGGACACACCGGTGGAGGAGGTGAAAGAAAGTCAGCGATTTTATTGTCAGCCCCCCCCCCCCCGCCTTTCCATCAACGCATTGCTTCTCTTCATATTCGACAAATCAGATCTCATTTGCTTCTTTGCTTCTTCGTTCAAGTCCATTTAAAAAAGTTTAAATGTACAAAAAAATAAAAATTTTTGAATATCAAAACGAATCATTTCTATGTACGTGTGTAACATTGACGTGCAGCAATAATGGGCGGAACAAGTAAGTGAAAATCCGTAATGAACTAAACGCAATTGTCGGTGGAGAGGAAAAGGAAGTGAAAGGTGCTGGAACTGTCAACATTTGCTTATAAAGGGTTAATTGAAAATTCAGCAAGAAGAAAATGGCCAATTAATGAGCAATTTGAATGGGAAGAAATGGTCCCTAAAATATCTATCATCCGATTCTAACCGCTCAAAGCATTGTGCAATAGTTGCTAATCCGTTGTCGTGCCCTTCGAATGGGTGCCGAGTGCCGTCGTCTGTCGCTTCCAAAGCCTTCACTCGGGAAATGCTCTCCCGGATCCATCAATCGCGTTTCCAGTGGCACCGTTCGCTCTTTTCTTCCATCCGATGGAAGCGGCAAAGAAGTGCCGTTGTGATGGAGAATGCCGTGGACGGAGTCGTTCCCGTCCCATAGGTGTGGGATTTCCCGTAGTAACTGCGAGATGGGCAGTTCTTCGATGTTCGCCTTTTGGTAATGCAGCGACTGAACAGTTCGGCTGGCGGGTGCATTCTGTTGGAGGCTGCTGCTGTAATGGGTGAACGTCCGTCCGTTGTTGACGTAATGGTGACTGTCCACGCTCGCGTCCACCGTCCTTTGGATATTGAAGGTTGACGACGTCTCGTTGACCGGAAAGATCGACGAGGCCGGCGGCACCTTTTCACGTCTCATGCCTTTGGAATAAATAATAAATTAATGAATCAACCGCCCAGCAGAAATGCAAAAAAATCCTCGATATTTGCGATTCGCGTTTATATAATTTATTAAAAATTATCTGGAGTAATGTTGTTAACGGTTCAAAAAGAGGATTTAAATTCTCAATTTTCATTTTCTATTGATACAATTTTTTGATTGTTCTATTGTTTTCAGCACCCATAAAAATCTATATAAAAGTGGTTTTGAACCATTTTGAGTTTGGGACGTATTGTGCAATTTTACCTACGGGTTTAATGTTTAAATTTAAATCTCCCACCGGCGTCCGGGCGATTGTCGCCGCTCTTTTGGCCTTTTGTTGTAGACCAACCCCGAGTGAAATGTTCATTGAGTTCCATTGCGTCCTTTTGGGACGTGTAGTCGCCGCGGATGTGCGCGTGTCGATCGTACAGTTGAGAGGAATAGGCACGGTAAGTGCGCTCTTCTGACCGACTGACTGTTCGAATTGAACGCGACTCCGAACGACGGAAAGGGCTTGTCGACTCATCGTCCGTCTGCAGCCATTTGTCGTGGGTTCTGGGCCGGTCGTTGTCCTGGGAACGGCTTCTAGAACAAATTTAAGATGACTAAATGTGGCCAATAATCAATGGAATGGACCAATAACGACAATAATCAAAGAATATCTGACATTACCGGTAGTAATTGTATCGTCCGCTGATGTTGTGGTAACGTTCGTCCAAATACTGACTGGGAAGAACGCGTTGTCTCTTCATCGGAGACTTGGGAAGTCCCGGGGGCACTTTTCTGGGCCCTCCGTGGTTGTAAACAATGATATCCTTTAAAGAGATGGCACACATTTAAAGGCAAAGTTTGAACACAAAAAATGGGAAACTTTTTCTGATTTGTACTGTGCCAAGTCCGTTATTGGCCATACACTTTTTCCAATCCCCCCCCCCCCCCCCCCATCGGTCGCTTTTAAGCCTTTGCCCCCGCCCCGTCTCCACCTCCACAACATGCTGCTTGCGCCCGTTCACCGTTTGCTCGAACGAATGTCTTTTCGCGTAAGTGATTTGCGTTGTTTCGGTTATCGTTGTCCAACTCGGTTGCCGTTGGGACCCGGGCGACGGCGCTCTGTCCGCACTGAACTCCGTCGTGGACTGAATGGTGCCCATTGGTCGTTTACACGGGAAAGCGGTCGTGGCAGGCTGAGCGTATCTCGGCACGTAATAAGCTCTCGGTTTTGCTGAAAAAATGCCAATAACAACAGTTTTTCTAGTCGACCAACTTTTGTTGGAGGAGTCAATCGACAGATCCTCCCCCCGCGGGGGGAAAGAAGTTTGGCTACGAGGCAAAGAACGAACATATCGCTGTTCGTCTAGCGTTTGAGCCTTGAGCTGCCGAAGAGGCGGTCTGCTGGAATGAAGCTGTTCTGAAAGGGCCGGGGGTTAATCCAGCAAATGCATTTTCCCCTCAGAGGCACCATCTTTCAGCGAAGTTGCCCTCGAGTAGATCTCCCGGGTCCTCTCAGTCTCAAACCCAAATGGCACGTCGAAGTCGCGCTTATGGGACAGTTTACTTCCGACTTGTTTGATTCGGACATGAAGTTCTAGCGGTTCACAAAGTGGTTGAGTGGGAGGAACCAAATCTGTAACTGCCAAAGTCTTTTGAACATGAGACGATGGAGACGAGACGACCTTTTTTGAAGGACACTTTTCCGTCGGTTCGCTTCTCCTGTGCAACGACCAAAGTTTGTGCATTCTCTGGCGGCTTCTTCTCTAATTCTTTCGGACCTTTCTGATCGTCAAAATGCGTATTGTTCATATCGCTGGTGTGGCCATTCATTTGCACCGGTTCCATAATAGTCAGCTTTGGGGATTCTACAAAATGATCGATAGAGTGAGACAGAATCGGTGATGGTACCTTTTTCGTAATCCAATTTCTGCTTTTCCTGTTCCAAAGACATCGACATCTGGTTAGCCTCAACAAAACCAAATTGCTTTTCCTCTCCATACCACCCATGATGGTAAACAGCAACAACTCCTTCCAACAAAATATGTCCCATCTCATTGCTTCTTCCCAATTGAATTTCATTCCGCTGTTCTTTTTCATCTGCTACTTCAAATACAGATTCAACTCCAAAAGAAAAGCCATGATGATAAACCGCAACAGCTTTGTCAATAGGAAAGTTGACCAACTCAGTTCCAGCAAAAATCAAAAGTCGCTCGGGAATGGAGACAAGTATCTGTGTGGGAACTGTAGACAAATCAGACGAAATCTCTTCAATGGCGTTGGGCCCTTCCAAAGGTCGGACTAGAATTGTTTCAATGGTTTCAATAGATCCCCTCAGGGAGAAGTCGTCTTGAAGATCGGAAAAGCCGTGATGTTGAACCAAAACGATCAGGTCCAAAATTGAATTTGTAAGTTCATTTTCGTTCCATTCCAATGTTCTTGGCCTTTTCTCCGCTTCAGACGGGGTCAATTCCTTCTCCTCGTGGACCACTGTCGGCATCTGGCCTTCCTCGTAGAAGCTGAAATAATTGATAACGAGCTTAAATTTGTTCGACGACTACATGTTTTTATTCGTCAAAACTAGAGCCAAATTTTAGACAATAAAAATGCCAGATTTTCCTTCCCTCTCTCTATATGCGAAAATAGGTAAAACTGTATAATATCATTTTTGTTTTCCCATTAGCAATCCTTGTTCCCTTCCTACCCTTTATGTATCCGTTCAATCTTGTCCATCACCGGCACAGCTTCGAGTTCCGGGTGCCGATACGTTTGTGCCACTGGTCCCAGGAAGGGCTCAGACTTTGGCGGGTAGTCTTCCCCGTGAGTCGTTGTCTTCTTGAAGATGGAAGTGAGCTTTGACGTGATCGTCTCCATCGTTGCTGGCACCACATCGGAACGCCCATGGTGATAGGCGGTAACATGTGCTTCCAGCGGCTGCCCCTCCAATTCAACTCCCTTCGATGTGCTTTGCAGCGGACCTTCGTATGCTGCCATGCGCGGATACTCAACGATCGTTTCTGGCTCCACCTTGGCAATGGTTATAGGTTCGGCAGCGGCAAATTCATCCGATCTTCCGGTCGAATAGACATTGACCATCGCGTCAATGGGCTCGCGACGTAGTTCCGGCACTCTGTTCGTCTCAGACAGTGGGCCAGTGAACGGCTCCGAGACGGGGAAGTCCTCATGATGTGTCTTCCTCTTGAACAATGAACTGATCTTCGTTGTGACCTTTTCAGTGATCGGCTCAGGTGCAGCCAGAGGCGTCTCCTCTAGATCAGAGCGACCGTGGTGGTAGACAGTCACGTGTGAATTCAGCGGAGCACCTTCCAGCTCCAAATGCTGTGCCGTTTCGCTCAGCGGCCCTTCGTAAGCAACTGCTGCCGGGTAATGTTCACGCACAATTGTTGTCACAGCCTGCTGCCCAATCTCGTCTGAACGGCCGGAAGCGTAGGCGCTCACGTGGTCTCCAAAAGAATTTTCCGCAAGCTCCGCCCTTCGATTTGTCTCTGCAAGCGTCCCAGTATACGGCTCCGTGATGGTCGGCCACTCTTCGCCCGTGGCGGTCCGCTTGGTGAACAAGTGGGTAATTCGCTCCAATGTTCCTGGCCTTTTCTCCGCTTCAGACGGGGTCAATTCCCTCTCCTCGTGGACCACTGTCGGCATCTGGCCTTCCTCGTAGAAGCTGAAATAATTGATAACGAGCTTAAATTTGTTCGACGACTACATGTTTTTATTCGTCAAAACTAGAGCCAAATTTTAGACAATAAAAATGCCAGATTTTCCTTCCCTCTCTCTATATGCGAAAATAGGTAAAACTGTATAATATCATTTTTGTTTTCCCATTAGCAATCCCTGTTCCCTTCCTACCCTTTATGTATCCGTTCAATCTTGTCCATCACCGGCACAGCTTCGAGTTCCGGGTGCCGATACGTTTGTGCCACTGGTCCCAGGAAGGGCTCAGACTTTGGCGGGTAGTCTTCTCCGTGAGTCGTTGTCTTCTTGAAGATGGAAGTGAGCTTTGACGTGATCGTCTCCATCGTTGCTGGCACCACATCGGAACGCCCATGGTGATAGGCGGTAACATGTGCTTCCAGCGGCTGCCCCTCCAATTCAACTCCCTTCGATGTGCTTTGCAGCGGACCTTCGTATGCTGCCATGCGCGGATACTCAACGATCGGTTCTGGCTCCACCTTGGCAATGGTTATAGGTTCGGCAGCGGCAAATTCATCCGATCTTCCGGTCGAATAGACATTGACCATCGCGTCAATGGGCTCGCGACGTAGTTCCGGCACTCTGTTCGTCTCAGACAGTGGGCCAGTGAACGGCTCCGAGACGGGGAAGTCCTCATGATGTGTCTTCCTCTTGAACAATGAACTGATCTTCGTTGTGACCTTTTCAGTGATCGGCTCAGGTGCAGCCAGAGGCGTCTCCTCTAGATCAGAGCGACCGTGGTGGTAGACAGTCACGTGTGAATTCAGCGGAGCACCTTCCAGCTCCAAATGCTGTGCCGTTTCGCTCAGCGGCCCTTCGTAAGCAACTGCTGCCGGGTAATGTTCACGCACAATTGTTGTCACAGCCTGCTGCCCAATCTCGTCTGAACGGCCGGAAGCGTAGGCGCTCACGTGCTCTCCAAAAGAATTTTCCGCAAGCTCCGCCCTTCGATTTGTCTCTGCAAGCGTCCCAGTATACGGCTCCGTGATGGTCGGCCACTCTTCGCCCGTGGCGGTCCGCTTGGTGAACAAGTGGGTAATTCGCTCCAATGTTCCTGGCCTTTTCTCCGCTTCAGACGGGGTCAATTCCCTCTCCTCGTGGACCACTGTCGGCATCTGGCCTTCCTCGTAGAAGCTGAAATAATTGATAACGAGCTTAAATTTGTTCGACGACTACATGTTTTTATTCGTCAAAACTAGAGCCAAATTTTAGACAATAAAAATGCCAGATTTTCCTTCCCTCTCTCTATATGCGAAAATAGGTAAAACTGTATAATATCATTTTTGTTTTCCCATTAGCAATCCTTGTTCCCTTCCTACCCTTTATGTATCCGTTCAATCTTGTCCATCACCGGCACAGCTTCGAGTTCCGGGTGCGGATACGTTTTTACCAATCCCTCCTTCTTCCAAATCCTCTCCGTATTCTCTTTCTGTTTTATTGTTTTTGCCTTGGTTAAAGTCTCTTTTTCAAATTTTTCATCTTCATTGGCATATCCTTTTGAGTAAATCTGGACGTAATCGTCAATTGGTATGCTTTTATGTTCTCCAACTTTGCTGGTTGATGCAATTTCCATCTGCGGGCTCCATGTAATCGATGGTTTCTTCTTTGGTTTTGCGGTTTGGGTGCTGATTTCCCTTCTCCCATCCGATAGTATTATCCAATTTTGCAACGGCTCCTCCTCCAACTCTCTTTCCAATTTAGTGGCATTTAACTTCCCAACGATTAACTTTTCCCATTTTGGCAGCCGTTCCTCTTTGTCTTGAGGAATAAGCTCAATACTGCCTCGGCTCGAAGGTGACGAGAAAGTGGACGTATTGGCAAATGATTGAGGCGAGTATGGCGGCGACCTGACTCTCGAAGGAATGACGACGATGCTTGTCTTTGCAATTCCGCCGTGCATTGTCTTCGTCTCTTCTTCGATTTCGTCTGCTGAGGTCAATGAAGACACGGGCCCCTCATCTTCGCTCGTTGATGTGATCGAACTCTCGGTGCCCTCCTTGACCATAACAAATTCGTCATCCGTTCTCGACGATATCCTCAATGGCATTTCCAGACTCAGTGCCGAAGGCTGCGCTTTATCTTCGAAATCGATCATCTCGAACTCGTCCCCGCTTGCCTCATCTTCCAATATTTTGTAAGAAGTCGTTGTGGTCGTGATGATCGTCGTTGTTTGTCGGGACTCTCCATGCAGGTAAACTCCGTTAATCAAATGGACCTTTACCCATTAAAGAAAATGATTTTCTATCGTGGTTTAGGCGACAAACCCCGTTGTTGGTGACGCCTCCGATGAGAGGAACGCTTCCCGCCTCAATTGTTGTTGAAGTTGTGCACACCTTAAAATCCAATGAAAAACCAATCAACGCTTCTTGTAATTCATTCAATAAAAATAATGCTTAATCTAAAAACATATCACCTCCCGGCTAGCTTCTGTTCGTGGCGACAAGGTCAGCATTCGGAGCTGTTCCACACTCGCTTCGCTCAATTCCAAAGGCATTTGCACAATTTGCACCTAAATATTTGAGAAAATAATGTTTTTAGAACATACATAAATAAGTTTAGAATATTTTAAAATTGCCCCAAAACATAATTAAAACGCGGTGAGAATAAAGGGATGAAAAACATTTGCAGATGGACCCGTTCCGTGCTGGTCATCGTTCTCGATTGGTACACAGAGTCCGTTGCCTCCTCGCTGCCTTCCCTACTTCTTCCTGCTGGTGGCGTCACTTCCTTCCGTTCTCTCCTCGTGATCGACCACACGGGCGCCCCTGTTCAAATGTAAATAGAGGAGATACTGTACACGATTTCGAGATACTGTACACAATTTCGAGATACTGTACACAATTTCAAGTTCCATCTTTGGATTCTCAAATTTCTGCTACTTGAAACAATTGTTGATCAGAATTTTGTATGCCATAAAGCGGGAGGAAGCGCTAAGCAAAACAAACCAACCGATTGACTTTGGCAGTCCCGAAGAGCTGCCCCCCGGTGGTCGCGGCGGCAAATTGCCGTCAGACATTTGTCCGGAGGAAAAGGCTAAAAATTAGTTTGGGATTTTAAAATTCAGGAGATAAATTCATTTATTTACGGAGAAATAGTCAAATGGAGAGTCAGTGGAATGAGACCAAATTTCTAACTGACAGGGACAGAAATTGAAGATGCCCTTGGGGAATTAATGCAGAACCATTGTTAATAGGCAATTCGTAAATTATTTTCTGTCGATTGATTCTCCCCAATTATCCAAAGGCCGTAATGTTCGGCGCGCGGGAAAGGGCGATTAAAGTAAAAAATGGACTGTTTCTGGTTTGTGGAATATTAGAGGGCTTTCGAGAATTGAAAGTGATTCGGAGAAGCTTTGGATCGTCGCGGAGAACCAATGGGCGGCTTATCCCCGTCGTGGACACACAAATAGTTCGATTGTTGTTGTTGTTGAAATGGGGCATTGGTCGGTGGGTCGGGAATGGGAGGAGAGGGAATGCGAGTCGGGAGGGGGGGGGGGGGGGGGGGGGGGGTGGGGGGGGGGGGAAGGGGGGGGGGGGGGGGGGGGGGGGGGGGGAGGACGTGTGTCCTCTTCCCTCACTGATTGAGCGTTTAAATGCGCACAAATGAGCGACATCGGCTGCACAAAGAGGGAAATTGCGAAAGAATTAATTGATCGTTGAAGCAAAAGGATCTTGGGGTGGGTCGGTCTGTCGAGACCGGAAAGTCGATGTTACAATCGCTGGGGGGGGGGGGGGGGGGGGAGAGTGTGTCCGATTTGCGGATAATTGGGTATTTGGAGGGATGGACAAGCGAACGAATGACCGGGGGGGGGGCAACGGAATTGAATTTGAAGGAGTGCAAGGCAAGCGGAAAATAAATACATTTCAAAATGGGCGGCTTCCACTTCCCTCCCGCCTTTTCAAAAAGGATGGCTTTTCATTCAAAATTTCTGCCAGTCGATTTTCTTACCCTAATGAACACAGCTTTGCAAATAAACTATTTGAGTTTATTGTTTTCCTTTCCAGCAGAACTCTTAAAGTAAATTATCAGTTCAATAATTGGAAGAAAGGAAAATCTCCAAAAGCGGAAATAAATGCGAACAATGAATGATGAATGATGATGAATGATGGATGAAGCAAATGGTCAATAAAGGATAATGACGATAATGAGCAGCGAGACGAAACGGAGTGAATGAATGGAGGAGAGAGAAAAGAAGTCACTTGGGCGGTCGGCGGGTGCAAAAGCAATGGATGTGCACGAATTGGCTTGGAATTGAATAAAATTTGAATAAAATACTTAATTTTTTTAACTTGTAAAATTGCTGAACTTTGCATAAGAAGTGGTCGGTCATTAAACGTAAAAAGGTAACAATTTTGAGGGAAGAAAAAGAGAACGGACTCATTGAATTGGGGCAGCTGGAAGAACAGAGGGCCCGATGAGAGGAGGAGAAGCGGAAATTGTTGGGAGGGGCGGGAAATCCGTTAGTCCCTGCCGGCGTTTTATGCACGCACCCGCATTCGCTCGCTGTCAATTTATGCGCACCTGAACGGGGCTGAGGGGCCTCAAAATCGTTGGGTAAAGCATAAAATATTGCCAATACATCAGACGCATTGCTTTTGTACAACGATAGGAAGCATTTGGAGAAGGTGAATTGGGGGGGGGGGGGGTCCATCGCGAGATTGGATAATGGGGGGGGGGGGGGGGGGGGGGAGGGGGGTCGTTGGATATGGGAGAGCGTGGAATTGGAGGATCGGATGAGTGGCGATGTTGGGGGCTGGTGAAGAGTCTGCAGAAAAGAAAGAAAGAAAAAATGTTGGAGAGGGAGGGGGGGGGGGGGGGGGGGGGGGGGGCGAGTGGGTGGCAAAGGGAAGGGGTCGAGACTCGAGATGGGTGGGGGGGGGAGTGATCAGCCGCTCATTCGTTCATTCCCGACAGATTTGCTCGGTGCTCGATCAAACATTTGTCAGTGCAAAAAGACAGCTGCCACTTTTTTGGCGCAGTTGGGACGCGGTAGAGAAGAAATATGAAAGACAAAGAAAGAGGTGAGAGAGTGGCGGGCGGAAGGCATTGGAAGAGAACGGAAGGGAATCAGAGAGGAGAAGGGGGCGCCCTCCTCCCCCCCCCCCCTGAGGACCACCTCCACCCCCCCCCCCCGCCGTTTGTGTTCATTCCCCCCCCCTCCCTCCCCCCCCCCCCCCCCCCCCCCTTCCCCCTCCCTCCTCCCCCTTCCCCCCCCCCCTCTCCCCCCTTTCCCCCCCCCCTCCCTCCCCCCCTTTCCCCCCCCCCTCCCTCCCCCCCCCTTTCCCCCCTTTCCCCAAATTCTTCTTTTGCGCACAACCGCCCTTTGAACGTAAGTAAAATGAATCAGCCGAGGGAATTGAAATTAAAACGGGCGGAGACCGACTGGAAATTGAGAAAACCACGCAATTTAAAAAAAGGTGAAGCAAAGAGATGAATTCGGGGAAATTGTCTCTGTTTCTTCGGATTCGGCTCTCATTTTGTTGGTACCAGATGTGAGGTGAGGACTTTGTGGGAGGAAAGGAACACAAAATGGGAAAGAAATTGGGATAAATGTCAGGAAAAAAAGCAAAAGTGAGGCAGGCGTAGGGGAAGCCCGGTCGATTTTATGGCCAATTTCTATCAAACGAAGTAAAATCGTCCAATTTTGTAATGAAAATGGGGGGGGGGGGGGGGGGGTTGCTGAGTGAGGGGGGCCGATTGGTGTTTTTGTGGTTTCCTCCGTAGCCCCCCCCCCTGCGGGTGGGCGCGTGAACCATCCGCCGTTGATTTGGCTGAAAACAATTCCCCCCCCCCATTTCCTTTCTATTTACACTGTTTTTGCGCATTCCCTCCCCCCCCCCCCCTCCCCAATGCCCACCAATTTCTCGTCGCGACCCAAATCGGACAATGAATGAATGAATCGATCATCCAATTCAGCCCCAAATAGCCGGCGAGTATTAGTGTCCGGTGGGTGCTCAACTTAATTTAACAATAAACACTTTTACTGACATAAAAACAGTGATTCGTGCGAGAATATGCGACTTTAGAGTCAAACGATGCGACACAAACAATCTCCGGGGGGAACGACGGCAAAAGTCTTTAATTATAAAAGCGATCGTCCCCCGTCTTTTATCTTCCACCAATCGTTCTTCTCTCCGTCAAAGGTTTGGGCTGAGTGTTCTCACGATGACTTCCGATTTGGACAGTCGTTGCGTTTGACGAGGAGGGAATTGGCGGTGCCGGAGTCCGTTTCGACGATGAAAATGGCACTGCTTTAAACTTTGCCTTCGGTTTAGCCTCCGGTGTTCTCATCGCGCCCCCTTCCGTCGAACTTTCCATAAGAGGGGCTAAGCTCGGCCTGACTTGGGGCGACCGACCCCCCGCCGGAGGGCACATTCCTTCGCTGAAGAAATGCCGGAAGGTAAAGTCGATGAAATTTGGCGCCAGAGGCTTTCCCGGGCTTCCGCCGCCAAACGCCCCGCATTTAAATTTGTTGTTTCCGTTCATGTTGTTTCTGATCAGCTCGTCGCTCTGCACTTCGAACGTGTCAAAGTTGGATGTGTCTTCTGTGTGCTGCACTCGCGGCACATATTCGGGCGTTGTGTTGCGCAAATTGGCAAAATTAATGCCCTGAGGGGGGGGGGGGCTTATGCTCTGATTTGTGCTTTTGTGGCTGCTGACCGACCTTGAACCAGAGATGCGCTTTGATGTCCTTAGCCCCATTCCGATGCCCCAACCGGCTCTCCTGGTCACAGCACAATTTGGCCACACAATCCACACAATTCTTGGAGAGACGGGCACCCATTGGGTTTTTTAGGTCCAGAAAGCGCCTCCAATGGACAATCATAAATTGCGTTTCCGCGGGATCGTCTCGTTGCGACATAAACGGAGGGCGTCCAAAGACCATCTCGTAAAGGATGACGCCGACACTCCACCAATCGCACAATTGGGTGTGCCCTTAAGGGGAGAGAAGAGACCATCGACCACTTCATTATGCAAAACATTTACACATAAATATCAAACCCTTATTTAGGTCAGAAAAACGGACTTCATTGATTTAAAACAATTAACCGATTCTGTTCAGAATTCTAAAGTTTAAATATCACCCCCCCCCCCCCCCTCCTCCCCAAGTGCTAACCAATCTTCTGGACCACTTCGGGCGCCATGTAATTGCCAGTGCCGACCACCGAATGTGCCCGGTCTCTCTTCCGGTGGTGCCGCATCTCCAACACTTTAACGCGCTGGTCCATCCCCGGCGGCAGCGAGAAAGAGTCATCCCTGGCGTGTCCAATGGGCGCCCCTCCGTTGGACTGCTCGTCGTAGACGACGTAATGTCTCTTGTCGTGGGTCCACCTCAGCCCCGTGCAAAGTCCGAAGTCGGTCAGCTTTATGTGGCCACTCCTGTCGATGAGAATGTTGTCAGGCTTAAAGCGACTTTTAATGAGAGATGACAGCCACTGAATAAAAATACTTTGATGTCCCGATGAATGAAGCCCAGAGAATGCACATAATCCACTGCCAAAGTCAGTTCAGCGATGTAAAATCTGAATGGTTTGGGTGGCATCGACGGATTTTGACTAAAATGACCTGGCGAGACTCTCGGGGAAAATGCCCATGTTAATCTAAAGGGAAAGAAGTGAATTGCCCCCTTCGGGTGGATTGACCAGCAGCTGCATCATATCACCCCCGGGCACGTACTCCATGATGAAATAGCTTTGAAGTGGGGGAATAATTAGGCCTCAATTAGAGGGAAGGAATGAATGATGTCATGGACTTACAGATTCTCGGCGTCCTGGAAAGAGAAGAACAGCCTGAATGACAACAAAATTAGGTCCTTTCATAGCATTCGGGAACTCGCTTCACAATCCAGGGACTGTTCGCCTCCGACAAAATGTCCCTCTCGGCCTTGACATGAGCCGCCTGCTGCTTCTGGATGACGTCCGCTTTCACCAGAGTCTTCATGGCATAGACATGATTGTCGGTGTCCTTCTTCCTCACCAGAGTCACCTTCAACAGCAGAATCCGTTCGCATTCCCAAGTCAATCCCTCCCCTCCCCCGGCCGACCTTTCCGAAAGCCCCGATTCCGATGTGCCTGATCAGCTCGAACATGTCCCGGTTCATCTTCTGCCGCCTCAATCGAATATATTTGGACTCCTTTTGGCGCAACAATCGCAACATCCGCGTCTGCAAAAAAGGCAATGCCATTAAAATTCAGACGCGTCCTCACACACAAAGCGCACCTTCACCGGTTCCGCCAGACCAGCCAGCTCCATCTCTTGGATCAGCTGCATTTCGCGCTGATTCCGTTCTTTGTACTGCTGGATCAGCTTTTCAATGTGCTGCTCCATGAAAAAGCTTCGAATGGATAAAAAAGTCGGGTAATTTTCAGTTGAATTCTTTTGAACAAAAAACTACCGAAACATTGGAGCTCGACACCTAAAACGCCGTCTAATTATTACATGGAATATTATTATCAAAAAAACTCACGGCTTAACGGCACGGTCGTAAGTGTTATTTTTAAGCTTTTTGGCAACTGACTCCGGCAACGGCGACACGCAACGGTTTATAACGGCGTTATTTCGCGAAGAGACAGCGGCAGAATCAAACTGAACAAAGTTGGCACGGACTTTTGCATTATTCTTGCCTTATTTGAGATGAATTGGCTGTAATTAGGCGGCGAATGGGTGGCCATTCTTTGCATGGGAATTTGGGGATCGATAAAAATACGCTGCACAAGTTGAGGAATTTGAGGAGTTTGAGGAGTTTGGGGAGTTTGGGGAGTTTGAGGGGTTTGGGGGGCGTTGTTGGACAATTGGGTGGAGGAGGACGCGGCACAAACCGGGAAAGCCGTCACACAGCGCTGTTTAAATGAAAGTGCCATTATTTACAGTGCGGTCAAAGCCTTTCATTTATTTAAATTTAAAATCTAAAAAGCCCGAGGGGCTGTCGCCACCGGCAGACACTTTCCGTTTTTTCTTTCCTTTCGTCTGTTATCGCACCTCGACCTCTTTTTTCTTGTCCATTATCGCTTTGCGCTCAATTCGCTCGCTTTGATTCCGTTCAATCCGAGTGAATGTCCCCGCCGGGTGAATGTGCCGTCGTCCGTTGGCAGAGGCTGCAGCAAATTGTTCAGCTCCAACGACGGACTTTGCTAAAACGTCGGCGGGTCCAAAGGATTTGCTTTGACGACTTAAACAAGCGAATTAATTGGCCTTATGCTTCTGTTGAAACGGTCAAACATTGCGTTGGAATGTGCCAAATGAACCGTCCGTTGGGAATGCCCCGGCGGCGGTGGGGACCGCCAATTCAGTAACGGCGAAAGACAAGGCTTTGCCGGCTTTCTCTGCCGATAAGGCGTTGATGCCGCCGGGTTTGCGTTGTGGGAGTTGCGCGGAAAAGGGTCGGCAGGGGGCAGGGAATTTTCGAGCTTGGCGGGAGGATGTGGACTCGGCGAGTGGTTGGGCACGGACTCGGGTTGGACCAGATCGGAGGATTCGTTGACTAAGACAAGGGACCGGGAAGAAGCCAATTCGAAGACAGTGCCCTGGGGGTTTCTCCTGTTGTTCTGCTGCTGCTGCTGTTGCTGTTGCTGCTTGACCAAATTCTTAAAATAGAAAATTGTTTTACGGTGGCGAGTCAAATGCGCTGGTGGCTTGACCTGCTTCACAGAGGCGAGAACTGCGACCGCCTCAGACACCGAGCGAAAGTTGACCAATTTCAGCGCATAATAGGCACTCTCCTAAGGGTGGCCAAATTGGCACTAATTGTAACTAATTTGTAAGAGTAACCCACCCGGTCGTAACCCGCCTCGACCACCTTCTGGACCATCTTCGCCCTCCAACCGTTCTCCACCCAATCCGCTTCCTCCTCGTCTTCCTCTTCGTCTTCCTCCTCATCCTCCTCCTCATCATCATCATCCAGCAAGTCTGCATACTCTGCCTGACTTGTTTCTCCTCCTCCTCCTCCACCATCTTCATAATCCGCTCCTTCTTCCTCTTCCCATTTTTGCTCAAATTGCTGCAGGGATGAACGGATGAGATCCAATTTTTGGCGGTGATGTGAATCCGTCGATTCTTCCGGATGGGCGAGTATGGATGGTGAAATGTTGAAGGGGGAATGGGTGGGGGGAAGGCGGAAGTAGGGGTTGGGCTGGTGGCGGGACGACGAAGGGGACGAAGAGGTGGAGGAGGAGGAGACCAAGTTCAGGCCGTTCGGTGGGGAGGGCAACATCCTCAACAGACTGTTCCTGTTCAGTTAAGGGTATTGACGTGGGAGGCTCGACATATTTTAGGCTCAAATAAATGATCTGGCTTTGGAAATAATGAATTTGCATTTGGTAAGCGAATGTTGAGAGGAATTAGCGGAAAATGAGGTTAAGCGTTATCAGAGAAGCGAGCGAATAAGCGAGAGCTTCTTGGGATGATCACGAGTTCATAAAGCAGTTCCACCATTGTTCGAAGACGGGGCGGGGGGGGGGGGTGAAGAAGGCGAAGAAAAGATGGAAAATTCGGGGGATGGAATGTTCAACTCCGATCGATCCCCCCCCCCCCCCTCCCCCCCCCATCCCCCCCCCCCCTCCCCTCCCCCCCCCCCCCCACCCCCCCCCTCCGGCTCCCCTTCCAAAACCAACTATGATGTGAGGTGACTCACTCGCCCTCCCCCCCCCCCCATTTTCGTCCATTTCGTTCCAAATTCCCCCCCCCCCCCCCCCCCCCCCCCCCCCCTCTTTCTTCTCACAATAATTTTCATTTATTCCATTCGTTCGATGTTTTTTTCATCTCATTTTGTCTCAGCTCATTGCTTCAAACATCGCCCTTTTTCAAGCAAATGGCGCAAATTTTGAGGGCGCGAGTTTTGGAGGACGATGGACTAAACTGTGGCAAGAACTAAACATTTTGACAAGACAGGACGAGACTATGAAGAAAGCCTTTTTGTAACCAAACAATTAATATAAATAAATAAAAATTAAACAAAAAAAAATGGAAGAGTTTTGATGCAAAGGAAAGAGAAAATAATGAATATTGGCTGATGATAGGGTCAGAGCGCCGGGAAAGTGTTTGGGACGGGCGGAGGACGGAAGAATGTGGTGGATGGATCGATTGTGACGCTGCAGGGGAAATCGGAAGAAAACCGGCGGTGAATGGGCGGACGACGACAATCGATGCCGTAGGGGAGAATGGGGGAGGGGGGGGGGGGGGGGGGGGGGACGCCTAAGACCAAAAGGTAAACATTTAAACCCTTTGAGTCTGAAGGTCAAACGGAGTCTGTACTGCTTGTGAGGCACGTGCACATCAAACTGAATTCCACAAGCTAAGGGAATGAAACTCGGGGCATAAACTTAGAATTATGGCAGACAAAGAGGAAAAAATTAAAATTGGAGCTGTTGGGCCTCTCAAAAGATGTAACAAACGGCTGAACATCGAAGTTGCAGAGCAACTTCATAAATTGATGCCTCGTGACGCAGAGGGACACTGAAAGTGGTAACGAGGCGTCCAAAGACTGGCGCATGGAGTTGGTGCCGATTTGTATTTTTAAATTTATAAACATTGATCACATTTTAACCCTTCGCCCTCAGCAGAATCTGTTCATGTCCCACTAGCCCATGTCCATGTCCATGTGCCACTAGCCCATGTCCATGTCCATGTCCCACTAGCCCATGTCCATGTCCATGTGCCACTAGCCCATGTCCATGTCCATGTCCCACTAGCCCATGTCCATGTCCATGTCCCACTAGCCCATGTCCATGTCCATGTCCCACTAGCCCATGTCCATGTCCATGTCCCACTAGCCCATGTCCATGTCCATGTGCCACTAGCCCATGTCCATGTCCATGTCCCACTAGCCCATGTCCATGTCCATGTCCCACTAGCCCATGTCCATGTCCATGTGCCACTAGCCCATGTCCATGTCCATGTCCCACTAGCCCATGTCCATGTCCATGTCCCACTAGCCCATGTCCATGTCCATGTCCCACTAGCCCATGCCATGTCCCACTAGCCCATGTCCATGTCCATGTCCCACTAGCCCATGTCCATGTCCATGTCCCACTAGCCCATGTCCATGTCCCACTAGCCCATGTCCATGTCCATGTGCCACTAGCCCATGTCCATGTCCATGTCCCACTAGCCCATGTCCATGTCCATGTCCCACTAGCCCATGTCCATGTCCATGTCCCACTAGCCCATGTCCATGTCCCACTAGCCCATGTCTATGTCCATGTCCCACTAGCCCATGTCCATGTCCCACTAGCCCATGTCCATGTCCATGTCCCACTAGCCCATGTCCATGTCCATGTCCCACTAGCCCATGTCCATGTCCCACTAGCCAAGACCATGTCCATGTCCCACTAGCCCATGTCCATGTCCATGTCCCACTAGCCCATGTCCATGTCCCACTAGCCCATGTCCATGTCCATGTCCCACTAGCCCATGTCCATGTCCATGTCCCACTAGCCCATGTCCATGTCCATGTCCCACTAGCCCATGCCATGTCCCACTAGCCCATGTCCATGTCCATGTCCCACTAGCCCATGTCCATGTCCATGTCCCACTAGCCCATGTCCATGTCCCACTAGCCCATGTCCATGTCCATGTGCCACTAGCCCATGTCCATGTCCATGTCCCACTAGCCCATGTCCATGTCCATGTCCCACTAGCCCATGTCCATGTCCATGTCCCACTAGCCCATGTCCATGTCCCACTAGCCCATGTCCATGTCCATGTCCCACTAGCCCATGTCCATGTCCCACTAGCCCATGTCCATGTCCATGTCCCACTAGCCCATGTCCATGTCCATGTCCCACTAGCCCATGTCCATGTCCATGTCCCACTAGCCCATGTCCATGCCCCACTAGCCAAGACCATGTCCATGTCCCACTAGCCCATGTCTATGTCCATGTCCCACTAGCCCATGTCCATGTCCATGTCCCACTAGCCCATGTCCATGTCCATGTCCGTCCGTCGCCTTAATATTCTCACCATTGGAGGAAAGGGAAGGGGAGAAGGGCCCTCGTTTTCGTAAGCGGCCTCTTTTCGGCCTTTCCTTTCGTCACCTCACTAAATGACCCTCCCCAATTGGCATAACAAATCCAAAAAACTCTGTGAGAGTGAAAGCATAATGACCAGCGGGGCAGGAAGGAAAAGCATTGGAGCGGAGGGCTGGCCGAGTGGTCGAAGGGTGCCGGACGGACGGCTCTTCAGTTTTGGCATTTTTTCTGTCGTCGTCGTAAAATGGCGGCACTTGTGGGAGCAGAAAGGCGACGTCGTCTCGACCGACGGCTGATTGAGGCACTCCACCAATTAAGCCGACTTTTGCTGTTCCTTTTGCAATCAACAATGTCCGCAAATGCCATTTTGGGCCGGTGGCCGTCTCTCGAAGGCATTTTGCCAAATCATCAATCACCGATCACTTTTCCCCTTTAAGCTATTCAGTCCCGGTTCCCCGGGTGCTGTGCCAACTTTGGGTCATTCGACTGCGGAGACGGCGTTTGCTTATCCGTTTTGCATTTTCACGACGGAATCGCCGACTGTTCGGACGGAAGTGACGAGCGTAAGTTTAAATAACCTTTTTAATAATTCCTTATTTAAATATTTCTGTCGTTCAGACTGTTTCCCAGAACAAATTTCTTGCGGGACTTTCTGCGCCGACCTCCTCCACTTGGGCGAATGTCTTCGGAATCCAAATTGTACCGAAAGTACTGAAACGAACCTTCTCCAGGCTTCTGTGCCCTCTCCGTTATGTCCTTTCCGCAGTGAGTCGGCATCCCCCGCCTCCCCTCCCCAACCAAAATTCTCTCAAATACACAGAAAGACGCTTTTGCGGGTTGGCCAATACAATCTCTTGTCGGGGCTACGGCCAATGCATTTTGGAGAAATGGCTGAAGGACGGAAAAAGGGACTGTCTGGACGGTTCTGACGAGGACGAACAATACGCGGTTAGCGGATACCGGGGTGAAGCCAAACTCCGCCCCGCTTGGGAACGCTCTTCAGCAGTACGGACTGCACTTTCTCTTACCTTTCAGAACCTCTTCCAATTTGTTGGTCGACGGACTCCCTCACCAGCCTCCTCCAATTTCGTCTCAACTTCCGCCACTTTGTCCCCCCCGTTCCCTCTCCCCTCTCCTCCTCCACGACCATTTTTAACTTCATCCGCCACAACTCCGGCCATTTGGTGGCCGATTTTGGAGGCCGAAGGGTCCAAAGGCGCGAGCCCCACGGCAATTTCTAACGGCGAAACAAAGGAAAAGTTTGTGCCGTTGCATCGTAAATAAATACAGCGTCAATTATATTCAGTCCGGCACTCAACGATTTCGGTGCCGAATTCGCCCGTTTTTTAATGACGCCTTCTTCCAAAGTGCCTTTCCCCACGTCCACTTCAACCTCCGTTGCCACACCTCTTTTTGGAGCAGTGTTTGGAGAAGAAAAATCTGTTGATCGGTGGATTATTTTTCCAAATTGGCCCACTTCGGCAACGCCGGAGGGCATTCCAACGAAAGAATGGCCGAAAGGAAAGGCACCGATTCTGAAGGGATGGACGGCGACTGCTATAAAAGAAGATGAGAACGTCCGATGGAGTTGGATGGCGGGCACGGGTAGCAGCACACCAAAAAATCCTTTCGGTTTGATTTTAAAACAAAAACATGAAACAGTTTCTGGCTGCATTAACTTTAGGGGACGAAAAGGATGGACGGGGAGGGGTTGAGGACGTACAGCGGGCTAACGAAGAAAGTCAGCGTTGGACACTTCCGTTCCCATTCCAACGGCCGGGAGGGGTTGAGGACGTACAGCGGGCTAATGAAGAAAGTCAGCGTTGGACACTTCCGTTCCCATTCCAACGGCCGGGAGGGGTTGAGGACGTACAGCGGGCTAACGAAGAAAGTCAGCGTTGGACACTTCCGTTCCCATTCCAACGGCCGGGAGGGGTTGAGGACGTACAGCGGGCTAATGAAGAAAGTCAGCGTTGGACGCTTCCGTTCCCATTCCAACGGCTGGGAGGGGTTGAGGACGTACAGCGGGCTAACGAAGAAAGTCAGCGTTGGACACTTCCGTTCCCATTCCAACGGCCGGGAGGGGTTGAGGACGTACAGCGGGCTAACGAAGAAAGTCAGCGTTGGACACTTCCGTTCCCATTCCAACGGCCGGGAAAAGCGACTGAATGGACGACGAAGGCGCAATTGTGGGAACCGGAGGAAAAGGTTGGGTCGGACGGAGTGGAGACGGCCAAAGCGACAGGGACTCAATCGGATGGGGGGCAAAGGGCAAAAGGGGCGGCGACTGGAGGGACAGCAGCGTTGGAAGCAGCGGAAAAGTCTTCACAACGGCCTCCCCCCACCCAACGAACATGGACAACGTCCACTTCACAATTATGGGCAGCCTCCTCAACAGCCCCCCAGGCGAAACCCTCCCCATCGTCCCCCTCTCGTCGGCCATTTCCATCACCAACATTAGTGACGTCCTCACCTTCACCCATCCAATCATTTTCATCAGCTTCCGACATCGCTTTTCCCTCCCAAACATTTTCTTCCCCAGCCCATCGATGGGCACTCCCCGCTTCGTCCCAGTCCATCGCGGCTTCTTCAAAAAAACTGATCGGATTAAATTGTACGGATCGCATCAGTCGAATGGCCAAAGAATTGGAGGAAAGTGCTGTTCCTTTTCGCTGTTCTTGTCCTCCGGGCCAATTCCAAACGTCCGAAGGTTTGTTCGGCCACTTTTCATTTTCCCATTGGAAATGCCAAGTCTAACAAATGCCGCATTTCCGCAGGGTTCTGCAGCTTCGCGACGGTGTCCACCTTCCGGTACTTTGCCTGTCTATTTATTTATTCCCCGAATGTTTTGAAACTTTCAGTGCCAAAATCGTTTCCCTTTGTGGCCACAACTTTGCCGCTTCCTTCTCTTCCTCCGCCCCGTCCCTACAAGAACAATTAATTGTTCTAAAGGTTCCTTCACCAAATTCCCTCCCCCGACCATCGAATTCAAATTGTTCAGATGCTCGACTCCCTCCCGGACCATTCTTTTTGCGTGCGGAAAATTGTGAATGACGGCCAAATTGTGGTGAACACGGTTTGTCCCGTCGAGTGTTCAATAGAAATGTTGGAAGCTTCAACCAAATCCCGTGGAAGTCTACCGGAAGTGAACTTGAAGGTATCCGGTCGGTGACTTTTGCATTTATCTCCTCCCGTTAAATTTAAAATTTGTTGAACGGATGCTTAGAATTGACCGATGGGGCGTGTTACCAGTTTGATTTGAACGATTGCGACGAGAAGGCGCAGTGTTTGTCGGACAAACTGCTCTTTCGGTGCCGTTGCCTTCCGGGCACCAAAGACAATTCGCCGGAGGGAGAGGGGGAGGGCCGCCAATGCGAGGGGACAGTAATCTTGCAAACGTGGGTTAGGGGGGGGGGGAGTCGGGTTGATCGAACATTCGAACATTGCCCCGGTGTTTAGCTGCAGTAAACTGCTCGGAGTGTGCGTAATCGTCTGGCTTCTGATGTTGCTGCTGCTGTGCTTTCTGCTTCCACTTCTCTCACTTTTCTGTCTCAAATATTGCTTCAAAATCGACCCGACGCTTCTGAGAGCTCGCCTTCGGCACATTTGGCGGAATCTTATGGACAAATTGGTCCGAATTTTGTTGGACGCACTCCAAATGTAATGCAAAAGTCTCAGAAAGGAGGAGAGCCAACGAAGTTGCCCACAATAACGACAAGTCAAATCGCCGACGAGATGAGAAGAGAGAGTCTGAAGGTTCTTCCGGGAACTGCCGCTCGAGACGAAGCCGTCACTCTGAAGGTTATCGTCGATGGAATGGACACCGGAATGTAACCGGATGCCAAAAATGTCCGGAAATCCGGCATCCGGTTACATCCCTAATGGACACGTTCTGGCATCTTCACTGTCTTTGTTTGAAAGGTGCCGTCGGTGAGCAATGGATTTGGTCAGCAAGCGACCATTCATTCTGCGCATCGCTTGGTGCCATCGGATTCGGAGGAATATTTAATTGTGGAGGAGGGTGACACGGGAGGGAGAGAGTTGCTGAAGAGAGAGGAGCAACAGAAGGAAAGGGAGGAGGGAGTGGAGGAGGAGGCGAGACTGTCAGACAAGCAGACAGTTCGTCGTCAGCAGACGGAACTTTCAACGGTGCCGAGCAGTTCAGAGACGGGTGTGATAATGTTGCCAACTGCGAGAGAAGGGTCAGTGCAATCGGCAGACGGAACGACGACAAAGAATGAAGAGGTAGTGGAGCAGACGACGGAGGTAGAGGTGCATGAACAGGTCGAGAGAGTGGAGGAAGAGAAAAAGGGGGCGGAGAGAGAGGCAGAGGAACTGGAGAGGCCGAAGAGTGCGGCCTCCCGCATCGGCACGCCGACCATTTGGGACCAGTACAAGATCCTTGGGGACCAATTCACCAAGTACGGGTCTCTGGAGATAGAAAGTGAGCGGGGGGGGGGGGGGGGCGGGGGCGGGTGCAGTGATCGCAGAATATTGCAGGGAGGAAGGGAAGTGTGACGGAATCGTTGGAAGAACTGCTCAGAAAGCGTGAGAAGAGTGTTGAGGAGAGAGTGGACGAGAAGGGGCAGGACGGGGCCACCAAGGGGGAGGAGGAGCTGGACGCAAAATTGGAACTGTCGGGGAAGCGGGCGGAAGCAGAAGAACGCGAAGAGGTAAGGAAGCTCTTCAGCAGGATTAGAGTGGAGCGGGAATAATGGTTCTTGACTTCCGGATGTCGGTTCCTTCAATCGATCTGCTTCCGGAGTCCGGACAGTCCTCCGGACTTAGGCAACCCCTTAACTCAACAAAAAGAGTTCAGCAGGTAATGGAGGAACACGAGGAAGGGATGAAGCAAGGAGGGGAGCCGGAGGAAGAGCATCGGGAAACGGGAAAGGTTATCCTTTCGGAGACTTTGCGCGAAGGCACTCTGAACATTGGATTTGTAATGCCACCCCTCCCCGATGGCATTGGCATTTCCCGAAGGCCTTTCTTCGATGACGCTGGTCGACTTCCTTCACCTACACAGCATTTTCCATTTAAGCGTCGTCCTTTTGGAAGTAACAAATTTTGGTTGTATAAATAATGAGTCCATTCATTCATTAATTCTTCCAGCGGATGGGGGGCGATTGTATGGGAAGGCGATCAGCCAGCCGATTCTATCAAAGAGTCCGGCTGTGATCAAAGAAGGGGCCGCCGATTTTGTGGTGGTCAAAGGGCGAGTGGGAAAAGAGGAAGATGAGCGGCTGAGGAAGTTGCGGCTGTTGGAAGAGAGAAGACAGAGGTGGCGGAGGGGAGAGGAGGCGAGAAGAATGGGGCGGATGAGAGAGCAGCCGGAGGGCGAGAGGGGGGAGGAGGCGAGAAGAATGGGGCGGATGAGAGAGCAGCCGGAGGGCGAGAGGGGGGAGGAGGCGAGAAGAATGGGGCGGATGAGAGAGCAGCCGGAGGGCGAGAGGGGGGAGGAGGCGAGAAGAATGGGGCGGATGAGAGAGCAGCCGGAGGGCGAGAGGGGGGAGGAGGCGAGAAGAATGGGGCGGATGAGAGAGCAGCCGGAGGGCGAGAGGGGGGAGGAGGCGAGAAGAATGGGGCGGATGAGAGAGCAGCCGGAGGGCGAGAGGGGAGAGGAAGGGGGGAAGAGGGGGGACAGATCCGTGGCAGGGCAGCGGAAACGAGCGGCATTTGTGAGGGGAGCTGGAGGGAAGGAGGAGGCGGCACAAAAGAGAGCGTGCCGAGTGATGCCCCCGGGGGCACATCGGGGGTCGGTGAGGGATGAGCGATCTGCCGCCAAAGGTGGGGGGGGGGGGGTCGTCGGTCGAGTTGTGCTTCTTGATGTTAATCTTTCAGTTCGAAAGATGATGATGTCCCAGCCGATGTTCGACCCGGATTTGCCGTCCACCTCTCAGGCCGCTGTCTATTGGGAAAAAAGCCTCAGACGCTGTTTTTCGCCCGCCGGCTTACAATTAGAAGAGTATGCGAAACGAAGAAGCGATCATTTGCGAAAGGAAGGCCAAACATTACATTCAATTGAATGTCAACTCGAACAACGGGTGGGCACAGTTGGCGGCATGCCTTCCCTTTCCTTTGATCAATTGGCTTTCATGATTAGGTCCATTCTGGATGTATCACCAGCAGAAAGCCTTGGAACGTCAGCCCACAGCCGGACCCCGATTTGCCAGCATCGCCTCTGTTTCGTGAAATGACAGAGTTAAGCGACGGAAGTATGGCCCAGTCTTTGGAAAGGTTGGAGCAGAGAGTACACTCAGGTAAAGAGCAAATACACACCGAACTCTTTGAACTCCTTCAGGATGCATCACTGGGAGAAAACAGTGGGATTCGAGTCCACATAAAGATAGGGGGGCTTTGCGCAAAGCATCCTCACATTTGGACTTGGGAGAGCCTGAACATGTCGATGGGATGGCATTGGGTGGTGCTGAGGACATGGACAGCCCGAAGAGGAGCAGAAAAGGTAGGAAAGGGTACGATAGGAGGCGATTAGATACTGTAGCCGCCGAGTTCAGGGAGAACCGTACGGATTCGAGAGGACGTGGCGGACGACGGAGGGGGGAGGCGGAGATTGGGCAGGGGAACGGAAAACGGCACGGATGCCGGGACATGGCTGGAATATGATTAAGCGGATGCGGGGGAAAGCCAAACATCCATTGAAATCTCCATTCTGGCGGAATAATTGGAAGCGCATGGCTAATGCCGTTGCTTTGGCCCACCCGCCGCCCTCTCACGCCCTCTCAGTTCGGCACCCCTCCCACCCCCCCCCCCCTCTTTTTGCTAATTGGATTTTGCCAAAAATGCCTCTTTTTGTATGTCTCTGTCCTCGTCCCTTCGTTGTTTCACTTTTCTTCCATAAACTTTTGTTTGGAGGACGCGCAACAAAAAGCTTTGGCCCGTCTCTTCTCTCTGCACTCCCTGTTCACTCTCTGCCCAATTTCCTCTTTCTCTCCCCTCAATTAATCCCTCCCCCACTGCAAGCCCCGAGATTAACCCCTCCGGGCACTTCTGCTAATGACAAATCCCTCCTTCCCGAATTTCTGCCTTCGCCCATTCTGCGCGTCATTTGTGCCTTCTTCCATCGTCTCTCTTCTTCTTCCATTCCGGCTCGTTAGCTACTCAATTCCCTCCCCCCCCCAAAGCCCCTCCAGCGCCTCCACCAAACTGGCACTTTTCCTGTACAAATTGTCCTTTACCCCTCCCCCCTCCCTTTCTTGCCAAATTAACCAATTCCTTTAGAAGACTTATGGCGTTGGCGTCAACTCCAAATCCAGTCCAAATCCTCCCTCCCATCCCACTCCCGTTCTTCCGTTCATCGCTGCCGACATCCGTTCATCCCCCCCCCCCTCCCCCCTCCCCCCCCCCCCCCCCCCCCCTCCCTTGTGCCGTTGTGTCTGCTTTGTGTCTGAAGGGCAATGAATGGTGCCGTGCCGAGTGGAGCCTAAATAATTAATGTGCACGAAGGGCTTCCCAACTCTGCTTAATGGTTCCTCTCTCCCCTTCAATTTCTGAGATGGCCTGCGTTTCCATTTTATTATTTCATGGTCAACAACAAATTATGATGGTCATTAGCAGCGGGGAGGCGAGAGGGGGAGGAAATTGACTTTGTCTGGGCCAAAAACGAGTCGGACTTTCCCGGTCCGGTCCCAACCACCCACCAACTTTACCGTACCGCGACCCGCAATGTCCCAGACCTGACCGATTAGTCTCTGCACATCTCCAGTTCAGTTGCTTAGAAGAAAGGATGTTTTATGCGTGCCTTTCCATCCTCGTCCTTCTGCTGGTCATCCTCTGCTGCGTCTGCCTCTCCATCATCGACCTCGACACGTACAACTTCGGTCTCTACATTGTCCTCCTCTGCATCGTCGGTCCGCCCACGCCCCTCCCGCTTAACTCAGCTTAATTGCCTTCCTCACCAATTCTCTCAGGAACAATGCTCGCCTGCGCTCTCTGCGTGGCCAACCCAAACGCGTGTCCCAACCCCGTCTGGTACTCCAACTTTTGCCTTATGCTGCAGGCAATTTGGCCACTACTCAATGAATCAGTGCACCAATCGAATCTTTCAGGAAATGTACCCGAGCCCCGCACAATTTGATAAAGCAGCTCATTCATCGCCTGAAATGAATGGGATTCGGTCACGGTAATGTGCTGGTTGGGGGGGTCCAAATGGACTTGCCTAATTTGACAGAATGATGGCAATGCAGGTTGGAGTTGCCCCCAACGGTCAGAATCAAAGTGCCTCCGGCGGAAGCGGGCTTCATCTCAGGTCGGCCACGGGTTGGACTTTCCCTCACAAATCAGATCATTCCCCTGAAGACAGGAATCGCGTGCCACGGTGGCAATGTTAGCGCCAGCTGTGCACATTATGCACCAAGTGTGGCGGGGGATGGCTTGGGTTGCGGACGGCATCGACGAGGAGGAAGAAGCGACAAAAAGCTATGACCAGGCCGAACAGGTTGCTGGGGGATGAGGTCAAGTAGTCCGGAGGAGCACAAACATTCGCACAGGGCACGTCAAGGTCGTGCAGTCAGGAGGGCACCGACTCCGTCCAGAAAAGGCTGTCGACCATCGCGGAGTCGAGCAGCAGCGCTCCGGAAGAAGTGAGCAGCGAGTTCGCGTCGGGAAATGATATTATGGTCTAATCGATTCCGGTCTTGATGCGTGCGCAAAGTGCCTTTGGCTTATTTTCACGGATAAAACGAAACGATTAAAAGCGATGGGTCCGTCGTGAAGCTCCGAGAGAGTGGTCAATTAGCGGCGCATTTTGCTCCCTCCCCCCCCCTACCAACCGACCGACCAATTAAGCAGCGTCTGTTGGCGACCCTTCCAAAATTTGTCGACTTTTCCTTCGCGACAGAGCAATAAATTGATCAGTCCAGATCAGAGGCTTATCCCAAAATGATTCCCTAAGCATTGCTTCATCTCCATCTTCCCATTCACGCGATCGCTGCTTTCCCCCAATGTTCGCACGTTTCTTTCCGCTGTTGGTCATCTTCCTCATCAGCGTCTTCTCCCGCCGGTCTGTCGCTGCTCATCCCCTCCTCTCCCGTACTCTATTTCCCGACCTTCGGCGGCACGTCCCCGACAATTGGCACGAACCGCCAAAGACTCTTTTTGAGGAGCTGAGAGTGCATTTTGCCAAAATGAGTGGAAGCAGAATTGTAAATTTGGAAGAAAAATTGGCAAAAGCCAAAGAGTTTGTGCATCGCAAGGAATACGGGCACAGAACTTTCAGCCACGACGTAAGTTAAGGGACAGGTGAGGGTCGGTCATAACGGTACATCCACAGAATGAAGCGGACAAAGTGAGGCCGGTGTCGATTAGTCCGGCCCAGCCAAACGTCAGCGCCTTAATGGCACCTGTCCTTTTCGAAGGTCAGTGTTTTGTGCAACGGCCCAATGAAAGACGGCAACCAACACATCCCTTTAGGCGACATTTTCCTAAGTGAACGACAAATTGAAGCCATTCTAACGAGACTTAAAAAAGTGCAAAATAATCGCCAAAAAGACGTTCAAGCCTTCCCCCGCCCACCGTCCTCAAAGCGCAGTATCAGTGCCGACCCGGACACTTTTTGGCAACGAATGCCAATCAAATTTCACCTGCACGATTCACTCGGTAATTAATTCATTTTTTTGTATTTCCTCGTTTTGGACTTTCAGATTTAATGGCCATTCAACAAATTGCAAATGCCTTAGCCTATTGGGAGAATAACACCTGCGTCACATTTGAGCATTTAGACCGGGAGCCATCGGCGGCTGGGGAAGAGGAAGACTTTGTGGACTTCTTCAAAGGCGGAGGGTTATTTGAAGCTTCTCCCCCCTCCCTCCCAATTGCCCAATTAGCTTTTCCTTTCCCTCAGATGCTATTCGATGATCGGCCGTTACGGGGGGCGTCAGGGCGTGTCCATTGGGAGCGGCTGCGAAAGGGTGCCAATGCCATTGGCACTTGCCCTGAAACTTACAAACTCTTTTAAACTTTTAAGCTTGGCATTGTCGAGCATGAAATTGGCCACGTGTTGGGTGCCGTCAACGTTCATAAACTAAAAATGGAAATAATTGTTTAGGTCTTTGGCATGAACAGTCACGTCCGGATGCGTGGAAATATGTCCAAGTGGAAAAGGTGAGTCCATCATTAAATTTAATAATGAACCGTTTGATCTTCGATCATGCTGAGAAAGCGCCCATTTACAAGGGTTTCAGGAGTTTGTTCTGCCATCCTACATGGCCGACTTCCAGCTTCGCGACGACGACGAGATTCTGACACTGGGACTGCCTTATGATTACGGCTCGGTGATGTGAGTGCCGTGCCAAAGTGTAATTGACCCTAAACATTTCCCATCCGCTAAAGGCATTACGGCCCGACCGCCTTCAGCTCCGACGGAACGAGCCAAACTTTGATCGCGAAGTTGCTGCTGACTTTTAATGAAATTTATGCACTTTTTCAGGAACATGCTCTTCCAATCGACCATCGGACAAAGGTCAGTCAGTCTCTTAACGATTAGAATTTTGTTCCCGAGGGTACTTAAGGGATCGCCTCGCTTTTTACGACGTTTGTTCCTCTTTCTCCTCACTTTTCCTCTGTACAAACCCAATTCTCCAGGTGATGGCTGTCAATAAGGCCTATTGTGCGGGTCGGTGAACTAATCAGTCACAAATGCATTTCTTTTGCTCACCCAAATTGCTTAGATCAGATAAATGTGGCGGGATCCCGCAACTTCAGTCGGTCGGCGCATCATCGGACTCCCACCAGCACTCATCTTCTCAAGCACATTGTTTAAACGACGGCTATCCCAATCCGTCGCGGTGTTCTGAATGCATTTGTCCGAGCGGATACGGTGGGAGCAAATGTGAAAGGGCCCAGAAGTCGCAAAGTGAGTTGGGGGGGGGGGGGGGGGGGGGGGGTGGGTGGCATTGGCATTGCACCCCCCCCCCCCTTCTCCTCCTCTTATGATGGTCAGATGCGATTTGTGGCGGGGATCTGAGTCTGGAGCTTGACACCTGGGAACAGTTGGAATCGCCCGGTGGGTTTGGCCGCCGGGGACTTTCCATCGGTGAACGGCTTTGCCTCAGGCTATTCCAAGGATGGCTACGAGGTGGGCCAGCAGTGCAACTGGGTCGTTCGCTCTCCACAGGGAACGCGAGTTATGGCCGAGTTCATCAACGACTTTTCAATGTTTTGTGGCAACATTTGTCTGGATTACGTTGAGTTGAAATTGGCCACGGATCAGCGACTCACGGGGGCCAGGTGATAGTTCTTCGACCACCAGAAAGTCCCTCCCACCAATCTGCCTAGATTTTGTTGCGATCAACGCTTTGCCGGACAACTGATTTCGGAGCACAACCAAATGGCCATTCTTTTCCGTGCCCAACTTTCACAAGACATCGGTTTCCAAATACGCGTCCGGGCAAGTCAGTTTTTGATTAACGGTCACTTTGGTGCAATTCCTCGCTTCGCACGGCTTCCAGCATCGATCCAACGGATGGGCGGCCTAAATGGCCTAAATACAGGCGACCGAACAACGGAGGAGGCACCGACTCCACTTGGCTTAAAGACATTTTTGCCGGGAAAAGACATTTGGGGCGAGTGGGGGCCGTGGAGCGATTGCTCACGTCCCTGTGGAGGCTGTGGGTTGGTCAACAGATCAGCTTTTTAAATTCATTGTCATCGTTTCAAAGGATCCGTAGTCGGACGAGGACCTGCTTAAGCGAGGTGTGCCTGAGGTGAGGATTCGGTCTGGCACGCCCCCGGGGAGAAGCCATTCCTTTCCCCACCACAACAGTGGCAAATCCTACGAGTCCAGTGCATGCAATTTCCTCGCGTGTCCCATTCGCCCTAATTGCCGTAAAATATTGTTTCTGAGCCGACTGTGCCACCAATCCGATGCCGGCGCAACAAACCAAAACTGTTCACAAATGGCCCAGCAGTTGGCACAGTGCACCCAACCAAGCTGCTGTCCTCCATTCTATGCACTGAACGGGAAGTGCGTCCAGACGCAATTCGAGGAGGGCCAAAAAGAGACAGAGAAGTCCAATCAAAACTAAAACGAACTTTTGCCTCATTCGGTTGCATACCGTCTTTATCCAATAAAGCATTTGCAAAACAAAAAAAAGAATAATGTAAGAAATAGCAAAATTGCCATAAAATTAAATTTGGAAACAAGACTGTGATGTGAATAGAAAGAAGGTGCTTAAATGGTTTGATTATGCAACAAACACAATGCCCGATGGAGGTAGAAGAGATTTGGAAAGGAGAGCGATTATGAGAATTGGGGGTGAGAGTGTAAGTGATTGTTGGTGACTGTTGAATTGGCAAGATATGGCCACAAACGGAATGGATGTACACAATGAGACACTGACTATTTGGGGAGAATCTCCGATCAATAGGGGAGATTGGGCTTTGTGAAGGTTGGCAAGTTCTCGAAGCTGTAGCCGGACCGTCCGCAGAGAGTGCAGCCGATGTACCAAACATGGTAGAACCCGGGGATGGCGAACAGCACACCCACCACCAGAAAAATCCAACCGTGCACATCTGTGCGAGGGGAATTTTGCCAATTATTTGGACTCAATCGGCCTTTTTGGTCAATTTTTATTTTAAAGGAAGTCCGGCAGTGCCCTGATAAACGATAAATTTAAGTTAAAATTCAAAAAGCATGACAATTTTGAGTTACCATCTATCGGAAGGAAAGCCTTGGTGATTGATTTAGTTTTTTATACATGTTTTCGCAATGTAAGGGGAGTTTAAAATCCCATCCACCCATAAAGTTTAAAAGCAAAGCCAGAGAGAGGAGTCACTTTTTAGAATTTTGACTTTGGTGCTAAAAAAGCATTTTTAGAAATGCAATAAAATCATTTAAAAATAAAAACAAAAAACCCATATCGTTGGGGAAAAGCATCACGCAAATGCCGAAACCCAAAAGGACGGCGCCAAGAAAAGCCAATGCCGTGGAGCCGAGAACGACACGAAGGTTGGCACGAAGGACCCTTCTGAAAAGGTTAGGAGGAAAGAAATTCCATGGCTAATAACGACGAACAAGCCAAGCCAACCTTGCCGTGACCGGCCCTCTCGCGCTTTCGACTCCTCCGGGAAGTCCGTAATAAGAGGAAGAACAGTCACTGCCCAAAGTAGAGAAACGCATCGCAGCTCCCAAAGAACCGCCGCCTGGCAACGTCCGGGAGTTTGCCGGTGGTAAGGGGCGGTCGTCCTCAGGGGGAAAGGCGCCGGAAGGAATCAAAACAGGGTCCGAGTCGTAAGGGGACGCGGTCGAGCAGAGATCATCCGGATCGGAACGCCCACGGGGGATCAACTAAACAAACGGTGAAAATAAGGGAAAAGAATTAATTCAATGCGATTTGATGGATCATTGATAATGATGGAGAATTTTAACAATCCTAAATTCCGTATTATTGTAATTTCTTTTTTAATTAGATTTTAATAATTCTTCCGGATTTCGGGAGTTGACTTCTTCCCATGGCCCTAAAGACAAACCTGTTGGGCTTGAGAATGGGTACGCTGGTGGCCATGAAAAAAAACGGACATTAATTTGTAAGCGATCGGATAGTTCCCGCACTCTGTTGTTTTCTTCCTCCACTTCTCTCCTTCCAATCAAATTTTGAATTTTTCGTGTTTTTCTTCTTTTTTCGCTGTCAAATATTTGTTTTAATTAAATGCGCATTAATCTTCTAAACATCGCATTAAGCGTGTTTTTTTAACCTTTCAAATTAGTCCGTTATTTTTGAAATAATAAAAATAGTGCAAATGTTGGCGTTGCGTTACCCCTTAAGCTTAAGCTTAAGTGTACCAACACCGTAGATACTGTAAGGAAGAATTTGTCCTAGTTGATTGGACAGTTAAAACGCCCCAGGGCGGCGGCATAAAGAGCCTCAAGAAGGACGTCCCGCCGGTAGAGCAGACGGAAAGATCATTGGCTTCGGTGTAAAGCTGATTGCCGCGCCGAGGGTCTGGTGGGACAATCATTTTTGCCAATCTCTTATGTATGTTGAGCCTAACCAACCCTTGCTGCATATTTTTCAAATCAAGCAGTTGAGTTTGAAAACTTATTAGCGATTTGCTGGCCAAGTCTTTGCTGCTGCTTTGAGTTTGAATAGGCCGATGATTCATCGCTTTTTATCTCCTCTACCATCCGGCCCCAGCGACACGACATTTGTTTGTTGTGACCCGTCCTCTGGCAACACTTCCTCTGTGCTTTCTCCGCTGTCGTTGTCTCCACTCCTATTTGGTCGTTTGGTTGGTGAGGAAATGTGATCAATGAACTGTTAGTAATTCATAGCACACAAACAACGAAGAAAACAAAATACGAGAGAGTCCCAAAATAGAGAGAAAGGGAAAGGAGGGCGAAAGGGGCGTTGGAAAGGAAAGAACCGACCACCCACCCCCACCCCCCCCCCCCTCCACTCCCTTCATTCGTTCTTTGCATGCACTGCCTTTCGTCAAATTTACCATCCTCCCTCCCTTTTTGCTTCATTGTACGGCTTTTTCCTAAGTTGAACAGGAAGAACCCGCTGTATTTCGGAAAGTTAGCTACAGTACATATGTGCACCTACGGGCTTAAACCTTTTTGGAGAATATTTTTAAGCTTCTTTTGTTTCTATACATCAACATTACAGATCCAAACCCGCTACTAATTCTTTCTTTCTCAACACATCATATTCTTTTACTTTTTCTAAAATGGCAGTGACCTTCTCTGACTTTTTTAAAGTCGTTTGCGCCATCCTTTTACCGGTTAGTTTCTTTATTTAAACAAATAAAATAAACAAATAGTTAATACTTAATAATTGATTGGTATTGTGATTTTAAACACTAAAAATGATGCGCGTAAACAAAAATGGGATAAAGGACCTTTCGTTGTTTTGTTTTAGCCCCTTGGCGTGTTCGTGGAGACGGGCTGCTCCATCCATCTTCTGATCAACATCATCTTGACCGTTCTCGGCTACATACCCGGCATAATCCATGCCCTCTACATCATTTTCCAGTATTGATCGATGGGTTCTATCATCATTGCTTTCCAAGTAGAAACGTTCATACAAGAAAACAAATTACTTTTCAAAAATGTCATCTGCTGTTGATTTTGTGATAACAAAACACTCGCCACTCCCACAATTCCATTCAGGGACGTAACCAGAAAAACTTCAGGGAAGGTGCGAAATACGCGCAACTTCATTTTTGTTCAAATGTTTTTTTTACAAAATTATTGTTTCATGTGAGTCAAAAATGGAAAACATTTTAGAGCGTTCCGCGGGCCGCGTCGCCGAAAAAGAAATTTAACTTTTCGCCCCCTTTGGTTACACGTCCCTGATTCATTGGTCCACTTTTTCACACTTCAATGATTTTGTCAAATAAATTTATCGACATTCTGTGAAAAAAAATTCAGACTAAATTTCAGTTAGCGATGATTAAATTAACCTCGCTCACATTAATAAGATTGTATTGGTTTATTACCTTGCGAATTTGGTATTGATTATCCATTAGCTTCCCCCTCATTCCTTATTTGCGATTCATATTTTCATCAATTGGAATGGACGGCTCTCGGCAATCAAATTTTGTTTCGATTAATACTCATTCGACATATTTAGTTACAAAAGAGGTATCTTAATTAAACCAACAATTACGGCCTAGTTGGTTGTTTGTAAACTTATTTGGATCCGAAATCTTTTCGTTAAATTTATTTGTACGAGTTTTTTATGGACATAAATCATGGTGATTGCGATTGGTTATGCCTGTAGGGGTTTTTACTTGTACAATATAAGCATCTGCGCTCGGACAAGCCACACAACTTCGCATTGACTAAACTCGTGTTTAAGACTAGAACATATTTAAAACAAAAATTGATTAATTAATAACATTTGGATCACTGATCAGTTCAGGCATCAATAAAGCTTAAAGGTGGGTGCTTATTTTATTATGGTCTCATAGTCAAAATTTTTGATAAATTATAAAATAACGTGAAATAAATATAAACGAAACGAATGCCATGCGCTCAGAAATTATATGAAGTAATTAGACTAAGAACAAACGATAAGAACTAACGAAAAGCTGCAGAACAATTACTCGTGAATTTAGTTCTGCTCTTTCTCTCATTTGTAAGCCCAGCTGTGAGATGTGTTTTTCGAAAGAAAGTTTGTTTTGTACTTTCTTATAACAACATTTCAATGTCCTTTACTATTGTCCGTGTGATTACTACCTAAAATGTCTGACTCATCTCTTCCATTCAGAGATGATTCGGATGGCGCCGTTAACGGCAAGTGGAAGCAGTACACCCAAAAGTAAGTTTTAACGTTAAATGTCGGACTTTAGGCTTAGGTCATGCACTTAAAGATACTAAACAAATCCAATCATTTTCAGAAATTGGACTCTGTTTGATTTGCAAAGAGCTTTCTTTCGGAAAACACTATGGTTTGTTACATTTTTCAATCTCAAAATCCAAGTCATTAAACAAACAATGACAGGAAATTTATAATAAAACAATGTCAGCTCGTATCTTATACATTTACTGTCCAACTATGCTTTTTGTTAAGGTTGCATGAGCTGCCTTGGCTGTAAAACATTCTTCCGACGGTAAGCATTGACTTTCCCATTCCCTTCCAATTAATACCAATTGCGCACTTCTAATTTCCAGCGCTGTAATGCATAACCAGGACACGATGTGCAAAAAGCCCGGTTTTTGTGAACTCGAAGTTTCGGCCCGTCGTCTTTGTCGTTCTTGCCGATTTCGGAGGTGGAGTTTTATTGTATTTAGGATTTATATGTTTACTAATAAAAACAAAATTTCCACGGAAGTGTTTTTGGACATATAACCGTCCGCCTTCTTGAGCATTTTTTCTTTTTTGCAGATGTCTTGAAATGGGAATGAGTCGCGAGGCTTTGCAACCGAAGCGTGATCTGATTGGTCGGCAGAGACGTCGCCGCTATCAAACGCCGGGTGGGTCGGCGGTCACTTCCCCAAATCAATTGTGCCCTTCGACTTCATCAACGGGAAGCGATGACATGTTAAAAGTTGGTGAAAAAATAATTTTTTTTTAATTAGCAATTTTCCAAACGAGAAATATATATTTTAGCAGCTTCATTCGCCAGGAATCGAATCTATTATGCCTTTATGCAGCAGAGATGGCCTTTTGGAATTAATGGCTTCGCTGACTGCCAATGATAAAGCGATTCGTGCGCGGAAATTTTTTTTAATTCGAGCACGGACAGAAGCCAAACGCCTATCGGATGTGGCAAAACAGGGACCAAAAGTTGTGGTGGGCAGGTTTTTACGTGGAAAACTTCAAAGTTATGTTAGAGAGAGAGTCGGCTGAATACTGGATTTGCCCTCTGAAAAAATAATAGTTCTAGAGATAAACGAAGTCGAATTCGTTATTTTTACCGATTTCGAATCTCCAAACAGTAAAATGCATAATTTTCGAGATTGTTGATATTTTTGGGAAAGGGATGTTCAATTTGCGAAAACAAATGTTAAGCAGTTACAAGACACGCTGATGAAAATTGTTTTGTGTTCCGACCTTTTCAACGTCACACAAATTGAAATGTTTTCAATGTTCGAATGGATTCAGGTTAGACTTTTCACTTCTGTCCGGTTTTTCATTTTCCGCTTCTTCAGACTTTGCCAATTTTTTGCTCGCTTCCATTGAGCGATCAAATGATTTTGTTGAAAAGATTTGCTATGCCGTGCAATGTGCTCGAGTACGGTTACTTCACAGCCCAGATGGGCCTTGACGATATGTGGCTCATTACGAATGGGACTTGCATGCCGAGGAGTGTTAATGTTTTGCCAGACGAAAGCAAAGCAAGCGATGAAATGGGGGAGGGGCGGGGGGGGGGGGGATTCCCCGGTGTTGATATTTATTTTGCAATAATTTGCAAAGTGTTAGGTGAATAGGTTTCGCTTTTGCCAGGGCGGCGCGTTCATTGTCACCCTCGAAAATAAGAAGCATTTAATTCAGACTTTGGTTACTGAGGACCGAAAGTGGCGTCAAGAGAAACTGTACAGACAGATGACAGACCGCTGCATTGACGAAGTGTCAACCCCACTGAAGAAACTGCAACTGACGCCAGAGGAGCTGGTCACCTTGAAGATATTGCTGCTTTTTAGTTGCGGCAATCACAACCAAAACGGTGATGGGGGTGAAGGGCGGATCACCGATAGGATTGGAGCTCGACAGGCTCGTGATTAGAAAAAAAAATTCGGGGGTGCGTGCAATTTTTTCGGAGGGGGGTGGCATGCCCCACCCTCGGGTACGTGCTTAGTATGTGATTAGGTATAAGTTTTTTAGGAGATATTTACATTGTAGGAAACGACGCCACACTTATATCGAACGAGTCCCGACGTTTGACATCACAATGGAAAGATCAGGTAATTGAACTAGCCTTCTGTTATTTTCTTTAAAAAATCATTTCGTGCTCTCAATTTGATTTCTCAATGTTTACTGACCAAGGATCAAACGGATTCGTGTTTTCTTTTTTACGTTAAAGTATTGCCTTTAGGTAATTGCCGCACTTTTTAAATTCTACAACAGCGTGGGCCATGACGAGTCTTACGCAGGTTTTCACCGATATTTTATTAAATCTTCTGGTGTTTTTGTTTAGAACGTTTCGGTAACGTTGTGCTGTTAGTTTCGGGAATAGTTTCTGCAGGTTTTGCTGTTCCAACGCCACGTTGAATTAACTACATTTACTTTTAGCTTCGGCAACATTAGAATCTTACCAGATTATGAGACTATTCAAATTCGCCAGCTTTGACAAAATTTCCGAGCAAATACTTTTTGATGCTGACTCGACTTAAGAATTTTTTATCTTCCCATTCTTAATGTGCCAGTTAATAATGTTTTTATTGATACAAAATAAAAGATTTGAAATTACTATAAAGATCGTTTTCATTTGTTTTGATTAAACCGTTTTAATTCCAAAACAACGACCCTTCAAATGGCAAGCCGAACATTTCCGGCAATGTCTGTACGTTTGGCGAACACACCTAAAAGTTATTAATTCGACTGCCGAAGTATTGGATCGTATAACAGGAAAATAACTGTGTAATTCTTAAATTTAAAATTTGCGTCCGGAAAGAGACGTACTCGTTACGTAACTAGCCAAAAGACTAACAAAACAATTCTCACCGCCCGCATACGTCGCAATGGGAATACGGAGTGCCATCCTTAAAAAAAGTTCAAATATATCCCTCGAGTTTTCTTTATACCTTTGATGTGCAATCGCCACACTTCCAACAATGTTTGTTTTTCTCCGCAACAAATCTGTTGCACGACTCGCAAAAATGATAGCCCTTTTCGGTCGGCAGAGCAAAGGAACAATTTGGCATATCGGTGAACATTCGGACGACACTCTTCTGAGGCCGCGAAAAATGTCGATGATTTGAATAAGTTACCTCAAAATTATTATATTAGTATGAATTCCCCCAACACCTTCAAATGAACGCACTCACCATAAAGTCAACCATAGTCAAAGAGTGCTCCTTCAAATGTTTACCAACAAAATATGGCAGAAAAAGAGTGACGTTAAACACGGAACGTCTGCATAAATTTGTTGATATACAAAAAAAAAATTTCCGAGGAAAGGGCAAACCGTTTTTTGGCAGAAACCGAACAAAACATTTCACGGAGTGTGGTAAGTGTCCGCATTAAAGCCGAGACGTGGACGCCGAACGGAGGGTCACACAAACACAGCAATTTTTGACTTCCCCGGAGAAATTCACAAAGGTAACTCCGCGAAATGGGCACGTAAAAGTGACAAACAAGCATAGAAAAGCGAGCAAATTCACTTGGAGCATAGAACGAAGCCTTTAATGCAAAACCAAACGTTTAAAACCCCGAAAAGCCGAGAAACCCCGATTCCCAAGTTCCATTTGCCTAATTATTTGTATTGTATATGACCAAATTACCAATCGGTCGTCATAGTCCAATAAAAACGTCCTAATGTTGCTTTGCCTAAGCTTCTCAAAAAGTGTGGGCACGCCAATGCAAAGGATCGAATCGAAATGTTCCGCTTCAATGACATTCCTCAACAGGTCGGTGGTCTCCGACGAGAAAAAGTATTGCTAAAAACCAAAAAGCAATTCTCGCGCTGAATGAATTCAATTTCAAATCACCGCTTCACCAGCATCATCACGCAAAGGTTCGAGCAATTGGAAAGGCTTCTTCCATTCGTAATAAGGCCCGTCCAACTTATGTACGTGCTCCTCAGTCCCAAAATAATTAGCACAGCATTTGCACCACCAAAACGCAACTGTGCCCAAACTGGCCAAATTTTCATACCTCAAAAAACTGTTTAAAATTTTGATTTTAAAACATTGATAAAATAATATAGATTCCCCTGCGGGTGACACCTTTTGTATATTAATATTCTATCCGTACTTTTTACTGACTTTCCCATATTCTTCAATTGGTAAAGAAGCAATATTCCTCTCGGATTTGTACGATTGAAGTGCACCATTTCGATCGACGGTCACGGCGAAAGGACATCGTTTTTTGGAACGAAAAACGGAGCAAGAAAACCATTTATTAGAGCCGTCTTCGTTCGAAAACAAAAGGCACGGTCCTAAACAAAAATTCTTATTGTGATAAAACATGCCCATTATGAAAAATGAAACTTCGGGGAACGGATAAAATAAATGTGCAATAAAAAATATTTATAAAAAAACAGAACTGCCGAACCATGCTTGCACTCAGGTATAGCAGCAGAAGGAATTTGATGCTCTTCGATTATTCTGAGATTTGAACGCTCTCTTGTAAAGGCTTTTGCATTTGATAGCCCCGCCCATTTTTCCAAAACACCTTTGTTTCTCAACTTTTTGCGCTTTATTGTTGGTGATCCTTTTTTCATTATAACATTTCTTCTTGAGAACACAGCATACAAAAATCTAAAAATAAAAGCAAAAGTATTTTGGGGTTTTCGGCACTAAAATAGTGGCGAAACTATTTTGGGCAAAAATGGCTTCTCGTCATTATTTACGCCACGGGCGTTTTTTGAAAAAAATGCAAATTCGAAATTTTTTTTTTCTTGTTAAGATCCCTAAATTAGAATTCAAATTTTATGCACCCTATAAAACCGCACCCTTTTCAAAGTTTTCAAGCACTTTTGATTTTTCGAAAAAAACTAGTTTTTCTAGAAATTTTTTATACAATAATGAATGAATACAGCTTTTTTCGTAATTACATATTTTTCTTATGATTTCTATTTTGCCGTTTTTTCTCAACTATTTAGTTAACTAGGTATTTCGAGATTTTTCTTAACTAAAAATCTTCACTATTTATAAAACCTAAAATAGGCACCCTAAAAAGTACAAACATTTTCGGATTCAACGATTGAAAAATGAAAACCCCAAAATGAGTTTTATCATCATAACATTTTTTGGAAAATTCTATAGAAGGTTCAGAAAAACAAAACTACATTGAAAAACGAGTTGATTCAATTTACACCAGCCAGGGACAGAAATTTCGAGAATAACTCGCTGATATTCGTTATTCCTGTTTTATCATCATGCCCCCCCCCCTACAAGTAGCCGCTCTTATTCTTCAATTTTCATAAATAATTACAAGTTTTTTTACTTTAAGCAAAGAAAGAAGAAACTTCGATTCTGCTGAAATGTTATTGCACAAATTAATTGTTCCGACAGCGTTGCGTTCCGTGCGTGCGGTGCACTTGCCCGGCACACCGGGCATTTACAACACCAAACCCGTGGACATTCCGAATTGGCACCCGCCCTCACCGACTGACCCAGTGCGCGACGGATGGCCGCTTCATGTAAGGGGGGGGGGATTTTACTCTTATGCGGATTTCTTATATGAATATCTTCTCTAGATAGCGCCGTTTATGCGAATCAAAAGTTGGCGTTGGTTCGTTGGATGCTTCCTGGTGTTGTCCTCTGGATTTGGTCTTCCGTTCTTGTAAGTTGAATTTTTTCTTTGAGTCGGTTTCAAAGACCAGTCCCTTTTTCGAATTGAATCCCACAAACTACACTTAACTTCAAATACAGGCTTCTTAATATTTTTAGTGCTGTCGAGTTCCAAATGAAGAAGCAAAATCAGTGAGCCGAAGAGGAATGGAAGAAACAATTAGGCGCGGATGTTGGAAAATCAATTTAAACTGATGACGTTTTATTAAAGATCCTTCTGTTTATGTTTCGTGGAAAAAATGCTGAATAAAAGTTTACTCCTCTAATTTTCTTATGAATTCTTGCAAATAATCGAGTAAATAGTTGTGACGAGCACTCAGTGCCTTTCTCGCGCATTCATCCAGCTTCCGCATATTCTCGTTGGATACGAATTCGGCCCATTCCCTTGCAACGATTTTCCTTGTAATCGACTTGAAAACGCTCTCTCTCGACTAGCCCAAAAAAAACGACAAAAAGATAAGAATTTTTTATTTTGAAAAAAAACCAAAAAAAAAGGATCCCTAAATTAGAATTCGGATTTTTCTTGCAAGGACCCATTATAGCAAAAAAATTTCTTGCCCCCATTATGTTTTGTATGAGTGTTTTTTTAATAACGGCATGGCACAGCAAAATTATTGTATTATCGATTATTCTAGCAGATTTCATTTTGCTTTATATTTTCTCTCTCTTTTTCTTTTTTCTTCTCTCGAACTTTACCTTCTTGCATTACGTAATGTCTCCACACATTGTACTTCCCAAATATTAAACACCGCCCCAAGTTGAGGGTTCAGTGAGAGAGCAGGCCTATTTTAGCCCCATTTGCCGACCCGTAACCTAGGAATCAATTTTGTGAAAACTGGGCGGCAATTTCTAGCTTTCCATGGCAAAACAACACTACCTGACGTCTATAGAAAATCCAATAATTAATTTCCTATTTTATTTGGGTCAAAATATTTGTTTTAGCTTCCTTTTGTCAACGGCAGAGTACATGGCTCAGCGACTTTTTCTGCTTAATCCAAAATGCTTTGCATCGCTTCTCATTCGACATGCATCAAGGCATGAATCGTCGGATCCGAGTTTTGATTTCTCTTATGACAAACGACAACATTCACGACCTCTCGGAGATCAGCGCACTTTTTATGTGCAACACAAAAGAAATACGGGCAGAATTGGAGGGGACACGCAATTGTGCGCTTATTAATATCAATTTTTTTCCTACAAATGCTTTCTTCAGCAATCATTTTCCTTCTCGTGGTGGGCAATATAGACAGAACAATGTCACTGGATTTGGTGGACGGCCTCGTTTGGGTATATTAAATAAATAAAGAAACTTTGCTAACAATGAAATTCAGATTCGTTCGGAAAAAAGAACTTTGATTTGCAGCTCAATCGAATAAATTGGAAGGATTTTGAGCTTCATTCTTTCGAAAAGAACTTTTACAAACCCGACGAGAGGGTCATCAAAAGAGACCAGTCGGAGATTGACACTTGGATGCTCGACAACGCTTGTACTCTCCAGGGAAACGATCTTCCGCGCCCCGTGTTCGCATTTGATGAAATTGGATTTCCAAGTCAATTTTATTAAATTCATTTCATAGAGGCAAGACTCTATAGCCGCGGGGGAGCCCAGAGGGCCATGGCCCGAAATGTTGAGAAAACCCGATGGGGGACCCTCTATTTTGCAAAATTAATATTTTTGGCCATTTAAAGTTGAGTCAAAATTTTTAAATTTTCTCCGCGGCACATATCGGCACTGCTGACCCACAAAAATGCACCATTAAAAGACCGTTTTTGCCCCCCCCCGAAAATTTTTCTGGCTTATCAAATTAGAATTCTTTACATGTTTAGGTCGAATTACCGAACATCTCTGCAAAAAATTTGTCAACCCAACCTCAATCCAGAGTATTGCTTGGCCGGTTGCTTTAAGGTTGGTTGATGTTTGGCACATTACTGGGAAATACTGGTCTCGTCTATCAGCCCAGTTTTTGTGGATCGGTTATAATTTGGAAATGTTCAGTGGTCGGGACATGGTCTCAATCGCAATGACTGGCTCTGGCAAAACATTGGCTTTCATACTGCCCGCGATTGTTCATTTGTTGGGAAATACGCCACTTCAGCCCGGAGATGGTCCTAAAGTGCTTGTACTTCTTCCGACCCGCGAGTTGGCTAAGCAAGTGGAGGAGGTGTCGCGAGATTATTGCCAGATGATGGGGCTGAAAGTGACTTGCTGCTACGGGGGAGCGGCAAGAGGTCCGCAGGAGTACGCCTTAAAACAAGGTTTAGTTAATTTGCGAGTTGTACTGACCACGTCGATTGGTTAGGTGTCGACATTTGTGTTGCGACGCCTGGCCGCATTATGGACTTTCTCTCGTCGGGTGTGACGAACCTGCGCAGCTGTACTTACCTCGTACTCGATGAGGCCGACCGAATGCTCGACATGGGTTTTGAACCACAGATTCGATCCGTTGTTGGACAGATCCGAGTTCGTTTTAATTATGTACTCCTCCCCGATTTCATGTCTAATCTTGGCAGCCCGACCGCCAGACGATGATGTTCTCCGCAACTTGGCCACATGATGTTCGATCGCTCGCCAATGATTTCCTTACTTTGCCAGCCCATTTAAATGTTGGCTCTCTCAATTTGGCGGCCAACCACAACATTCAACAGAATGTCGAGGTCATTGAGGAGTACTCAAAGCAGGATCGTCTGTTTGAGTTACTCAGAGACATCCAGGCTCAGGTAGCATTAAAACAGTGCATCGCTCACAAATCCGACGATTAAAACCAATTAAGCCGGAGTGCAAAACGCTGATTTTTGCCGAAACAAAGCGAAAAGTCGACGAACTGACCAGACAATTTCGCCGTAATGGGTTGGCCGCCCTCTGCATTCACGGCGACAAAAGTCAGCGTGAACGCGAATGGGTTCTTAACGGTAAACCCAGTTTAAAATGCAGTCTCAGCTGACAGATTTCAGAGTTTCGCGAAGACAGATCTCAAATTCTTTTGGCAACCGAAGTGGCAGCGCGTGGATTGGGTGGGGTCAATTAAATTAAATTCAGTCCGTTTGTGTTTGCTCAGATGTGAACAATATCAAATACGTGATCAATTTTGATTATCCAAACAATGCCGAAGGGTACGTGCACAGAATCGGCCGAACCGGACGTCAGGATAAAACGGTATTTATTTGCAAAAGTTGCCTTACATTCACTTCATATTTATTTAACAGGGGACCGCTATTACATTTTTCACTCCTCAAGACGGGCCAAAGGCGCGTGACCTCGTCAATATTTTGGAAGAGGCAAAACAGTCCGTGCCAGACGACCTTCACCGTTTGTGCCGGATGCGTTAATCGGAAATCGCCACATCCCGAAATGTTCTCTTTTAATTTCTGTTGGTTGGATTGATTCTTTTTTCTGTTGATTGGATTGCAATTATTTGTTTAGATCATTTTGAGAAAAAAATTTACTAGCAAGAAAAATTAATCAGTACTATTACACAAAAGGGTAAGAATATCGCCTCTTTGGAGGAGCTTCAGTTGTAAACTGCGCCGTTGTTCGCACAATTCTTCAAATTTGTTAAGCAAATTTAGTCTCTCGTTGTCAATCAGACTGAATGCTGTCTAAAAATTAAAAGACAAAGATTCTGTATTATGGAACACATGGTAAAATTGAAGAATAACAAAACATGTGATTTTACTAACCACACAGTACCCTTTACGGACGGTCACTTAGCATGAATTTTTTCAGATTTTTATTGCTATTTCTAATGGGTAAGATAAATTCACTGCATCATATGACCACCCAAAAACGCACCCCACTCAAGTGATATGACAACATACCCTGACGATAGTTTCCTTTTTGGGTCCCCATAAACCCAACTGAGTTTAGTACCCACCTGAACCCAGTTTTTGTGATCACGACAACTTTTCTGCTTTTCCTGACAGAACCCATCGTCCCCAATAAAATCGTCCAATGACAAAAACAATTCGTGGAATTCGAGCGACCCACCCTTCTTGTACCAGCTTAGTGGGCATCCACACATCTAAAAACAAAACATTTCCGTTAAACACAAAGGCGTTAATTACCTCTAAGCCGTACTCATCCCTGTAATGTTCCGAACATGCAAATCGAAGCCTTTTGCAATACGTACGATCAATTTTGTTATACTCCTCACAGTATAAATTATATTGGTTGTTTGGTATCTCAAATAAATAATGTTTTGACATTATAAAATTTGTTTTTTTCACCAGATAATCCGTCCCGTAAGTTGTTTGTCGTTCAGACCGCACAAAACACATATGAATGTGTCTGCAACTTTCGCGCATCGGAAATTCACCGTGGCACACCGGACATCCAACCAACTGTAAAAGTCCAAAATGTTTTTCAAAAATAAGAGTGCCCGGAGTAAATGACTCCATTACCATATTCTCATCAGCGTTCGGCTTTTTTGGGGGACTGGTGGGTTGTGTGTTGTTTTTCAAAGCCACCACAAATCGGTGAACATTGTTCTTCCACTGCTCCAACTCGTTCAATTTGACGTTGATTTCCGCCACTTGATCTTGAATCTGCTGAACTTGTTTACTGTTCTCCGTTTGACTATTCGGCGCAGTTTCAAAGAACACATTGAACCGTTGGGGAAGGATTTCTTTCAGTCTTTGCTGAAATATATTAAAAATACAGACAAAGAAACAAAAATACTTTTGCCAATGCTACTCCACAGCTGTCCGAGCAGTATTTGGAGCCAATTCGAGCTGAATGCGTACAACCCGGACCACTGCATTGCAAATCTTCCTAAAATCTTTTTGATAATCTTCTACTAGTAAGTTCAAAATGTAATTTCGAGAAGCTCTTAAATCAAAAGGCCCAACATTATTGTCAAACAATCGTAGGTTCCAACATGTCAATGATTCGTTCCCTATTCTTTCTGCTTGCCCCCCCCCTTCATTAGACAACGACCTGCTGAAGAACGGCTGTACTGCTGCAGCCACCGCTTTTGTTCCGACGGCGCATCCAATTGTCGTAAGCCCTTTTCAGTTGAACGTTTACAGTCGACTCGTCCGAAGTGTGGCGACGCTGCGTCTCGTCGAGGCGATGGTTTTTCCCCGTCGCCCCTCTCGTCTTCGCCTCTTCAGCTTTGGCGCTAATATTTTTGGGCTTTCTGCCCTTTCTGCTCTTTTTTTGGCCCAATTCTCCACTTCCCATTCCCTCTTCTTCATCGACCATTTTGGCAATCTTAAAACTATTCCAATGATTTATGGTTTTTTAGATTATAGGAGGTATAAATGCAGTCATCCAATTGAATGTTTGTCTCAACCTGTTGTTTTAGCAGTTCCTCAACCTGCACACAAATTCGGTCCATGCAACACTTTCCACCATTTTGAGCACACGTAAAACATTTTCCACAATTGTTTTCACGAAAACACCCTAAAAGTTGATTCAATTTCTCTTATTCCTAAACTACAAAACCTATGCATTTTTCACAGCGCAAATTCGGGTTTGCTTCCTGCAACTCGAGCTGATGCTTCTGTTGAGCTGTGATTGACGTGCCCAAAAATGGGCGATCCTTCGGCGTCCAGTCGCTGTCGGGCGTCGTACTTTGTTCCTGTTTGGTCTTTGTTTGCGCCGTCTTAGCCTTCTTTGCATCTTTGTTGTTCGACTCGTCTTCAGTTTTCGTGTCGGCCACGGCTACTCCCTTTTCAACTAAATTTAATGAAAGTATTCGAATTTTACAAAATCGTTCCTTCCACAGCACTTATATGGCTTTTTACGCTTTGCTTTGGAGTGCTTCGGTCTCTTCCCTTACGTTTTTCAATGCTTTTTATTTTTTTCTCCTCCGTCGATTCATCCCCTCCGGATTTATTTGCATCGGAAATTGCACAAATAATATTTATTGACCAATCTTTTGAATAAAAAACCTTTCTTTTTGTCGCTTTTTGACACCCTTTGCTCCGTCGCAACGCCTTTCGCCCATTTTTTGTAAATTGTCACACATTTTGGGTCCTTGTCCGAGCAAAAATTGCAAGCAAATTTTTTGATAATTTTTGCGGTTGTTTCTGTCACTTTAACACTAAATTTGTTACAAAAATTGCTTATTAACAAAATTATAAGTCAAAAGTACCATTCAACGTGAAACCAAACTGAGCAATAGTCGCAACAAATCATCAAGGTCGTATAGTCCCTAAAAAGCAACAATGTCAGCAATAAAAAAATTTAAAAACACATTGAATCGCAAATACAATGTTTTTGCACTTCCTCCTCAAGCTTTTCCGATCCTTTACTCTTGGAATGTTTCTTTGTGCTGCCCATTTCTGCGTAGAAAATAAATGGCTTAAAGTTATAAGATCGAAAATCTTTTAGTTCGCATATGCGCGATTATCAATCAGCAGCTGAGAGTTGAGCCTATATTTGTCTGAATCTGGTTGGGGCGCTTGAATTAGAGGGGAAAAATCGCGTAAAAATAGATGTTTAAAATTCACTGCTGAAAATTTCCCACACTTTTGTATTATTCCATCGGTAAACAAAAAGCGCAATTCCATTGACATTAATACATTGCCTCAAAAACTTCATAACACATTTACAGTAGTAACATTATTTTGAAAAACAACAAATTTAATAAATGTAATGAAACATATCAACAAACAACCAAAGTTTTATTTACGTCAATTCAGTGAGGCTTAAACGTATCGTATATGTCATTTGCGCCATTGCGAATCGGCGTCTTCTTTCAGCTTCCAGTTGAAATCATTTGAAAAACAGTCAAACATTTTCCTTTAAATTTAATTAATTATTATCATTTCACAATGCCCTGGAATACCCATAATAGCGTAGGTGAGCAGTTCCCGATTAACCTTCAGCCACTGCTCTTTTTTGATTTCCTAAATGTTTTTAAATAATTTAAACTAAAATGTATTGTTATTTAACATCGTTGTCTTCGCAATTATTCCCCTCAACAACACGAATCCAGGCTCTCTCATCCTGAGACAAATTCAAATCCTCGAAATATAAAAAGCTGTTGTTTTCCTTCGTCTGATGTTGCTCATATGGAAAAAAGTGGATGTGTTTTCTAAAGTTGAATATATTTTTGAGTAAGTCAAGTTCTCCACTTTTACCCAGGAACTCGGACTAAACGCAGCATCAAATCATTAGCAAGCTTTTCCAGCGGCAAATCCCTTAAGCGGAAGTGTAATATTACGCCCTGCGGAATAGGCACAAAACTCACCGGTGGGGAACAGCGACGGAAAATCTGCTGGGGTCCTCGCTGTGTCCGCTTTCTCTCTCTCCGTCGTTGTCGTCGTCTTCAGGCTCTTCAATCACCGGAATAGTGGGAGTATCTTCCATAGGACGGGCTCCTTAAAGGTAAAGCCATCTTCCAATAATTTATTCTCCACACACCATCAATTGCCAGATACTTCGTCGTTCGATCGGATTGAAGGCCAAAGAAAAAGATTGAAAAAATGCCGCGAACACTCCACAAAAATTGGTTCCAATCAGTCAAAGGCCACAAAAAGGTAACTTCGGGTTGAATTGGTGGTTCAGCGCTAAAAAGAATTTTTCACCAAATCTCCAAAAAATAAAATAACAATAATGAATGTCTGGCCGGGTGACAGGCGATTTTTGCTGTCAGAAGCGCAACGTCGATGGTGAGTGTCAGGCTTACGTCTACATTTCCAACCAGCGAAAAAAAATATTGCTCGATATGATTGACTCTAAGATTTACGTAAATGAAAAAAGAAAAATCATTTCTCACAAAAGCGCGTTGAATTGCAGTCCAAATTCGTCTGAAATTTGTCTCAAAATTTGCTGCCGCTGCTCGCTCGACGGAATGATATGTGAAGCCAATGGAGGCTCGCCTCTCCCATTCGTCGATGTGTGTCCATCCGCATCCGACATTCCCTTAACATGAGTTAGTTACCCTATTCGTCTTTCATTATTTTCGAGAAAAAAAACATATCCTTTGGTAAACAAAATTCTTTTTTCTTTACAATTTCGAATAAGCAAAATGGTGTTCTCACTAAATGCAAATCGCATTGGCAAAGTGATATTTTGTCACGGTCAACCCACCTTTGGTGGCACTTTCCTCCGATGTTTTCGTTTCACTTCATTGTCCTGTTGCTCTTCATCTATTCGTATCTGTCAATATTTTCAATGCTTTATTCAAGCCTTGAGCCCCTACAGACTATGTATTTTTAGGTGGGAGCTATTTTCCTCTCCATACATGACGCCCTCGATCAATGGAGAGCCACGATTCTTTATCCCCTCCCTCCCGCCCCAACGGTTAAGCTCTCCCTACTTCTTTCTGCTGTTTGAGCACTTCGATGCGTCGTAATCGGTCACTGAAACGTTGTCTTCCGACCTTTCCGTCTTCGCCCGTATTTTCTGTCGGGTTGTGCTCATTTTCTGTTGTGTCCATTTCGGGTCCGGATTGTCTTCCGTCGTTGTCACTGTCGGTTTGTTTCGTTGTTTTCGATGCAACTCGTTTCTTGTTTCGATTTGTCCCGGAGTGATTGTGTTGATTTCGTGCAAATAATTTCAGCGGAAAGTGTAGCGGTGCATTGGCTTTGCGCTCATCGCGAACAATTACATTGAAAGTGCACCCGCTTCTCCGGTGTTTGCAGCGCATGGATCGCGGATATGAGCGCACCGGAACTTCGAGTCCCTGTCGCACTTTTACTTCTTCTAATTTCTCCTAAAAATGTTGCCTTATTGTTAGTATTCCTTTTAAGTTTAAGTCAAATATTACTTACCTTCGTTTGTGCTGTGGAAAAATAACTAAATACCCCGCTGCGACTGGAAAATGTTTCTTTTGAGGCAACTGCAAATGTAATTTTCGTATTATTTTATTTCTCAACAAAATGAATATATTAATTGATTCAAAACTCCGGTTCATGCCTTTAAACCCAATCCGAAATTGTGCAAAAACGTGTTTAGGCGCGCTTTTTTGCTTGTCAAATATAACAATAACAATATCGAAAAATATCACGCTTTTTAGTTTACTACGACTAAATGTAACGGGGGGGGGGGGTTCATAAAACAAAACAAACCTCAAATTTTTTGTTTCTTTGCCCACCTTCGCTTTTCCCAATTCTTTGCGCCGTCGCCTCCTTCGGCTTTTGCTTCTTTTGCTGCCGTCCCTCCCCCTTCCCATCGCCCTCTTTTTGCATTGCTTCTGCTTCCAATCGCTGTCCTTTGCTTCCATCCCGGCTATTGGTCGCATATTTGCAGTGCAAATGCTTCCCTTGTCCGACAACGTAATGCTTTTTCCCAGAACAAATCAGAAGTTGGGAGCGCATATTGACGGGACATTCAATTGTTGGCCATTGCGAACAGCGATAAAAGCTGAAATAGGCTCCACAAATTGATTTGTAAGTTTTTGGGAAGTTATATCTCTCAAAAATCGTTCCCACTTTTTATGGAAAAAGTTTAATTTATGTTTTGTAAAATAAATAAATACCAGCGCACGTCTTCTTCACATCCTTCAATTGGCAATAAAGTGCGCCGGACCAATTTCATGTTGACAAAAGCAACAAATTTCGACAAGAAATCTTCCTAAAAGAGAGGAGGATATACTCCGATCCAAGGGCAGTAGAGATTTTCAGTAACGGCAGATTTAGAATTCAACTCACCGGAAAATTGCCGATATGCTCCCATCTTTTCATTTGAATGCCATTCAAATTAACGACCTCATCATCATCATAATTTCCAACAGTAGCACCACAATACTTTTTGCTTCTAGTTGAAACCATCTGCAATTTAGGATTTGGGAGATTTTGAGGGGATTCAAGATGTTTTATAACTAGGGTCTGAATTTTAGGACCTCTTTTTTTTTGCGAACAGGGTTTGACAAGAAAGCCCTAAAATGCATTATTTTCGAAAGTTGGAGCGACTTTTAGTCCCTACAAACCCCTCACCATTTTTGCGTTTTTTGGTCCCTATTTTGGCACTTTTTCCAAAATTTCTTAAGCAAAATGCGTATTTTAAGCAGGGCCGTAGCCAGAAAAAAAAATTTAGGGGGAGGGGGGGGGGGGGGGCAAGCCAAAAAAAGCCGAGTCTTAGGGGTGCATTTTTTGGGTTGCACTTTTCTTAATACATTTTTTTTCCAAAAAAAAAAGTGTTCAATTTTCGGTTTTTTTTTAAATTTTTAACATTTTTGTTAAGAAAAAAATAGCGTAAATTTTCGAAAAAGGGAGAGGTCTGGCGGTGCTAAGGTGCCGAAAAGGCCTTGAAATTTGTTCTTTCGCACAAAAACATAAGGGGAAAAAAACTCACGGTTTGGCATTATGTATATTCATAATTTAAATAGAAAAGGTTATTTTATTAAAAATGCGCGCTTCCTAAAAAGCTTTAAAAAATGGTTGCAACTTTTAACAAATTGAAAAGTTTTATTTTAAAAAAGCAAAAAAAAAAATTGAACTCCTAATTACAAATTGCGGACCTTAACTGCATAAGTACTTTTTAGCCATGGCTAGCAGTATTGCGAACCGGACGTCAATGGTTACTTTTGCAAGACCATTGGTCAGCGGAGTTCTCGAGGTCAGTTGTGTGATGTTCGTGTGTTTAAACTTCAGCCTGCCTTCAGATTGACCCCTCAACGGATCGCCCTCCTCATTCCCACCATAATCAACACTGTCGTACTGTTTTTGTTTTCTCCTCTCAACTTCCATCGTCGGATTCCGTTCTCTACCATAACACCGACAGCGTTGGCACCGATGCATTGTCTCCAATTTTGGCTGGCCATCCCAACCACGCAGTTACCGCCAGTATCGATCTGAACAGCTCCCCGGCGGTGTGTCGTATTTGCTACAGTGGCGAGGAATCGGGTCCCAACGAGGGCGAGCCTCTGATTTCGCCGTGTCACTGCAAGTGGGAGGATTTGGTTGAGTTAGGGAGGAATCTGCATTTTAGAGGAACCATGGGCCTTTACCATCGAACATGTTTGAACAAATGGCTGGTCGTCTCTCAAAGGTAAGGTGAAAATATAACGGCATTTGCAGCGAATTTGCAAGTGCATTAACGAGCATCTCGATGATCAGAAACAAGCGATTTGGTGCCAACCAAAGGTCAAATCAATGAAAGTTTCGTTTCCCCGTGTCGTTCTGTTTTTGCACTTTGGCATATGCCACTTCGCCTCTCATTAAAATAAGAGAGGAGACGGGCGATAATGAGACTAAAAAAGTGATGGGTTGGGGATAAACGTACTTATTTGTAATTATTTTAGAACTCATTGCGAGATTTGCCAATTCAATTTCCAGATAAAGCGGTGGGTTCGTTTGTGTGGTTTTTGATACTTGGATTTTACTTCTGCCATTTAAGGCTTTTTGAGTAGAAAATCCTCTCTTTTATCTTAAGTCTTTTGTTGTTTAAATTTAGGTTAAAAAATGCTTTATATTCAAAATATTTGAACACTCCAAATTTCTTCAGCACCTCCCCATCCTTTTGGGCATATGTCCGCTCTGGCCATCCCCGCCCGATGATGGGCCTGCCACTGACCGTCCGTGGCACTATACTCACCGATTTTATGTGCTTCCTTTTGCTGACTCCGCTCGTCTTTCTGAGTGCCACCGTATGCTTCCTCTCGGGGTGGCATTTGATCCAGGGAAACAGCTCCAACTTGGCATCTGACGGACCTCACAAAGAAATCGGCATTGGTGGGTAAAAATACGGACTGGGCTCCAACGAAGTTTTTTTGATCCGACAAACTTTAAGGGCTTCTCTGTCTCTCAACTTTGCTTTTGATTGCCTATTTCATTTGGTTGGGTGTTACTTTCTTCTACCATCGCCGTGATTATCGTTCATGGCAATCGCGAAACTGGGTCAGTTCTTAAAAAGAAGGGGGGGGGGGTGCAGCACTTTTATCGCCACTTTTTATTTCTGCTCCCGAAAATTGGGCGTGCCCGCAGGGGCGTAGCCAGAAAGAATTTTTGCCCAATTTGTTAAGAGATTTGCAGACAAAATTTTAAATGCTATTTTTTACTTCAAATTAATATTACATAGGTCAGATGGTCAAGCATTTTGGGGAGGGGTGGGGCCTGGCTACGCCCCTGGGCCCCCATGGTTCAAATTTTATAAGTTCAAACGAATGGCGCTTCCTTAGTTATGATTTTGATTAGTTATGAGGTAGGTATACTTCAGAATTATACGGTGGTGGACCAGCTCAGCATGGAGGAATCGATTTTGGTCAATGGGACGGAGAGCGGTATGAGTGGGAGGAGACGCCGGAAAGAGAGGCGGACGAGGATCTGATCGATCGCCGGATGGCTTTTCTGTCGTGTTTAGACCCTCTTAATGCAATTCATTCAGTAACTTTTAACATTTAGGTCCCAAAAATGCTTCGTTCTCTCTCTCTGCCTTAATTGTTTATTTCATATGCAAATAATGACCCGCTAACGTTAAGTTTCGAGTTAAATGTTTGTACTCCATTTGTCCGTTAATGTAATTTCTAATACTATTCAAGCTTTTCTCTCTCACTTCTGTGATTTCATTGTAAACCAATAAATTTCGTTCCAGTGCATTATTTGTACTATATGTATTCATACCCGACTTAAACTCTGTTTCTCGATACGTATTCACATTTACATACAAAAGCTCTTTAATGTTAGAAATAAAAACTAATCAAAAAAATAGTTCCTCTCATTCACGGCTATTTCAAATTAATTTATGGGGCGTTGTGCGTCACTAAATTATACTGCAAGTTCGCCGTGTTGAAAATCACCGCGTCGTGGCTGAGTCCTTCCTTCTGAATTTATTTGTTTTGTTTTGATGTTCTTTTTTAATCTGTTTCCGTTTTCCGTGCCTGAAATGCCCCGTTTTCCCCGTCGATGGCACTGGCAATTCGGCCGCACGTTCGGTAGCCGACTTTGTCGTCGCCCGTCGAATAAATCGTGTAAATGACGTCACCCTCGTAGCGTTTTCTTTTTTGTTTGTTTGTTTATTTTTATAACAAATTTATGGGGAACACCTCGAGTTGATGTCGTTCAGAAAGCGCGAACCGCAGGCCATTCCGTTCACCAAATTGCAACTCCCAAAGGGCAGCACACAGAGAAAAGAGCCCCAATTGGCCCCTGCCACTCCCACAAAAGTGTGTACCAAACCGCTCAGCGGGGGGCCCACGTCCTTCGGGGGCATTCGATGACGGAATGGGAGGGCCTTTTGAAATGCTTCTTCTTACTTCGTTGGTGTCCACGCACACGCCGCCCATGATGGCCTGAAAGTCGCTGAGCTAAGACAAAGTGTCGTCATTTTATTCGCAACAATTTCAAAAGCTAAGCGGTGGACAACCCCCAAAAAATGTGAAATTTGGGCCTAAAAGTCACTGGATTTATACCTTTCGAGCGATGGGCGACCCCATGGAGTAGGCGATGATGTTCACTTTACCAGCAGTGTATGAGGACACTGCCAGGACGATCATCCGAATCTGTGCGATGGAAGGCATGGCAAATTCCTTTTGTTGCAACTGACCACTTTGACGTAGTGGCAGGACATCGCGACAAATGCCTTAACATTGGAACATGGGGTTTTGGCTCGCAAACCCCTCGCGGACAATGTTCGTGCGTCCGGAGTCACCGTATGTGGTACCGTACACCTCATCGTCACCGTAATCGTTGTTCTGATTAATTAAAAATGGCATTAAATTTACTTGAAATATTAAATTACACTTACCCGAAAGAAGTGTTGAATTGATCCAAAAGTGCCCGCGTTGTTTGTGATGCCGTGGACGAGGATAACCGGTCGGCGTCTTCAAACAGAATGGGAGTTGATCCACGTCATTCTGATCGTAACAAACTTCGTTTGTTGTCCCGCTTGGTGAGTTCCACCTCCGAAACTTCCGCCCCCGCCAACGTCTTCCCTGGAAAGTTCCTTGTCCACCGCTTCGCCGTAACGCTGACGGAGGAACTGCCGAAATACGGTGGAGAAAGTGGCCTCAATCAGAGTGGGAGAGAGTACAAAGACGAGCAGAAAAGGGAGAAGACGGAGAAGCAACGGGGAGAAGTTTGGCTTTAGGGGTCGGGACATGGCGGGGCGGATCTGGGGCTGAAGCATGTGAGGGAATGGACGGAAGAAAGCTGCATATAAGGGTAATCAGCATTGTCGGGCTGTTCAAAGGTAACAGGTTGTCAATGTCGGGTTCGTCCCCTAATTGGGACGCTTTGGAGGAGTAATTCGGCTTTGAACAGAAAGGGATATTTGTTCGGAGAAACCAGAAACGCATTGGTTGTCCTGCCCGAAGGTGCGCAAGGAGACGAGTTTGGCTTAGGAAGAGGCGATAAGCCAACACAAAATAATAAAGCGGCCGGGCCCAATCGAATGTTTCGAAGCCCGATTGATCTTTTTACTCGACGAACAAACGAATTACACAGAAAGAAGCCAATCGACGCAATTGTCACATTCATTTTATGTTCTTTCTGCCAATTGGTTAGTCTTCATCGCTATCGCTCGACTTGAAAAAGCGGCGGACCTTCACAAAGTTCTTAAGAAGAAGCGATGGTTTGGTTAGTCTTACCAATTCCCCCCCCCCCCCCCGAAATTCGTTCGTCTTGCCTTTGGCGTTGTGGTCATCCGATAGGCCGTCCCCTTCGGGATGATGATCAAATCTCCGTACTCACTGGGCGAAGTTGAGACTGTACACTCGAGAATTTCGAAACGAATAAAAACTCACCAAAATATTCGTATCCATACTTCATCCTAAAAAACAATTAATGAAATTCTGCACAAAAAAAGGAAATTCCCACTTTTGCCTCAACATCGTAATAAGCGGACCCGTCCAGAATCATTCGCGCCTGGTCCTCATCACTTTCAGTCTCCTCAAAAAGTTCTGCGATCTTAAAAAAGAAAGAAATGATTAATGAGAAGCGATTGCCGCCGACCCTTCCCAAATGATGACCTTTTCCTTAAAGTCGATGGTTGACTGTGCGTCCAGCGTGTAAGTGTCCTCTTTGGTGAAGTTCCGCTCCAATTTCATAATTGCGATTCGTTTGGAGAGTGCCACTTGATCTTCCAGATCCAACTGTTAAAGGGCACTCAAATCGTTGATCGGATCGGAGTCAAATCGCTTGCCTTATAGTAAAGAGCCCCTGTCCGCTTGGTCAATTCGTCCGGATTCACCAATTTTGGTGGGAAACAGTGATGGGGACTGATGGGAATGGATTCGTCGACAGAAAACAAAAGAACGGCACTTACAGACGCGGATCCCCGCACGGATAGGCCTCCATGCACCACATTTGAACCATTTTGAGTTAGAAATAAATTGATAGAAACTATTTGGAGAAGCAATTAACTCTCAAAATGTGGAAATTAAGAGGCCCATAGCTCTTCCCCCCGCCCCCCCCCCCGCCACAAAAAGACTTGCATAACCTCACGACAAACTACTCGGCAACTAACGGACGGGGGGACGGACTCCCACCCTCGTACCCCCGCACAAACCGGTTCAATCCGTCCACCCCCCCCCCCAATTAAATTACCCATTACTCTCGTTCAAAAATTTAATTCCCCCCCCCCCCCCCCCCTCCCACCCATTGCCTACTTTTTATTTCTGTTATTTGGCGTGTCCTCGGAAGAACGAACACGCGACCCTCGACACATTCATTCACTCTTCAACTCCTTCCATTTAACCGCCAACAAACTTTTTCTTGTTTAAAACGGCCTTCCTTCTCGCTTCACAAGGAAAAGCCTTTATTTTATGAATTGAAAGAGAGAGCATTTCCACTTTAGCAAAAGAATGATGATTTTGAGATGAAAAAATTACAGTTGAATTTATTAAAGTCACGAATAGGTGCAAATGAAAAACAAATAAGTAAAATTCATTTGGGGGAAAGAAAGGGAAAAGTTGTAAGAATTCATTCGAAATCGGCCAACCATAACAAACAAAGTTTGTACACATTTGGCCGCTTTCTAGTCGTAACGGCCGGCGCATTGTTTTATCAAATATAATGAAAAGCCGAGTGAGTGAATGGGTGGGTGGGATGCTTGTTCGATCACTCTTTTTCAACATGGAATTCGATCACTCTTTTCATCAACGATGGAATTCGATCACTCTTTTCATCAACGATGGAATTCGATCACTCTTTTCATCAACGATGGAATTCGATCACTCTTTTCATCAACGATGGAATTCGATCACTCTTTTTCATCAACGATGGAATGCCTTCATTAAACCCTTTTAGCCGGAGGGGTTTTTGATCAGTATCCGGGCGCTGTTCTAGGCGGAGGGCAATGGTCCTAAAGTTTGTTTGTTAATTGGTTATGGACTAAATTTGCCTTCACTTACACAGCCTCCCTGTGCTCCGGGGAATCCCAGCAGGCCCCGCTGTCCTTCCTTTCCCGGATAGCCGTCTTTTCCTGGCTTCCCTAAGTCGCCAATTGGACCTTGGGGGCCAGGATGGCCTTTTGCGCCTGGTAATCCGGGGCTTCCAGGAAGTCCGGGCACTCCTTGAAGCCCCGGAAGGCCCATTGGTCCAGGTTGGCCTTAATAGTGATATTAGTACATATACATATCTATTAATATGAAAGCTTACCCTCGACTTCAATTAGCACTCCCGGCAGTCCGGGTAAGCCCGCTTCGCCCGGATTTCCTGGGAAGCCGGGCTTACCCTGTTCACCCGGCATGCCCGCAAATCCTGGCAACGGAGAGGAGCCAGGCTGTCCGGGCTTTCCGGGCTGACCAGGCGGGCCCGGATTTCCCGAAAAGCCTGGGATGCCCGTTGGACCGACGGGACAATATGAAAAATGGGGAGGATGAAAGAAACGCAGCAATTCAACAAACCAAAGCAAAACTCTCTGTGGACCGGTTGTGCTCCGAGCGCGGCATCTTCTCCGGGGCGTCCATCTTGGCCTCTTTCGCCATCATTGCCTACAATGTTTAAGCATCATTAGAGCTTCTGCTGAAGACATCCAAATATGCTACCCGAAGGTCCGTCCGTGCCAGGAGGCCCCGCGGACCCCGCTTTTCCTACTGCACAGCTGCAACAGGGGGAGGACAACGGCGGAGAAGCGGAAGGATATGGCGGAGGCGGAGGCGGCACGGTGTACGCGGAAGCGTAGGCGGGAGGCGGGACGGACGGGGGATGGACGTAGGGCGAACGACGCTGGTTGCCCACCAACCTGAAGAGTTGTTCCTCAACAAATTGTCCTCAAACATTTAAAGCCAAATCCTTTCCCCAAATCCAATTGCTTCGTCTCAACCTTTTCGAGCTGAGCGAGGCGATGCCGGACACTTTGTTGCCCCCGCTGCTGTTACTGGCGGTGTTCTCCCGCGTCAGCCCTTCGCCCTTTCGCGTGCTCACTTGGCGTTTCTGCCGTTTTGCCAACAGCGACAAATTTTTGTTGTGGACGTCCATCCGCACGAATTGTTGGGCGAGTTCATTTGACTGACCGCGACAGAAGTCCACTTCCAACTCAAATGGCCTTCGTCAGTGACTTTAAAACATGAACACGTGAAGCAATCGAGCACAATTGCTCCTATTTTGCTTGGCTTTGTTAAGAAGAATGTGTCCGAATTGGTTGGACGGTTAAAACGCCCCAGGGCGGGGGGCATAAAGAGCCTAAAAGGGACGCCCCGCCGGTAAACGCAGACGGAAAAGCTTTCGTTGGCTTCGGGTGCTTAAAGCTAATTGCCGCGGCAAAAGTCTGGGGCCACCATTTTGGCCTTCTCTTAACTTCATTAAAGCCAAGAACCTGGATTTGGTGCTGAACATATTGGATGTAATTGTACAGCATTGGAAGCAGCAAAACGGCGGTAACGATTGTAAAAGTGGAGACGGAAATGGCAACAAAGGCAATTCGCCGCAGTTGAAGAGCCAAAGAAAGGTCATCGAATTGGGCAACGCATTGAATGCCATCGGAAGATGCTTCGCCTTTTTTGGGGAAGGCGGCCGGACGCCGTTTGACGGGTTTAAGTCGCATTAATTTGGACACAAAAAGGAAGGAAAAAGTGCTTTTTGAGAAGAATGGACAGAAAAAAGCGAAGGAATGTTTGGTATATTTGGGCGAAATTGTGCGGTGGCATCAGCTCCAAATTTGAATCCCCCCCCCCCGTTAAACCGAGGAGAGAAAAGCTCATTCGCAGAAGAATTGGCTTCCCGCTGACCACCCCATTCCTTTGCATCCGATGATCCGGCCGGGAGATGGAAACGACGAGGGAATGGCGGCGGAGGTCTTCCCACGGGGGGGGGGGGGAGGGTGATCATCCCCGCGGGGGGTACACGGGGATGGAATAAAAAGGAGAAAATTAGCCATCGGCAGACCAATTGAGCCGAAAAGCGTGAAGTAAGAGGAAATGAGTGGGAGGAGGAGCACAAATTGGGAGGGACGAAGTTGCTGGAATGGATGGCGAAATGGGACGCCGACGGGAAGGAAACGAATGTTTTAAGAATTCTTTTGACGCAAATTGGCTCATTATTGTCAATTCATTTGCATAATGCCGTCCAAGTCTACAGGAAGAAGTCTGATACCCCCCCCCCCCCCCCCCCCCTCACAGTTTGTTAAAACCGTGCAATCGCAAAAAAGAAATAGAATATTTATCGGCATTTTTAAAATCTTAAAATAAAAAAGCACTATTTTCTCGAATTAGGTGGTGTTCACATGGAGGAGCGGGAGTTTGGGCGCCGAAGAACTTGGCAATTAGGATGCGGAAAAAAGGCTTGGACCCGGCTGGTATTTTTTCGGGTATTCGGAAATGGGCCGGGCGGATGAAACCGAGTCGGGGGTTTTTTTTAAATTTTTTCCCGGGCGGGTACCCGCTCGCCCCTTACTTGGCAACATTATATTCAACCAAACAAACAAATTTTAAGCTTTAAGTGTAGCTTTGTATGCAAAACAATAAAGATTTTAGCTTCTGCTAAATAAAAGTTTTAAATTATAAAGCTTTCATTGTTTTGTTTGTTTGTTGGTTTAAGAGGAGTTGTGTTTGGTTCAAAGTGTTCGGCGCCCAAACGACCCGACCCCTCTGGTGGGGGCGGTGGGACTGCTGATTGAGTGGCAAAAGCGAGAACATTTGAGCGCGGAGCGAAAGATGTGCGAGACAATACGGATACGGTAGGCGTACTACGGTGTGTCGAAGGTACGGTGGTGGTGGTGATGGTGGTGGTGGGCACGGGCATCCGTTTAAGTTGAATACTTAAATTTGTTGATCGAATTCGTCAGTTGCTGCTACCATTCAAATCGGTTCAACGCCCGTAGTAAGGCCAATAACTCTGAAATGTTCGGGAAATATTTTTGGGCATTTCGGACCGACATAAGGATTATAGGAGAGGGTTTGAAGTTGTTGCTCTTTGCTCGGCGATTGCTGTGTCTCAATGGCCACTCGTTTGCTGTGCTTTGAGGCCTAAATCAATCTTTTTTTCATTTCCATTTGATCAAATTGTCTTCGATCAGTCAAAACAAAAAGGGACTCAGTTTTTATCTCTTTCCGGCATAAATGCCGAAAATATGGCCAATTGGTTCTGTCGACTTTTCTGTGTCTAACTATTCCAAACCCACTTCAGTCCTAGCATTAGCTTAATCGATGGTAGGACCTTTTTGGAGTGGAGACAGGAGAAGCAGTTGATGACGCACATCGGCAAAATCAGTGCCAAAATGACCACCGCCGCTGAAATCACCGCAAAAAGAGCAAAAATGGTCCATAAGCGCAACCGAACGGCACATTTAATGTTGCCTGAAGCGATGGAAATGCCAAAGGCATTGGACGAAAATGTCTCACATGGGGCAGACACTTTCGAGCTCCGGCCGAACTGAACGCATTCGCCGGAAGTGAAAAGGGACTGATGTTCCTGAGGGGAGTGATTAGTCGGATTGATCGGAGAAAGGGGGCGGGGGGAGGGGGGGGGGGGGGAGGGGAATTGACTGACTTCACTGCATTCGTCTTCACACCGGTCCTTCGAGCCCTTGTCGAAGTATCTAAAAGAGTCATTTAATCCCAAAACCACCAAAATTATTCAAAGTCAACGGGAATAAAAGTCAGCACACTGCGATTGTTGCCTAATTATTTGAGTAAATGCAAAGAAATGGCCAAAGATTTGAGTATAATTTAATTAATGGCCAACCCGGCAGCGCAAGCGCAGTTTTGGCCATTGAATATTTGGTTAGCGCCACACGTTGGTTGGGGTTGGTTGTTTTGAGCACGTGCCAAAGCAATGAAACACAAACAAATTAATACTCCAAAGTTTGACGGGAGCCGACGGGACGGTATTCGAAGTGAAAACCCCATTATGTGCCCTCTAAAATCGAAATTCCAGTGATTTAAAGGAATTTTGATCGGTGCGTGGTGATCGGAGAAAAAATGGGAGGGAGGGGAGGGGGAGGAGGGGGGGGGGGGGGGAGGCGGAGGGCTTCTTGTCTCTTTGTTCATTAAGCACTCCCCGTTTTGAATTCCCTCCCTCCCCTTAGGCAATCAGCCGCCGTTTCCCATTAATTGAATGCGCAATTCCTTCCATTTGCACGCGGACAGTTCAAAGCCTCAATAAGTGCCCTTTCTCAAATTGTAATTTAAATTTGAAGTGATCTCGCGCCCTCATTTCTCCTTTCCCCCCTTTTACACTTTTCCATTTAGGGGGGTTAATTTTCGATTAGTTCTTTAAATGGGAAAAACTTTGAACCAAAACAAAACAACGTAAAACTGCGTATTTGGGGAAAGTCAACGGCAATTTAAATATCTCAGAATGTTGATTTAGACCTTCCAGACGAATTGTGAGGAGTTGAAGATTGGGAATGGTCAGGAAGGGGGGAGGGTGGGAGATGATCTGTGGTGAAGGTCGAATTTTGGGTCAAATTGGAGGTGGGGGAGGGGGAGAGGGGGGAATCATTTCGAGTTGCGCGGAAACGGGGCGTAGATGGAATTTGGGATGTGTCGCCGTTGAGATTTTACGAGTGGCAGGGGGCCGGGAGGGGGGGAAGGGGGGGGGGAGGAGGAAAGTGGGGGAGGGGAGGGGGAGAGGGGGGGTGAAAGAAGGGGGGCAAGGGAGGGGAAGGGGGTGGGAGGGGGAGGGGAGGGGAGGGGGGTAAAGGGGTGAAGGGCAGCAAACAGACCGCCAAAAACATTGGATAAAGTGTCTGTTGGGTGATCGATCATCCGACCATCAATCCATCCCTTCAGCGGCTTGAAAAGGGGGAGGCCGTGGAAGAATTGGGATAATAGTTTCATATAAATGAGTGATCGGAGATTTTGCCTAAAATTTGTATCGGGAAGCCGAAACTTTGCATTCGTTATTTTCTTTTTGTCCTTTGGAAAAACCCTTTGCCTAAGCCTAAAGTACGGATGTAAAACAGAAAAAAGCATCCATCTCCCATGCCTTCGTCCGTTTGAACCCGTGCAACAGCAGCCGTACAAAACATTTGAGAGAAGGACACGGACGAGAGTGATGGCCAGGGGGGGGGGGGGAGGGGGGAACTGGATAGGGGGGGGGGGGGGGGGGTGTTTGGGGAATGGGTCGAAGAACCGAGACGGAGAGTGATCGGAAGAGAAGCAGGCAAAGAAGGAAGAAGGAGGGAGAGATTCATTCATCCATTCATTTTTGGAATGGTGGTGGGATGAGGGAACGAGCGGGGGGGGGGGAGGGGGGGGGGAGGGGAGGGGAGTGGGGGCGAGATTGGGTGAGTGGGAGGGAATGCGCAATTGGGGGGGGGGTGTGCGCAACCGGGCGGGGGGGGGAGAGGGGGGGGGTGCGCAACCGGGGGGGGGGGGGTGCGCAACCCGGGGGGGGGCAGGGGGAGGGGGGAGGGGGGGGGGGGTAACAATCGAGTTAGTATCTCCCCCCAATTCTTTCTCTTCTCTTTCATTTATTTCGTATTTTTGTATAGGCGAATTACGCGATCAAATTGAGGAAGTTACAAACACAAAACGACGATTGGAGAGGGACGAAGTGCAGAAAATTTAATGAATGAATTGGCCCCGAAAGAATCGAAAAAATAAATATTTGCCTCGGGCATTTAACCCAAAACGATTAAATTACTTTTTGTCGATAGAATTTTGTTAGTGCAAAGTAAAAACTGTGCGGCATCATTTCATTCATTATTCAACGATTATTTGAGGTGAAAAATGATAAATTGTCTGAATTTTAGAAAATGCAATTGGAAATTAAGGATTATTTTAAATTAAGAAAATAAGATTTACGCATATTTGTGTAAATGGAAACGTCTCCAAGTCAGCGACGGGGGGCCTAATCATACAGTTTTCAAATACGAAAATGAAATTAAATAATAAAATTAGAATTTTGTTTACAAAACTATATTTACATAATTTTTAAAAGGCAAAATGAAGATAACTATTTAAAGTGGGTAAAAATGCCAAAAAAATGCTTTATTTTCATGGCGTCAATCTGTACATAAACAATCACACTTTATTAATTTAAATAATTTATACATTTTATGTGCCGCTTTTATTATTAATTTTTTGGAGAATAATTCCTAATATTTGCAAACCCAATGGATCGATCATCTTCAGAATTAACCTGTCAGAATTATATTTATTGTTAAATAAAAATACTCTCCGTCCGATTGATCGAAAAATTCTTTGTCTGATTTTTGATTTTATTTGCATATATTTCATTACGCTGTGCTAATTTGTCCTTATCCGCTTGGAGTTTCATTTTACATCCAATCGCTTTTCTCTTTTACGTCGTCGCCTTTTGCTTCTCCCCCCCCCCCCTCTCCCCCCCCCCCCCCTCCCCCCCCCCCCCCTCCGATTACTTTTGCTTCTCCGATGAAAAGCGAAAATCGAATGCCCTGAGAGGAAATTGGGATGGATGTGGAGGGGGGGGGGGGGGGGGGGGGGAATAAAGCCTGGCGGATGTGCACTGATGAGTGAATTCCCCGGAGCCAACAATTGCTCCTTTGCTTCTCCAGGCCAAATGCTCAATCCCTCCCATCTATAAGCTTTAGCCCCCCGCCCCCCTCCCCCTCAGGGCTTCTTCGCTCTCTCTCACAATTTTCGTCATTTTGTCTTTAGAAACTCTCCAATAGCCCATGGTTAAGTCCACACCACACACCCAATACTCTTGCGGGGGGGGGGGGGGGCTAAAGGGGACGAAAGAATGACGGAAATGGGCGGGGGAGGGGGGGGGGGGGGCTGTGCGGATTCCGTCTTCGCCTCCTGCGACGTATGATTCGTTTCTATTTTCTTCCTCTCGCCTTGCTTTACCATTTTGTTCATCCGACCGATCGAATGGAGAAAAGCCATCTGAGGTGGGCGCTGGAGGGGAGGGAGTGCTGCTTTGCTGGTTGGTGAGTGGGTTTGAGGTGGGAGTTGGTGATGGAGAAGCTTCTTCTAGTGGTGGTCGAAGTGCTTCGGTCCGTCGAAATCAATTTCCCCAATCGATTCTGCTACTTTTACCGTTTATTTCTCGCTTCCACTAATTTGAGCACCTTCCGTAAAGCCTTCCATTTGTGCCATCATTCATTGTACACAGTGCCCTTTTCATCCTCAGAGGTTGCTGCAATGGCAAGGCCAAACGAAAGATTTGTCAAAAACAGAGATTCTGTGGGGGGGGGGGTACTTCTCGGGCGGGCCTCACCCGAGAGCTCTTCCCGCTCTCCCCTTCTATTCAGTCTTCCGTGTCTGTCCGTCCCTACAAAGCCGCCCATTCATTCTTCCCCCTTCCCCTCCCCCCTTTAGACGTCCATTCATCCTCTCCCCCAATTCCCTCACATTTACAGCATCCTTTCCTAACATTCTCTCATCCATTCCATTCTTCCGATGGATGTAAAGAAGCAAATCTCGAAGGTTGTCCTCTCCTCCTCTCGTCTTCAAGCACTACACACATTGGCCAGTCAATGGACACAGCGGGGGGGGGGGGGACTCAATAGGCTTGGGGACGACGCCTCGCCACTCCCCCGGGGGACGGACCCCAACAGAGGCGGCAAAAGCGTTGCAAAATGTCCGTTTTCTGGCCAATTGGGCCAGCTTCTTCACTAAAATTGGCCGACAATGAGCCAAAAGAAGGGCTGCTTCTCTTCTTCTGCTGCTGTTGATGGAAGCTTTTTGCGGTCGCTCGCTGTTTGTCTCCACTTGACCACTCGCCCAATGGGCGGGCACTGTCCGCCGCTGTTCGCGGCCCCCCCCCCCCCTCCCCCGCTTTGCATAATTCAACAACCGCAAATATTACATTCGTATGAATACGCCGTCCGACGGTTAAATTAAATTGTCCCTCAATTTGCATTTGCCCAATCGAGTAGAGAGCAATTCCTATCGTTGAGTCCAATCCCCCCCCCCGGGGGGGACACCGCTTCATTATGCTTTTTAGACCGCCGACCGCTGATCTGACACGCCCATCTCTGATCAAAGCGCCCACCCGTCTTACCCCGCCGGCCTGCCGTTCATCCCGCTCTCTTCTCCCTCCTCCCACCCAATGCATTCATTCCCCCCCCCCGTCCAATGATTCTTCTTAAGAGGTCACTGCCCCCCACTCCAAAGCAAATAAACAATGCCCCCCCACCCAACTTCCCCAACTTCACATCATCTCCCATTTCCCTCATCCCCCCCCCCCCCCCCCCCCCCCCCCCCCCCCCCCCCCCCCCCCCCCCCCCCCTATACATCCATCCCCCTCAATTATTCCTATGGCGATGAGCTTTTTTTGTCTTTAATTCAATCAATTCCGTTTTGATCGTTTCCTTGTGACAATGGCAAAAAAGCATTTGTATTGCAAAATAGGCAATTTAAATTCTCGTTTGGCGTTGTGCCCCGCGGGGATATAGTTTCATCCGCTCCTCACATAAACACCGCAAACAACCAATTTTCCCCTTTTTTAACAATAATTTCGTATCATTTTAAACTTTGCCTCAGGGTATTCCCACTGATTTTGTGCCCTTCGTGTCTCTTCCCAAATCTGAGAGTTAATTGATCGGCAATTCTTGAACTGATCGTCCCGCCTAAGATGGGTGTGCTCACACTGAATATCGAATGTCGCGAGAAGGGCATCAAAAAGACAATGCAATTCGAACCTCGGACATTGGTCCACGACGCGTGCAGACTGATCAGGGATAAATTGGGACATATGCCGGGAAATCGTAAGTGCCAATGGCAAAACTGGCACCGATTATTCGGCCACGGTCGGTTTAGCAAACGATTATGGCCTATTTCGGGTGGAAGACGACCCAACAAAATGCGTGTGGATGGAAAATGGACGAACGTTGGAGTATTATTTGATCCGAAATGGGGTAAGTAAGCCTGGGGGAATGGAAGGGTCGAACAATCGAACAAATTCAATGTGTCCAGGACACGTTGGAGTACAAAAACAAAATTCGGCCACTTCGGGTGCGGACATTGGACGGAGGAGCGGTCAAAACGGTGTTCGTTGATGAATCACAGCCGGTTTCGCAATTGATGGTGGTGATCTGCTCCAAAATGGGCATTGCCAACCACGAGGAATACTCACTGGTCCGGGGAACGGCCCCCGAGGGGGCGGACGGGGGAATGGAGAATGGACTGCACACGGCCGAGCGGGAGAAGACTCCGCACATAAACGGCTCGGACGAGCCGCGTCCCAAGCAGCGGGGGCTGGAGAACACTTTTATGAACACCATCGGACGGAAGAAGGAGCGGCAGATACAGCAACTGAGGTCGGACAGGAGAGTACGGCACTTTCGGGCGGGCATTTATTTGTTACTATTTAAGGGCCAAGCTGCACACGGACGCCGAAATTAATTGGGCGGACCACTCAAAAACCCTAAGGGAACAGAACATAGCCGAGGACGAGCAACTTACTCTTCGGAGAAAGTTCTTCTTCTCCGACACAAATGTCGACACAAGAGACCCGGTGCAGCTGAACTTGGTCGGTTCTATTCGCGGTCAATTGGACAATCTTTGACGGTTTCAAGCTGTACATCCAATGTCGAGACGGCGTTTTGCGGGGGCTTCATCCGGTCTCCAGGGACACGGCTATTAAGCTGGCTGCGCTTCAATGTTACATCGAATATGGCCCTTATGAAGAAGGCATCCAGCGAAGTGTTGAGTGAGTTAGCCGAAGAGTTTGTGATTTGTTACTGATCATTTTAATTGGTTAGTGCCAAAAACTTGTTGCCGAAGGAATACGCGAAAGCCAAGGAGTTGGAGAAGAACATCGTCCAGGTAAGGAAAAGAAAGTAAGAATTACTCATTCCCAACACGTCCAAGGACTACCGGGAGTTGATGTACGAAGACTCGGCAGCGCCTAAAAAGAAATACTGCGAGCTGTGCCAATCGCTGCCCACTTACGGGGTTACTTTCTTTTTGGTCAAGGAGAAGTTGCCCGGCAAGAACCGGCTGATCCCGCGTTTGCTCGGCGTCAACAAAGACTCCGTTATGCGGGTGGACGAGCGGACGAAGGCGGTTCTGAAGGAGTGGCCGCTTGAACAGGTCCAACCCCCCCCCCCCCCCTCCAACAAATTGACCGTCGGCGTTTGAAGGTCCGTCGTTGGGCCGCCTCGTACAAGACGTTCACTCTGGACTTTGGGGATTACAAGGATGGTTATTACTCTGTGCAAACGCTGGAGGGTGAACGCATTGGCCAGGCAAGAAGGCGCTGTGTTTTGCAACGGCACTATTGCTTTAGTTGATTGGCGGGTACATCGACATCATTCTGAAGAAAAAGCGCATTGTGGACAGTGGAGGCATTGAGGGGGACGAGGGTGCCACAATGGTCGAGGTTCGGGGACAGGCTTTGTGGACAAACAAAAATTGGATTCTCTAATTGAAGGATATTGTGGCACCCGCCAAAGCGACTCTTATGGCACACAGCGACCTGGCAGCGGCTTACCCCGCCCAGGAGGGATATTTGCCCCATGGAACACTCCGGCCCAGCACTGAGACACCGGCCGGAGGTAAACGAACGAATGAATTGCCTTGGGGGGTTTAAACTGCTAAATGTTAAGCTCCTCAATACGGCGGTGTCAGCGGGATGATAATCGCGCAGGAAATGCCGAAGGTTGGCCGGGACGGGCAAAGGCCGGCGGTGAAAGCAAATCGATCGTTTTGTTTAGGGGGAGAGAATTCGCTATTTGGACGCGCGGGAACGCAGCCAAAGGGCACTGATCGGCACCATCGAAGCGACCATTCGTGCCGTCGAAGAAGCGGAGGAGGAAATCCAAAAGCCGCTTCAAATTGACCTTCCTCAGTTTGCCGAGACACAACGGCACTGGCGGGTGGAGGTGGAGAAGGAGGCGGTCAGTGACCGATTGGCAGCGATGGGCGCAGCAACGGCAGAGGTGGGAAGGAAATCGGGTGGACGTTTAAAGTCTCGAGGATTTCAATTATTTTGTTTTTGAGGTTGTCCAACTGACCGCCATTCCGGAAGAGTCTGTTGACACACGCGTTGGCCATGCCATTGCCACCATTGGCTCCAATCTTCCGGAAATGGGCCGCGGAGTGCGTCAGTTGGCCGCCATTATGCCGAACGAAAGCCGAGCCGGCGACCTTATGGACGCGGCGCGTAAATTGTGCAATGCTTTTGGGGACTTTTTGGAGAAGGTCACTCATTTGGACTGAGTGGAGGAGGGCACTTTTGAACTGCCCCAATTAGGTCCATCCAGAGAAACAGGAGAAACGCGCGACAATTTTGTCGGCTGCCAGCAGAGTTGGCGAATTGTCGCACGATATGATCAGCACAATGCAAGAACAGACGGAGGAGGAACGCATTTTCCACGAGGAGCTGAACCGAAGGGCAAGGGCAGTTGCCACCAACACGGCGCAGCTGGTGCTCCAGTAAGCGGCGGGGGGCGGGGGGGGGGGGATTTGATGACGGAATCCCGAATCGGGCACTTTGGGGGGGGATTTGATGTCGGGCACTTTGGGGGGGGGGGGGGGATTTGATGACGGAGTCCCAAATCGGGCACTTTGGGGGGGGGGGGGTGACGGAGTCCCGAATCGGGCACTTTGGGGGGGGGGGGGGGGGTGACGGAGTCCCAAATCGGGCACTTTGGGGGGGGATTTGATGACGGAGTCCCGAATCGGGCACTTTGGGGGGAATCTTGAGTGATTTCCATTTTTCAAAGGGCCAAAACTGTGTCTTCCGAGTGTGAGGAGCCAGCCCTGAAGGACCAAGTGATACATAGCGCCATGAAGGTGGGCTTTGTTGTGCTTGAACAGCTCATTAACGCCTATCGATTGGCTTACCCTTCTCTTTGTCTAGACCGCTTTCGCCACCTCCGAATTAGTCGCGTGCACGCGCGTCGTTGGCCCCACTATTGAGCACGCACCGTGCAAAGAGCACCTGACAGAGGCGGCCCACAACGTCGCCCGAGCAGTGCATGAACTGCTCGAAGATGCCAGCAGGGCGTGCCAGAAGGCGCCGCCGGAAAAAGGCCAGGAACACTACGGGAACCTGCACGATGCTGCAAGTCGCGTGTCCGGCGCACTTGATCACCTGATCGGACACGTGCAGGACGGCCCTTGGGGTTACCACCGCAAGACCACACAAGACTACACGTTTGAACGTGCGAACTCTCCGGGCAATGCGTGAGAGACACGTCCTTTTTCAGAAATTGTTGAATCGTCCAATCGAATCATCACAAATCAGGGACAGCAGCCTGGAGTCATTGTGCGTGACTCCGAATCGGCAATTCGGTCTCAAATATTCCGACTTTAAACATTGATCACTTTCCGTTGTTCAGGTCGTCTCAATTGCTAGTCGAGGGTATGGAGCAGGAGGCACAGCTAAGTCCGGCAGAACAACGCAACAAATTGCTCAACGCTGCGCGTGAGTAAATGGGCGGGGGGGGGGGGGGGAGTCATTTCAACACTTTTGGTGGAGTCTTTGGGTTGAAACGATATTTGAAGGTTCGGTGGCCCAAGCGACGAGTTCGATGATTGACGCAACTCGCGAATGCCAGAGTCGGCCTGGAGAGGTTGGACCTCAGGTGGCACTCCGGAACGCGGCAGAGAATCTTGTTCAGGTGGGGGTGGGCGGGGCCGTGGGTTCCGGGCCGGAAGGAGTGGAGGAAAGGAACGCCCGAGGGGGGGGCCGATCTGTGATCAGAGGGCAGAAAGATGGCCAATTTAGCCGGAACGTCATCGGAGGGAAACGGCGGCTGGCTGAGGAAAGTGACAGCCGCGATTGAGCCGAAATGATTGGGTTTCGGGGAGGGATAATCCAACCAACCCAACGCCTTCTCTGATCACTGATCAGCAATCGGACCCCTCACACTTTCCACGCACACTCTGCGCTTCTTTTCCATTCTTTCTCTGTCCTTCGCGCTTCTCTTGCACATATCCTTCGAAGTGCCCCCCTCCCCCCCCCCCCATTTCTTTGTCCATAATTATTCTTGCCGCCGCCGCCGCCGCCTTTTCGTTTGTTCTCCAACTGCCTAATGCCACTTTTGGCCAATTAATTGCAATAGAAGTCCCAGATCAATCAATTAAATAGCCCAATTGGATGCCGCCGACCCATCCGCCGGTCGCTTATATTCAAATTGACTCAAAACAATCACAACTTTCCTCGCTCCGTTTGTACTCCACCGGCCATTGACGAACAAAACAACTCTCTCCCCCCCTCTGTTATATGAACTGACCGATTGACTAAACTACGCAATAAACGCAATAAATAATTCGATTGTTATTTAAATTTCCGCTTATTTCCCATAAAAGCCCCCCCCCCAACTTTTGCATTTTTCTGCGTTTTCCATCGGTTGGTAATTGGGGCGCCTGCATCGGATGATTAACTTAAGCCGTTGCTGATCTGATCAGAAATGTTGCTTTATCATTGCAACTCTCTCTGGTTGGTATGCGTTCTCTCTGTCACGATTTCCATGCCAAACCCACAACATTCGCAAGACGTTCAATCTCCACCACCGCAACAACACCCTCGCCTTTTAGGTAAGCCGTTCCCTTGTCTCTTATGCTTCTTTACTCGCTTTTCCGTTTTTTGCGGTGTTTTTCAACCTTTTGATTGATTTTGTCCTCTTTATCCATTCATTAATTATTCCAATCGCATTCATTTGGCTCAATCCGCACTTCTCAGCTGGCTGATATGTCCCTCCGATCGACATCCAGAAGGTAAATTCCCCCGATCATTTTGATTGGACTGATCAGTTTGAATGTGTGCGAGTGAACTCATAAAGTAACACCGTCAATTTGTAACCATCCAATGCGTTTCCTTTTACGGCCTTTTTGCGGTTTAGGTGACGAGTCAGGCGACAGGCGAGCGCCAAATCCAACAGACCATCCAGCAACTGGAGAAGGTGGCCAGGGAAACCGCCGCCTCCATCACCCAAACCATCGCTGCTGCCAATTCCGTGAGTACATCTCCAGCTCCCCCCCCCCCTTCCCCCCCCCCCCCCCCCTCCCCCTCCCTCCCCCCCCCCCCCCCCTCCCCCTCCCTCCCCCCCGCCCCCCCTTCCCCCCCCCCCTCCCCCTCCCTCCCCCCCCCCTTCCCCCCCCCCCTCCCCCTCCCCTCCCCCTCCCTCCCCCCCTCCCTCCCCCCCCTTCCGCCCCCCCCTCCCCCTCCCCTCCCCCTTCTCTCCCCCAACTCCCCCCCCTTCCCTCTCTTCCCCCCCCAACCTTTTATTGCATTTTATTGCCATTTTTCCCAAAAACCACAAAAAGTCCACAAGGATCTCAAAAGACCACAAAGATCCGCATTTCAAAAAAATCCTCATTGGCCTTTCCAAAAACCACAGAATGAGGAAAAATCCGCAGATATCCGAGCCCTGATATTGTCCAATCTGTACCTTATTCAAGGCTCGTCCGCACATACGCACCCAACAGCCGCTCGATTCACTTATTCGAGAGTGTGCTGACGTGAGTCGATATGTGTCGCCTCTCATCAAGCGGATCAAGCAGCACCAGGGGACGACTGAGGCGGGTGCACAGTTTCGCGCAGTCAGTTTTTTGTTTTTGTTTTGTGATTTGGGGGCTATTAATTAACGGCAGAAGGTGGGGCTCATCCACGACGCGCAGGCTGTGGTTGAACCCGCGACTCGGCTGGTCGACGTCAGCCGTTCGTCGGTTTCCCACGTGGGCGACAAACACTCTGCCGGCCTTCTCCTCCACAACACTCAACAATTGTCGGTAGCGGCTTCTTCTGTTGGCTAATAACGCAATTATCAGTCAATTTGCATTAGGTAAACGTAGCGGAACTTCGTACGCTGTTGAGCAATGTCCAGCAGCTGGACTTTGGCCCTCAGTTGGAACACTCGGAGGAGCTGATTCGCTCACTGGACAACCAACTCCAACAATTATCCCAACGAATTCGTCATGAACAACCTCTTCATCTTTCACCCGCCACTTTGGACATTCAGCAACAGACAACCCGGGCATTCCGTCAGCAGTGCCGTCTTTTGAACTCGACAATAGCCCAAATGGTCTCCGCCACCCATTCCAGCGAAAGCCGTCAAATTGGGGCGGCGATGTTGGAGATGACACAGGCACTCAGCGACTTCACCGACTCGGTGGAGGATGTTGCGTCGACGGCGACAACGGGCGAAAGCGATTTCGCCGGAGGGGAGGAGAGGGCGGAAAGGTCCGTTCGTTTGTGTTACGAATTGAACCCCTTCTGCTGCTGCTGCTTTACTCCGTCACTTTCAGTTTGATACTGAACGCCCTTTCGGTGGTGCACAACTCCGGAAATGTTCTTGGAAGGGTCAGAGAACAAAGCACGGCCCAACAGCTCGAAGAAGCAGCCAGAAGAGTGACGGAGTCGCTGCGAAAGACTCTCGCTTCCCTCCCGGACAATGTTCTCGTGGACAGAGCTGTGCGTTGATTGGCGTTCATCCATTTGCTGACGTTTTACTTCCATTCAGGTGGACAGATTGAAGTCGTTGAACATCCAAACGGCACGAACGTCTCCAACTCCTTCCCCATCAACTGCCGACCTTCATGCCATCGCCACAACATTGACCGAATCCGCCAACCGTTTGCCCACTCTTTTGCACAGTTCGGCCGAGCAAAATGCCCGAGGCGTAAACGAATTCACGGCCAATTTCATCCGTTTCCATTCGTTGGTTAGCAATAAGGCGCCTCAATCAAAGGATTCGATGGGACAGTCCGTGGCGGCCACGGCCAAACTTGGGGAGACAAAGGAATCGGCGATTTTTACGTTGGAAAGGTCTTTTTGAGGAGACTTTCTTTTATTAAATGATTAATTTTAGTCTTCGCGTCGCGCAAACTGACCCAAACAACGCCTCTTTTTCGCAGGTATTTGAAAGTTTCAATAATTTTGACACTTTAAGTTTGGGACGGGCCATTTAAGACGGCTCATTTTATATGATGCGATAATTAACGTTTTCAGTCACTTTCTTTGTCGGTACGACAATTCGTTTCGACAATTTCGGCGGTTGTCGAATTGGCCGAGGCTAATGGGACGAGCGCGTGGGTGCGCGAATGTGAAGATGCCATCCAACAAATTCACTCTGTGCGCCATTTGTTCGACGGGGCAACGATGACGCCGTTGAACGTGCCCCTAAACGGGAACAGTTATTATGAGTCGTTGGCGGAAGTGACGAATGAAGCACGGAATCTGGGAGATGGTTGCTTTTACAAATGATGGTTAATTAACGGATTGAACCTTCAGGGATGAACGGATTGGCTCATTATGCACGTCGTAATGACAATGAACAGTTGTGCTTAGCAGTGCGACAGGTCGCAAACGCCGTCTGTGGGTTGGCCAAGAATGCCGCGCAGTCCGTAAGTTTGGCACAGATTGTTGTTGTTCGACGGGTGAACTCGGCCGACCCCTTCAAGGCGTATTTAATCGGCGTGGGCGACCCGCAGAGCGAGCCCGGACGTGCAGCCATTTACGATGTTGTGCGATGTGAACAATCATTGCAGTCTGTTAAGCATCTTACGGAACAAATTTGCGAAGGGCATGGCAACAAACCCCAAATAATCAATGTACACGTTCAAATCGCGCGTCTTATAACCGTCCGACCCTTTCTGTCGTTAGGACACGACGATGCTTGCTTCCCACGCTTCCGTTTTGGCGAGTATTTGTCGGGACGCGTCCGAACAATCGGCCAATGTCGGAGTCCGAAGCCAATTTGTGCATTGCGCAAGAGAAATAACGTCCGTTACCGCGACTTTGATCACCGCGGTGAAGCAATTCGATCAATCGGAAAAGGACGCGGATTTGGCGAAGTGCGCGGAGCAGGCGCGAAAATTGCACGCCGCCGCTGAGAATCTGTGCAAATTCATTGACAATCCGGACTTTGGCGCTCTTCCCGCGCGAATATCCGCCGCCGGCCGCCGGGCCCAGCAGCCGTTGGTTCTGTCGGCCACAAAAATGCTGGACGCGAGTTTGGACATGATAACGTAATGTTGGCATTGGACACTTGGCCAAAACCATTAAATTGTAAGGACGGCAAAATCATTGGATGAAAATCCGTCGGATGCCACGACTTGGCAGCAAATCGCCAACAGCTCCAGCGTGGTCAGCGAGTCCATCAAACAATTAGTGGCGGCAATTCGAGACGAGGCGCCCGGCCAAAGCGACTTGTCCAACGCGACCAACATTCTCATGCAACTGCTCCAACAAGTCGACGACGCAACAATTGCCGCGGCACGAGAGGAATTGCCCAGGGCGGACACGTCGGTGGACAGCACACACCAGCAGATTCTGCACAGTTCACAGCAAATTATGAACTCAATTGACCCGTTGAAAATTTCTGTGGGTTTTCAATTTAAATATTGTCACGGCGATGTCTTAGCGATCCCGGGAAAAATTGAAAATTATATTTGTAATTTATGTTTCTGTTTTGTTGGTCTCCTTTTTTATTGGGTTTGGGATAACGATTACATTTTTTGGGAAAAGGTGCTAAATTCCCCCTAAAAAACTAACCTTTTTCTGAAATTTAAAATTCTTATTTCATTATTATTTTTGCTTAAAAGCACCTCCCATTCGAACGATTGGAATTTTGCGGTGTTTTGGAATGCAAATTCTCATTTTGAAGGCGATAAGCCATGCCGAAGCCATCGGTCGGAATGTGCGCCAACAAATTGCCTCCATTCAAACGCTGGTCGCCGCCTCTGTTCAGGCCGCTTCCCTTTCCTACGACTCGCGCACACAAAGCAACCTTTTCGAGCAGTGCAAAACTGTGCTGGAAGCGTCCCTTCAAATGGTCCCCCCTCCCCCGAAGGGTCCATTAATTCATTAATTTAAATTGATTGGCTTTCAGATGTACGCCACCAAAGATTCGGGCGGAAACCCAAAGGCGGTCGAATTGCACACAATTGTAGAGGAAAGTGCGGAGCAACAACGCTTGGCTTTGACTGATTTGCAACGGCAAGTGCAACTGCTCGACTCGGAGTCAGGCGGTAAAATCAAAGCTTTTTTGAGTTTATTATTTAATTAATTCAGTGGTCGTTGGTGTCATCGACAACATTTCGCGTTCCATAGCTGTCGTGGACCAAACGCGAAAAGCGTCGGCGACCGATTCGTTGGCGAATATTCAAGTAGCATTTAAAATGTTTAATTGAATTGGACTTAATACATTTTATGAAAGGTTCAAATTGCCTCCATTCTGAATGAAATGGCACAAAATGCATCCAACGCGCCATTGACACAACCGCAAGAACTCGGCACTCTTTCGCTTCGACTTTCGGAAAATTACCGCGAATTGGTCGAAGCAGTACAAATTACGCAAAATTTGATGAGTTCGCCGGAATTGAGTCAAAAGCTCAAAATGTCCGTGCAAAAGTTGGGCACTGTGCTCATTGAGTTGGTGAAATTGGGCGCTCAGCGAAGAAATTACCCCGCTGATCAGGTGATTTGTCCCCTCTGGCGATTATTAATTTGTTTATTTATGTTTTTGCCCCTTTAAGCGCGTTTATCAGCAGCTTTCGCAACATTCGGTGCTTATGCAAGAGCGAATTCGCGAAGTATTAGCCGTTCTTAGTGAGGGGTCCCAGGGCACTCAGGCTTGCATTAACGCCGCCCAAACCGTCTCCGGCATAATCGGCGATTTGGACACGACCATTTTGTTCGCCACGTCCGGGTCACTGAACCCGCTCCAAACGTCCGGCGAACTTGTTGACCATCGAGACACCATTCTCAAGACTGCGAAAGTACGCATTCTTTTAACCGTTTTTTAAACCCAAACTTCTTAGGCCCTCGTTGAAGACACCAAGGCTCTCGTCAGTGGGGCAGCTTCAAATCAAGAACAGTTGGCTGTCGCGGCCCAGAATGCGGTCCGCACAATTTTGCAGCTCAGTGAGGCGGTGAAATGCGGCGCTGCGACATTGTCGTCGGATTCGACGGAGGCACAAGTGATGGTGTGTAATTGGGTTGGTCCCCCGACCCCTCGGGGACGGGAAAGTCGGAGGTCGGGGTTGGCCATGTCGGGGGTCGGGGACCATCCCTAGTGTTGGTCCCCGACCCCTCGAGGACGGTAAAGCCGGTGGGTCGGGGTTGGCCATGTCGGGGGTGGGAGACCAACCCTGGTGGGTAGAATGACAGTTGGTGCCGAATTTGCTCAGGGATTTAACGGCCTTTGTTAAGGTGATCCACGCCGTTCGGGATGTCGCTGCCGCTCTGTCCAATCTAATCCAGGCAACCACCCACGCCTCCGGCCGCAGTCCGAACGACCCGGCAATCGGAAATCTGAAGGAGGCGGCTAAAGTGATGGTCAGCAACGTGGGCAGTCTGTTGCGGGCGATTAAAACGGTTGACGACACTTCACAACGGGGCGCACAGGCGCTGGAGGCGGCGATCAATTCCATCGAAGTGGCGTTGAAGCAGTTCGAAAGCAATGAATCGACTGGACGCCGCACAGCAACCGCCGAAGACGTTGTCAGGGCGAGTCAATCGGTGACCCACGCGGCTACAAAGGCCGCGGGCGCGAGCTCATTGCTTCATCAGGAGAATTTGATAGCAGGTGCTGTCCTTTCGCGTTGCCTTTTGGTGTGGAAGTGCTAGCCTTCTGATTAAATATTTGATTTTGGCACGGAAGATGGCATTTAACCCGGCATTGGCATGCCAAGACTGCTGAATGAAATAACTGGAAGATTTAGCTGCTAACTTGGCTCGTCAATCTGTAAGCGATTTGCTGTCAACCGTCCGGGCCGCGGCGGCCACTGCCGAGAATGTGGAGTTGAAGTACCGAATGTTGAACAGCGGCAGGGACGTGGCATTGCAAGTGAAATATTTGCTCGCGACTCTTCTCCATTTGATGACACGTCCGGATGACCCGAACACGAAAAATGCCGTTTTAACAACAGCAAACGAAATCGCCAAGGTCCAAATGGTTGTTTGGCATATTTTGGCATTTTTGTAACAGATGGTCGGCGAGTTGGCACGGTGCAGTGAGCAGCTGAGGTCGAATGCTTCGATGGGCGTGACGGCGGAAGAATCGGTGATCGCTGCCGGCAATGAACTTATTGTGGCCGCCAATTCCGTGGAGGCCATTTCCCAAAAATTGGCACAAATTTGCCCGCGAGAAATTCATGCAAGTTTTGCCATAATCGGAAAGATATAAGCCAACATTTCGTCCGAATCCGACGATTTGCGGAGGGTGCGGACCGGTTCTGATATGTCTTGTATTCTTGGGTCGGTGTCCTCCAAGGAACCCATCATGCAGGACATATCCGAGCCTGCTCTAAGCATATTCCGCCGACCTTATTCCTGCGCTATTCCTTCACAAACTCCAACCGCCCAAAATTACTTAAATAACTTAAATTTAATTTTTGTTTAATTTACTTTTAAATGCTTTTTTTGCAGAAGCCCGATGAGAACTTAACGTACGATGAGCAAATCCTTTCTTCTGCAAAGTCAATCACGCAGGCCGTCCAAACCCTCGTTAAAGTAATTTTTTGTTAAAATGTTTTCTCTTTTCGTTAGCTTTCAGGCGGCTTCATCGGCACAACGCGAATTGGTTGCCCAAGGGCGCATGTCCGACCCGCCGGGCCCAATGTTTACAAGCGACGAGCAGCAATGGACGGCGGGTGGGCGGCGCTTATTTATTTATTTATTTATTTATTTTGCTTTAGGGCTTATTTCTGCCGCTAAACTCGTTGCCGCGGCCACAAACCAACTTTGTGAAGCGGCTAACGGATTGGTGCAGGGCCATTCGACGGAGGAAAAGCTTATCGCTGCGGCTAAACAAGTGAAGGCTTCTTCATTCATTTGCTTGTCCATTTAACCATTTAATTGAACAGGTTGCTTCTTCCACCGCCCATCTTTTGGTCGCGTGCAAAGTCAAATGCGATTTAAACAGTCGGGCAATGCAAAGACTTCAAAGTGCCGGTCTGAATTTTGTCGTAGGGCAAAAGTTGAGACGAGACGCCCGCAATTTGAGGTCATGCGGTTAAAACGGCAACAGAACATTTGGTGAACGCGGCCAGACAAGCGATTACGCAAGAGGACTGTCGCGGATTGATCATTTCGCAAAGTGATTTGGGCGAGGCGATTGTCGGGCAACAATATAATAATAGGGCAATTAATCCATCCATCATTAAGAAATTGTCACGGGCATTACACAAATGATGGACGCCCATGAAGAGGTTTTGAGAAAAGAACGCGAATTGAAAGGTTTAAAAACAAATTTATATAAATAAGCCGAGGGCTTTCAGACGCTCGGAATCGCTTGGCGCAGTTGAACAGATCGCGCTACGAAAAGTCGCCGGAACTTTCGCCAGAAAAGCAATGAATTTTATTTAATGTCCGCTAATTGTGTAATAATTCTTTTCTTTATGATTTATTTTTACTTTTGCCAATAATTGCTACATAATTATTAATTATTGCCTTAATTTTCGGAAGCTTTCTTTTGCTTTGCTCATTCTTTTCAGTCAATCTTCACATATTACTCCTTCCAACCACAGCCATCACTCTTTTGTTTGTTCCCCCCCCCCCCCAACCACATTCATTTTCACTTTCATATCAATCAAAACGTGCCGATTAAATTTTGTTTAATAAAAGAGACTAATGGAGAACAAGTTTATGACTCTACTTATTTTAATTGTGGTTATTTCCAAAGTTTCCCTTTTCATATTCGTTTTGCGATTCATTCTTTATATAATCTCCGCTTTTTAAGAATTTGAAAATCCCACTTTTTGTAATTCTAAGTTAAAAAAGGCCCAACTTTTTGATGGATTGGGGGACACGGCACAACTCCATAAGTAATTAATTAAAAGTTGGAACCGCGACTTAAACCTTTCTTTTACCTTTACAAAAAAAGCCTACGAGAATTGTCAATTAAATGATTTCAAATTAATTCATTTTTTGTTCTCATTTAATGCGAACTTTTCAGAAGGATTTCCTTTTAATTGCGCATTTCCATGGCGCCTAATGAGAAAGAAAAGGCGGAGACGGATTCTCTTCAGCTAAACGGGATTAAATGTGCCGGTTTCGATTTGTTTGGGGCGGAGGAGCAGCGAATTCGGCGTATTTCGTGCATTGGGGCTGGTTACGTGGGAGGGCCGACGTGTGCAATGATTGCGCACAAATGTCCGGACATTTCGGTGACAGTTGTGGACATGAACAGAGAAAGGATTGGACAATGGAACTCGGACAAATTGCCAATATTTGAGGTGGAAGTGATTAACTTTTGAATTGTTTTATAGGCGAGAGAATACTTTTCCAATTGCCCTTTTTAGCCCGGACTAAAGGAAATCGTTTTGGAGTGCCGCGGTCGCAATTTGTTCTTTTCCGACGACATTCCCTCGGCCATTCAAAACGCTCAAATTATTTTTATGTCGGTGAACACTCCGACAAAAACTTACGGGCGCGGAAGGGTTGGTCCCTTTAAACAATTCCAACTTTTTGTATTTATTGTCCATTTTGAGGACCGGGCACCCGACCTTCGTTACATGGAATCGGTCGCGAGATCAATCGCCGAATACGCAAATGGGCCCAAAATTGTGGTTGAAAAGTCGACAGTGCCGGTAAAAGCGGCGGAGAGCATCCGGCACATTCTTCGTGAGGCGGAGAAGCTGAACCCGGGCCGATTCGCATTTCAAGTCTTACCATATGATCGCGGAGTACATTTACATTCTTCTGCATAACCCCTTTAAGATTCTCTCAAACCCCGAATTCCTTGCTGAGGGGACGGCCATAACGGATTTGGCCAACCCTGACCGGGTTCTCATCGGTGGGGAGCAGTCGCCCAAAGGTGGGGGGGGGGGGATTTTACGCTGTTTCATTGAACCGATTATTCCGGCAAAGGTTTGACTGCCATTGGGCAATTGGTGTCCATTTACGAGCGGTGGGTGCCACGGGAGAGGATTATTACAATGAACACGTGGTCTTCAGAACTTTCGAAATTGGTACTAATTTGGCGGCGACGGCGCATACTTTTGCTACATTCGATTTGCAGGCGGCCAATGCCTTTTTGGCACAACGAATTTCGAGCATAAATTCCATTTCGGCCATTTGTGAGACCACCGGCGCGGACGTGGGCGAAGTCGCGCGGGCCGTCGGTCGCGACTCGCGAATTGGCGACAAATTTCTGAACGCGAGTGTGGGCTTTGGGGGCAGTTGTTTCCAAAAGGACGTACTTTCTCTGGTCTATTTGTGCGAAGTCCGGACTCAGTCGCCAAAACTGGAGGGGAATGTTTCAATTCTTTTAGGTTATGCACCTTCAACCCGTCTCCGATTATTGGATGCAAGTTATCGAACTGAACAATTGGCAACGGAAGCGATTCGCAGAGAAAATTGTGTCCGAACTGTTCAACACGGCGGTGGACAAAAAAATCGCAATTTTTGGATTTTCGTTCAAAAAGAACACCGGGGATACCAGGCATGAACACTGCACATGAATGATTATAGCGTAAATGATCTTTTTAAGAGAATCTCCGGCAATTTACATCGCACGAGACCTTCTGGAAGAGCACGCTCAATTACGCATTTACGATCCCAAAGTGTCAGAAACGGTAATTATACGCGAATTGGAGAAGGCATCCGACAACCAAAATGGTAATTTAATAGCGCACACTTTTTCAATATTTCCTTTTTTTTAGTACGCGAATTGGTCTCTGTCCATGAGAGTCCCTATGAAGCGGCTAATGGTTGTTATGCTGTCGTTATATTGACCGAGTGGGAGGAGTTCCAAGTGCCCCAACCGAATAAGGACGTTTTACAGTGACAATTTTAGATGTTGGATTACGGTCGAATCTACCAGAACATGAAGAAACCGGCCTGTCTCTTCGACGGGCGTAGAATCGTGGACCAGGAGAACCTGCGGAACATCGGTTTTCGCGTTTTTACGGTTGGGTCTGCTTCAAACCAAGCTCTCAATTTTTTCCCCTGAACCAAAACTAGTGAATGTAAAGTATATTATACTATATATGTTGTGCCAGTGTTTTCTCTAATTTGACAATATTCCGCAATTTCCTGTGTATTAACTAGCGTTGGCGGGGACCGGGATGTTATGAGATTTGCAACCAAATTTTTAAAAATATTTTTGGCTTTTTAGGAATTGTAGTTTTTGTGAATTTTATAAGAAATTGGTTTATGAATGTTGGCAAAACGAAAGAGTATGGTCCCCGGATACGCGCATCTATAGTAAAAAATGTTCATTTTCTTCCATTTCGATACTAAAATTTTGGTCCCTGTATTTTACCAATCATTTTTTTTCATTAGTCCGGGTTTTTTGACCGGGAATATCCAGTCCCAGGTTTTCCCAAAAATCCCGGTCCCGGCCAATTCTAGTATTGACATTCATTCCCAAATTGTGTCTTTTATAATCCAATTCTCCCTGATGAGTTTCCTATAATTTAGATTTTCAAACCAGTCCCATATCATTTTTGCCTTCATAATCACACTTCAGCATCTCCTACTTAAATCTTTATATTTTGACAATTCATAATCAAACAATTTATCATATTTTGTAAGTGATACATTCGATTTAAACAAAAAAAAAAGGCATCGAGGTACAAGGAGATTAGCTTAAACTTAGGTAAGTAGGTAAGCCATCAACAGGCCTCCCCCCCCCCCCCGAGATTTGCGCACAGAAGGGAGTGCCCATGCCAACGCCCCTCTCATCTCACTTAGACTTTTACTGTCCTCCTCCGCCGAGGCTGTCAGAGCCGTCGAGAAATTTTTTTTGAAGCTTAAGAATAGGAAGGGGTCGGCTCATAATTCACTTTCAAGTTCTCTAACAAAAATGTGCTACAGACATCTTAATTGATGCCAAAATAACCAGAAAATCAAAACCAAATTTAAAAATTTTTGATTTGAAGGCGTTTTGGTTATGAAAATTGGGTCCAAAGTTGTTAAATTTTTGAAACATTTCGCAAAAGGAATTATTTGCGCGAACAGGAAAAGGCGGAGCACCACGATTCGGCGCCGGCACAATTCGGCACCCGAAGAAAATCAAACAAAATTGATATCATACAAAAGCTCTTAGTATGCTGAACTTTGATCAAGCTAAAGCTAACCAATTCGTCTTTTCAAAAAAAGATAGCATAAAATGTGTAAAAATTGGCATTTTTTTGTACCAACTTGTCGTGGTGGCGTCATAACTTTCTTTTTTTAAGTCGAATCGCCTAGCTCTCTTCTATTTAGAATCTACAGACATGTTGCTTTCGAAAAGATACCACGAATGTTTGGTTTGGTCAAATAAACAAAAAGATATAAAGTATCAAACTTGTCGGCGCCGAATCGCGGTGTACCGGGAAAAGGGGAGCGGGGCGTTTGAGTCCGATTTTTACACTTTTTCATTTATAACTTTTTAATAATGCATCGCGCGGACTCAACGTTGCTGAAATATATCTTCTAATCATTTAGAGCTTTCCAATGATATAAAGATCATGAAGATTAGTCAGTTTTGAAAAAAGTTATGAGTTGCTGTGTTTTTCTCTGATTTGACAATATTCCGCAATTTCCTGTGTATTAACTAGCGTTGGCGGGGACCGGGATGTTATGAGATTTGCAACCAAATTTTGTCCAATCGTGAAGCTGTAACGTATGACTAAACTGGTTGAAAATTCAATGCAATAACTCTTGAATTCTCGGGCCTTTTCTAAAAATATTTCAGCATTCTAAACATTATTCATTTATTTTCCCATATTTTTGACCTCCGCAAAGTGCACTGCATTTAAGTCTGGTCAGTTACGCTATCAAAATAGCTGGTCCCAATAAATTTGGATACATTTGGCCACACATTTTGAAAATCCTTTGCTATGTTGAATGTTTGCCTTTAATGTTTAATTTGACGAATGCAATCAGCGACTCCCACGATGAATGTCTGAGTAAATTTTTAGACATTTTTGGCCAAACGCCATAGGCCATAACTTTTTTGTTCTTGGTCCTATCGTGAAGCTGTAACGTATGACAGCATCTGCACATCGAGAGATTCCATTTGACATATAGAGCGAGCAAATCGGACCAGAATGAAGGAAGTTGTAGGCGCCGCCGAATCGTTTACCATTTCAGTATGCAGGTTCGAAATACATTGGCAGTGTTTTATATTTTGTATTCATTGCCTATTATTTTAGACGCTTTTAAAATGTGCGTACTAAAAGCTAAACTGGTTGAAAATTCAATGCAATAACTCTTGAATTCTCGGGCCTTTTCTAAAAATATTTCAGCATTCTAAACATTATTCATTTATTTTCCCATATTTTTGACTTCCGCAAAGTGCACTGCATTTAAGTCTGGTCAGTTACGCTATCAAAATAGCTGGTCCCAATAAATTTGGATACATTTGGCCACACATTTTGAAAATCCTTTGCTATGTTGAATGTTTGCCAAAAATGTTTAATTTGACGAATGCAATCAGCGACTCCCACGATGAATGTCTGAGTAAATTTTTAGACATTTTTGGCCAAACGCCATAGGCCATAACTTTTTTGTTCTTGGTCCTATCGTGAAGCTGTAACGTATGACAGCATCTGCACATCGAGAGATTCCATTTGACATATAGAACGAGCAAATCGGACCAGAATGAAGGAAGTTGTAGGCGCCGCCGAATCGTTTACCATTTCAGTATGCAGGTTCGAAATACATTGGCAGTGTTTTATATTTTGTATTCATTGCCCATTATTTTAGACGCTTTTAAAATGTGCGCACTAAAAGCTAAACTGGTTGAAAATTCAATGCAATAACTCTTGAATTCTCGGGCCTTTTCTAAAAATATTTCAGCATTCTAAACATTATTCATTTATTTTCCCATATTTTTGACTTCCGCAAAGTGCACTGCATTTAAGTCTGGTCAGTTACGCTATCAAAATAGCTGGTCCCAATAAATTTGGATACATTTGGCCACACATTTTGAAAATCCTTTGCTATGTTGAATGTTTGCCAAAAATGTTTAATTTGACGAATGCAATCAGCGACTCCCACGATGAATGTCTGAGTAAATTTTTAGACATTTTTGGCCAAACGCCATAGGCCATAACTTTTTTGTTCTTGGTCCTATCGTGAAGCTGTAACGTATGACAGCATCTGCACATCGAGAGATTCCATTTGACATATAGAACGAGCAAATCGGACCAGAATGAAGGAAGTTGTAGGCGCCGCCGAATCGTTTACCATTTCAGTATGCAGGTTCGAAATACATTGGCAGTGTTTTATATTTTGTATTCATTGCCCATTATTTTAGACGCTTTTAAAATGTGCGCACTAAAAGCTAAACTGGTTGAAAATTCAATGCAATAACTCTTGAATTCTCGGGCCTTTTCTAAAAATATTTCAGCATTCTAAACATTATTCATTTATTTTCCCATATTTTTGACTTCCGCAAAGTGCACTGCATTTAAGTCTGGTCAGTTACGCTATCAAAATAGCTGGTCCCAATAAATTTGGATACATTTGGCCACACATTTTGAAAATCCTTTGCTATGTTGAATGTTTGCCAAAAATGTTTAATTTGACGAATGCAATCAGCGACTCCCACGATGAATGTCTGAGTAAATTTTTAGACATTTTTGGCCAAACGCCATAGGCCATAACTTTTTTGTTCTTGGTCCTATCGTGAAGCTGTAACGTATGACAGCATCTGCACATCGAGAGATTCCATTTGACATATAGAACGAGCAAATCGGACCAGAATGAAGGAAGTTGTAGGCGCCGCCGAATCGTTTACCATTTCAGTATGCAGGTTCGAAATACATTGGCAGTGTTTTATATTTTGTATTCATTGCCCATTATTTTAGACGCTTTTAAAATGTGCGCACTAAAAGCTAAACTGGTTGAAAATTCAATGCAATAACTCTTGAATTCTCGGGCCTTTTCTAAAAATATTTCAGCATTCTAAACATTATTCATTTATTTTCCCATATTTTTGACCTTCCGCAAAGTGCACTGCATTTAAGTCTGGTCAGTTACGCTATCAAATAGCTGGTCCCAATAAATTTGGATACATTTGGCCACACATTTTGAAAATCCTTTGCTATGTTGAATGTTTGCCAAAAATGTTTAATTTGACGAATGCAATCAGCGACTCCCACGATGAATGTCTGAGTAAATTTTTAGACATTTTTGGCCAAACGCCATAGGCCATAACTTTTTTGTTCTTGGTCCTATCGTGAAGCTGTAACGTATGACAGCATCTGCACATCGAGAGATTCCATTTGACATATAGAACGAGCAAATCGGACCAGAATGAAGGAAGTTGTAGGCGCCGCCGAATCGTTTACCATTTCAGTATGCAGGTTCGAAATACATTGGCAGTGTTTTATATTTTGTATTCATTGCCCATTATTTTAGACGCTTTTAAAATGTGCGCACTAAAAGCTAAACTGGTTGAAAATTCAATGCAATAACTCTTGAATTCTCGGGCCTTTTCTAAAAATATTTCAGCATTCTAAACATTATTCATTTATTTTCCCATATTTTTGACCTCCGCAAAGTGCACTGCATTTAAGTCTGGTCAGTTAAAATAGCTGGTCCCAATAAATTTGGATACATTTGGCCACACATTTTGAAAATCCTTTGCTATGTTGAATGTTTGCCAAAAATGTTTAATTTGACGAATGCAATCAGCGACTCCCACGATGAATGTCTGAGTAAATTTTTAGACATTTTTGGCCAAACGCCATAGGCCATAACTTTTTTGTTCTTGGTCCTATCGTGAAGCTGTAACGTATGACAGCATCTGCACATCGAGAGATTCCATTTGACATATAGAACGAGCAAATCGGACCAGAATGAAGGAAGTTGTAGGCGCCGCCGAATCGTTTACCATTTCAGTATGCAGGTTCGAAATACATTGGCAGTGTTTTATATTTTGTATTCATTGCCCATTATTTTAGACGCTTTTAAAATGTGCGCACTAAAAGCTAAACTGGTTGAAAATTCAATGCAATAACTCTTGAATTCTCGGGCCTTTTCTAAAAATATTTCAGCATTCTAAACATTATTCATTTATTTTCCCATATTTTTGACCTCCGCAAAGTGCACTGCATTTAAGTCTGGTCAGTTACGCTATCAAAATAGCTGGTCCCAATAAATTTGGATACATTTGGCCACACATTTTGAAAATCCTTTGCTATGTTGAATGTTTGCCAAAAATGTTTAATTTGACGAATGCAATCAGCGACTCCCACGATGAATGTCTGAGTAAATTTTTAGACATTTTTGGCCAAACGCCATAGGCCATAACTTTTTTGTTCTTGGTCCTATCGTGAAGCTGTAACGTATGACAGCATCTGCACATCGAGAGATTCCATTTGACATATAGAACGAGCAAATCGGACCAGAATGAAGGAAGTTGTAGGCGCCGCCGAATCGTTTACCATTTCAGTATGCAGGTTCGAAATACATTGGCAGTGTTTTATATTTTGTATTCATTGCCCATTATTTTAGACGCTTTTAAAATGTGCGCACTAAAAGCTAAACTGGTTGAAAATTCAATGCAATAACTCTTGAATTCTCGGGCCTTTTCTAAAAATATTTCAGCATTCTAAACATTATTCATTTATTTTCCCATATTTTTGACCTCCGCAAAGTGCACTGCATTTAAGTCTGGTCAGTTACGCTATCAAAATAGCTGGTCCCAATAAATTTGGATACATTTGGCCACACATTTTGAAAATCCTTTGCTATGTTGAATGTTTGCCAAAAATGTTTAATTTGACGAATGCAATCAGCGACTCCCACGATGAATGTCTGAGTAAATTTTTAGACATTTTTGGCCAAACGCCATAGGCCATAACTTTTTTGTTCTTGGTCCTATCGTGAAGCTGTAACGTATGACAGCATCTGCACATCGAGAGATTCCATTTGACATATAGAACGAGCAAATCGGACCAGAATGAAGGAAGTTGTAGGCGCCGCCGAATCGTTTACCATTTCAGTATGCAGGTTCGAAATACATTGGCAGTGTTTTATATTTTGTATTCATTGCCCATTATTTTAGACGCTTTTAAAATGTGCGCACTAAAAGCTAAACTGGTTGAAAATTCAATGCAATAACTCTTGAATTCTCGGGCCTTTTCTAAAAATATTTCAGCATTCTAAACATTATTCATTTATTTTCCCATATTTTTGACCTCCGCAAAGTGCACTGCATTTAAGTCTGGTCAGTTACGCTATCAAAATAGCTGGTCCCAATAAATTTGGATACATTTGGCCACACATTTTGAAAATCCTTTGCTATGTTGAATGTTTGCCAAAAATGTTTAATTTGACGAATGCAATCAGCGACTCCCACGATGAATGTCTGAGTAAATTTTTAGACATTTTTGGCCAAACGCCATAGGCCATAACTTTTTTGTTCTTGGTCCTATCGTGAAGCTGTAACGTATGACAGCATCTGCACATCGAGAGATTCCATTTGACATATAGAACGAGCAAATCGGACCAGAATGAAGGAAGTTGTAGGCGCCGCCGAATCGTTTACCATTTCATTATGCAGGTTCGAAATACATTGGCAGTGTTTTATATTTTGTATTCATTGCCCATTATTTTAGACGCTTTTAAAATGTGCGCACTAAAAGCTAAACTGGTTGAAAATTCAATGCAATAACTCTTGAATTCTCGGGCCTTTTCTAAAAATATTTCAGCATTCTAAACATTATTCATTTATTTTCCCATATTTTTGACCTCCGCAAAGTGCACTGCATTTAAGTCTGGTCAGTTACGCTATCAAAATAGCTGGTCCCAATAAATTTGGATACATTTGGCCACACATTTTGAAAATCCTTTGCTATGTTGAATGTTTGCCAAAAATGTTTAATTTGACGAATGCAATCAGCGACTCCCACGATGAATGTCTGAGTAAATTTTTAGACATTTTTGGCCAAACGCCATAGGCCATAACTTTTTTGTTCTTGGTCCTATCGTGAAGCTGTAACGTATGACAGCATCTGCACATCGAGAGATTCCATTTGACATATAGAACGAGCAAATCGGACCAGAATGAAGGAAGTTGTAGGCGCCGCCGAATCGTTTACCATTTCAGTATGCAGGTTCGAAATACATTGGCAGTGTTTTATATTTTGTATTCATTGCCCATTATTTTAGACGCTTTTAAAATGTGCGCACTAAAAGCTAAACTGGTTGAAAATTCAATGCAATAACTCTTGAATTCTCGGGCCTTTTCTAAAAATATTTCAGCATTCTAAACATTATTCATTTATTTTCCCATATTTTTGACCTCCGCAAAGTGCACTGCATTTAAGTCTGGTCAGTTACGCTATCAAAATAGCTGGTCCCAATAAATTTGGATACATTTGGCCACACATTTTGAAAATCCTTTGCTATGTTGAATGTTTGCCAAAAATGTTTAATTTGACGAATGCAATCAGCGACTCCCACGATGAATGTCTGAGTAAATTTTTAGACATTTTTGGCCAAACGCCATAGGCCATAACTTTTTTGTTCTTGGTCCTATCGTGAAGCTGTAACGTATGACAGAATCTGCACATCGAGAGATTCCATTTGACATATAGAACGAGCAAATCGGACCAGAATGAAGGAAGTTGTAGGCGCCGCCGAATCGTTTACCATTTCAGTATGCAGGTTCGAAATACATTGGCAGTGTTTTATATTTTGTATTCATTGCCCATTATTTTAGACGCTTTTAAAATGTGCGCACTAAAAGCTAAACTGGTTGAAAATTCAATGCAATAACTCTTGAATTCTCGGGCCTTTTCTAAAAATATTTCAGCATTCTAAACATTATTCATTTATTTTCCCATATTTTTGACCTCCGCAAAGTGCACTGCATTTAAGTCTGGTCAGTTACGCTATCAAAATAGCTGGTCCCAATAAATTTGGATACATTTGGCCACACATTTTGAAAATCCTTTGCTATGTTGAATGTTTGCCAAAAATGTTTAATTTGACGAATGCAATCAGCGACTCCCACGATGAATGTCTGAGTAAATTTTTAGACATTTTTGGCCAAACGCCATAGGCCATAACTTTTTTGTTCTTGGTCCTATCGTGAAGCTGTAACGTATGACAGCATCTGCACATCGAGAGATTCCATTTTACATATAGAACGAGCAAATCGAACCAGAATGAAGGAAGTTGTAGGCGCCGCCGAATCGTTTACCATTTCAGTATGCAGGTTCGAAATGCATTGGCAGTGTTTTATATTTTGTATTCATTGCCCATTATTTTAGACGCTTTTAAAATGTGCGCACTAAAAGCTAAACTGGTTGAAAATTCAATGCAATAACTCTTGAATTCTCGGGCCTTTTCTAAAAATATTTCAGCATTCTAAACATTATTCATTTATTTTCCCATATTTTTGACCTCCGCAAAGTGCACTGCATTTAAGTCTGGTCAGTTACGCTATCAAAATAGCTGGTCCCAATAAATTTGGATACATTTGGCCACACATTTTGAAAATCCTTTGCTATGTTGAATGTTTGCCAAAAATGTTTAATTTGACGAATGCAATCAGCGACTCCCACGATGAATGTCTGAGTAAATTTTTAGACATTTTTGGCCAAACGCCATAGGCCATAACTTTTTTGTTCTTGGTCCTATCGTGAAGCTGTAACGTATGACAGAATCTGCACATCGAGAGATTCCATTTGACATATAGAACGAGCAAATCGGACCAGAATGAAGGAAGTTGTAGGCGCCGCCGAATCGTTTACCATTTCAGTATGCAGGTTCGAAATACATTGGCAGTGTTTTATATTTTGTATTCATTGCCCATTATTTTAGACGCTTTTAAAATGTGCGCACTAAAAGCTAAACTGGTTGAAAATTCAATGCAATAACTCTTGAATTCTCGGGCCTTTTCTAAAAATATTTCAGCATTCTAAACATTATTCATTTATTTTCCCATATTTTTGACCTCCGCAAAGTGCACTGCATTTAAGTCTGGTCAGTTACGCTATCAAAATAGCTGGTCCCAATAAATTTGGATACATTTGGCCACACATTTTGAAAATCCTTTGCTATGTTGAATGTTTGCCAAAAATGTTTAATTTGACGAATGCAATCAGCGACTCCCACGATGAATGTCTGAGTAAATTTTTAGACATTTTTGGCCAAACGCCATAGGCCATAACTTTTTTGTTCTTGGTCCTATCGTGAAGCTGTAACGTATGACAGCATCTGCACATCGAGAGATTCCATTTGACATATAGAACGAGCAAATCGGACCAGAATGAAGGAAGTTGTAGGCGCCGCCGAATCGTTTACCATTTCAGTATGCAGGTTCGAAATACATTGGCAGTGTTTTATATTTTGTATTCATTGCCCATTATTTTAGACGCTTTTAAAATGTGCGCACTAAAAGCTAAACTGGTTGAAAATTCAATGCAATAACTCTTGAATTCTCGGGCCTTTTCTAAAAATATTTCAGCATTCTAAACATTATTCATTTATTTTCCCATATTTTTGACCTCCGCAAAGTGCACTGCATTTAAGTCTGGTCAGTTACGCTATCAAAATAGCTGGTCCCAATAAATTTGGATACATTTGGCCACACATTTTGAAAATCCTTTGCTATGTTGAATGTTTGCCAAAAATGTTTAATTTGACGAATGCAATCAGCGACTCCCACGATGAATGTCTGAGTAAATTTTTAGACATTTTTGGCCAAACGCCATAGGCCATAACTTTTTTGTTCTTGGTCCTATCGTGAAGCTGTAACGTATGACAGCATCTGCACATCGAGAGATTCCATTTGACATATAGAACGAGCAAATCGGACCAGAATGAAGGAAGTTGTAGGCGCCGCCGAATCGTTTACCATTTCAGTATGCAGGTTCGAAATACATTGGCAGTGTTTTATATTTTGTATTCATTGCCCATTATTTTAGACGCTTTTAAAATGTGCGTACTAAAAGCTAAACTGGTTGAAAATTCAATGCAATAACTCTTGAATTCTCGGGCCTTTTCTAAAAATATTTCAGCATTCTAAACATTATTCATTTATTTTCCCATATTTTTGACTTCCGCAAAGTGCACTGCATTTAAGTCTGGTCAGTTACGCTATCAAAATAGCTGGTCCCAATAAATTTGGATACATTTGGCCACACATTTTGAAAATCCTTTGCTATGTTGAATGTTTGCCAAAAATGTTTAATTTGACGAATGCAATCAGCGACTCCCACGATGAATGTCTGAGTAAATTTTTAGACATTTTTGGCCAAACGCCATAGGCCATAACTTTTTTGTTCTTGGTCCTATCGTGAAGCTGTAACGTATGACAGCATCTGCACATCGAGAGATTCCATTTGACATATAGAACGAGCAAATCGGACCAGAATGAAGGAAGTTGTAGGCGCCGCCGAATCGTTTACCATTTCAGTATGCAGGTTCGAAATACATTGGCAGTGTTTTATATTTTGTATTCATTGCCCATTATTTTAGACGCTTTTAAAATGTGCGCACTAAAAGCTAAACTGGTTGAAAATTCAATGCAATAACTCTTGAATTCTCGGGCCTTTTCTAAAAATATTTCAGCATTCTAAACATTATTCATTTATTTTCCCATATTTTTGACCTCCGCAAAGTGCACTGCATTTAAGTCTGGTCAGTTACGCTATCAAAATAGCTGGTCCCAATAAATTTGGATACATTTGGCCACACATTTTGAAAATCCTTTGCTATGTTGAATGTTTGCCAAAAATGTTTAATTTGACGAATGCAATCAGCGACTCCCACGATGAATGTCTGAGTAAATTTTTAGACATTTTTGGCCAAACGCCATAGGCCATAACTTTTTTGTTCTTGGTCCTATCGTGAAGCTGTAACGTATGACAGCATCTGCACATCGAGAGATTCCATTTGACATATAGAACGAGCAAATCGGACCAGAATGAAGGAAGTTGTAGGCGCCGCCGAATCGTTTACCATTTCAGTATGCAGGTTCGAAATACATTGGCAGTGTTTTATATTTTGTATTCATTGCCCATTATTTTAGACGCTTTTAAAATGTGCGCACTAAAAGCTAAACTGGTTGAAAATTCAATGCAATAACTCTTGAATTCTCGGGCCTTTTCTAAAAATATTTCAGCATTCTAAACATTATTCATTTATTTTCCCATATTTTTGACCTCCGCAAAGTGCACTGCATTTAAGTCTGGTAAGTTACGCTATCAAAATAGCTGGTCCCAATAAATTTGGATACATTTGGCCACACATTTTGAAAATCCTTTGCTATGTTGAATGTTTGCCAAAAATGTTTAATTTGACGAATGCAATCAGCGACTCCCACGATGAATGTCTGAGTAAATTTTTAGACATTTTTGGCCAAACGCCATAGGCCATAACTTTTTTGTTCTTGGTCCTATCGTGAAGCTGTAACGTATGACAGCATCTGCACATCGAGAGATTCCATTTGACATATAGAACGAGCAAATCGGACCAGAATGAAGGAAGTTGTAGGCGCCGCCGAATCGTTTACCATTTCAGTATGCAGGTTCGAAATACATTGGCAGTGTTTTATATTTTGTATTCATTGCCCATTATTTTAGACGCTTTTAAAATGTGCGCACTAAAAGCTAAACTGGTTGAAAATTCAATGCAATAACTCTTGAATTCTCGGGCCTTTTCTAAAAATATTTCAGCATTCTAAACATTATTCATTTATTTTCCCATATTTTTGACCTCCGCAAAGTGCACTGCATTAAGTCTGGTAAGTTACGCTATCAAAATAGCTGGTCCCAATAAATTTGGATACATTTGGCCACACATTTTGAAAATCCTTTGCTATGTTGAATGTTTGCCAAAAATGTTTAATTTGACGAATGCAATCAGCGACTCCCACGATGAATGTCGAATCTCTTAGCTTTTGCCTTTGTAAGCTTCTACTCATTGCATGCTTTTAAATGTTGCCAAGAATGTTTGGGTTGGTCAAATAAACAAAAAGTTATAACGTTTCAAATAGAGTCCGGACCCAAAACCCAAAAATTTTTTGGGATTTTTGTACAAAAAATTGGACCAAAAGTTTTTGGGTTTTGGGTCAACTTGGGGTAAACTCCAAAAAAAACCAAAACCCAAAACAAACCCAATTGGTTTTTGTTTGGTCCAAGCCTATTTTTGTACAAAATTTTTGGTGGTCTTCCAATTGAATTTACACCCCTAAAGATGGCATCATCGAATGATTTTTCAATCTTTTTACAAGAATGTTTCTAAGTAATTGATGGCTTAGTGGTTTGTCTTTTCGGTAACTCTTACTTTATGTGTTGGGTTCGAGTCCGCTTGAGTGCAAGCATTTTTTTTTTCATTACTCACACGCGCTTCCCCTCATTAATAAAAATTTCTTAATATATTTTTAAATATTTTTTAATTTAAAATTCACGCAAGAAAGGAATTTTTTTAAAAAAATTCATCACATTTTTCTGAATTTCTGCTTAAAATTTCTTAACGAAGATTGTCAATTTTGTAAAAATTGCCGGACATCTTTCATTCCTAAAAAGAAAGCTTCAAAAAATTACCGTTTTGAAAATTTGCCAAGTTTTTAAGGGTTTGTCATATATGGGCAGGCACGTATTTAGGATTTTGATTTGGGAAAAGTGGTTTTTTAGGGGTGCATTTTTGAGTTTTATTGCATTTTTATTAAGCAATTTTTTGAAAAATGTTCGATTTTTAGGGATGCATTTTCCGTTTTTGCAATATTCAAAAATGCACTTTTTTCAGAATTATTTCTGGGGGGGGAGGGAGGGGTCGGCGGTGCCGATAGGGGGGGGGGGGGGGGGGGTACGTACCCCTCCTAAATACGTGTCTGTATTAGAGATCGGCGAGATCGAGATCCCGACCGAGATTTTCCGAGAGTCCAGGTCTCGAATCTCGGAATTTTGTCGAAAACTCCGAGACCTGGACTCTCGGAATTTCTAGACAAATCTCGGTCTCGGCCATTCCCAAATCTCGATCTCGCTCTTGGATTTTTCCGGTCTCTAGCCTGTATATGGGGTGGGGGGACGGTTTGTAGTTGGCGTGTTTGACGTGACACTAGTCAGAAAAAGCGTTGAATAAAAGTTTATTAAAAAATTCGTAAATTTAGGCTTTTTGTTATGTTTTATTAAAAAACTTTTGGGTTTTGTACAAAATTTTGGGTTTAGCCAACCCAAAAAAAACCAAAACCCAAAAGAAACCCAAAAGTTTTGACCAAATTTTGTTTGGTCCTAATTGGAGCACAACCCAAAAGAAACCAAAACCCAAAACAAACCCAAAAGTTTTGACCAAATTTTGTTTGGGTCCAACTTTCCGGTCTCTAGTTTCAAACTTCGGGGGCGGATCGTGCGCGCCTAAGGGAGATGTACCGATTAGTTTTCAAGTTCAAATTCACATTTTATTCATCGCAACGAAAACTTTTGGCGAATTTTTTTTATTCAAATTTTTTGTCCAAAGGCAAGCTCCTTTTTTAACCGACCGCAGTGAATTTAATTAATGGCGTGCGTGGGCTGGTGCGCATTTGGTTATTTTTTTGAAACAAATTAAATATAAAATTATTTTTTGTTAAAAAGCATAATACGTGAGTTTAAATGCATTTTGTATAAAGGTTTTCTGCTTTTTTGAAACTTGTCCAATCGCAAAGCTTTAACGTAATGTTAGCTTCATCTCTTCAAGCTCTCGATTGGTGTTAAGATTTTCTAAATCGGTTACGGTTTTTCCAAATCAATTTTTAAAAGAATCTTACTACCTATTTACATTTACAATTACTCTCGGATGAATTTCGGTCGGTGTAGTATCTGTACACTCAACTTTGATATTACTGACATCTCGGCTCTCAAATGTGGACATACATATCATTACGAATGCATCGACAAATGGATTATGGTAGAGATAGAAGCTTTGCGTCTTTAAATATTTTAATTTTAGAATTCGAAGACGTGCCCGAATTGTCGGACGACAAACATCAGACGCGACATTACTAAACTTTTCTTTGATGAAGGCGACAAATCATTCAGTCAATTGCCTGAAGAGCCAGTCAATGTTGGTTTTAACTTATTACCGTGTTCAAATGAGTAAATATTTTGAATTCAACAAAAAATCTTTATTTTTTTGTATGTGAAAATCGAAAGAAGCCTAGGAATTTTTTCCTTTAGCTAAATTTTTTTAGACTGAACTTTTTGCGGAATTGAAGAAGATACGCGATGAGAAGATGGCATTGGAACTTACCGTAAAAGAACACAAGGAGAAACTCGTTTTCTTTGACCTCAAGGTACATTTTGGCTGATTTTCTCTCTATTTGTTTTGCTTTAAGCTGAAGCAAGAAAAGGCAAAAGGTGACCAACATGCACTCCAACTTCAGACGAAAAAACAGCACATCAAACATTTGGAATCACAGCTTTTCGATCAGAGCATATTGAAGGAAAAGAATGACACGTACAAACGTCGTATTGTTGCCAGCGATTTGTAATTTTTTTGGTATTTTTAAATTAATTAATTAGAGTTTGGTACTTGTATACAGCAGGCCCGTAGCCAGGGAGGGGGCCCGAAATGAAATTTGAGCAGAAAAACCACGGGGAGAGGACACTTGATAATTTTTTGACCAATTTTCTTAACAAATATCGTTAAAATCTTCAAAAAAAAATTCCGCCTTTTCTCCCATTATTAAGCTTCAAAAAAGTACCGCATTTTTTAAATGTTGGTTGCAAATCTCAACAAATAGAGTCAAAAGTTCAGATTTTCTCGGCGCCCCCCCCCCCACGCCCAAAATTTTTTTGTATACAGCCTGGCTTTGGACCCAAATTTAAAAAGGTTATGCCAACCCAATTTAGTAAAAGAAAACAATTTTATAAGGATTACACTTTTAAGCTATGCACATTTGATGAAGAACGGTGGTGACGATGAAGCCATTGACAAGTACATCAAACTTAATGGACAACCAGACGAAACAAAGTTTCTCAAGCTGATGCGAAAGTATTTTTGTTATCATTTCGAGTTTTCTGGATAATATTCTTGAACTTTAGTCAACGCGATGAGGAGATTAAGAAGAACAAGAAATTGGGCAGTGAGATTAAGAAAGAACGGCTGGAAAGATGCAAAAGGGAGAAGGAAGTCGGGGAGCTTCGCAAAGAGAATGAGGAATTGCGCAAGGAAAATGAAAGGAGCAAGAAACGCAGAGTTGACGGCGCGGGAGGGACGTCCAACTTGGCACAATATCAGCCGCGTCCATCGTTCGGTTTTTCGTTCACTGATCCCAATGACAAGGGAGAGGTTGTGCATGCCGCTAAGAATTTCGCCTTCGAGGGCGACAGTTCGGTAGAGGTAATTAAAAATTATGGTGCAATTACGTTTTTAATAAAATTGAGCATTTTTATATGTATTAGTTATAGTGAACAGGGCCGTATGCTGTGGGGGGCAAGCGGGCCATGGCCCCCCTCCCCCTCCCCGAAAAAAAATCTTGAGTAAAAAAACCATAGGGGGGGGGGGGGCTTTTGTTTTGCAAATTAATAATTTTGGCCCAAAATTTTTCGCCCAATTTTCTAAACAAATTCCATCAAAAAAAAACTCAAAATTTTTCTCGTGGGCGCCTATCGGCACCGGACCCCCCCCCCCCCCGCCCCTTACCGCAAAAAAAATTGTATATTTGCAAAAATTCAAAAATATGCTAAGTTTCCGAAATTTTTACGCCATTTTCAACAAAATGTTAAAAATTCTAAAAAAATTAACGAAAAAGCTGAACCTTTTTTTTGTTTGAAAAAACTGCTTAGGAAAAATACAATAAACCGTAAAAATGCACTCTAAATCCAACTTTTTGGGGGAAAATTGCTTAAGAAAATGCAATAAAACCCAAACCTAAAAATTGACTTTTTTGGCTTGGCCCCTCCCGAAAAGTTGCTCTAGATACGGCCCTGATAGTGAAGTATAATAGAATTGAAGTCTAAACGAATTGTCTTTAGATTCTTTCGGGAAGCGACAAGCCGTCGACTTATTCCAACACTAAGATTTTGGACCAGTTCGACCCCATCCATCTCAGTGCGAAGAAGAAGTGCCAACCGTTTTCTTCTTCCAAATCGGGGAATAAGCAGCATTTTGAAGAACTGTCTGAAGTTTTTTCGTCAAACCTCCTCTCTCATGCCAAGAAATCCAACCTCTAATCGCACAAAGATATCCGAACTACCCAAGCCCCCCAAACAATTTTTTAAAGCTTTTTGTTCGCATCCTGTTCCACACGTTCTCATTATTACATACAATACATATTATCTAGCAGATTAATTTCTTTATTTCAGAAAATGTTTAGACAAATCGATAATTTCATCTTTTGATCGGTTTTAACATTGTGATTAATACCATTGTTTTAGTCCTTTCCATGGCCTCCTTGATTCTGCTCCTCTTGCCCTTGCTGGTCTTCTCTATTCTGATCATTCGTCGGCACTTTAAGCTTCGTCACCAATTCAGTCTGATCCCTTCGCCTCGTTCCTACCCATTTCTTGGTCATATGCTCATCACAAAGCCGGACATTCAGGAAACTGTTGCTCAGATAATGGCGATGGCGTACCTTTACCCGTCCTATCCGCGAATGACTGCGTTTTGGATTGGGCCTGCTCCGACTGTTATGGTCTACTCGGCTACGCTGCTCGAATCCATCGTAAGCAACACGGACCATCTCAACAAAGGATTCTCATACGAATTTTTGAGACCATGGCTTGGCAACGGGTTGTTGACAAGGTGGAACTTTACTTTTTGATTCTCCTTGCGTCGGATGAATTCGCTTGCCTTTCTGTATAGTTATGCCGAACAATGGAAACCAAGACGTAAATTGTTGACCCCAACCTTCCATTATGATATTCTGAAGATTTTCCTGCACGTTTTCAACCATCAATCGAGCATTCTTGTTCAGAAATTACACAAAATTACGGAAGCAAACAAGTTAGCATAGTAGAAACACATTACTTTTTAACCCACGAGAGTCTTTTTAGCGGACTTGTTACCAACATTTCACCACTGGTTAGCCTCTGTGCTTTGGACATTATTTGTGAGACTTCGATGGGTCAATCGGTGAATGCGCAGCTCGAGTCTAATTCTGACTATGTTAGGGCGATGCTCCGAATCATTGACATCATTCAACGTCGGCAGCACAACCCGCTGATGTGGCTGGACACCATATTCAATTGGTTTGGCGACGGGAAGGAACACTCGTGGGCTCTGAAGGTGTTGCACTCATTCACCCGTAACGTAAGACTACAGGAGAGGCTGGGGGATTTGTTTCGTTCTGTTACCCGTCCAAATACTTATAAAGGTTATTGTTGAGCGGAGGGAAATGCGTGCGAGAGAGGGCGTGGGGACGAATGGAAATGGTGATGAACGGCTTGCATTTTTGGACTTATTGCTTGAAATGGAGCAACACGGGGAGCTGAAGGAGCAGGACATTCAAAATGAAGTAGAGAGAATTTTCGACCTTTCTATTTTCTTTTTTTACAGGTTGATACTTTCATGTTCGAGGGGCACGACACCACGTCATCCGCAGTTGTTTGGGCATTGTTCATGCTTGGAAACCATCAAAGCATCCAGCAACGCGTCTTCGACGAGATCCAATCGGTGTGTGGATGCGATCCTTCAGAGGAGGTCAGCATTGAGCAGTTGGGCAAGCTCAGCTACTTGGAGTGTTGCACCAAAGAAATCCTCCGCCTCTACCCCAGCGTCCCATTCGTCGCGCGTTGTCTTAGCACCGATACGACAATCGGCGGAAACAGAATCCCCGCGAATACGCAAGTGCTGCTGAACATCTATTTGGTCCACCGTGACCCTGAACATTGGCAGAACCCGGAGGTCTTCGACCCGGATCGGTGGGTTTTGAACTCTTCCCGAATTATGAATTGTTTCTCTTTTGGGTTTTCACGCGAGAACATGAAAGGTCGTCATCCGTTCGCCTTTATGCCTTTCTCCGCCGGTAGCCGCAATTGCATTGGCCAGCGCTTCGCCCTCCTCGAGGAGAAAACGATGCTCGTGTGGATCCTTCGCAACTTTCGCGTTAAAAGCATGCATCGTCGCGACCAAATCGGCCTTAAGCCCGAACTGGTCTTACGCCCAGCCACAGAAATTGCTCTCAAATTGACACCCAGAATCTAAGCCTCTTATTGCTGCATGTTCCCAAATGATTGACGACTGACTTCTTACTGGTGACACTGTTAACAAATTTTATTCATTTGGATTTTTTCCCCACCGAGTGACCTCAATAATATAAATGTAATAATATATTTTATTTGTGTAAAACATTAAAAATTTACAAGTTTATTATTTGTTTACACGGATTCACCAACCTCGATTATTTTTCTATATTATGGACAGTCACATAAATTAAATGTTACCAACACATGTAGGGGAATTAATTGACATTAACATGAGTGACGCGAGCAGTGATGACCAAATTCAAATGTCGGACGATTTCGCGGATGCTGAGAAAATTGGGGAGGGCACTTACGGAGTTGTGTTTAAAGTGCGTCTGAAGACAAACGGAGAAGTGAAGGCGTTGAAGCAAATTCGGCTGACTGGGTGAGTCTTGTGATTTGGTTTGATTTGTAATGCCTTTTATGGCTGATCTTCCGTGACATGACACACTTTCTATTACGGATAATGTTCTCTGCTTAAGTGGAAATGACGGGGTGCCGAGCACGTGCATTCGGGAGGTTAGTCTGCTCAAGGAGTTGACGCATCCGAACATCGGTTTGTCTCTTTCGAATCTTGTATAATAAACGTTTTCGACTTTAGTTCGTCTGGACGACGTAAAAATACACAGTAATTGAAATTCTGCCGGTGTTTACGAAGTTATTTCATTCAGAGGGCAAACGTCTGTTTTTAATTTTCGAATACATCGATCAAGATTTGAAGATGTTGCTTGAACGTATATTCCCTCGTCCACTGCCCATCGCCTACGTTAAGGTATCAACGTGCCATAAACTTTACCAAGACGTATCAGGACCTTGTTGGAGGGGATAAATATTTTCAGCCTCCCCCCCCCCCCTCTCTGGCTTGATTGGTTATTTTCAAATTTGCTTCAGAGCTTCGTCTGGCAGTTGCTTCAGGCCCTCGCTTACTGTCACACCCACCGAGTTGTCCACAGGGATCTCAAACCTCGTGAATTGTTTTGTTTAACTGTCGCCCAAAACACATTTTGTTTAGAGAATTTATTGGTTAAAAATGACGGGACCATCAAACTCGCCGACTTCGGCTTGGCCCGGCAAGTTCTTCCCTTTCCCCTGACTTTAAAGCGTCGTTTATGCCCCGGGCAGCTCTTTCTCGTTGCCGAGTCGCTGTTATACCCACGAGGTGGTCACTCTTTGGTACCGTGCTCCGGAGATTCTTCTCAGCGCCCAATTCTATTCCACCGCAGTGGACATTTGGAGCTTGGCGTGTATTTTTGCCGAATGCATTTGCAACGAGCCGTTGTTCAGGGGCGATTCGGAGATCGACCAATTGTTTCGCATCTTTCAAATCCGCGGCACCCCAAATTCAAAGGTAAAATGTTTGCTTTTTTCCTAATTGAGGTCAATGTTTTGAATTTTCATTAAAGAATTGGCCAGGAGTTGAACGGTTCAGCGACTTCAGAGGGAACTTTCCAAAATGGGCACGCAAAAGTCTGCGCGACCACATCAAGTCGCTAGACCAAGACGGAATTGACCTGCTTGACCAGATGCTGATTTACCCACCAATGGATCGGGTTACCGCAAAATTGGCCATTTCCCACCGTTACTTTCGCGATCTGAGTTTCCACCTCGCTGACATTCCAACTCTATACGAAGTCACCGAGGGAATTTGATTTGGTTGAGACGCTGTTTGTGTGTTTATTTTGCCATACTTTGAAAACATTTGCATTGGGGTGACTATTTAAATAAATTTTGTGATCTGTCAACATCGACGCATTTTATTTAATTTATATAGCAATTGTGCCTTTTGCTTTCCATCCATTCATTCGATAATTGCAAAATGAAGGGTCAGAAAAGCAAAAGCCAATGAAACGTCCTACTCATCATTTCTTTAGGGCTGGAAGTTGGGTGTGGCGACACGGACGACAGCGTTTCCATGGTCACCATCAGAAGAAGCAAGGGGAGGGGGGGGGGGGGGGACGTTTGTGTTCTTCGTTAGCTGTTGAACTGCGAACCGCATTTCCCCATAAAATTCCCTCTGAACTTCTTCCGCCATCCTCCGGTTAAACGGATGCACAATTTTTCGAACAGATCACTTAGAAAAGTTTGCTGACAAAATCAGCAGCACTTTACTTAATTAAGATAGCCTATTCCTTGTCTATGCCGTGCCCCCTCCGGTGATGACAACGGCACCCAAAGCAGCGGCAACGGCGCTTGGAGGATTGCTGTCGACTGTACAAGCCCCGCTTAATTTGGTCGGACTTCCCTCGGCCTATAGCAGCGGGATAAAAACGGCACCTGCGGGGTCGGCACAATCATTAGCCGACCGCTACCGGATAAACAAAAAGGTGAGGTGGCCGATCGGAGACGATAGAGGGCAGTGAATGAAGTCCATACAGCCTTTTAATTATGTGCCATCACTACAATTACATTGTCTTAATATAACTGCTTTAAAGCGGAAAGAATATTGAAATCCGATACTATTTATATCCCTGGCTCCGGACCATGAAGACATTAAACCAAAAAGGGGCCATAAAAAATCATAACAGTGATAATTCTAACAAAGGTGGGCGATGGAACTTTTGGGGAAGTGTCGCTGGCCATCAAAATGGACACTGGTGACGTGGTGGCGATCAAAAGGTCAAACATAATTTGTTTGGACTTTCCAAGTAAAGCGATTTCAGAATGAAGAAGCGCTTCTTTTCGTGGGATGAGGCGATGAGCTTACGCGAAGTTAAGTCGTTGAAGAAGCTGAACCATCCGAACATCATTCGGCTTCGAGAAGTGATCCGGGAGAACGACGTCCTTTATTTTGTGTTCGAATTCATGAAGGAGAATTTGTACGAACTGATGAAGGACAGGTGCGCGAGAGGGGGGGGGGAGTGTAAATTCGGATGGAATTACCGTGCCTATTCCTTCGACAGGGACCGTTACTTTCCCGAAAATGCCATCCGGAACATCATCTACCAAGTGCTCCAGGGACTTTCCTACATGCACAAAAACGGTGGGTGTCCTTTGGTTGTTCCAAGGCATCCAGTCATTTCAGGGTTTTTCCACCGTGACATGAAGCCAGAGGTTTGGGCTGTTATTAACGGACTTTGCATCTCCCTCATAGAACATAATGTGCAACGGCACGGAACTCGTCAAAATCGCCGACTTCGGCTTGGCTCGTGAGATTCGGTCACGTCCACCCTTCACGGATTACGTGTCCACCCGATGGTTGGTCGTCATTATTTGTTTTGTGCCATTCTTTTTTGCCCCACCAAAGGTACCGTGCCCCCGAGATTCTGCTCCGATCCACAAATTACAACTCTCCGATCGATCTATGGGCCCTTGGCTGCATTATGGCCGAGGTGGGACTCCGAAAATACGGAAAACATATTTTTCAGTGCATAGCTGTACATGCTAAGGCCGTTGTTTCCCGGCACGTCCGAATTGGACCAAATTTTCAAGATCGTCAACATTCTCGGCACTCCCCAAAAGGTTTGAAGGAATAGGAAACCCAAAAAGAATGGATTTGACTTAATTGCATTATCATCCCATTTTAGGAAGAATGGCCTGAAGGTAAGAAGAATTACTTACTGTAAAGAAAGATCTTATGATGAACATAGCCAATTTGACTCGCTCGATAATTTCAGGATTCAAATTGGCGACTCAGATGAACTTCAACTTCCACCAATCTCAAGGAGTTCAGCTGCAGAGCATTGTGAACACTGTCGGTGACTACGGACTCCAACTGATGTGCGACATGTTGACCTGGAACCCCGAGAAACGGCCGACCGCCTCAAATGTTCCAAGCAAATTCAGCGGGACTGAATAATTGAGAACAAACATTTTCAGTGTCTCAGACACAAATACTTCCAAGTCGGACAAAAGTTGGGGGCCCCGCTTATTTCCCAACCGGCCTCGTCGACGGCACGCAAAAACAGCGCGGATTCAACTCAAAGCGACTCTAAGCTGATTTTGGCGAAGAGAGTCAACGCAAAATTGACGCAAAAAGTCGTGCCGACGAAGGATTTGCTGACCGAGGGATTGATGGACAATCCCTTTGAAGGATTGGAGGACGACGAATTGGCTGAGTCGGAGAAAGTGGCGAAGGAGCAACAGCCCCAATCGGGCCATGGAAGCAACGTCATTCCCGAATCCGACTTGGAAGGGAAGACGACGATGTTGAGGGGACCAGACCGTAACAGAAATCTGTCGCTGAGCAAAGGGACTCTGGGGGTCGAGGGGCTAGCCGACCTGTTGTTGGATCCAACAAAAAACAAGTGCACAATGATAAAGAGGCCTAAGTTTACGTGTTGATCTTTAGGGTCTCCGGGGAATCTGTCCAGAAACGACAGCCGCACGTTGGCACATCGAACGAAGGCGAAGGCGAAGCAGCATTGAAGGACAAATCGAACAGAAGTCTCAGCGGGAAGAAGGCGACAGCGAAGGAGCTGTACCTGTCCAAGTCCAGATATATGCCAGGTGGAGAGGGTAGGGGAGGCAAACGAACAGCTTGCCGTCCCGTTCTGAAGGGACGAAAGCCGACGGTCCGTCGAGTCTTTCGGCGGGGGTCAGCCGAAAGACAGTCGCTGCACAGCCGTCGCCACAGAGCGGCGCCAAACAGCCGACGATTGGCGGCGGCGGCGGCGTCCGCTCGTCGATTCAGGCACGCTTCGAATACGCCTACGGTATAAAAGTGCCATAAATGCAACACACGGACTCCGAAGGGGAAGGCTCTTGAGTTTGCATTAATGGGGAGTCTCGGGACCAATCATTTTGAAAGGAAATCACTTTTCGAATAAAACCCACTGAGTTTATTTCCGTTTCAAAATTCAGGTTTAACAATACACGACCCCATCCCCCCCCCCTCCGGGATAAATGTTTATTTTGGGCCTGACTTCGCCGTCGATTCTTTCGACCTCCCCCAACATCAGCAGCAGATGTTTGTCATTTGTCCTGCCAATTCCAATCCGATAGGCTACGTCCCATCGTTCGGCGGGGCCCGTCAACAACAACAGCAGCAGCAGCAGCAAAATAGCGGTGCAAATGCAAACTCACTGAACAATTCGTCTTCCTCCATTAGCCCAATAAACGGACCACCGACGGCCAATGCCATCAAACCGAATTCCTTTTCAACCACCGCCGGACGGACAAATTGGGCGGCCAAATATCAGCGGAACTGACGAAGAATTGAGGGGAACGTGAGGGACGGAGAAGCGATTGATCACTCCTCTTAATTACCCTCTTTTTTGTACAGGAATTTGTTGCATTTCTCTCATTAGCATGCGCAGTAATGGAAACGGGGGGGGGGTGTGTGGTCGTGCCGTGGAATTGGTCCGTTTGCTGGTGGACCCGATTTCAGAAAATTTAGTTTTGTCGAGGAAATGTCCCCGAGGCATTTCTGTTGTGCCGTTTGAAGTTTGTACGCTAAAGCAGGCTGTGATATGAATCTGGAGTGTTCACAAACGACAAATCACCGGCGCCGCTTTAGGCGTACAAACCAAGCACTTTAAAAGGACGGCACACGCAATCATAGAAAAATATTTGTGACTTATGTAAATGCGCGATTGGCAAAACATTTAATTAGTTATGCACGTTAGCCACTTTTATCGCGAGACGCAAATGCCGAAAAACAGAGTAGATGACACGACTATTGGCATTAACACACACAAACGTCTCATACTACCCATGTCTTTCAGCACTTGGCCCGCCGATTTGTGCCATTAAATATCAAGAATATTAAAAAAATGTTCAAGGTCCAAGGATCGTATGTATTTGTCGTCCTTGATTGTTGGAATTGGGGATTTAGTGGGAGGATAAACCAAAACCTGTGTACATACACGCACAACATGTGTACGTTTGCATTCTCTGATGAGGGGGAGGCCAAAAAATGAATGGCAATGATGTGTGTCCTATGTACAGGTTGGAATATTGGGCTGAAGCGAGGCGGAACGGTGGGTGGTGGCTGGTGTTTGTTTGGTTGGTCACTGGTCTCAACAGACAAAGGGTGGAAGAAGGGGTGGGCGCTGGGCGGGAAACATGGCGTTTTGCCAGGATTTGGTAGGGCCGCACCAACCCTTTTTGTCTGATGGTCCCAATCCCCATTTTGGTAAGTTCAGGCTGTACACGTCCATCCGCAACACAAACCATTCATTATTACAAACAAGAACGGAGGCTTACTCATTTTTTGCTGCAGCCCATAGACATAAAAAGGTTGGGATTGGGGGAGTGGTTTGGAGCCCCGGGGGGGGGGGGGGGGGGTGGGGGGTATGTATTTGGAGGGAAAGTAGGGGGGGGGGGGGAGGGGGGGGGGCAGAATGGGTGAATGAGCGAGTGTATGGGGCTGGGAATGGATTGGCTTTTTGCGAAGGGATTTGATAGTGAGGGAGGGGGGGGGGGCTGAAGGGAAGGAAGATGTTTGGAGAAAGCGAGTGGGGAGGGTGGAGGGACGGGAGTCGAGTCTACTTCGTTTCGTTTGTGTTGGTGGTGTGTTAGTTGGGTTGGCGGGGAGGGGGGGGAGGGGGGGGGGGGGTGCTTCGTTCATTTCGTCGTTCGTTCGTTTCTTTTTGTGTGCATTCGCTCTCATTTTTTATGTGAGTGGGGGGGGGGGGGGGGGGGGAGGGGAGCGCCCTTAGGGAGATGGGTATGGCGAGGGGAGGGGAGGGGAGGGGGGGGGGGGGGCAGCGGGACGCGAGGGGCGGGGAGGGCAGGCGAAACGAACGAACGACGAGCAGAGAGAGGAAGGGAGGGGGGGGGGGAAGGGGGGAGGGGATGAAGGAATATTGGCCCGCCGGCGAAGGATTGGCGCCCCCGCCAAATGATGGGAAAGGGGAGGGGGAGGGGGGGGGAGTAAAGTAAAAAGGCGAACACTCGCCCACTCTCTCCCTCTCGCCCTTCACTTTTGGCCCCGTTTCCCTTTCGTTCTCAATTTTCTTCATTTCTTTTCCGTCGCCACTCCGAAATAAACAACAACAATCACACATAAAAACTATGTGAGAAGGGTGGGAGAGAGTCGACGGATATATTTGCGATGGAAAGGGACGGGCGGACGAACGAACGCCGGGGGGGGGGGGGGGGATTTATTGGCTCTGAGGCGCCTACCAGCCGCTGCATTCATTCCACCTTCACCCCCCCCCCTTTTTTTGCCTTTGGCCTCTTTCCATCACACTCAACTTACCCCCCCCCCCCCCCGGGGGGGACAAAGGAATAGTGAAAAGGAGACTGGCTGTTGGCCACGCACTCCCTTTGATCTCAACTCTAATCATCTTTTGCCTTCGATTGGCCAATTTTGTGTAGACTCGTCGGAAAATGGTGGATGGGTGGGAAAGTGATGCGATTTCAAGTGGATGGATAAATTGGCGGAGGCCCGCCCGCCCGACCGGTTGGACGAAGTGGCAATGTTTGAGGGGGGGAGGGGGGGGGGGGGGGGGGGGGGGGGGGGGGGGGGGGGGGGGGGGGGGGGGGGGGGGGGGGGGGGGGGGGGGGGGGGGGGGGGGGGGGGGGGGGGGGGGGGGGGGGGGGGGGGGGGGGGGGGGGGGGGAGGGGGGGGGGGGGGGGGGGGGGGGGGGGGGGGAGGGGGGGGGGGGGGGGTGTTGTGAGAAGGGAGAAAAAGTAAAACGAAATGATAAGGACGGGTAAAAAGAGGTCGTCGGGTCGGACGGAAGATGCTGCAGAGGGCGCTGGTGGGTGGGGGAGAGAAATAAAAGGGACGGAAAAAGAAAACAGGACGAGCAGAACAGAGAAAAGGGAAAGGGCAGAAAGTGTCCAGAAAAAGCGCGTCGTTCGTCCCCTCCCCTCCCCTGGGGGGCTGACTGTGCTGGCAATTCTCGCAAGATTACGAAATATGGATATACACACAGACAATACACGTTTATGTACTAAACTCGTAGAAGGGAATACAAGAAACGGCGGGATGACACTTCATATACGCGACATTTCATATACGCGACATTTCATATACGCGACATTTTCATATACGCGACATTTCATATACGCGACATTTCATATACTAAGCAAAAAAAAGACATTTTATATACTAACCCAAATACGACATTTCATATACGCGACACTTCATATACGCGCTACGGACCTCTTCAAATGCTTTCAGTTTTAACTCACATGTGTTGAGATGTATAAAATGTTGAACGTAAATAAGAAAAACTTGGAATAATTCATTTAGGCGAAAAAACCAAGCAATTTGAACACGATTAAGTATTTTTTGTTTTGATAAAAATACGAGACTGTTTCAAACTGAACTCTAGCCGGCCTAATAGGGTTAGGAAAGCCGATTTGTAACCAGGCAGGCTTTTTCTAAAATTAAATAATCATTTTTTGCTTCGTATATTCGACGTGTATGAAGTGTCGCGTATATGAAATGTCGTATTTTGGGTTATTATATGAAATGTCATTTTTTTGCTTAGTAGAAATGTCGCGTATATGAAGTGTCGTATTTTGGGTTAGTATATGAAATGTCAGTATATGAAGTGCTTCTCTTCTTCTTATTTCAAGATTTTTGTTGAACATTTTACCAACTGAAAAAAAATCAAAATTGAATAGTAAACCACAAATTTCCTTATCAAAAACTTTTTGAGTTAAATTGTGTACATGGATTTGTTTGGCGATTAAATGGGGAAAAATTTTGCAGCCACCTCCCTAAATCCAGGTCCAGCCTGTAACTCGTCTCAGAATTTTGCCCAATCTAATTCTCGATGAAAAGAGTCAATTGATATGTTTTGTACGGCTCCCTCAAACTTTATATGTTTTAAACAAGTTACATTAAATGTATTCGTATCACTATTGAGAATGACTGTCGTTGCCCGCTCACGTCGAGGTCGATTCCTCCTCCAACTCTTGGATGCGCTTCTTATGACGTTCCACCACGTCGTGATGGTGCTTGGCCTGCTCTTCGTGATGATCCTGCTCGCGTTTGAGCTGCAGCTTTAGCAACTTCAGTTGCTGTTGCTTCTAAAACATTAAATTTCAAAGGGATAATTTGGAGGCTGAGTGCTTACAAGTTTGTTGAAGTATTCTTCCTCACGAGCAGCTTCCATTTTGCCGAGTGCCCCGCCCGCATCGCGCACAGCTCCGCCACTGCCCCCACCCCTTCCCGAGCCGCCTCCCAAATCGCCAAGTTGCGAAGCCATCCAAGAAGTACTAAAATTATCGACGATCAAAAATTCGATTGCATACAAACAAACTGACCTGCTGGAGAAGGAGCGCACAACGGGCGGGTGCCAATTAGAGCCCGGTCGAGATGAGATCGCGAGACCGAGATCTCGAAAAATCTCGTCTCGACATATAAAACTGAGTTTTCGAGAATCTCGTCTCGCTCGAAAGAAAGCTCGAGATTCTCGATCTCGAGCCCAGAACCAAATTTTCAAGAAAACGGTGCTTTTCTTAACAAATATTTATATTTCGTGACCAAATTTTGCAGACATGCCTCTATTGCTCCTTTCTTACCTTAACCAAAATTTGGTGGAGTTTGCATAATTAAAAAAAAAAAATTTAGGTTTTTATCAAAAATCTTGAATCTCGACTGTTCCGGCTCTAGATTTTTCGAGAATCTCGTCTCGAGTCTCGCTCAAGTCCGGGCTCTAGTGCCAATTGTGCAATAACACATCAGCAGAACAGAGATGGTTGGCCAACTGTCCTTATTTATAAGATTTGTCCTTCTTATTTGGTGGGTCCTAATCTTTGACCAATCCAACCCCGAATTCGAACAATTTTCATAAATTCAAGTTCTTCAAAAATCGATTTGTTGCAGTAACTGATCCGGGATTCGAAATCGGCCGAAAAGGAGGTCAGATTCGGGTTCTGTGTCCTCCAAATACGCCTAGAATTGAACTGCTTCCCTTCACTCTCCTCCAATTCCGAAATGCTTATGCAACGTATTTGAACTGCTTCCCCTCACTCTCCTCCAATTCCGAAATGCTTATGCAACGTATTTGAACTGCTTCCCCTCACTCTCCTCCAATTCCGAAATGCTTATGCAACGTATTTGAACTGCTTCCCCTCACTCTCCTCCAATTCCGAAATGCTTATGCAACGTATTTGAACTGCTTCCCCTCACTCTCCTCCAATTCCGAAATGCTTATGCAACGTATTTGAACTGCTTCCCCTCACTCTCCTCCAATTCCGAAATGCTTATGCAACGTATTTGAACTGCTTCCCCTCACTCTCCTCCAATTCCGAAATGCTTATGCAACGTATTTGAACTGCTTCCCCTCACTCTCCTCCAATTCCGAAATGCTTATGCAACGTATTTGAACTGCTTCCCCTCACTCTCCTCCAATTCCGAAATGCTTATGCAACGTATTTGAACTGCTTCCCCTCACTCTCCTCCAATTCCGAAATGCTTATGCAACGTATTTGAACTGCTTCCCCTCACTCTCCTCCAATTCCGATCCCCAATTTTGGCCCCGCCCCTCCTCCCCCACCGCAGAAGTCCATTCTTACTTCGTCGAGGAAACATCGTTCACTCGCCCCGACATAAAGGCCAAAGCACTTTGATCCAGTAACCACATTTATTCGATTCGAGACTGATTCAATTCGATTGCCTTTGCCTTCCCTTTCGATTCGAGACTGATTCAATTCGATTGCCTTTGCCTTCCCTTTCGATTTGAGACTGATTCAATTCGATTGCCTTTGCCTTCCCTTTCGATTTGAGACTGATTCAATTCGATTGCCTTTGCCTTCCCTTTCGATTTGAGACTGATTCAATTCGATTGCCTTTGCCTTCCCTTTCGATTTGAGACTGATTCAATTCGATTGCCTTTGCCTTTGCCTTCCCTACTCGGATTTGTCCATTTTGCGTAGGCATCTTGTCAGCGACGATTCACTCTGGTCCACCGCCGATCATTCGTCAGTGAAAAATGCCAATGTCGCGGCTTTTTCCTACGCAAAATGGGGCAATTCCGTTTCACAAAGTTCTTTGGTAAATTATTTAAATAAAAATTAAAGGAGGGAGAGAAATAAATAAGACGCGCTGGCCAAAATTCCGTTGGGACAAAATCCGTCAGATAAATTGACGGCATTTTGCACCAAAGCGGAAGTAAAAACAGAGACTAACTGTTTGTTTTGGCGTTTTGTGGCGCCATTCCGTGCATTTTACGCCGATTCAGAAGTCAAATCCGCTTCCGATGCAAAGTTGGGAAAAAGGTTAAATAAAGCAAAATTTTTGAATCCGGGGGCCGGGCTTTTTATTTTCCAATTTTGCCGAACACACCCATAACATTTGATGCAAAGATTTCAAAATTAAAACCAATGAACTTCAAAAGAGTTCAATTCAATTCAAACAAAATTACATTATCTATCCTCCACATCCAATTTACACCTCTGCGTGTTTGTGTGTATGTTTCATCCATTCTTTCTCCCAACATAACATAATAGACTCTCCTCCCATTTTAATTACATTTGGGGGGGGGGGGGGGCGTTGAATGAGTGTCGATCGGAAGAAAGGTAAACATTGACATTGTTATTGTTGTTATGGGGGGGGGGGGGGGGGGGGGGGGGGGGGGGGGGGGAGGGGGTGCTTGACCGCGCCATCTTTGGTTGGACAAAATGTGAATGAATGTACGAAATGATCCTTCCCGCAATGCGTCGTCTTTTGTGCTGCTCAGTAAATAATTGTCAAATCGACACAAAAGTGTCAAATGAATGAACGAACGAATGGATGGGATACAAATGGAAGTAATCATCGGCGGCGGCGGGGGCGGCGGGGATTTGTGTTGCAATTATTAATGTTTTATTAATGTCAGTCCAAAAACTTTTAACGAAATTGGAGGGATGTCCATGTCCATTTACCACTGCAATACATAAGCGTGTCAATTTGGACAGAATCGGCCGGCGAGGAACACAATGAACGAAGTCTCAAGAAAGAAGTGGACGGAAGTTTGAACGGTCGGTTTAACCGTTAATTCGTTTTGGCATTTTGAATTTGAATCATTTAAAAATAAAAAGGAAAAAGGGGGGCTTTCTCTTAAAATTTAAATAGGAGCCAAATTGGCCAAGTATCAGCTCGGTTTGCAAGATGCAATGCCCGCAGAGAGAACTAAAACGCAAGACAAGCAATTCGATTCAATTTATTTCAACGCGTATATTATAAAATTTAGGGTTACCCCCGAACGTCTTACTTATTAATTAAGGGAATGTCGGCCGATTGAATGTGGCAATTTGGAGACTAAAATGTTTAGTTATGTACAGTATCATCATTTTCTTTTTAAATGCATTTCATAAAGAATGAAAAATTTGAGAATTTTCCGGCCGCGTTTGGACTAATTTGTAAGGCGGTTTGTTTCTTCGTCACTGTTCGGCTCCATTTCGAAATTTTGACCGGCCCCCGAGCAAAAAATAGTTTTGCATATTCAATCGATGGCGGGCGGCCCATTTGTAAGCGAGTGGGCCTTTTGGGAAGTGCGTAATTGGCCTTAAGCATTGCGTGGACTGCCCCAAGCAGCCCCCCCCCCCTTTAGCGCCTTCCATTGTCCGTCCCGCCGTCTGCAAATGTGTGTTATGCCCCGGGCAAATTCGAATAAATCAGCGAAAGCTTCTCGCCCCCCCCCCTCTTCTCCCCTCCCCCTCTCCCTCCCCCCCCCCTCTCCCTCTTCCCCCTCCCCCCTCCCCCCCCCCCTCTTCCCCCCTCCCTCCCCCCCCCCCCCTCCCCTCCCTCCCCCCCCCCCCTCTCCCTCTTCCCCCTCCCCCCTCCCCCCCCTTCCCCCTCCCCCCCCCTCCCCCCCCCCCCCCCCCCCTCTTCCCATCCATCATCCGTTTTGTATGAAAAGGGATGGATGCCGTCCCGCGACGAATTACTTTCGCGAACGCCCATCAAAAACAATTGCCAACTCGGCACATCCATTCTCTGCTCGGCAATTCTCAAAACAACTCGCCAACTTCCCTTCTTTTGCCCTTTATCCAATCCCCCAAAAAGCGCATCAAAAAATATAAATATGAGTCCTCTCTCTCTCCGCAGAGTTCTTTCTCTCCTTCGCCTCCACAAAACATCGAAAGTCCTTGTCGCAAAAACCGTGGGGTAAGAAAATTTGTGGGAAATTTTCAAAGAAAGTATTGGTGGGGGGGGGGGGGAATCCCTAAAAGTGTAAATGGCAACAAAACGGAAACTCCCTTTCCTCTTCCAGTTAGTTTTGCGTTCACCTTGCAGTGGGTGCATAAATCTTCCGCCGTATGTATTGTAAGTGACAGCCCCCCCCCCCCCCCCCGGGGGGGGGGGGGGGGGAATTGCATCTCCAACCCCCGGGGCACTCATCTGTTAATTTTACGGGTCGTTCTTCGTGGGGGTGAAGGGAAAGGGCATGCACCCCCACCCCTCCCTAATCGACACAAATGCAAATATACCCCACCCTCGCACTGCTTTTCACTTTATTTGAAGTTGAACGTTTGCTTTGTCCGCCCCCCCCCCTCAATTTGACAAATTCATTTTTAAATTCCATTTTGCCCTTTTTTCACCAGAAAAAGGAAACCAGTCAAGGCAAGGGAACGTTTAGAGAAAACACAGACAGTTTTTGAAAATATTTTTACGTTCCCACATTCGTTCTCCGGTCCAGCAAGCTTGTTGCTGCTCCTAAATGGCCTTACCCACCAGATTTTCATAACTAATTCATTATTCCATTGAATCAGTTGGTGTTCTTGTTCATCCCGACCTCCTCTCTGCTCCAGAGAGTGCGCTAATGGAAGGCAATTAGAGTGCCGTTCCTCCCATTACACCCCCCCCCCCCGCAACCCGTCCATCCATCCATCTACCCCCCCCCCCCCCCCCCTCCCCATCCCCTCCCCCCACCCCCCCCCCCCCCCTCTGTTTACAATGTAATTCATCTCGGGACTTGCCTTTGCCTGATGGGCAGCACTTCCTTGCCCTTTCCATTGAGAACAACGCTATTTTCCTTAGAAGAAAAGCATTCCAATGAATTCAAATTAGCCAGAAAAGTGTGAGGAAACGGCGCATCTATTTGGGGTGGGGAGGAGGGAATCCTAGCATTGTCGTCCCGTGCGTTTCAGTCTCGCCCCGCCGCCCCCCCCCCTCCCCCCTCCCCCCCCCCCTCCCCCCCCCCCCTCCCCCCCCCCCCCTCCCCCCTCCCCCCTCCCCCCTCCCCCCTCCCCCCTCGGGTGCTGCGAGGACAATTCCCTCCCCCCCCCCCACCCCTTCTCGCACCCTTTCCTTTGAATTTTCGCAACCAAACTCAGCCGTTTTTACTTTGAAGTGAAAATGGCTTCTCCTTTCCATATGGTTTCTCTTCAAAAAGCCGTTTCAAAATGATTTTTGAAATAATGAGAATTTTCGAGAATGGAACAAACGATATCATCACTGGAATACTTTAGCATTTAGATCGCTGGGAAAGTATTTTAGTTTTTTAAATTCGAACAATCCATTCGAACTCCCCCAAGGGAAAAGCTTACATGCACAATCCGAGATTGTTCATTGTTCCATCTCTCACGCTCCGTGTCATCCTCTCACTTTACTCTCAAGGCCTCCGTCCGTCTCTGTCCATTCCGTTTCCGCCACCCCCACCTTTTCACCTTCATCCCTCCCCCCCCCCCGTCTTACCTAAGCCATTCACTGAACTCCCTCCCTCCCCCTCCCCCTCCCCCTCCCCCTCCCCCTCCCCCTCCCCCTCCCCCTCCCCCTCCCCCTCCCCCTCCCCCTCCCCCTCCCCCTCCCCCTCCCCCTCCCCCTCCCCCTCCCCCTCCCCCTCCCCCTCCCCCTCCCCCTCCCCCTCCCCCTCCCCCTCCCCCTCCCCCTCCCCTCCCCCTCCCCCTCCCCCTCCCCCTCCCCCTCCCCCTCCCCCTCCCCCTCCCCCTCCCCCTCCCCCTCCCCCTCCCCCTCCCCCTCCCCCTCCCCCTCCCCCTCCCCCTCCCCCTCCCTTCCCCTCCCTCTCCCCTCCCCACTCCCTCCCCCCCCCCCCTCCCTCCCCCCCCTCCCTTCCCCTCCCTCTCCCCTCCCCACTCCCTCCCCCCCCCTCCCTCCCCCCCCTCCCTCCCCCCCCTCCCCTCTTCCCCCTCCCCCCCCCCTCCCCTCCCTCCCCCCCTCTCCCTCCCCCCCCTTTCCCTCCCCCCCCCTTTCCCTCCCTCCCTTTCCCTCCCCCCCCCTCTTCCCCCTCCCCCCCCCCTCTTCCTCCTCCCCCCCCCCCTCCCTCTCCCCCCCCCCCCCTCCTTCCCCCCCTTCCTCCCTCCTTCTCACCCGTTCAGCGGCCTCTGTCCAAATTGTCGGTATGTGACACTTTGCCCTTTGCAATTGTTCACAGCCAAATTCATTATGCATGGCCACTCCGCCTTATAAATCATCGAGGACGTCCAAAATTCGAGCCAACAATCGCTGGGTTGGCTGATCGGCACTCGGCAGAAACTCCCTTTTATGTGCGACTTTAAGCTAATTTGTAAGCGCACTCATTTAGATAGTTTAATTATCATTCTCAAAGTGTTCTCTGTCCAATTTGAATTTAGTGAAATGCGCGTGTTAAACGGCACGACTAAGAAAATATAGGCATTTACATATTTTCTGTGCCTTTTAGGCGGCCACGGAGATAATAAGGGATTTAGCACGCATTTTGGCGACGACAATACAAAGAAATTGGTTTGATTTACCACACCGGTAATAACAGACGTTGAAATGGAGGGGGGGGGGAGGCTTAAAAGATAAATAAACTAGCTTTTCCTTATTCTTTTTTCTGTTTTCTAATTTTAAATAATTACCAAAACTGGTGTGGGAATTTGCGACATTTTAATAAATCCCTTGGGGGGAGAGAATCATCAAATCTCGCGCATTTATAATATGAAACGGTAACACTTACCCCCCCCCCCCCCCCGACCTTCCTCCGACCCCCCTCCGACCCCCCTCCGACCCCCCCCTCCGACCCCCCCCCCGACTTGCTCTCTTTTCAACTTCCCCCCAGGCGACCGGAGGACATCAACTCTCAAAATTATTCAAATGCTCTTTGCCAATTAATGGCGAGTGGTCAGAAATGCAAATGGAAAGAGTCCAAATTCATTTTAGCTCCGATTCTTCCATTCCTTCATTCTCTGATCCTCCTCAGCCTCCGATTCTTCCATTCCTTCATTCTCTGATCCTCCTCAGCCTCCGATTCTTCCATTCCTTCATTCTCTGATCCTCCTCAGCCTCCGATTCTTCCATTCCTTCATTCTCTGATCCTCCTCAGTCTCCGATTCTTCCATTACTTCATTCTCTGATCCTCCTCAGCCTCCGATTCTTCCATTCCTTCATTCTCTGATCCTCCTCAGCCTCCGATTCTTCCATTCCTTCATTCTCTGATCCTCCTCAGTCTCCGATTCTTCCATTACTTCATTCTCTGATCCTCCTCAGCCTCCGATTCTTCCATTCCTTCATTCTCTGATCCTCCTCAGCCTCCGATTCTTCCATTCCTTCATTCTCTGATCCTCCTCAGCCTCCGATTCTTCCATTCCTTCATTCTCTGATCCTCCTCAGCCTCCGATTCTTCCATTCCTTCATTCTCTGATCCTCCTCAGCCTCCGATTCTTCCATTCCTTCATTCTCTGATCCTCCTCAGCCTCCGATTCTTCCATTCCTTCATTCTCTGATCCTCCTCAGCCTCCGATTCTTCCATTCCTTCATTCTCTGATCCTCCTCAGCCTCCGATTCTTCCATTCCTTCATTCTCTGATCCTCCTCAGCCTCCGATTCTTCCATTCCTTCATTCTCTGATCCTCCTCAGCCTCCGATTCTTCCATTCCTTCATTCTCTGATCCTCCTCAGCCTCCGATTCTTCCATTCCTTCATTCTCTGATCCTCCTCAGCCTCCGATTCTTCCATTCCAATTTATCTTCTTCCATGCCTCCTCCAGCAGCCATCACCCCCCTCCCCCCTCCCCTCGCCCCGCCCATTCGAAGGTGTGATTTGCTCCGTTTGCCTTCCGCCCGTCGCTGCTTTATCAAAATTAACTGCCACAAATTGAGCAAATTGAATTGGAAAGGTCAAAAAGTGAATAAAAGAGGCGGCGGCGGCGGCAATTGTTTGTTTGTGTGCATTGGAGGTGAGCGAACTCCGCCGCTTAATTCGTTCGTTCACTCGTCCAAAACGGAAGGCCGGGGGGGAGGGGGGGGGGGGGCAATCAAACGCATCACTCCGCCCGCAGCAATTCGACAGATTTTGTTTTTTCAGCTTTATTCAATACATAATAATAAGACAATCATTCTCAAGTGTTCTTGTTTTTTAATCCAAAATGCGCTTTTGTAAAGCCTTTCGAAATTCCTTCATTCTTTCCCACTCTCTCCTCCTTTCTATCCCACTCTCTCCCCCTTTCCTCTCTTCTTTCCCACTCTCTCCTCCTTTCTATCCCACTCTCTCCCCCTTTCCTCTCTTCTTTCCCACTCTCTCCCTCTTTCCTCTCTTCTTTCCCACTCTCTCCCTCTTTCCTCTCTTCTTTCCCACTCTCTCCCTCTTTCCTCTCTTCTTTCCCACTCTCTCCCTCTTTCCTCTCTTCTTTCCCACTCTCTCCCCCTTTCCTCTCTTCTTTCCCACTCTCTCTCCCTTTCCTCTCTTCTCTCTCTCTTCTATTTTAGTTGGCCCTTTCCCACCAGTATTTTGTAATTAATTGGCATAAATTCATTTTTGTGTGTTTCGGCCTTTGGTCCCTCCCTCCCTTTGTCCCAAATGTCAATTCGAATGTTTCTTCCCCTCAAGGGACTTTTCGTATTGTCTCTTTTTATTTATCCAATTCAATCCCCGCAAATGCCAAAAAGGCCAATGCCAATGCTTTTCCCCCGCCCGCAATTTATCAATCCAAATTCGTGTAAAAATCGCAATTTTTGGTGTCAATTTGTCGAGCTGAGCCAAAAACTTCCTTTGTTTAAGTCAAATCGCCTAATTCTTTTCTATTATACTCTCAGACAGACAGAAGACATATTTTGCTTTGGAATAATACCAAGATTCGTTGATTTGGTCAAATAACCAAAAAGTTATAATGTTTCAAAAACTGACCCCTGCCGCATTCATTCATTCATTCATTGCATGGGATGGATTGGATGGAATATAAAATTAATAAAACTGACGAAAGTTTACACAAATTGTTAGAAAAAAGGATTTAGAAAATACATATTCCTTCCAAACTGAATTTTTTAAGGGCAAGAAATTTGCCAAATTTTAATTTTTCGGATGAATTTTTGGGTTTTTGACCTTTTTTGATTTATAAAAACATTAATCGACGTCAACAGAAATTCACTTGAAAAATTAAATGTCTGAGGGACAGCCGTCGCTGGGGAAGGCCCGTGTTGCCCGTGAACCCGTAAAACCCGTGTCGACCCAAAAAAACACGGGCTACGGGCCCGTGAAAACCCGCCCCCCCCCGTTCCCCCCCCCCGTCCACCCCCCCGTTCCCCCCCCCCCCCGTTCGCCCCGTCCCCCCGTTCCCCCCCCGTCCACCCCCCCCGTTCGCCCCCCGTTCCCCCCCCCCGTTCCCCCCCCCCCGTTCGCCCCCCCGTCCACCCCCCCGTTCCCCACCCCCCCCCGTTCCCCCCCCCCGTTCGCCCCGTCCCCCCGTTCCCCCGTTCCCCCCCCGTCCACCCCCCCCCCCCGTTCGCCCCCCCGTCCACCCCCCCGTTCCCCCCCCGTTCCCCCCCCCCCGTTCGCCCCCCCCGTCCACCCCCCCGTTCCCCCCCCGTTTCCCCCCCCCGTCCACCCCCCCCCCCGTTCGCCCCGTCCCCCCGTTCCCCCCCCCCGTCCACCCCCCCGTTCCCCCCCCCGTTCCCTCGTCCCCCCCCGTTCGCCCCCCCCGCCGCCCCCAATTTCAATTCTCTTCTTGCTCATTGCCCCCCCCCGCCGCTCCGCCCCATCAAACGTTTCGTTTCACGTTGCCAATGTGCCCATTCCACTCAATTTGCTTAAATGTGCTCCTTTATCACCTCGCATCCCAATTTTTGTTTTGTCGGGGGGAGTGGGCTTTGAGAAGTAAAAAGAATTTCAAATTCTCGACGAGTCAAATAAACAATTTCTTCCCCTCCCCCCCCCCCCCCCTGCCTCCCGCCCGACCTTCGCTTCTGTTGCCCTAAAACAGTTTTTGTTGTCGGAAAAAGGAAAAGGTCCGTTTTCCTTCTGTTTTATTACCCTCCAAAAGCACTGCCAAAAGTGTCCCTTTTACTAATTCCAAATCTGACCGTTCGTTAGCCATCCCCTAAAGGGGTTTTTCTTATTTTGACACGCGTCGGAGAACGTCCTCATCTTGATGTTTAAATGAACGTCCTCATCTTGATGTTTAAATGAACGTCCTCATCTTGATGTTTAAATGAACGTCCTCATCTTGATGTTTAAATGAACGTCCTCATCTTGATGTTTAAATGAACGTCCTCATCTTGATGTTTAAATGAACGTCCTCATCTTGATGTTTAAATGAACGTCCTCATCTTGATGTTTAAATGAACGTCCTCATCTTGATGTTTAAATGAACGTCCTCATCTTGATGTTTAAATGAACGTCCTCATCTTGATGTTTAAATGAACGTCCTCATTCTGGTGTTTAAATGAACGTCCTCATCCTGATGTTTAAATGAACGTCCTCATCCTGATGTTTAAATGAACGTCCTCATCTTGATGTTTAAATGAACGTCCTCATCTTGATGTTTAAATGAACGTCCTCATCTTGATGTTTAAATGAACGTCCTCATCCTGATGTTTAAATGAACGTCCTCATCCTGATGTTTAAATGAACGTCCTCATCTTGATGTTTAAATGAACGTCCTCATCTTGATGTTTAAATGAACGTCCTCATCCTGATGTTTAAATGAACGTCCTCATCCTGATGTTTAAATGCCGCAATTTCTTCTCTTCACCAAAAAGGTTCGCTTATTCAGCGGCGACGAAATCGGTAGAACATCCAATGCCGAGGGAAAACGTTCCGCGGGATGGACTCCTCCACCTTCAGAGAAGACGTCCATAAAAGAAAAGTATCGACGCGCGAAAGTGCCATTGTCCCCAAAAATCTTGCCAAATCGGTCGGCCCTTTCAATGCTTCTTTTTCGCCATTACGACGACAACGAAGTGGACGAGTACATTTATGACGGCAACGACGAAATGATGATGATCGATTCGACAAATAATGGAACTTCCGCCGTTAGGCCACTCATCAGATACCCGAACATATCCGTCGGGGACGGAGTTCTGGATGATCAGTTCTCCCCATCGGCAACTTCGGCTATGACAGCGCAAGAGATTGGCACGCCTAATTGCACATACAGACACGGTAAACCCTGCGTTTTTGATCAGTTTTGGAGGCTGATCGGTGCAATTCATTCATTCTTCTCATCTTTCTTTATCTTTAGATATCGGCGACGATTTGATCCGATCGTTGTCCCTATGGTTGGATGGGCCGATCACAATCATTGCCGCCATACTTGCCTTTGTCGGATGTTATTTTGCAGTGTGCTTTCTGGCCCGGGCAGGCCTTAACCGTGAACTAACTGCCGGTCAGTTCACGGGGATTGCACTGCTCAATCACCGGATCGATCGATCGATCCATCGATCGATACCTTTTCGATCGGTCACTTCTCCTCCTATTCAGCACTGTACACTTTGTGTGTGTGTGATGCGTTTCTGATTTCTACGGTGGTTGTGTACCAGTCCATTGAGGCCACCTCCATTCTGTTTGTCGACTCTAATGTGATGTGGGACAAGCAGAGGAGCGTGGTAAACATTTGAAAAATGATGGATGTGAGCCTAATCGGACTAAATTAATTGTCCCTCTTACTTTTACATGCCCTTTATCGGAGATCGCTTCAACAAATCACTGATCAGATTACTTCCCCAGTTGATCACTCATGGCATCGTCAGTTCTGCTACCACCGCCTCCACATTGCTTGTCGTGTTCATCACTTTCCAACGTTTCCTCGTCGTCCGATGGCCGCTTCGATTCGCTCGGATGTGTGCTTCTAAAAGGCCCACCAACAGTCTGGTGAGAGTCTGTCGCTTTTTGATCAGCGGCTTCCTATGCCCAAGTCTATCAACTCGCAGCACGACGCCTTTCTGCGGAAGTCGTCTTCCTCCGGTTGTGTGGAGGAAACTGAACTGAGCGGAATGTTCCGAAGCGGCGGTGGACTCGTCCGGACGCTGTCCAAACGGCTTCTCCGCGGAAGCAGCAACAGCAACAACAGGAAGCCGCCCGATGTGTTCAAACTCTTGAGACCTTTCACTTTCCCCGGTGAGTTGATTCTCCCAATTTGTCCATTTATTGGCCATCCCTTCACGTCCAAACATCCCAATTCATTCATCGTATAGTCTGCTTTTACTCCGGCTAATTCCAATATTTCTGCATTTTCTGATCCTCCGCTTTTCCCCGTTCAGTTTGCGTCGTTGTGTTTGCCTTTTTGCTCAACTTCTCCGTGTTCTTCGAGTTCGAGCTGATCCCCTGCTTCGCGTTTATCCAAAATGCTTTTTCTCAGCAGCTGTTCCCGACGCCCCTCCGCCGGTCGCAGACTGTACATAATGTCCTACCGGTGTTTCAATTAATTCCAAGTCCCGTTACAGTATTACATGATTCGTACGGCCATCGCAATGGGATCCCAAACGATCGGACCGATTCTCATTATCACTTTGCTGACAATTGTCACGGAGTACAAAGTACATAGATCGCTGAAGGCGCGCCGCGTGTGAGTGGAAGTGATGGGGAGAGGGTTACTGTAGCAGCGGAACAAATACAGTAAGACTTGCGCGTCTTTTAGGCTTTTTGAATCTCAAAGTCGACGCCGCTCAATTGTGGCATTGGAAGAACTCAGGGAGAAAGTGTCCCGAACTGTGGCCATATTCATTGCAGTCAAATTTCTGATCTTCAGGTCAGAAATTTGCTTTCCTCGCCATCTTTCAATGCATTCATTGCTTCCTTTTCCTCACTATCAGGTCCCTTCCATTCTTTTTTGACATTTACGAATCTTTCTACGGCATCGAGTCGTTCGGCATCGTTCTCTCCATCCTCGTCCGTCTCTCCGACTTTGGCGTTATGCTTAATTCGGCCACAAATTCCTTGGCTTATTTTGGGAAGACGGAGTTTTTTGCAAATCGGCTCCGCGGCAAATTGCTGCGCGAGAAGCAGCATATAATGGTGGCCAAAGTGGTCGGTGAAACCTTTTAGTCATTTTCAAATTGATTTTGCTTTGTTTCCTTTTAATAGGCCGCCTCCGCCTGTCTGGTGGCCTGCCCCTCGCCGGCCATTGAGCGGAGCAGTTCAAAGAGTTCAAGAGGCACTATGCACTCCATGCCGTTCAGCGACATCGGTTGGTTATGCTTAAAGTCTAACAACATGGCACAACAGCTCGGCGAAGGCAACGGAAGACAATTGTGTACGGGATGACGTCCGTTTCTTCCAATGACTGCTCATCGACCGTAGACACTCCGCTGATTCGAATCAGTTTCCTCAGCCTCCGGAATGGGACAAAGTCATCCGGATGGACGAGGGCGGTGGTGGAGGATGGCGGGACGAGCATCCGACACAACGGACACGGACCGCTCGTAAACCACACGGCAGACGGCAATAACAACAACAGAAACAACAATAATTATGGTGAAGGAGCTGACGGTTCACAGAGCACAAAGGTGCTGGAGCAGTACCAGAAACAGCAGTTACGGAAACACACCATCGCCAACCCGGAGTCGGCCAGAAACGAACTCAGCAAGCCATTTAGGGGCATGGACCGTGGGAAGCAAACCAACGGGGCGAGCAAGGAGCACAGCGAAAGAGGGGAGGAGCACGGCACAAAAGTTAGCGGCACGGAAGCGGAATACGCCCAATACAAAAGCATCGGGCAGCAGAACAACACGACAAACACAACGACGACAGCTCAATTCGAGTCACTGCTGGCAGTGCAGCGTTGCCAGCAGGCGGCGCCCACAACCACTTGCACTGGCGATGTAATTATAAATGGTAATTAATGTCATTGATCTCACTCATCAGCCCATCCCATTCATTATCTTTTATTTTGCTTATAATAAAACAGGAAAATGTGAAATATCAAATTTATCAATTCATCCTTTTTATGGCATTGTCCGATCACTTTTTGTTCCTCTCAGCAGTCAATTGGCTTTGAACAAAATTCCCTCTGTGTCCCGGTCCACCTTTTGTTTCGAGAGGGAATAATTAGCATGGGGGGGGGAAGGGAAATGCCCGGGGAATGCCCGGGGGCGGGGGAATGCCGGGGGGGGGGGGGGGGGGGAATGCCCGGGGGGGGAGAGGAAATGCCACCTCATCCCGAAGGGACATCGCTTCAGCCCAAGGGCGTCTCTGACCGCAAGGCAATCGGACGTTCGTCGGCCATCGGCGGTATTTGTTGCGGCGCTTTCCGACGGAAACGACGCATTCCAAATGCGTTGTATTCTCAGTAGTTTCGGCACTAAATGTGCTTTGGTAATTAATCGGTTTTCAATTCGTTCGTCGAAAGTGTCCGCTCACTTTTTCTGCAGGGGACAGATTCTTTCGGGCACTTCCTCACGTCTTTTGCGTCATGACACTTCTGATAGCGATGTCGCATTTCGGGAAGCATCGAAGCGGAAGAATTGACGCATTTGGACCAGCGAGTCCATTCTTCGTCTATGTCCTTGCCGGGCCGACCCCCGAGGGGAATGTCCTAAAATAGCCGAAGGTTAGCCCAAAGGCCGAGTCCCCCACAGCATTTGCCTTCAAACGGCGTCTCTCGTCTTCCGGCAACGGCAGAGGCGAGGGCGGCAGCCGGGGCTGCTCCATGTCAACGTATAACATATGCACGTTTTGGTCCTGCAACGCTTTGGGATTTTTGACAAATGCGTCCTCTCCTACCTCCGGCACAAAGACCTCGGATTGGCTGTATCTGCTCTCAGAGTTCATCAGACAGTTCTGACAATCGGCGGGACGTTGGTGGTTGGTTATTTGTTCATTCAAAGCCCTTCCGGGGATTATCAACTGATCCCTCAGTTGAGACACTCACTTACCAGGAATGTAATGCCAAATAGTCCCAGTGATTACTGCTATTTTACCTGGTCCGTGTCTGTAGGATAGAACATCATTGACTTGCACACAAATCCGTAGCTGGACTCGGCTATTAAGCATGCTTTGATGCACTCGGAGAGGGACACGGCGTTGAACACTTCTTGCACATGTCTGAAGGGGTGCCGTGCCGTTGGCAAGCAAGTTCAGCTGCCATTTAATACACTGCTCACCCGACCAAAATGTAGCCAATGGCGGCGGGGAAAACGCGGCGTTTGTCGTCCCCCCGCGAGAGGGAGGCGTCCAGACAAATCTTTTCGACATATTTAAATTTGGGGGCGGCCAGCAGAGAGTCGGGGGCCGAATGGTTGGCGGCGGAGCTGGACAATTCGCAGCGGTGGGCGGCGGAGAAAACGGCGGAATTGCTCAAATTGGAAATGTAAACGGACGCGAGGGGGAGAGGGGGGATGCCGGGGGGGGGGGGGGGGGGAATGCCCCGGGGGGGGGGGAAGAGGGGGGAAGGGGGGGGGGAAGAGGGGGGAGGGGGGGGTCAAGGGGGGGGGGGGGGGAAGAGGGGGGAGGGGAGGGGCAAGGGGAGGCGGGGCAAGAGGAGGGGAGGCGGGGGCGGGGAGGGGAGGCGAAAGGAGGGGGTGGGGGGGGGAGGGAGGGGAGGCGAAGGGGAAGAGGGGGGGGGGGGGGGAGGGAGGGGAGGCGAAGGGAAGGGGGTGGGGAGGCGGGGGGGGGGCAAGTCCAAGAGAATCGACATTTTGGGTGCATTTTTGAATTTTGCTGACCAATTGGAGAGTCGAATCGGCGCGTCACACGCGTCCATGCACTCGGCGACGTCTTTGGCACCAATCTCCTCAATGCTATTGGTGCCTCCGCGTCTTGCCGTTAGCAATCGCTGATGATCACTCACTGATGTGCAAAGAGAGTGCTAATTACCCAATTTGTTTTCATGGGAACATTTACCTTCGACGTAATGTGCTAATTGTCCCTTTTTGGGGCACGCCTTCGGAACTTCGTGCGTCTTCCCGGGTCGTTTTGCACTGGAAGAGCCCCCCATTCTATTCAGTTTCTCCAAAGTTTTGTGGAACGGAACGCGAATCTCGCGGAAGGGCTTAAAAGAAGAATCGGAATTTTATATTGGCTTAAAACTAGCAAATACTTGCTGCTGGAATGTTTTGGATGAAAGTGCCCGGTGTCCGGTGGACTCTGAGGACGATGAATTTGATGAGATTGGGAGGGAAACATTTGCATCTGCTGAAGGAGGTACAGAAGAGGAAGCGGTTGTGGTGGACGCGGACTGAAAGAGAGAGTCGTCGTTGTTGAGGGGAGCAGAGACTGGTGGAGAAGAGGCCAAGTCCGGTTGAACAGCGGGGGGCTGGGCAGGAGGAGGAGATGGTGACGAAGAGGTATCAGGAAGTGGAGGAGATGGTGACGAAGAGGTATCAGGAAGTGGAGGAGATGGTGACGAAGAGGTATCAGGAAGTGGAGGAGATGGTGACGAAGAGGTATCAGGAAGTGGAGGAGATGGTGACGAAGAGGTATCAGGAAGTGGAGGAGATGGTGACGAAGAGGTATCAGGAAGTGGAGGAGATGGTGACGAAGAGGTATCAGGAAGTGGAGGAGATGGTGACGAAGAGGTATCAGGAAGTGGAGGAGATGGTGACGAAGAGGTATCAGGAAGTGGAGGAGATGGTGACGAAGAGGTATCAGGAAGTGGAGGAGATGGTGACGAAGAGGTATCAGGAAGTGGAGGAGATGGTGACGAAGAGGTATCAGGAAGTGGAGGAGATGGTGACGAAGAGGTATCAGGAAGTGGAGGAGTTGGCGTGGAAGTGGGGGAAGTGTTTGGGTCGGTCGGAAGCGGCGGAAATGTTCCATCTTCCGATTTATTTTCAACATTTGTGGCATTGCTTGAAGCAATGTTTTCGGTGGTCGAAGAGGAGTTTATTGACAGTGTTTCGGGTGCAATTGGAGCGGCCAATTTGAGCGGCGGTGGTGCCGTGACGGAGTCAGAAATTGGCACTGCCACAAGCGAAGGGCCGGCGGGAGGCGGCGTCTGAGTGGGAGGCGCCAGCGGAAGCTGCTAAAGGGCACATTTGGACTTCCACCCGCCGCTATCGCTTATCAATTGTAATTTCCAAAAGCTCACATTGCTGTTAACATCGTCCGTGTTCCCCTCAGTCAAATTTCCAACTTCCTAAATCCAAATGACAGTGTTAGTCTAACGCCCCCCCCCCCCCCGCGGGGATTCTCTCACCGATTCAAAATGTGCCGTTTTGTCCGCCAACAATTTGCACGGACACAGACACTGTCGGTCCTCTCCCCGCGTGCCGTCTTCCGCCTTTGAGGTGTCTCTCTCTGTCAAATTCACCAATGCTTGTTGCCCATTTTCGTTGACTACGGCATTTTGGAAGGGCGGCGCCGCATTGCCGATTTCTGCCGGTGGAAGGCCGTGAATTCCCTTCAGTTGGCTGTCCGTCGGGGGAAGGGCCGCCAAAAAGCTGAGGGGGGGGGGGGGGGGGGATTAGCGGCAAAGTCCCCTCAAAGGCTAATCAATCAAAACCAACTCAAAATAATCTCTCCCCATGAAATCCACCAAAAAGTACGGCTTTGTTGTGCCATTCACTGCAAACAAATCGCAAATCTTCCATCGGTGGTCGTAAGTAACTGAGCGACAAATCCACGCGTTCGACGGGTCCTTTTATGCCTCCACTTTAAGAATAAAAACACTCCATCATTCACCTGGTACTTGAAGGTGCACAGATCCAAGCATTCATTGCATTGTATTCCACTCGTTCTGTCAAACATAATCGCGTTGGCGACCGCCGATTGGGGAAGTATTCGCCATTTGTTAGAATCTTTATAGGAAGGGAAGTCCGTCATAAATCAGCTTACAAACTAGTCACACAAGCATCTCCATCACTCTTACGGACTCTGATCAGCTTAGTCATACAAGCATCTCCATCACTCTTACGGACTCTGATCAGCTTAGTCATACAAGCATCTCCATCACTCTTACAGACTCTGATCAGCTTAGTCATACAAGCATCTCCATCACTCTTACGGACTCTGATCAGCTTAGTCATACAAGCATCTCCATCACTCTTACGGACTCTGATCAGCTTAGTCATACAAGCATCTCCATCACTCTTACGGACTCTGATCAGCTTAGTCATATAAGCATCTCCATCACTCTTACGGACTCTGATCAGCTTAGTCATACAAGCATCTCCATCACTCTTACAGACTCTGATCAGCTTAGTCATACAAGCATCTCCATCACTCTTACGGACTCTGATCAGCTTAGTCATACAAGCATCTCCATCACTCTTACGGACTCTGATCAGCTTAGTCATACAAGCATCTCCATCACTCTTACAGACTCTGATCAGCTTAGTCATACAAGCATCTCCATCACTCTTACGGACTCTAATCAAGATCATCGCCTATTATGGGGTTTTGATAACTTGTTTCATTTCGCAAATGGATTTTTGCCCATTAATGCTTACCAAATTGGCACTGCCCCTCACTGCGCACTTCTCTCCTCGTCGGCGGAGGTGGCGCCTTCCGGTAGCCGGGAATTTCATCGTCTTCACCGAAAGAGAATGGTAGTGGGACTCTGGGGGAATTATTATTGTCAATTATTTAAATTTAATTTTGAATAAAGTAATTTAGATTTTGTACCTCGGCGGTGCCACTGGCGCAATTGGTGCCTTTCGGATGCTGGCCCCTCGTGTAATTTCGCCTTCTCTGTCAGAATTGGCTCCGTTGCCGGCAATTCCTGCTCCGTTAACCCCCTCGGCGGGAAGTCCGGCGTAGGCGCCATAACTCTCCTGGCCAATTACATAAAAGGGCGCGATGGTTAGGGACACGAATAAAAGGAAGCAAAGACACATTTCTGTGTAAGAAGAACATTTAACGGGGAGTGGAGACAAAAGCTAGGTATATTGGAACAATTGTGATCGGAGGGGGAGTGATCAGACTAACAACTGATCTGAGATTGAGTGGTGCCATTGGAATTCCATTCAGACGATGATATGTCCATTAATGTTTAGCATAACAACCTTGACCATCCATCCATACGTAAATTGGCGATCCGGAAGGGATAAGGGCTGATGGGATTAAAAAAGAGCACAGCAACTGATTTGAGCATAATGGGCGGGACGGATCCCTCCCCCCCCCCCCCCTCCCCCCCCCCTCCCCCCACACCCACCCACCACTTAAGCACATTCTCTGATCACCACAACTTGTTCAGGAGGAAGGAAAAGATCGTCGGATGCGGGTGGTGTTAGATGGGAGGGATGAAAAAATGGAGTGGCGAAGGAGGACAATTCGCTTCAGTCCGGAGATTACCCCTCCGCACACATTCATTTAAATCGCTCAGCTGAGATTTCTCCACGAGAGTGAAAGGACTGGGATAAACTGAACTGCTCGGGGCGATTTGGGTGACGAGATAAGGGAAAAACTGGGGGGGGGGAGGGGGGGGGGGGGGGGGGCGCGGCTTTTGCACTCTCGACGTACACAGCAACGAATTCCAAGAAATGCCCCGGGCAATGGGTTAGTTATTTTGTGAAAGTGCCCGGAGGGATTAGCGCCAATTAACATGAAGGGAATGCTGGAGGGGAGGGGGGGGGCATTGTTTAATATGCATCGGTGGACGTATGGGGAATGTGAAATTGATCAACCAAATTCCCCATTAGCTGCTGGTGTAATTCGCGTTTTGAAATGTTTTAGTATTAAAGCATTCCATAATTAGATGAATAAAATGCAAGTAAATTGATTGCCGAACATTTTGGTGTCACATAACGCAGAAAGAGAGAGAAATGAATTACGGAATGGAATATTGGCATGCTCTTACTCTTTAGCTGCGCAACTCTGGGCGTTTCTACCTGTGATTTTTTTCGGAAATTAAGACGTTGGTCAGTTGGCGTCTCTTGCCGATCCGAAACAATTATGCCGAATGATCCATTTAAGTATTCCCTCCAACGGACCCTTCCCCCCCCCCCCGACACTTTCACTGCTGTAATTGTCCCGTTGTGCGATTTCTGCCTGCCGCGTTCCTTCACTTTTAATGAAATTTCAGACAGAAGTTTTCTTCTGAGCATTCGATGGCAAAAATGAAGTGTATAGAGAGAAACTAATTAATGGTGCGGTTACACAAAAATGGTTGGTAAGGGAAAGTATGAGATTTCCCTGACCGACAAAATCGTTAGACAGAGAAATCTCACCCTTTTGGTCAACATTTTTGAAAATTATTTATTCTAAAAATTGCCTATAAAAATGGTTTTGAGTGATTTCGAGTCTGGGCACTCAGATCCATATTTTCCCTTATATTTTTTTCGTCGTCGTCCGGATATATTTGGGAAAATCGGAGCCGCTGAATCCGTATGCTGAGTGGCCCGCTCTGAAATGGCGATATCGAATAAACCGGCCGCGCTTAAATGGAAAAGAAATCAAAGAAACGGAGGCAAGGGGAAAAGTCGAGTGTTTTATATTAAAGGGTAGGGAAAGCTTATTCATAGGTCGAGAGAGAAATGTGCAAAGGCGACGGTCGGAAGGAAGACGACGATGACAAGTCAAAGACGGCGTATTGGCTTTTCCCCGTCCAAAACACGGAAAAGAACGAAGCGGGGACAGGGACATCTTCTTGCCGACATTCTTCCATTTCTTTTATGGATAAAGCTGTTTAGAAATACATATAAACAAACTTAAATGCAAGTAAATCATTAAACATTTTGAATAATGTTTCGTAAATTGTTAAGCTAATTTCGAAATTTATTATGTACATATGATCATCAAACTTCGAAGGAATCCACTCCAAACCTAAGAAGTTATTTATATTGGGTTAATCTCTCAATCTTTTTAGCTGTTTATGTTTTGCATTTAGGGTGCGATTTGACATTGCGTCGTTGGGTGTTTATATTTATATTCTTACATTTGTAGCTGTTTAATAATCATCCGAAATTTAATGTCTGCTATTCGTAAAAAGTTGGTTATTGTCGGGGATGGCGCTTGTGGAAAGACTTGTTTGCTGATTGTGTTTAGCAAAGACCAGTTTCCAGATGTTTATGTGAGCATCATTTTTTTTTTGTCATTCTCGACGTCTGAATTTGATTTTTAAGGTTCCGACAGTTTTTGAGAACTATGTTGCGGACATCGAAGTGGACGGGAAACAGGTTTGGTTGAGTATTGGAGTACACAAGCTATTATGGTTTTGAAAATCATTTTTTGAATAAAACAATTGAATTTTCAGAGTAATTAATGTGTGATTAGGTCGAACTTGCTTTGTGGGATACGGCGGGGCAGGAAGATTACGACCGGCTTCGGCCGCTCAGCTATCCAGACACTGACGTGATTTTGATGTGCTTTAGCATTGACTCGCCCGATTCACTGGACAATATTCCAGAGAAGTGGACGCCTGAGGTTAGCGAGACGCCGTTTTTGACAAACGTTTTTATTATCAGGTGCGCCATTTTTGTCCGAACGTAAGTTATTTGATCGCTTCAGGAATTATAATTTGTGAAATCGATGCGGAAATGGAGCTTTTACTTACCTCTTTCAACGGGCCTTCAGAAAAGAGTTTCCGTCCGTTCAGGTGCCTATCATTCTGGTTGGAAACAAGAAGGACCTGCGCAATGACTCGCAAACCATTCGGGACCTCGCACGGAACAAGCAGGAACCGGTCAAGACTGAGCAGGGGAAGGCGATCGCAGACCAAATCGGTTGGTTTGTCTTGCGAAAGCTTTGCATATTCCAACAAATTAAGGAGCATACGCTTATTTGGAGTGCAGTGCGAAAACCAAAGAGGTTCTTTTTTTCATCAAATTTGTTGTCAAATACATATCGTTTAAACACCCTTTATCGATTTAAGCAGAATGATTCCGTTTAGGGAATTCGAGAAGTGTTTGAAAAGGCCACCCAGGCAGCGCTTCAGCAGAAGAAAAAGAAAAAGAAGCCGTGCAGTGTTCTCTGAGCTTGGCCGTAAAGGGAGGAGGTCGCACAACAAACGTAATGACCAAATTCCTTTTGTTTGATCACCGCCGTTTTTCGTCAAAATGCTTTTTGTGCTAATCTGTTGATGAGTGACGTCATTCATCCAACTTTGAACTTTCAATTAAATGACTTCCTCTCCTCACAATCCAAAAACGATTTGCAAATGCTTACTCGCAGTTTGGTTCTTTTTTGACGATGTTTTCACAGAATCAATTGCCATATACTTAAAAACAAATTTTGCGTTGGGCCCCGGCACTAGAATAAGACGAAAAATGAAAATAATTTCGTTTTTATGATTAACTTTGAAATAAAACAAGCAGAGTTTTTCATTTTTTGGGAAGGGGAGGAGCAATTTCAGAGAATTGGCTGCCCTCCCCTCCGCTCCATTACCATCCCGTGGCTTCAAATTCAGTTTACCTTGAATACCAACTTTTATTTATTTCTTCAAAAATTTGGACATTCGTGAAATTGGCGTCTGAAAGTCGGTCCAAACTGCATGTTTGTTTACTGTTTCTTTCTCGAATTGTCATTTATTCGTAATATAGCAATCACTTGGTTGGTGTACAATTAATATTTGAGGAATTTGCTTTTAACCGAATGGACTCTCCTATTTTTGAAATGTCCGAAGTTCTTAAAATATGTTGTTTGCGTTCCTCCCGTTCATCAAACACTGAAAATGCATTTATTAAAGATATTTCGGTTGAATCATAGAATTTTGTCGTCAGCTCTGCTGGGGTTCATTCCTCTCGTTCAATAGTTGAGCTCTAAAGCAGGGGAAGGATCAATGAACGAATTAATTGGAATCGGCTAGCCCGGGGGGGGGGGGTTTGGCCGCCAATTGCACGGACTATGGCCCATCGACTGTTATGAAGGAATGGATAAAAGATGGACGAGAGTGAAGGGCAAGAGTTTGTCATGGCCTTCAGCAGCGGAGACGCCCGCGGCCGCCATTGTTGCCGCGGACTGCTGCTGCTGCTGAGGTTGGAGTTGTGGCGTTTTTGCCTCCCCCCCCCCCGGCGTTCTATTGCACTTCGACAATTATTTCCCTTTCCTTCTCTCCCTTCTCCCGCCATTTTTGGAGGTTTTCCCAACACTTTGTGTCCCCTCAGCCATTCCTTTCCGACCGTCAAAAATATTTGGCGCCATTGCGAGGCGAAGGGCCCTCCCCTCCTTCCCACGGCTGGCTGCAACACTCAGCCTTCGCCTCTGGTTGGTTTGGAATGCAATTGTTAGTGCTGGCGATGGTGGGAGGGGAGACGTCCCTCCACACCATTTTGACCCTTCACAATCAATTAACCAAACACCCATTCACAATTGGCTCGTTTTGCGGCAGTGCTAATGAACGGAAGGAATGCGTGAAGCCCCCACCCCCCCCCCCCCCCGTAACGAGTCTAGGAGAATTATCACTGAAGAATTGCGCCCCAACAATTTTCTGAGAATTGCTCACTGCGGAGCTCACTAAATCGCTCACCAACACAGAATTGACATCGTGAAGGAAATGAATAAAACTGGCAAATCAACATTTTAAAGCTGGTAATAATAACAAAAATGCATTGGTAAAAAGATCATCAAATTGGGTTTGGCGGTTTGGCATACATAACTGATCGATTTGAGATAATTCAAAGGAGCCCTTTCCCCACGTGTACGGTAATTCCAATCAAATTCCGTTCTTGTTCAACATTGTCGGTTTTGCGCTTAGAGCCTTTGCCACCCGTTTGAAAAAATTGTGGTCTTGTGATTGATCATCCAGTCCGAATATAACTGCTGAGGAATGAAGCCGGAGCTTGAAATCCAAAATGGATGAAGGGCAAATAGTAAGGGGATTTCGTTTGTTTGTCTGATTATGATCTTGTCGATCTTTAATCGTCCTCAAGACTACATTAATCCGTTTAGCCATACAAAGTGAGTTGATTGAGTTAGGCTGTGAATCTGAAATTAGCTCGAAGGAGTCCATTTGGCCAAATTGCTCGTTCAAGTGAAAGCCCAAAAGGAAGACGGTTCAAACTGGACGTAATTTCACAACGGCAGAAACAATTGAACGGCACGACCGAAAAATTGTTTTCTTCAAAGCAGCAAATAACTAACAACGCTTCATCAAATCAACACGAAAAGCTCACAATAAGTGGTGAGGAAACAATTAATTATTAAATAAATAAAACAGCGCGAAGAGGGGGGGGGGGGGGGGGGGGGGGGGGTGGGACTTAATTTGTTATGGAACAAGGAAAAAGGAATGATAGCTGATAGCAAGGGGAATGAATGCCGCAATGATATGGAGGAGGGCGTCGGCTTCCCTCCCTCCCTCTGCAAAGCGGCTAATCGAATATCGCTTCTTCCGCCAGCTGTCGATTGTTTTAAGGCCGAATACCCCTAAATACATATTTTTAATCCAACTCGACTATAATAAAGCGAGTGAATTTGTTGAATTTGTTTGAGTCCGTTCTCTTTTTTCTTTCTAGTAAAGACAAAGTGATAACCGTTTGTTTTCGTAGCAACAGCATCCTTTTGAAAATATTTTATTTACAGGAGACGTGGATTCGACAACGAGGCAAAAGTGCCCAAACTTGGCGGATCAACAACAGCGACATCACAATCATCGGCATAATCACCACCAAAAGAAAAATCGCCGACTTAGCAGAGAACTGCAGCAGGAACGGTGTTCATCTTCGTCTAGTGTGATCAGCACCAGCACCAACAGTTCCGTGGTTTCGTTCGAGCCGAAAAACGACGATCGGCGGGAGTATTTTCTCCCCGCCGACAAATTCGCTCTCTGTTTTCAGGTAAATACACCTTTTTTGCGATACAAAAAAGCCAACCTAACTTGATTGATGAAGCTGTAGGAACTGGTTGAACCTTTGTTAGGTTAGAATTTTGTTAAATTTTTGTCTCAGAGTCTATTTTTCTAAATCAGAATTAGGTAAGACACAAACAATTGTAAGTCCGCAGTATATGCAGCACTTTTTTAGAAAGCATTACTCGTTGGTCGGAAGTTGGACGACAAAATTCGTTTGGGAAATTCGATGGAGAAAAAGTCGGAGAATGGCGGGATGGAACAGACGTTGGAGTTCCGGCCCCAACACAATGTAAGTCCGACTTTAAATTGAATGAATATTCATTCGGCCGTTTCCGCAAAGTCCGCCCTGAGAATAATTTCAGAACTGTGACGGGGGAAGTGCTCTTGCGGCAGGCACGGCAAAAGGGGGAGAGAGTGGGCAGAGGAGCAAATCGCCGGGAGGGCACATCATCAATAAAATATCCAACTTTGCCCGTGGCAAGTACAGGAACAGTCTGAGCGAGCGGCAGAGCAACGCCGTGGGGTCTGAGGAGAAAGTGCGCAAAGTGAGAACACGGAATGGGGGCAATTGCCGAAAGTGACCTAATTACGATGTTTTAAGCATTATTAACTTCAGGACATTAACAGAGAACTGATAAGATGTAAAGAAGCCGGCGAGGCGCGATTGGACCTCAACTCATCGGAGGTTAGGGAGATTTGTTTTTCAAAATAGCCATGTCCAAGATGTGGCACCCCGCCCGGCATTTGTTTTGTTAGCGTAAGAGCGACTGGGGGGGAGGGGGTAAACCGACTTTTTGAGTGTGTTTTTTCGTTTTTACTGCACTTTAAAAAAATTTCGATTGTTAGGGTGTATTGGGCTTTATGGATTTTTCTTAGAAAAGTTTTCTATAAAAATTAATCTTAGGGGTCAAAATTTGTGTTCTATCCGAATATTAGGCGATGATAGGCAACCGTAACCAAACTAAATTTTCTGTGGAGGGAGATCGATCGGTCGAAGGCAGAAAAAACCAAATTTTGTTAAAAATAAAAAAATAATCACGTTTTTGGTTAAAAAAAAATAGGTCCAGTTTTTGCTGTAATGGCCCTTTTGCTAAGAAAGGCGTTCTTTTCAGCTGGTCAGCATCCCCACTTCCATTCAAACACTGACGCAACTGACCGAACTCTTTGTTTACAAAGTTTGTTTTTTGGTTTTTTCTCATTTTGTTTGAATTTAATTTTTAGAATAAATTGACGAGTTTGCCTTCGGAATTGGGGCAATTGGTCAATTTGCGCATCCTTGGCCTCAGCGAGGTTTCCCATCAATTCATCCAATTTAATGGACATTTGTGAACATAACCGGCATTTAGAATAATCTCTCCACACTTCCCGAAAGTCTTTCATCCCTTAAAAAACTCGAGACTTTGGATCTTCGACACAACAAAATCAACGAGGCAACTCATTAGAATATTTCCTTCATTTTTATTCATATTTTTAGGAAATTCCACCGGTGGTATTCCAAATGGAATCTCTTGAAACGTAAAATTTAATTATTTTTTTATCGCACTGTACTTATACTAGTAGTAATTCTTTTTCAGTTTGTGGTTGCGGTACAATAAAATCAAGTCCGTTTCTGCAGAAATCAGGTTGGAGGGATGTCAATAATATTCTTTTAGTTCATAAACTTTGCCAGGCGATTGAGACGGCTCAAAATGATGGATTTACGGGAGAACAAAATCACGGAATTGCCCGCAACGATTGCGGAATTGCAATGTCTTTCCATTTTGCTTCTGTCCTCAAATCAATTGAAGCGAATTCCTGACGGTTTGTTTTTGTGGAATTTGAGGGGGGGAGGGGAGGGGGATTTGTTGAATTGTACAATCCCTAAAGAACCTTCGTGGATTTGAATAATTTTAGAGATTGGACAATGCGTCCAACTCACTCAACTGGACCTTCAACACAACGAATTGGAGAGTCTTCCTGAATCCATTGGTTCTTTCTTTTGTAAAAGTAAAGGAGAAGACTTTCTTTCCCATTCCCCACAAAAAGGCTCTCTCGTCGCTCTGAAGCGTTTGGGCATCCGTTATAATCATTTGTTCGAGTTGCCCTCCACATTGGCACAGTGCACGTTGTTGGATGAATTTGTGGTGGAGAGCAACAAATTGCAGGCATTGCCGGTAAAGAAATGGGGTTTGAGTGATGAGAAGTGAAGACATTCAAATTAATGTGGCAACCCCCCCCCCCCCTCTTTATGGATCCACTCATTTTTGCTACTCCTTTTTAAAATTGAATTTTGCGATTCCAGGACGGGATTTTGAACGCTCTGCCAAGTTTGAAGTCAATCAATTTGAGTCGGAATCAGCTGAGTGCCATCCCCCAGGGCGGTTTTGAGCAGACCGTGGTACTTCGGGGAAATGCGCCGGGGGGGGGGGCATTGTCCAAATATTATAGAATATCGTTTTAGTCAGTAAACGTCGAGCACAATTCCATTTCAAAAGTTCCTTTTGGAATTTTCGCCAAGGCGATAAATTTGTCCAAACTCAACTTCAAGGAGAATGAGCTGACCGCCTTCCCATTGGGTTTGTTCTCGACTTTTTCCCGGATTATCCAATTCAATGCTTAGATTTCGGCACTTGGGTGACCATCACAGAACTGAATGTATCCAACAACGAAATCCATGAACTTCCTCTCGGTTTTTCTATTCTTCTTTTACTCATTTTCCCGCCCATTAAGACATTGACAAGCTGATCAACCTCGAGGTTTTGGTTCTGTCCACGAATCGTCTCAAAAAATTACCAACACAAATTGGGAGTTTGAGGAGATTACGAGAGCTGGGTTTGTTCGATTTAAAATAATTTGGTGTACAAAAGTTAAGAGAGCAGACGCGGGGGGGGCATCAGTCTGAAAATGCGTTTCGTTTTTTGAAATTTTGGTCTTAATTAAGACTTATAGTATAATAGTTTGTCACCCGTTCATTAATTTAAAGCGCAACTTTGAACAGATTTGGAGGAAAATGAATTGGAGGCCATCCCTTCCGAAATTGGTTTTCTCACAGCGCTCACAAAGCTTTGGATCCAGGTGACCCCCTATTAACAATGATTATGGGCTCATTTTATGCTATTTCCTCTCCAAACCAATAGGGTTACATAATAAAAAGAATGCTCCTGAATCGGCTTCATTGCTTCAGTCGAACCAACTCACTTCACTGCCCCGTACCATCGGCAACTTGTCCAACTTGGTGGATTTCCGAGTAGGCGAAAATCTGCTCACTTTCATTCCAGAAGAAATAGGCAAGTTCGAAAGTTTAACTTTAAATTGAGACATCAAACAAAAATTCCTTACGAGGCGCCTTCTTTCAAACAAACAAAAAACGAAATTATATTGCTGTCATAACATAAAACCAAATTTTTTCGTTGTAGGACATTTGGAGAACCTGAAGAGCCTTTACTTAAATGACAACCCGAACCTGCACAGGTCAGTCTGTCTGTCTGTTTCTGTACGGGCCCACCCATCTTTGCCCCTTTCAGCCTACCATTCGAACTCGTCCTTTGCTCTTCCCTCGAGATAATGTCCATTGAGAGGTGTCCTCTGTCCCAGATCCCCTCAGGTGCTTTCTCGTTGCGTTATTCTCAGCGGGTGGTCACTCACCTCTCCCCTCCCACCCCTTTCTCTCCCTCAGACATCATCGAAGGCGGGCCCAGTCTGGTGATTCAGTATCTGAAAATGCACGGACCCTACCGCGGAGTTCTCAACATGTGAACGGACGGACGGACGCCCTCACTCAGAATCGATGAAAGGTGCCAATATGTCTCCCGACGGCTGCCAACAAATGATTCCTCTCTGTTTCTGAATATAAATAATGTAAATCCCAACGCACCTCCGCAAAATCGCATTTTTCTCTGTTTTCAGTGAATATTTTCCTTTTGTTGTCTTGTCGTTCCTACTACCTTTTCACGTTATACCACAATATAAAATTACTATACTTATGTACCCATCACCTGTCAACTTCTGTTTGATGGGATCCGATGTTGACGATATTTTGTTTGGCCATAATTTTATTCATGTAATACTTAAAGACAAAATGAAATTGCTTTTGTTGAGTTTCATTCATTCATTTGTACACAACGGGAGGGGGGCGGGGCGTGGTAACGAAATTCCAATTCTAAAATCCAACTGTCAAGCGAGTTGGAAATGTTCAATATAAAAAGTTAAGCCAACCCCAAAAAAGGGTTGCATTTGTAATTTCGAAAAATGTTCGAATTCGGGGTCGGGTTCGACATTCGCAAATTCCGAGCCCGCATTTGTGTTCTACGCATACTTTACCCTAAAAAATATGCTTTAAAATTTAATTAAATTTAAATGTTTCGTCGGGACCGCAATTCCACATGATTGCCCCCGCCCCCTTTTCAGAAGTTTTTTCGTATACCACCTAACTTCTGAGACATTTTATATACATAAATGAACTTTGAATATTTCTTCTGTTCTCTCTTTTATGTACAGGATAAAATATGTAACAGTGATTTCTTTGTATATGCACGGGAAAACTATCTGACGGGCGAAAATGAAAAGCGAACTATAAAATTTGGAAGGGTTAAGACAGACCTCGTTGGTGAATAAATGTGAGTGAATATGTTTTTGTTCGGGCGGAAGGTTGGACAACTTTTGGATGGACGAAGATAATGTGGGGGAGTGACCGCAAGCGATTGTGGGAGAAGAGACAGCAGAGGTGAATGATGTCGCGCACCTGTATTCAGTTTCAAGGGTTTTGACAAGGTGGGCTCACAAAGGAATAAAGGGGAAATGAGGGGGGGGGGGAGAAAGGGGGTGGCACAATGGAGGGGGGGGGGAAAGGGGGTGGCACAACGGAGGGGGGGGGGAAAGGGGGTGGCACAACGGGGGGGGGGGAGGGGTGGCACAACGGAGGAGGGGGGGGGGAGAAAGGGGGTGGCACAACGGAGGGGGGGGGGAAAGGGGGTGGCACAACGGAGGGGGGGGGGGAAAGGGGGTGGCACAACGGGGGGGGGGAGGGGTGGCACAACGGAGGGGGGGGGAAGAAAGGGGGTGGCACAACGGAGGGGGGGGGAGGGGTGGCACAACGGAGGGGGGGGGAAAGGGGGTGGCACAACGGGGGGGGGAGGGGTGGCACAATGGAGGGGGGGGGGAGAGAGAAAGGGGGTGGCACAACGGGGGGGGGAGAAAGGGGGGTGGCACAACGGGGGGGGGAGAAAGGGGGTGGCACAACGGGGGGGGGGGGAGAAAGGGGGTGGCACAACGGAGGGAGGGGGGGGGGGGGAGAAAGGGGTGGCACAACGGAGGAGTGGGGGGGGGGATGCTCAAATGTTTCTGCCCCTGAATGTTTTTGCTGTAGATATATCGGCGGATGGGTTACGGTTGTAACAATGTGAGGCTTCAATATTTTGTACAACATCCCTTCTCATGGGTTGGTGTCGTTGCCTGGCGAGAAGCCCGACTGGTCCCACTGGATGATGGGCGACAGTTGATTGTTTAGAGAGGAGCCGATCAGCGGGTCCTGACCCTGCAGCGGTCCCCTGTTCTGAAGGAAGCGGTCACTAACTGTGACATACAAATTAGCCAAACTACCTGGAAAGGAAACTCTTCCATGCTCAGCTCCCCGTAGTTGACAGCGTTGAACATCTGGCCCAATTGGCTTTGGGCTGATGGCCAATTCAGGCAACCGCCTGGAATTGGCAACAAAAAGGCATTGCCTCCGACTGCAGTCGATTCTACACGGCCGTCACTACCACCACAAAACTGTTCCTCACCAAATTCCATCGACTGTTGCTGTTGCTGCTGTTGCTGCAAGATGTTTAGGCCGTTGCCGTTGGGGTGCTGACTAAGATAGTTAGCCATGTCGCTGGGCGCACTTCCGATCATAAAGCCTTGCTGTGCAGCTCCGGATTGGGACATTTTTAGTAATGTGGCGTGCTGCTGAGTGGCTCCCAGAGGACTGGTGATCTGCATGTCCTGCAGACTCGTCGCGATCTTTGACGTTTGAGGCGTGCTTGAGGGCGAGAAGGACACTGACTGTGGACAATTGCCATCCTCCAACGGCTCCTGCTTTATAGACTTGTTGTTGCCGCTGACAGAACCCCCGGAGGGAGGCGAGAAGGCCCCCAGCACGGGCAAGTTGGACGGAGGCACGTTAATACCGTTTTTCTCCAATTGTTGTTCCAATTCCTTAAGGGAAAGATGGAATGGAGGGAGTGGAAGGGAGGCACTCAAAGAAAAGGAATTTTGAGAGTTCAGTGGACAGCCTCAAGGACCTTCGGACTGACCTGAATGCGTTGAAAGTACTGTCGCGTCAGATCCTCAAGCCTGACGGTTTGCTGTTGCTGTCTGTTGAATGAAACAAAACGTTTGCAGTGAAACCAACCTTGATCAACTGACCTAACCCAATCTGATCAACTGACCTAACCCAATCTGATCAACTGACCTAACCCAATCTGATCAATAAACTAACCCAATCTGTCCAACTGACCCAATCTGATCAACCAAACTAACCCACTCTGATCAACCGATCTAACCCAATCTGATCAACCAAACTAACCCAATCTGATCAACTAAACTAACCCAATCTGATCAACCAAACTAACCCAATCTGATCAACCGACCTGATCATGATTTCTCTGTCCTTTTGAAGCTGGCGAATGTAATCACAGGAAGCCTTTAGAATGGTGCCTTTGTTAAGCTTCATCTCTCTATGAGCAGAATTTTGATATTCATGCCGATAATCCTCCTAAACATACTCAGAGGTTGATTTGGGCAGCATTAGCCCTAACTCCTTGATCCTGTCGTTGATGTTGTACCTCCTCCGCCTTTCAACTGAATTTCATCGAGAGAATAAGACTAAAAATGCTGAAGCCTCCCTCCCCCCCCCCCCCCCCCCCCCCAACTTACTCATGTTGTGAATGTCCTTCTTTCGGCGATCTTTGAATATCTCCGCTTCTGTTAAGTTTTGTTCGCCTCCATTTGAAAATGGTGTATTTGCTGCGTTGGTCAAATTGCCACGGCGGATGAAGTTCCTGTGAAATTCGGTGGTTAAATGAATGGACGGCACGGAAAGTGTCTCCCCTCCCATTCCGTCCAAAAAGGGAAATGGCATCCGAATGAAGTGATGGAAGTTGGGTTCCCAGTTATTCCCCAACCCAACTCCATTCAACAACTTCAATTCCTCCGTTTTCAACCCCTCCGGCTTTCCTCTCACCACATACTCAATGTCGCACGAGGTGGGCGCACTGCTGGAGATGATCTGCCGGAACTCCGATTCATTCTTCGGACTGTACAGGCCAAAGCCGGTGCCGGCCGTCTGGAAGCCGGGCGAACCACTTTGGATGGAGGCGTTCTGATTGGGGGGGGGGGGGGGGAGGTCGGCAAAGCGAGCGATGACAAACAAACCGAAGAGTCCCGACTGCACGCCGTGTGCAGCGGGATGGGCCTGCTGGGCTGGGCATGAAGGTTCTCCGCGCAAGAGTAACTGTTCGGCACCTCAACGATACCAAAATCGGGCTTGGATCTCAATCCAGACAACTCATTCCCCGAGGCACATTGCCCTAACAAAGTGTCCAGCCCAGCCTCTCTCACCTGTCCCCTGAGGTGATTTGTCCTCTGACCCTGCTGTTCGCCCTCCAGAGACAAGATCTCGTCAATTATAAACTCATCGAGCTTAAGAGGCCAAATTACGCCTTTCCGTCTCGACTCCCCAAAACCTGCTGTTGCTGCTGAGTGTGCTGACTGTCCCCCGTGTTGGGCCTTTGCATTTGTTGCTGCTGACTCTTCTGAAGCTGTTGCTGGATCACCTGCTGTTGGTGGTGGTGCTGCTGGGCCTGGGACACCGGAATTTGTCCCGTCAGAAAATTTTGCAGCATTTAACTGTTTTTGTGCCAGTGTGTCTCCCGAGTCTCTGTTTCGACAAATTATTCAGTGTCTCTGGGTCTATTTTGTTAAATATTACAAAGCAGTTGGAAGAAGTGAGGAATGGGGGGGGGGTGGGGGTGTTAAGGGGCGGGGTTGGTAAGGGGGGGGGGGATTTTGTAAATAATTACAAAGTTCAGTTGGAGGAAGTGGGGGAGGGGGGTTAAGGGGCGGGGGGAGGAGGGAAGGGCGGGGGGGGGTGTTAAGCGGGGAGGAAGTGGGGGAGGGGGGTTAAGGAGCGGGGGGGGGGGAGGGAAGGGAGGTGTTAAGCGGGGAGGGGGTGGAAAGGGAGCGGAGTGGGTGGTAGGGGGGAGGAAGGGTAAGGGGAGGGGAAGGGGGTGGTAGGGGGGAAGGGGTGGGGAAGGGGGTGGGTGGTAGGGGGGGGGGAGAGGGGGGTGGGGGAGGAAGTGGGTGGTAGGGGAGGGAGGTGGAAGGTAAGGGGGAGGGGGGGGGGGGGAAGGGGGTGGTAGGGGGGGGGGCGAACGGTTGAGGGATTGATTGAAACAGTAGAAGAGAAGGGTAAGGAATCGGCCAAAGAATGGGGTAACGAAAGGGGGGGGGGGAAGAATTTGAGTTTGACAAAATTGTCAGCCGTAAAAGTTGAATTGGCTAAGATCCAATTAAATAATTTCGATTATTCGGCGTGTTAGTGGAAATGAATGAATAAAATGAGAAAAGCCTGCGAAAGGGAAAGGGATTAAAAGGAAATGGTGACGAATTCGTGGAGAAGGGCCAGACTATGAGTGAAAGAACACTTTCAGTGAGTGGGAGGGGGAGGGGGGGGGGGGGGGGAATCGACGGGAGAACGAAGATGAAAGGAAGGGGGGGGGGACACTTCTTTCTTGCGTCTCATAGCGATTTTCCCCCATCGCCTCCCCCCCCCCCCCCCCCCTCCCCCTCCCGCCAACCGATCGGAGACTTTATCGGCGAATGAATGTGAGGGCCTCCAACCCCTCATAATTGGCCGTTTAATCAGCCAGCCAGAGTCAGTTAATCGTTAATACATAAGAAGGGTGAGTGGGAAAGGATGGAACATTGTTAGTCGAAGGGGGGGGGGGGAGGGGGGAGGGAGGGAGGGGGGGGGAAGGGCCCATCCCTTCTCCCCTCCCCGGAGGTATCGATTGCCCCCTACCACCAATCCCACACTGATATTGCTGCCAGCCACCCCCCCCCTTTCCCCCTCCCTCTCCCCTTCCCATATTCCACATCGAACTCCCCACGTTGGCAAGCGTCCAATGGCTAAAGGATAAAAAGGGAAAGAGCAAAAGAGGCGGAGGCAGCAGGCGAGAGACTGCCAGTTAATTGATTTGCGCCCTCTCCCAAGGAATTCGTGGCGAAGAGGCACTGTTGAAGTGGTCGAGAGGGGAGAGGGAGGGCAGAGAAGAAAAAAGGGTCGTGTGGGAAAGCCTTTGGACGGGGAGAGAATATTTTAATTTATATGTATTCCGTTCTATGTACATGTAGTAAAAGTTGAAGTTGTACTTCAAAGGGGTTAGGGGGGAAGATACGAGACTAACGTAAAGAACCGAAGCTCAAGAAGGGACACTCCCCGGGGGGAGGGGAGGGGAGGGGAGGGGAGGCAGTCGCCTTCCGATCTCACGTGGTGGTAGACCGGTGACGAAAGGAGTAAAGCAAAAGGAATGGCGTGGTGGTGGGGGGGGGGGGGAGGCTGGTTGTTGACTGGCAGAATACGGGGGGGGGGGGGCGGTTGCGAAATAATATAAAAACGGAGGGAATACGACGGAAATATGAAAAGAACGCCGGTACATTTTTGCCAATTGAAGAAAGAATGTGCCGCTAATTGGCTGAGTAAGAAAATGACGAATAGCCCCCCCCCCCCCCTCCTTCAAAATGTAACTTTGTTTGGTAAGAAATGATAAAATTCTGCTGCCGAATAGGCTTCTTTTGGCAGCACTTTAATGTACATATTAAACGACAAGGGAAGAAGGATTATTTCTTCAATGCCTCAGGGACAGTTTAATAACCCTTAATAACCTCCTAATAACCCTTAATAACCTCCTAATAACCCTTTAATAACCTCCTAATAACCCTTTAATAACCTCTGACCGACTACAGCAAACTCTGTCCAACGCTTTCCGCAATCAAATCACAAAATCGGGCGGGAATCCCCACCCGTCACAGGGCAAAAAGTATTGCCCCCGTTCCCCGCGTCCCCTCGTGTGCAATTTCCCATCAAATTTCTTTAATCTCCGCCCGCCACAGATACCAAAACTCGTTTTATTCGTCTCCAAAAAAAGGGCAAAAATATTCGAAGGGAATACAAAGGGACAAAGATTTTGAGTCGGCGACTGAAACATTTTATTTCAATCCTTCGGAATCGCTACCCAATTTAACCCATCATAAATTGTGTTGTATTGCGCCACCAATGAGTCGAACTCCACAGATACAGTCGCATTTGTCCATGAAAGGCTTAAATCGACTTCGAAGATAAAATAAATTAACAAATAAAGGAAAAGGAAAGCGATGCCATCCATGCATGGCTACCGGTCCGAAGGTCGAAAGGGTTTTGAGTGTCGAATGCTTTATAACTTTCTACAACCTAAACCGATTAGGTCGGACATTATACCGAATGAAAGCTCTCGATGAGGAGAAGCAATTAATAAGCAAAAGCTAAACGTTTGATAATTATGAAAAAAGTTATGGCCCGAAAACCAAAAATGGCCATTTTTGGAGTTTTTCAATTTTGGCCATAACTTTTTTAAGCATTGACCAATCGCAAAGCTTTAACCTAATGATAACTCTAACTCATCACAAGCTTTCATTTGGTATTAGGTTCGACCTAATCAGTTTAGGTTGAAGAAAGTTACAACACTTTCGACCTTCGGACCGGATGCGCCATCCATCGGTCAATGCTAAAGAGTAGGCGGCGGGAGGGGGGGGGGGGGGGGGCAAAGGCAAAGCCGGTTAAAACGACAAAAATTCTCGGCTGATTTTGCGCATACCGCCAAAATAAAGCTGTCGAAAAAAGTAGGGTTGGACAAAACCGGATATATCCGGTTCCCTACACCCGGATACCGGTTCCCTACACCCGGATACCGGTTCCCTACACCCGGATACCGGTTCCCTACACCCGGATACCGGTTCCCTACACCCGGATACCGGTTCCCTACACCCGGATACCGGTTCCCTACACCCGGATACCGGTTCCCTACACCCAGATACCGGATAGTTTCTTGAAATTACTAATTAAAATTATAAAAAATCAAAATTTTCGGAAACTTTTGAGGCGCAATCGGCTGGTTATCATCGGTCGACGAAACCTCTCCGTCCATTGGGGGTACTGTAGTCACAATAATTGTTGAATGTAAATAACCGTTTTTAGTTGCTTAAACATTGAAAAAAAGGCTGAAAATTCATTTCATGATTTATCGGGCGTTTAATTACTTCTCTGAATAATCGGAAATTGATTTACCCAAATCAGGCTACAGTACACCCAATGGACGGTCAGTGGCCATGCATTGTTCGTCCAAGCTTAACTCCTCGGGGGAAAGTCGCCGAGCTTAGAGTCAAAGGGCGATTTTGCAGAGAATTTTGTGGGCTATTCATTCCTTATGACCGTTTTTTGCAGAAAATTTTTCCAAGCCCTCAGGGATTTTTTTTCCAAGATAACCCCCATTTTCAGTGCATTTTGGGGTTTTCGGATCTCCATGAAGGAGGTGTCAGATCAAGTTAGTGCTGTTACCTTTTTTGATCAGTATCAAAGTTGACCTCATATGAATTTTTATGGATTTTTGGCCCAACGGAATATTGACTTTTTTATTTTGATGTAAGACTTCCCCCCCCCCCCCCACAGCTTATCTAGCAACTCAAATTTTTTTCCAGGTTTGAAATTTTTACAAATCTAACTTTTTATACTAGATAAAGCAGGAATAAACTATTATCGGCGAGTCGAATCATCGGCGAGTTGAACTGTTCCCCACATATGTAACCAACGAATCGTTGGGCGAAAAATCGTCCAATGTTTTTATGTGACCGTAATTAACCATTGAATGAAAATTTAAATATTTGTGTGATTTTATTTTGGCTTTTCTCATCAATAGGGCCACGATTTATATGGAAATCCATATTTTTTCTGCGAACTTGAAACGGCTTCTAAATGCCATAAATAGTGTTTTTAGCTTTGGTTGGAGCTTCTAGAGCCTATTTTATAATCCATATTTTCCATATTTCACGATTTTTACCCATATTCCATATTTTCATCCATATTTCGCCATTTTCAAAAAATTCCTTAACAAAAATGAAATAAAAACGAAAAATACACCCCCAAGGATCGACTTTTTAAATTTTCAAAAAATGCACCCCTAAAAATTGACTTTTTCGCGACTAAAAATTCTGCCTCCAAAAATGAAAATTTTTAAAATTTCGCACATTTTCAAAAATTTTTCTGAAATGTCTTTAATTTGTATATAAATTTTTTTATTGCTCTTATTACTTCTATTAGGAAATCTTGCCCATTTTTTTGCGATATTCGAAAAAATTTTTATCCATATTTCGTCCATATTTTTCAATTTTTGTCCATATTTTGCGATTTTTCATCCATATTTTATGGCCATATTTCGAGATTTTTTATCCATATAAATCGTGGCCCTACTCATCAATAAAAGGAGTTTTTAAAAATATTTTACTTTGTTTTTATCATTTTGATGAATAAAGGCGACGTTGAATACAAACACGACAACCGGTGGCGGCGATAGTAAGCAAAACATCCAACTTATACTATTGGCCAATAAGTAACTCATAAATCAGTGACCAAAAATTCTGGTGAAATTTCTTAACAAAAATTTTTTCCGCCGGCGCCTATCGGAACCGTCGCCCCCCCCCCCCCCCCCCCCCTAAAATTTCAAAAAAAGATGGTGGATAAGGCAATTAAAGTTAAAGATAATACGGAAGATATTTTTTAATAAAAAAGAAAAATTTGTTTTACCATTGACCATACAAAAAAGAATTTACATTTGAAAAGTCCCGGTGATTTTCCTAAACAAAGCGATCCCTCAATTGAATATTCTTTCAATAAATTATTTTATTGGCCAATTTTAAGGGTTTAATTAAGTTTGCAACGTATTATATGTAACTCAATAGTTATTTTTCAAAAAATTTTTTTGAAATTCCGGGACCGGATTTTTCACTAGTCTTTAATTAATATTCGTAAAAGGATCTGAAACGGCCGCGCTGAATGGTCTCTTGAGAGGAAAGCTACTCGCCACGTTTTACGTAGTTTTATTAGTTTCCATTCGTCATAACTAATTATTACAATGGTTGCTTGTTTTTTAACTGTCTTATAGTCAATGATTGATCATGGATTGTCTTTATTCTTCTAGAAATACTAAATAAATAAAAAGAATTGCAAATGCCATTACGTTTGGATGTGAAACGAAAGCTGTTGGCGCGCTCAGACCGCGTCAAATCCGTGGATTTGCATCAACACGAGTCGTGGATGCTAATATCTTTGTATAATGGATTTGTGCACATGTGGAATTACGACACGCAACAGCTCATCAAATCGTTTGAGGTTAATCAAAGAACTTTTTGCCTCTTAAATGGCTCGAAGCACTACTTGCCCATGGACATGAGAATTGCTTAAACGGTTTTTTGAAAAAATCTTAAGGTCTGTGAGCTGCCCGTACGGGCTGCAAAATTTGTTGTGCGTAAGAATTGGATAGCCACCGGTTCCGACGACATGCAACTGCGCATTTTCAATTATAACACGTTGGAACGAGTTCACCAAATGGTCGATGCATTTGCTTTTAAAAATATTCCAAAAATGTTTTAGGAGGCCCATTCGGACTATCTCCGCTCCATTGCCGTCCACCCCACTCAACCGTTTTTGCTGACTTCGTCCGACGACATGCTGATAAAACTGTGGGATTGGGAGGACAAATGGAAGTTGAAGCAAACCTTTGAAGGTTTGACATGTAAATTTGACTGAGACTAGGCCCGTAACCGGGAGGGGGACATAACCAACCGGGGGGGGGTCGCTAAATGTTTTATGAGGAAAAGATTTTCATTTTATCAAAATGCTCCTTTTATTTGATGAACGATGCAAAAACATTACGCAAAAAGCCTTTTAAAATCTTTTAAGGTAATCCTGTTTTTATGTAAACAAAAATGTGCCAGAAAAACGCAAATTAAAGGAAAATTTGGTTTGATTTAAGTTTTTGTGAAGAAAAATTTTGCTTTCGTAAAATTCTAAGGAATAACAATAAATTCAAATTTTGGGCCTGAATCTCGCGGAGCTACCTGGACAAGTTTTTCTGGATCCAGAAAAAAAACTTGATCAAGAAAATTTAATCCATAAAATGTAGCAACTCATGGTTTTGGTCTCTCCAGGGCACACTCATTACGTGATGCAATTGGTAATCAACCCGAAGGACAACAACACTTTCGCCACCGCCTCGTTGGACAAAACCATCAAAGTGTGGCAGTTTGGTAGCTCCGTGCCAAATTTTACGCTTGAGGGCCACGAGAAAGGGGTTGGTGCTGATGAAGGGATGGGGAGGGAAAATACCGAAATGTTGCCGTTGTTGGATCGGGCACAATCGGAATGAACTTACAAATTAGGGCATTTGTTTTTGAATTGGGCGTTCGATTTGATTATCTCTGGCTCTCTTGGTGTGTGCTCGGCGTTATTGTTCATGAATTTATGCTCCGATTATTCAGGTCAATTGTGTCGATTATTACCACGGGGGCGAGAAGCCCTATTTAATTTCGGGCGCAGATGATCGGCTCATCAAAATTTGGGACTATCAGAACAAAACTTGCGTGGTCACATTGGACGGCCATTCTCACAATGTGTCCGCAGTGTGTTTCCACCCCGAATTGCCCATCATCATTACCGGCTCCGAGGATTCGACTGTGCGTATTTGGCATGCAAACACAAACAGGTCATTCACTCTCTCTGGAAATGTGTCAAGAATGGAATAAATAATGCTGTTAGGCTTATGTTGTTTATGGCTTCGATGGTTTAGTCCAAATTCGTTGTCCCCCTCGGCGTTGGTTCGGGTCCGCTTGCTTTTCTGTGATTTATTCGAACTTGGCTTATGATTATACCAACAATACTGCTGTTCACGTTCTGAACGATAATGTTGAATGATTTAATATGAAGCCAACCATAAAATTGAAAAATTCCTTAAAATCTTTTAATTTAATTTTTTCTGCCAATAGACTCGAAACAACGCTAAACTACGGGTTGGAGCGAGTTTGGTGTATCATCGCTCAGCGTGGCTCCAACACAGTCGCAATTGGCTACGACGAAGGCTCAGTTACCATCAATTTGGGTCGGGAGGAGCCGGCCGTGTCAATGGACGGCAGTGGCAAAGTGTTGTGGGCCCGGCACACCGAAATACAATTGGCCAATTTGAAAACAATTGATGAACAGACGCTGGACAGTTTACAGGGTGAGAATGCCGTCGAATCGAAGTTGCTTTACTTATATTTATATCTTTTCTCATTTTAGTTTTAATCTTTAATTCACTTTAAAGATGGCGAGCGATTGGCGTTAGCGATCAAAGAAATGGGGTCCACTGAAATATACCCACAAAAAGTGCAGCATTCACCCAATGGACGCTTCGTTGTTGTTTGTGGAGACGGCGAGTACATAATCTACACAGCAACGGCTTTGCGAAATAAGGTGATAATTCCTGTGGCTTCGTCCATTGAATACAATTTTCGTAGTCCTTCGGGTCGAGCCTGGACTTTGCTTGGGCCAACGACTCCAATCTGTACGCTGTCCAGGAAAGCTCGCAACTGGTCAAAGTGTTCAAGAATTTCAAGGTTTGGATAAAGACTTTATTGGAAGGGTTTAATAAATAAGCTGGGGGGGGGTGGGTGGAGGGGAATTGAAAATAAGTACCCTCCATCTGTTAGTTTGGTTACTGCCACTAACAATTACCTGAACGCCTTCATTGTCATCTAGGAAGTGCTTCAAATTCGACCTGATATAATGCTCGAGGGCATCAACGGAGGACATTTGCTGGCCGCCCGATCGGCCGGGTCGCTTTTGTTTTACGACTGGGACACCGGACACGTGATTCGCCGTGTTGAAATTGCGGCCAAAAATGTTTATTGGAGTGAAAATGGCGAAATGGTTAGTTTTTCATTTACTATTTTACGTTTTGTGTTTAAATTTATGCTTACAAATTAATTTTCTCTTAACCCCTCGCCGTATTCACAATTTTGCAGGTCGCGATCGGCGGTGATCAGTCGTTATATATACTCAAATACAACGCGGACGCAGTCGCCAATGCGAATGTGGCGGACATCGGACCGGATGGAATTGAGGACGCCTTCGAAGTGATTGGTATGATGGAAATTTAGAGAATTTCACATCGAATATTGCTAAGAAAATTAAAACATGTGAATATGAAACGGGCTGATTGGTATTACCCCATAATTAAGGTGAATTGGGCGAATCGGTCAAAACTGGTTTCTGGATTGGGTACTGCTTCATCTTCACGACCACTCTCAACCGACTCAGTTATTATGTGGGTGGCGAATTGGTCACTATTGCGCACATGGACCGGCCTCTTTATTTGGTGGGTGGAAATTCTTTTTTGTTTTTGAACCATCGCGACTTTGGTTAAACTTTGACACATTTTGAAATGAGAGTGTATCATCTCCATTAAAGGTGCACTCTTCACATAAAAATGTGAGAATGAAGATTTGTACACGCGCTGTTCATTTTATTTAATAGTGAAAAGTGCGTGTTGAAAACCACAAAAATAAATTATTTAATGGGAATTTGACGGACTTTAAATGTTCATGGTTTGGGGAACTGTATTTATTTGTTCCTTTTTCAAAAGATGCCCCTTTAGCTTGGTTATTTGGCTAAAGAGAACCGCGTGTTCGCCAGCGACAAAGACCACAATATCGTGTCGTACAAATTGTTGCTGTCCGTGTTGGAGTATCAAACGGCGGTGATGTGTCGCGACTTCGACACTGCCGACCGCATTCTGAAGACCATTCCGGAAAGTCAATACACTCGTGTGGCACAATTCCTTGAAAAACAGGTGAAGTTTGAGAAGAAACGATAGGTACAATTTAAATATAAATATAAATTAGCTTTATACATTAATTATTCATTTTGTTTGCAGGGTTTCAAAAAACAAGCGCTTGCGGTCAGTCAAGACCCGCAGCATCGATTTGAGCTGGCGCTGTCATTGGGCGATTTGGGCTCCGCCTACGAAATGGAATTGTTTTTGCACTTTTAAAATTGTTTAATATTTTAATTAATTTGTAAACAATTTAAATTTGTAATTAAATTAACAATTTTAGGCTCAACAAGCGGACAGCGAGGAGAAGTGGAAGCAGCTGGCCCATGCGGCGGTTGGAATTTGTTTTGCGATTTTACGTTTTTATTTTATTTTAGACAATTAAATCGGAGCTTCGGTTGGCCGGCGAATGCCTTGCGAAGGCCAATGACTTTGGGGGCCTTCTTCTGCTCGCTTCCTGTGCCGGTTCCAATCGATTGGTACTGTCAAATAATTAGGCAAATTTGTTTTGAGCCCTTTCATTGGAACCGACAAAGTTTATTTTGTTTTATTGTTTAGATGACCCAATTGGCCACCGAGTCGCACTCCCAAGGCCAGCACAACGTTTCTTTTCTGTCCAACTTTCTTTTGGGCAATGTCCAGCAATGCATTGACACTTTGGTCGAGAATGGCCGGGTCCCCGAGGCGGCTTTCTTTGCGCACACATACGCGCCCAGCCAAGTGAGTCTCATAACAAACTTTCCAGCCAATGCCCCCAATTTTCTCCTCACCTTTTAAGGTTTCTCATTTGGTGGCGCTGTGGCGAGACGCTGCAAGTCAAAATCTGAGTGGCATTAGCAAACGGGTAATTAATATAGTATAATGCCATTCATTTTTATGAAATGTTCTTCAGAATATTGGTGAAAGTTTGGCGGATCCGTTAAAATACGAAAATTTGTTCCCTGGCTTCGCGGAAGCGCTTCAAGCGGAGAGACAGCGCGATGTTGGCGCTGAAGATGGACAGACAGGGGGCTCATCGTCGAAAACAATTGCAAGCGAAGCACCCAATTTAATGGTTTTGAATAGTTTTATGCCCTAAAGTCCAATGGGAAAATAGAATATTTATTCAACAATAAATGTTGACCTTCGATAAAAGACATTAATTGGGGAATCGGAATCATCAACTACCATAAGTGAATGAATGAATGGAAGGGAATAGGCGCAGAAGGGAGGCGAGAAGGTCAAAAGATCGTGGCAAGGGAAATGAAACAAAATGCCACAGCATTTGAATAATTTGGGTTTCTCCCGAACAAATAGTTTAGTTTTTGTCCATTTTGGACTTTACAGGTTGAGAAACCGCCTACATTGCCCGAAAATCGAGAGGAGACGTCGCTATTACCGCCAACTTCGGAAGGCTCAGAAGGCGATGATGAGGTGGACAATTGGACAATTTGAATTGTTTCTTTTTATTTTTTGGGGATTTGCTTTTTGTTATCAATACAAATTCCACGCGTAGATGAATACTGAAATCTTTACTGCAGCTTAATTGTCACTTTCTCAGCAGACCCATCGCAAGGACCAGGACTTCACCTCCGCAATAAGTTCGATGTCCTCCCTGGACAAGCTGGTAGACGCGGACGACGACTCGGACTTGGTGGTACAGCATCTACCCGACCATCAGCAAACGCAACCCGACCAGCAACAACAACAATGCCCTCCATCCGTCAAAGGCCCGCCAGGGGAAACATTGGCAGGAGGAAATTCGGGAGAAGAAGAGGAAGAAAGTGAGGACAACGACAAAGAGGAAGAGAAAATAGCATGTAATAAAAACGATTGATCAAACGCTGTTAGACAGTGCCCGGAAGGGAATCTTCGGTTTGTTTTGTTATACCCCCTCCCCCCCCCCCCCCTCCCCCCCGCCGTCAACGACACGAATTCTTTTTTAAACAATTTTGCCGATCAAACTTTGGTAGAGGGGAACAAGCCGAAGTTTTGCCGCCGTTTCTTGAAATTTGAGTGAGGGGCGTTGTTACGTTTTGGTGGTGCATAAATTATTATCATTTCTTAATTTAAAATGTGATGAATTGACCCACGATCCCTTTTTTTGTTCATTGGTTAACTTTCTCAATAAAAATACACATAGTCTCGGTGTTTGAATTGAGCTTTGTACCTTTGAAGTTTGAGACGTCTTTCCATTCACTGCACAAATTCCCTCCAACGGAAACCAAACAAAAAGTTTATGGAAATATTTTGTGTAAAATAAGTAAAAGTGCGATAGTGTGACGGACACAAAATTGAGATTGAGCAGCGAGAGATGGGACGAACAAAGCGATCCCTTCAATAGCCGGGGGCGGTCCGCGGTGCCGGGCAATGGTCGCACCCGCCCTTTCCCCCCGGCTCCCCGTCCGACGCGTTCTGTCCGGCCTGGCCTGGCTGTCCGGGAAGTCCGGGTTGGCCCGCATCGCCAGGAGGTCCGGGTGGGCCGGCCTATTTTTGTCGACTTAATGCTGAAATAAGAAATTCAACGCCCACTTTGCTCTGTCCTTGAAGGCCCGCTTCTCCAGGAAGTCCTGGAAGCCCTGGCGGTCCGATTGGTCCTGGAGGTCCGTGGACGCCGGGCACATCCGAAAGTTGTCCGTCCAACCCTGACGTGGAATCCAAGCAATCAATTAAGTCAATGTTGATATACTCCAATGTTTACCCCTTGGCCCCGGCTGTCCGGGCGGTCCATTTGCTCCAAGAGGGCCTGCTGGGCCCGGCGGCCCCTGAAGCCCCGGGGCTCCGGGTATGCCGGGCTGTCCGGGCAGTCCCGGCTGTCCTGGCGGTCCTTTTGGACCTAACGCTCCTGGTGGGCCAGGATAGGCGGCTGAAAGAACGCAAAACGGTCACCCGGCGGAGAATTCCAACAAAACCTGGACAGTCGAAGCAGAATTCGTCGTAGCCGCCAGATGTTTGTCCCTGCTCCTGGGCATCCGCGCCTTCCTGCCCCGCCTGACCTGGAAGTCCGTCTTTTCCGTCTTTCCCGTCCTCGCCTGGCAATCCAGGTTCCCCGGATGATCCAACGGCGCATGAACAGCATTGTTCTTCAGCCTGTTCCTGCTGTTGTTGATGAGGAACGCTGACAGCCGGAGCTGGCGCTGCGGCTGGAGAAGGTCCGTAGTTTACGGATGAAGCTGGTGGCGGCGGAGGCTGCTGTTGTGGGGCTGTCGGAGGCGACTGGTTGCCCCCATATGCGTTTGCGGGTGCGGATGGTGCCGGAGGGGGTAGTTGTGATTGCGACCCGGAGGCGGCATAACCGGCAATGACCTGTTCGTAGCCGCCTTGTCGCGATTTGCGACGTTGGGCGTTGTTTGGCGTGAAGAGCGCCTCTGAAAGACCTCCATGGCCGGAGATGAGGAATTGGCTGGCGAGAGAGGAAGATCGCTTGGGTCGGCGGACAATTTCGTACTTAAATTTGGGTTTTTGCGGTGGGGCCGGGGCGGGGGGAAGGGAGGGGATGATTTTTTATGAGGGGGAGGGGGGGGGGGGGACCTTAGCGAATTCGTTGTACAAATTGTGTGTTCTGTGAACGCAGAAGCCGACTTCGTCTCGAAGTGAGGTTTGGATGTATTGTGTGTAGGAATAGAGCATTGGCACGCACATTGAGGCGGTTAGAGTGGCAACTGAGTGAAATAGGCGAAATGTGCCGGAAGGGACAGTGCCAAATGGTCACCCACCGGTGCACACCATCACCCCCAGAAAGGCCAGCCTCTTGAAGCGCTCCGCCTCGGCCATTAGCACTTTAAAGTCGTCCTCCTCCTCCCTCTGCTTGCTGGGAGGGTTCGAATGGTCCCTTTCCTCCTTTTGGTGCATCTGTTAAAGGCAAAGGCAAAAAGAGTTTTGGGAAAATTGAAACAAAAGTAAAATTGGCGTGAGACATTAAAGGGCATCTTTGGGAATGGATAAATGCGCGAGAAGGCGGGCGGGGGAGGATTTATGTATTTTATTCTGCCGGCTAAGGAAATGGCGGCGGGAGGGTAAAAGCCAATCAAAACAGGACCTTCCCTTCCCTGCCCTTCCCTTCCCCTGCAGATCGGCAAAAATGGCGGATGGTCGCGGAAGAAGTGACTAATGAAGCATCTCAATGCCCTTTCCTCTTTATACCATAGTGCCTGCCGCTGAAGGGCTTGGCGATACGAGCCGCCGCCGGAGGCGGGGAATATGGAAAGGGGGGGGGGGAGTACAGGAATGATAAATCAGGCTGATGAGAGATTTTGGGGCTGATCCATCCCCCGAGGCAAAAATGATCATCGCGTTCCGATGACCGATTTTTACCCTTACCCCCCCCCCCCCCCCCCATCATCCAGTCCAGTTCGGTCGGACAGTGTCAATGATGGACAGCGATGGAAATTGGTGAAGGGGGGGGGGGGTCGGCGAAAGCAAAATCCGACTGAGAAATCGGCGGGGAATTGTCATAATACGCCAAAACAACATAAAAATAATGTCGCGTTAGCTAAGCTGATTCTACGAAAAAAACGACAAAATTAAGTGAATTCCATTCGGTCACCGATCTTTTCCACTTTGGACGAAAGTAAAGAAAGCTTTAAAAGGCTTCAATTTGTTCGCTTTATTTGTTGCTTTTATTGATGAAGTCTGAAGGGACGAAATCCGAAATATTTGTTTTGACTATTTTGAGTTTTGCTTCATAAAAACTCCAAAATTTTCTCTTACCCTCCCTCTAACTTTGGCGCGCCGGATTTATTTAAAAAAGGAAGGGTTGGGATTAAGCCGCCACTTTCCGGGTGGCACAAATGCGGGCACGGGCATTTCGAGTCGACTCGCCAATGCTAATCCCCTCCCTTCCCTCTTCTCCCCTCGCCGTTATCGCTTCGCCCCCTTTCCATTAACTCCCCTCGGGCGATCTCTCCCCTTTCTTTAGCAGTGTAAATCCAATCCAGTTCTGAACATGGTCATTTTCGGGCTCAGTGGGTGAGGAGGGGATTTGATTGATGCGAACGGACGAAAACAACAAGAATCTTTTCCGGAAGAGTTCCAACGACCTCCAGCAAAAAGATCAATTTTGACGTTCGGACAGGTGGACGTTGTCCCGTAATTTGACAAAATCTCCGATTTTAAATGTTTCCTCCAAATCCATGCGTCGCCGACTTCCCATCAATCCGAACTTTTCTGTTAGCTGTTAACCAAATCAAATGATTTTGTACAGCAAATCCGTCTTCTTTTGCAAATGCCCCCACCCCTTCAAAGGCGTAGTTCCCGTTCGATCACTCCGCCCTTTTGTCTCAACAAGCATATTACAAATATATTTATTATTTGCTTAAAGTTCCTTTGTTTTTTGAAAAAACGCGCCAATTGGTTCCATGAGATTGGATTAGCGGCGGATAGCTCCAAAACACAATAAGAAAAGCGAGAAATTAACGCTGGAATAAGCTAATGGAAAATGAAAGAGCGCCCATTGGAATTTATCCATTCTTTCCGTTTAAAATGATAAGAAAAATATGGCATTTAATGCCACAAAGCGATCTGCTGAATGGGAACGAAAAGGCAATGCCATTTCTAAAATGGGACTAGAAAAACGCAAATGGGCTTAAACAAAATGAATTTGAGTGTCCATTTATAATCAGATCAAAACAACGCCCAAAGCAAAAGGGCCGAATGGGAAGAGAATCGTCAACGACGCTGATAATACAAGGCCAACAGAAAGGCTGGACGGGTGAAAGAAAATAGCTCGTTTGGTGCAAAATTTGCAATTACAATAAAATCATAAAAATCAATTGGGGCGGGGGGGGGAATGTGTGCAAGGCGTTTGCATTTTGTTGTTGGGTTGAGAAAAGTAATGCGAATGAATGGCGGGACGGCTTCCGGTGGTCTCGATCGACGAGATAAATTTAATTGCCTGGGGGAAATGCTTTGAGTTAGGTGCCGCTGGAGGTGCTTCTCTTCAGACTTTTGTCCGCATATTTGCTTGCCGCTCTCTGCACCGCTTGTTGGTAGTGTCTCGCGAGGCCCCTCTGCCAAAACAAAATCACCGGTGAGTCCTGAAACGAAAAAAACAACTCGCGGGAACAAACTAAAATGGCTTTAAATGGGAAGGAAACAAAAGCCCACATTGGGACGACATTTAATGATGCTGATCACTCTGTCCAGATCGATGGCGTTCCGCTGGTTCTTCAGTTGGAATATCAGCTTGGCCTTGTTCAGCCAATCGTTTCGCGTGCTTTGCACTGCGCTGGCCAAAGTGACGTCATTGAGTACCGGATCTGTTGGAAAATGGCCAAATTTACCGTAATGAGAAAGGTCAGAACGATTTACCGAGAAAAAGCTGGCAGTAACGGCCAACAATGGTCGGCTTATTCTCCTCCGACCTTTCAGGAAAAACTATTCGAAAAGTAAAACGTCCCAAAGAGTCGTTGCAATTCCGTCGTTCCATCCGGTCGCTGTCAACCGAAGACCCCTCCGCCCTCTCACTGAGAGTAACCAGCACGACGTCGGGGAGTACATCCGATGGAATTTGCACGGAGGGGGCACAGCCGAGAAAATTATGCCTAATTTAAAATAAACATTAATTAAACAAAAAGTGCTCACTCGTGCGGGAAAGTGTAATGCTTTGAATTCGCTGCCAAACGGACACATCCGACGGGCAGCAACTGAACCAGAGACAGCAAGAAGAGACTCCTGGCGCTTAGAGAAGCACTTTGGGCCACAATCTTAAAGTGATTGCGGTAAATTTTGAGAATGTGCAACAGTCATTAGAAGTACTCAAACAGAACACAGACCTGCCCCCCGACTACAACGTGCCAAATGAGTGCGGTAAGTGTCGACAGATTGTCTCCACTTTTCAGCCGCTCAACGATTATTCGCAAATTGGTCAAATGAAGTAACGACGCGCCGGGCGTAAGTTGGGCAATGAGTTCCCTCTCCTCGGACGAGTCGGACTGCTCCATTTCCATTGCCTTAAATATAGGAAAACCGGTATTGGTCAACGGTTCGTGCAGTTCACAGTCAGCATGTCCTGAGTCGGGCAACCCTCGAGGACGATGTCCTTGTCTAAAGCGGCACGGGAAGGAAATGCCTTCCATTCTCTTCTGACACTCACCAAGTCCACTCAACGTCTTCAGGAGGTTCAGCATCTGTCTTAAGAAAGATATGACGACCAGAAGAATTCGCAAAAATCGGAAAATTGAAGACAAAAGCAGTCATTCGAGTACACTCCCCAAACTTTGAATATATTTTGTTGCCATCCAATCAATAACCTGTGGAGAGTGGTGAAAATGTGCTCGGAGTTGAAGATCACCTTCAAACTTCTCTTCGTGTCCAGGGCGTACTGTTTCGGGTAGAATTGGTGGGGCAGCCAATGCAGCGTGCCTTTGGAGGAGTTCGAAACGTTGGAGGCGAGACGCAACTCGCTGTCTTTCTGTTGTTCGAGCGCAAAAAAGGCATCCGTCCGTTGCTAAACCACAAAATTTAATGGAATTAAAGAAAACATTTCTTTGGTCGCCTGCAATTGGCCGATAATTCCTCCCAAAGTGTGGACGAGGAAGTCGTAATTCCTCAACAACAACAATTTGTCCGCGCTAATCACCACCAATGAATAGCAACGATGGAAGCCACGCGCTTTGGCATCCTTCAGTCTGGAAGCAAACATTGCAGTTGTACAAAAACATCGTTAAAATTAATTTTTCCAAGCAGCGCTTACACTTAATATTACCTAAAAATCTATTCTAATTTAGTCAAAGTTTAGCCAAATTGACCGAACTATTGCATTTTTATTCTTAACCTGAACATGTAGGACAATGTGTACCAGTGCTCGTCATCACCAAACAACACAATGCCATCTCTTTCGACGTATTCGCGCTGTCCAAGCCCAATGCCAAATTTCTGATTGAAATTACTGCTTGAATACGACGACGGGTCTGAAAAAATAACCTTAACGCTATAATCAATGAATTTGTTACGATAATTTTACCGGTGCTACAAATATAATTCGCTTGTTGAGGCTCTGACGTCGTATCGAAAGAAAGCGGCGCCGATATTTCCACACTCAAAGAGCGGAGACAAGCTTGCCGCAGGACGTTGTTGAGTCTTTCGCTGATTGGAACCTAAACATTTCGATGCTTAATCTAAAAAGATGCGCTTTTAGCGGAATGATTAACCTCCAGTTTTGAGGGTTTTATCAAAATAAAAGTTTCTGTTCTTTTTAAATTAATTTGTGAAAATGTTTTTTCGTATTCCGTCCACCTGCGTGCTGACATAACTAATCTCCGCGTCGCGGTCTTTGGACAGCAGCCCCGCGCCCTGGTCGAAGGAAGAGCACGCGGCACAACGTGTCTCTTCGTCCACCACTTCGTTTCCGGCGTAAAGGTCCCCACAAAACTGAGGGGGGTCGCCGTCGTCGTCGAAGTCTTTCCATTGCTCTCCGAGCCCCGTCCCGCCATTGTCAAGCGTTGAGGCTAAACAATTAATTAAATCAGAACGCTCATAAAATAGCATTAAGCCACCAACCGGCATAGGGCGAAGAGCACCGCTTTTGTTCCTCTTCTTCCCCTTTCTTTCTAATTGAAGTTGGACTGCTCGAGTGGGGAAGCTCACAATTCCTCATCGGCTGACATGCGATCACCACTCGAGGCCCATGATTCTCGCAGAAATAGCAAAGAGCGACGGCCGTTTGCATGGTCATCGGTCGCTAAAGTCCATAAATTTTACGGGTAAATAATCAGCAAATCGAACAAACTGTGCGATCCGCGGGGCGTATTTTTCTTGAGAAAAAAGACACATTTCCTTCGTTCCCATAAAGAAATTCAAAATGTTACATTATGCCAAATTCTTTAAATTAAATCGAGGGTTCGAGGTACCGTAATATAAAAAAATGTTCGGTTTTTTTTGGCCATAATTTTTCTTTTAATTCTCCAATTGCTTTGCCTTTATATGTATTAACAAAATTAGTATCGTTAAACTTGTTCGAGTTGTTGTTTGAAGAAGAGTTCTTCCGTCTCAAGCGTTACGTAGCCGATCAAAAAGACAATGCCATTCAAAGATAGAAGTTTATATACTCGCCGAACCCTTCAGTTGCTTCATCAATCTCTCAGTTATATGCTTTACCCCACTCCCCTTCCCCAACGTGTTCAGTGCCTTTTTGCCCCCCGCCCCTCCCGCCATCCGCCGCCTTTGGTGCTTTTGGCTAACTTTATGTGTTTGCGCATCCGTCGTGGATGGGCGGACGGACGGCTGAGGTGGGAGGGAAGGCTTTTGGTGTGGGGGACGTCGTCGTTCGGCTCCGCTCAATTGAGCCATCTTCCGTCGGCGGCAGACCGAATGGTGGCGCTGAGGGAAGAGGAGGACATTCGCACTCCCATCAAATCATCCGATGAAGAGAAGCAGTTCAATGTACAAAAAGGCGAATGGCGCTGGGAGAGAATCAACCGATGGACGAGCGGTTTATGGAATGGCGCTGGGGGGGGGGGCGTGGGAATGTGTTTTTTGCAGCGTTCCCCCCCCTCCCCCCCCCCCCCCCCGCCGCCCTTCTCTTTGCTGTGCCACTCCCTCCCCCCCCCCCCCCCCCCCCCCCTCCCCCAAATGCATCGCATTTATTCGATTTATTGCAAATTTGTGATCCGATTCGGGAAATGGAACGCGCTTCGAATGGCTGGATGGAAACATTAAATTCGAAATATGTGTAAATAAATGACTTATTCGGTTTTTGCCTGCTTCTTTTCTTGGGTGTAATAACTCTTTTTTGGCTTCCACCACTTTCCTTTTCTCGAGTAATCGGTCTTTGCCTTCCCCCCCCCCCCCCTCCGTCATTTTCATTTTCCCACCATTCCACCGTAAGCCTTGGCGGATTTATTTTCCACCCGTCGTCATCTCCATCATCATCGCCTTCGCCTTCACATCTGCCGACATGGACGGTGGTCGATCGAATCTGCTGAAATGGATGTGGGAAAGGAGAAGCAGGGGAAAGCCCCCCCCGCCCCCATATTACACCCCCACCTTCTGGTTAGCTCCTTTTGACACTCCTCTTACAATGCTTTTCCTCTTCTTTTTTCCCCTTCTCCCCTCCCTCCTCCTCTCCCCCCCCCCCCCCCCCCCCCCTCCCTCCCCCTCTCCCCCCCTGCCGCCCCTCTGATGTTTCAGATTTCAAATCGGTCCTTTCCCCTTTGGCCACTTTCCCAGCACCGTTTGGTCATTTTTACTCTCCCACTACCGCCCAAAAACATTTTTTCTCATGTCAATTTGCACCTTTTCTTCGTCTTTCTCTGTGAACTTCGCCCCCACTCTCCTCCCCCTTTGCCAATGTGTCCGTTGCTCACTGGAATGGGAGTTTTTTTGGGCGTGGGAACGAACAGGCCGTGGTCGGTTGGGTGGAAGTGTGAGAGGAATGAAATGGCTGATGACGACGGACAGAGGAGGAGGGGGCGGGGGCGGGCGGGGGGGGGGGGGGGCGGGGGGGGGGGAGGTCGCCGGGGGGTGTTTGGTTTGACCTCCCCCCCCCCCCCCCCCCCCCCCTTCAGCTGCTCGGTCCCTTTTCCCGCAAATCCCCACGGCAATTTCCTCAAAGGATGCGATACGGTAACCAAATCAAACAGCAGGCGATCATTGTTATTGTATTGAAAAAAGATCGCAACGCAATTGATCCACAATTTTCTTTTCTCCTTTCATTTGTCCAACCATTTCATAATTAACATCTGTTACCTAATCATTCCTTATGTTATTAATTTTTATTTATTAATTGAGGTGTGAATGCTGCGCCTTTGGTACAATAAAGAACAAATAATTTTGTGGCAAGAGAAAGAAGCTTATCAATCACCCAAAATGCCAAACATCCGCTTCCAATGGCGCCTCCCTCTCCTCAACACATTGCGATCCCTCTGGACCCCCTCCCCCTTCCCCCCCCCCCCTTCCCATTCATTTATCGGTTGTTACGAGTCCAATGTTTAATATAAAATAAAGCAAAAAATGGAATTCAAAAGCTCTTGGACAAAAAGGGAAACTTCCCATTCCCAAGGTGAATTAACACCGCCCGTGAGGGGAGGGAAAGACACTTTCTCAAGCAGCAGCCATTTACTGAACAGAGACAATAAAATGGAGGGAATCGGTGGGGGAGGGGGCGGGGGATGAAAGCAAATGGAAGGGGTGGCAATGGCTGAGGCTGAGGCTGAGCATATCCCTCAAAAGTCAAAGGGACCGCCCCACCGGAGGCCCCACCCCAACAGCGCGGAAACCAAACGCATTCATTCATTATTCGTTGCATTAATAGACAAATGACCGTTTTAATTCCCTTACACGCCTTACCACCTAATTCTATTTCTTCTTCTGGCGCCTGTTAGTGTCTTAGAGGCGCCTTGAGGGAGTGGGGGGAGGAGTGATTGGGGGGCGTGGAAGTGATTGGGGGCGTGGAAGTGATTGGAGGGGGGGGGGGCGGGGGAGGGAGTGATTGGGATTGGGATTGGGGGGGGGACAGGGGAGCGAGTGATTGGGGGGCGAGGGGATTGATTGGGGGCGAGGGGATTGATTGCGGGGGGGGGGGGGCGTGGAAGTGATTGGAGGGGGGGGGGGGGGCGGGGGAGGGAGTGATTGGGATTGGGATTGGGGGGGGGGGACAGGGGAGCGAGTGATTGGGGGGCGAGGGGATTGATTGGGGGCGAGGGGATTGATTGCGGGGGGGGCGTGGAAGTGATTGGAGGGGGGGGGGGAGGGCGGGGGGAGTGATTGGGATTGGGGGGGGGGGGGACGAGAGGAGGAGTGATTGCGGGGGAGGGCGGGGGGAGTGATTGGGGGGGGGGTGAGAAGAGTCTCCGCCCACTCCCCTCCTCCTTTCATCTTCTCCCCTCTACCATCATCGTCTTCCACTTACAGTCTTCCCCCCCCCCCCTCCCCGCCACCTTCCGCCGTCCACACGACCCTTTCCCGATAAAAATAATCCCATTCGTCCCGTTCTCCCGTTTAACATCACAAATACCCCCCCCCCCCCCCCCCCCCCCTCCAATCTCTGTGTTCATATGCTTTTCAATTCAACCTTTTTATTTGGCGTTCTTTCTTTCCTTTTAATCACTTGTTCTTCTACCATTTAGGCCCTCTCTTTTACCGTTTCTTTATTCTACAGTAACTTTAATTGCAATTGTTGCGGCTGTGCGCGTACATTTCGTCCATCGATGAACAACTCGAATAATATGAATAAATTTCTGTTGTTCAACAATGGCTCGGTCACACGTCCCAGCGCCCGACGGTCGCCAAGCCAGGAATGCCCGAGTTTCGAACGCATGGCGAGAAAGGTCAGATTGGTGGGGGGGGGGGGACTTTGGGCGGTGTGCCCACTCCCAACGGAACTCTTTTGATCATAAATTTGCTTTATCTGAAGCAATGATTAAATATATTTCAACTTAAATGAATTTACATATCACTTATTCTTCTACCATTGCCCGAGGCAAAACATTCGCTCATTGAATTTAAATTCTTGAAGCCCCCGCCCCCCCCCCGCCCCCCCTCCCCGTCACTCATTTTTGAATCTTTCGCCTCTTGGCGCCCCCCCACTGCCCGCTGGTTGTAGAATAATCAACAATAACCCTTTCTTTATTCATAAACGTCCGTCATTCTTTCTCCAATTCTTTTGCAAATTTGGGAAGAACAAATTGGGGGGGGGGGGGGGGGGGGTCCCCCTAAAAGACTTTTGAATGGGGGGGGGGGCGATTCGATAAAAGACGGAAGGAAAATAAAATCAAAAAATTGGAGGAATAAATTTATTTTACCGTACGGACGGATTCAGCAAAAGAAACCGCTGATGGAAAAGAAGCGACGCGCGAGGATCAACAAATGTTATGACCGGCTGAAGGAAATATTATTGCACTCCGAACTGCAACAAAAGTGCGTCGTTCTGCATGGCTTTGGCCAATTAATTCTTAATTCTTCAATTGCCTTAAATATTTCAGCAGCAAATTGGAGAAGGCAGACATTTTGGAGAAGACCGTGCTGTTCGTTACGCTTCTTCAGCAGCAGAACACGCGGCTCCAGCAACAGTTCCAGCAGCTGCTGCACTGCTCCAAGCCGGGCGATGCCTTCCACCGCGGCGTCCAGGAAGGGGTAACAAAAAGTTCCCACAACAAAATCGCCCCATTCTTTCTTTATTTGCTTAGGTTTCCCTCAGTGTAATTGCCATTATCGACTTATTAGCCCCGATTTGCTCGCCCTCACTTTGTCAACGGCTAAGGACGGAAGTGCCGGAGAAGGTGGCGGCCAATCTCGGCCCGAATCCTCCGGCAATTCCGGCATTGCCAATAAGCAATGCCATTCAACATCAGCAGCAAAGTGTATTTGTGCCATCGTCGAAAGGTTTTTCCGTTGGATGAGAGAAAATGACCAAAGCAAAAAAGACTGAAATTTAAGCGAGTTCTTTGGCGCCACCGCCTGCCAGATTTGTGCTGAGCCCGGCGCCTTCCTCTTCGCCACTTTCGATGGTTCGACAACCACTGCCAGTGCCAAATTGTTTTTGGCCATTTATAAATCGTCAACCGATGCCATGGACAGCCATCGGAAAGGAAAGTGCGGAAACGGAACAAAAGCAAAAATGTGAAGAAAACGGACGGCGAGGAGAAGACGGAGGTAAATGAGGAAGCGGAATTGAGGGGAGAGAGAGAGAACATCAACCAATTCAATTTAAGAGCAGAAACAATCGGCGGGTTGGCATCGATCAAACCAAAATGTTGGCATTGTTTATCAAACGGAAACGGAGGCCGGCACTCCCGACCTTTCGGGGGAGGAGCTTTTGGTGGATGTGGAGAGCGTTGATGGGATTAACGTGCCACAAAAGGAGGCAGCGAAGGGCGAGCAGGACAGCGGGGTCAGTGGGGAGCACCGAACGTTCAGAGAAGGCATTTTGTTTCGGCATTTCCGTTCAGACGTTCAGTGAAAGTTCCGAAGCTGTGAATCATCGAAAGGCGAAAATGGCGGAAGAGTCAGTGAAAGTGCGGTTTGTGCGGGGAACGAAGAGGAGAAAGCGCTCGGACGGAGGCATTTGGACGATGGCATCAATGCTGGGCAGAGACGAATGATCGACGACATTATGACATTGACAGAAGATCGACAACAACGGATGGATAATTGCAAAGTTTACCGAAATTGAAGGGTTGGACAAAAACATTACAATGCAATTGGGATTTTGAACTTTTTAAATATTTAATGTCCAACCCTAACCTTTTCTGGTGCCGTTCGAGCTGTTTCATCCTTTGTTTGCGTAAATTGCTGGACTTAATCAAAAGGGCTAATTAAGCTAATCAACTGATTAGAAGTTGCCCCCCCCCTCCTCACTCCCTCCAGCTTTTCGTCCAACTTCCGATCACTCCTTCCCATGACATCATCCTTTATCAGTGAATCCATCCACTTGCCGACCCTTTTGGCCTCCATTATCAGTGTGGGAAGGATCGGTTGGATCGGCAGAGGCCGAAAGGAAGGGAAGGGAAGGAAATGATCATCCATCGCCTTCCCCCCCCCCCCCCCCCCTAAACGCCCTCAGCCATCGCTCAGACTGTCATAAATAGGTAAATTGCTGTCGGCGATATGCGTCTAAGGAAAATGAAACCATCGGGTCGCCGGAGGGGAAAAATGGCTTGGGGCACAAATTTATAAATCATCTTCACTTCCCTCAATTAATCTGCCCATTCGCATGTTTGGCAACTAAATTGGGCGGATAATCGGCGGGCGGAAAGAGCAAAGAACGGAACATTTGGAGAGGGGGGGGGGGGCGAACGATTAATCGGTGCGCAAACGGAAGGGAAAAAGTTTGGAGATGATTTGGCGGGGGGTGGGGGGAGGGGGGGGGGGAAGTGTGGGAACGATGGCAAAACTATTTGGGGGGAAGATTGGACGCTGTTTGCACTTTTATGTGCCGCCTAAGGGATTAATCTGACGGAAGTTGGGAGGGGGGGGGGGGGAGAAGAGCAAAAGGGAAAGTTGAGGGAGGGGGGCTAATTACCGAGTGATTTTACCTTTGATGCCTTCCCCCCCCCCCCAGGAAAACTATCAAAATAAATTGGGCAATTCTTTGTTACCCGCTTGTTTTAATTAGGCAGTTTCTCAGCTGTAAGTAATTCCAATGGTTTTCACACCGTTTTCGTCTCATTTTCGCGCAAATGCCGGAGGCAAATTCCCATGGAATCCGTTCGCATTGACAATGACTTCAAAGGGATAAATAACCTTCGGATTTGGACATTTCTGCCGCCGATTAATTCCTTTGTCTCTTCCTTCTCACTTCTCAGTGTCCGCTCCATTTACACCAAATTGCCTTCCTCATTTTTTTGAAATGCCGCCAAAATGGACACCCTTCGCCCTAAGTCCGTCCTTTTTCCTCCTTTTCCTCCTCCTTTTCCTCCTTCTTCATCCTTCTTTTTCCCTTCTCTTCCTTCTTTTTCCTCTTTCCCCCCCCCCCCCCCCCCCCCCCCCCCCCCTCCCCCTCCTTTTCCTTCTTTCCCCCCTCCTCTTCCTTTTTTCCCCCTCCTTTTGCTTCTTTTCCCCCTCCCCCTCTTTTGCTGTTCTAATCACCGTCACCCCCCCCCACCTCCCCCCCCCCTCCCCTTCTCTCCCATTTCCCATTTTCCTTAATCGGACCGAACTTTCCCATGCCCTTTTCTCCTGCATTTTTCTCTTTGCTTCATCGCCCTTCTTGTGCCAGATAATCATCAATTGGAAGGCTCAAATGTAAATATTCCCAAAATGGCAATTTGAAATTTACAAAGGGATTTTGGGGGCGGAGGGCCACCAAACGCCAGACCCCCGCTAATTTGGCATGAAAAATCTTCAGTGGTCTGTTGTCCCAACGTTTAATATCAAAAAACAAATTCTTTTCCGGAATTTTTTCGCAACATGGCAAAGAGAGTTTGGCGATTAGACAAAATACGCCGCAGGGGAAATTTAAAAAGAATACGGTGGTGCGATTCGTTGTAAAAGGCCGTCCAACGCGACGCCTCGGGCGCTTCCTTTAGCATTTGCCCGAACCCTCCCAATATTCGCTGCACGCCACCAAATCCCGCCTCTCTTCCTTCTCCTCCCTCACTTTCCCTTTTTTGGGCCCAATTGTGCGCGCCGCGACCGCATAATCCCGATAAGAAATGTGCCAAAAAGTACCAATTTTTAATTTGAATTTACGCTCAATTCACTTGGCTTCTTCCAGTTTTTTTTTTTTGCCTCCGGTGAGATACAGTACAACGCAACAATCATTAAGCATGAGCCGCTTTGTCTAACAATTTCTCCCGTGTTTGAAGGCAGAAACAGCGAGAACGTTCTTTGAATAGCCGCCGATTTCTTTTGGCCACCAACTTTGTCCTTTTGTCTTAAATTTATTCTATTTTTCTACCAAAATGATTGATTTGTATGGAACTTACAGAAATAAGCAGCAAGATGATGGAAAGAACGGAACCGGATTGGGTCGGGAATGTGACGGATAGCCGCCCCTCCTCCGACACTTAAGGGCCTTCACGACTTCTTTTACACTCCGATCACCAAAAATGCGCAAATAAAGCTGGACGATGGAGGGGACCGATCGGACTTTTAGCCGGACATTCTCTGATTCCAATTCCCTCCTCAGCCAATCCTTTTGCGAAATGCTTCTGCTGACCGCTTTTCGTCTTTCTTGCTGTGCCATTTTGTTCTGCTTATTCCGCCCCTCCAGCGCTTGCTTCGGCGGCGGTCTCGGCTGTGGCGGCATGGGCCCTTGGGGTAAAGGCCCTGGGGCGTTTGGATGGGGTGGACCCGTAGGGGCTGACTGGTCCCTGGGCCACGGGGGATACGCAACGCCCTTTTTGGGTGCCTATGGTGCCCCATTTACGGGTATAAAAGGAGAGGGGGGGGGGGGTAATTAATGGTAATTGTTTAAAGAAATATATTTTCAGGTGCCTATGCCGCCGGAATTTATGCGGCAGCACCGGCCGCTGCCTTCGTCGGCCCGTGTTGTCCAACAACATTTGGCGATGTCATTGGCTTCAGAAGGAAACGAAGACGGAGCGATGGAGACAAAATGCCGACATTTTTGCATCCAAAAGATCACTACCAAAAGAATGGACTCGTTTTTGTGCCATCAAACAAAAACATTTCATCCCAAAAATTTGTTTTCTAAATAAAAATTTGACAGTATTGGAACAAAAAAAAAGTAGTAAAAACTAAACAAAGGCACTTGCCGCGTAATCGAGTTGCGGTGTTTTGGCCAGCGGCCATTATCTGTTCACACCAAGCCATAGGCTTTTAGTTAGGTAAACTTTTGTGCTTCTTTAAAACAAAATTTTTTTTTTTTAGTTTTTTTATATTTTTTTAATTTTTAAAAATTCACGCATCGGCGCCACACGGAAAGATTTAATGGCCACATTTCCACCTTTTCAAATATTATTTCCATATTTGTTGTTTTTTTCAGCGTGTTTGAAAGTCTATTTACTGTATATATTTTGAATTTGAATTTAGACAGAGGGCCAAATTAGTTATTTTCGAATAATTTTTTAAATGATTTATTTGGAAATTTTTGCCCATTTTTTTATGAGTGAACAAAACTAGTCCCATTCATAACTTTCTCAATAGTGTTTCCGGTAACAAAACTTCAAAGTTAGCTCGTGAGAAAACTTAATGATCATATTTGTTTATATTATTGGCTTTGAGAAAAGCTAGGACACTTCAAATGCCTTTTTCAGAACATGCCCCGCAGGATTTTATTATAGACTTAATTTGGCGGCTTTTTATTAAAGAATCCGAAATGTCTTCGTTAGCAGATTTTGTGAATGAACAACGGAGTAAGGCGAGCAGTGCGTCCGGCCGAGCAGCCTATTTTAACGTGGCCACACTTGGCTCCAAAGTCAGCAATTCCTTCACAGAGTTTTTCAAACCGGGAAATTTGAATGGTGCCGATGACGCGCAACGACTCACTGAACACGACTCGGCTCAGAATGGACAGTTGCCGTCCAGCAGGAATAGGTTGGACATTTGGAGAGAAATGAAAACATTCTTTGGCTTTTTATTATTAGTGCCCGGTGAAAGTCAAAATCGGGATAAGATTCTGATTAGAAAATATCTGTTTAATCCCGAGCTAACATTACCCAACCTGGGATTTTTTGAAGAATTTTTAGCTTCTCCTCTGTTTTAGGAAGTACAGTTGGATGAGCTTCTCCTCTGTTTTAGGAAGTACAGTTGGATGAGCTTCTCCTCTGTTTTAGGAAGTACAGTTGGATGAGCTTCTCCTCTGTTTTAGGAAGTACAGTTGGATGAGCTTCTCCTCTTCCTCCGTCTCTGCTTCGCTGTCTCCCCCCGACTCAAATCCTTGCGGTTTGACCCGTTTTCAACGAATTGCCGCCTTTTTCCTCTGCATTTTTGCTGCCGCTTTTTGTTTTATCACAGTACGTAAATTTAATAACATTTTTAAATTTGTATTTAAACAGACGGTAATTTTGTATAAGCCTTTTTTGAAGACTTTTCTTTAGACTTAGTTGATGGCCTTTTCGTTTTCTGTTTTTCCCTATACGAAAATTGCCTAATTATTTTTTGGATTTTTAATAACATTTTTGTTTTTTCCGAAAAATATTTGATAATAACAACAATTTTCGGGGGGGGGGAAGGAGGGGACATATAAAACCCCCGAAAGTTCTGGTAGGCATCGTCTGAAAAATTGTTCCTGGTTTTGCCTTTAGAGGCCAGGCAAGTTTGTCCAAAAAGCATTTTTTTTTGCCTACTAAAGCTTAAAATTGTCGTAAAAAATCATAAACAATTGTTTATTTTCAAACTTTGACGGCTCCTGTCGGCGCTAATAAAACATAAATTGAACGGAGTCGCAATACAAAACAGCGAACTTTCACTTTCTCCCTTCAGGCCATGATGCTTATCCCCGTGCTCGTCTTGCAGACGCGAAAATTTGCCGCGCTAAACACACTCGGCTCGGCCTTCTTCATCGTCAGGTTGGGAAGGTGGTCGGTCATTTTTGTGAATTGCGCTTTAGCTTCGGCTTCCTCTGGGGTCCTTTGGCCTATTGCCAATTTTTGTTCTCCGAGCCCCGTCGCGTGGTGACCGCCGTCTATTTGCTCAGTGTGCTTGCCACTTTGTACACTTCCCTATGGCTGCAAAGCTCCCTCCTCACCGTAATCTCCGCCGCCGTTCAGTCGTTCGGCCTCGTATGGTCGGTTGGTTACGCTTTTTGAAACTTTTATTCTTTGATGGAATAGTTAAATGAATTAGTTTTGTTATTTCGATTAGGGAAAGATAGTTTTTCCCCAGCAAAAATTAACATTTTCCATTTTTGCGCCCCGCAAATCGCGATGAGTTCCACCGCAGGGAACTGCAATTCTAAAATTTATCAACTGCAAAAAAAGGGGAGGAGGGTGCTTATAGTTTTTGCGTAATTTAGCTTAGTGCGTAGGCTGATGCCAAAATTATTTTAATAGGGAAGATTTGAATAATAAGTGACTCCGCATTTAAATTCGTTCAATTCTTCTCTCTCATTCCAAATTTTGACTTTGTTTTTTGCCCCCCTCAATTTGACTTTTTTTCGCAGGTTCCTCCTTTCCTATGTCCCTGGCGGGGAAAACGGCCTTAAATGGATGGGTCGAATGGCGAAAATGGCATTTTGTGCGCGGCAATCGTCCACATTGGTGTTGCCCATCTGAGGCCGAAGAGGGAACTTTTTTTTTGTTTCCGTTTCATTTTTGCCTCTGTCCAATTCCTTTTGCGTTTTCATCGCTCTTTCGTTTTCTGCATGAGCATAAAAGGGCAGTAAATGCAAAAAAAAACTGCGAATTCCTCCCTTTCTTTTAATAGTACGCGTAATTTGCCGTATTTGTATTATTTATACACAATAAAAAGCATTTATGTACATAAAAAAAGAGCGATTTTGAGATTCGTACAAAACGTGGCGGAGGTGGTCCGTTGTTGAAGCGAATTGGGTATTTTACGCAGTCATCATTTTGACGAACTCCTCGTAGTCGATCTGCGAAATAAATGCCAAATTATTGTAAGGGTAATTTCTTGTCAGTTACGTCCAAAGGTTTTGATGAATTGCACAATCGAACAAAAACTCGGAATTTCAGGCCTTTTAATTACTGGCTCTGAGCTGGTTTGTGAGTTAGGTAGGTACCTGTCCGTCCCCGTCAATGTCCACTTCGCTGATGATTTCGTCCACTTCCTGATCACTGAACTGCTCGCCCATGTGCGTCATAAAGTACCGAAATTCGTCAGCTGTTATGAATCCGTTTCCGTCCCTGTCGAACACTCTGAATGCCTCCCTAATCATTTCTTGGTCATTTTCCTGAACAAATGAAAAATTGATCAGACATTGGCACTTTGCCTGACTGGGCTCGCCTTGTTCATCCGTTTCATCATTTGGCAAAATTCGGCAAAATCGATTGTCCCACTGCCATCGACGTCGACCTGCGAGGGGGGGGGGGGGGGAGCTGTTCATCGGGTATTGCTCGGCGTACTCTCCCACCTCGTTGACCATGTCTAACAGCTCCTGCTCCGTCGGGTTTTGACCCAATGACCGCATTGCCACGCCCAATTCCTTACAGGAAATGGAACCATTGCCATCCTGAATGTAATAATTGGATCGGGAAAAGTCTATTTTTCATATCGTTGGGCACTCATCCCTTTCCATGACCGACGACAGGCCCATGAACGGGACGGGGACAGACCTTGTCAAACAGTCTAAAGGCCTCTTTGTACTCGACCATCTCCTCCTCGCTGATGCCCTCCAGTGCCGTGTCGAGAAGTGCTTGACTTTTCCAGCGATTGAACAGCGACAATTTGCGCGTCGACATCGCCGCCAGCGAACTCGCCCGCGACTTGCGACGATCCGTCTCAGTTGCAGCCGAAGACGGAGTCTGTGGCGGCGGCTGTTGCAGCAATTGGTGCGATGGCCTCGTCGAGTTCTGTCGCCCCAGGCGAGAGGGCGAATTGGAGGCGAACAATTGTTGGGAGAACCTTCAGAGAGAGAGAAAGGGTCATTTGCCAAAAAGGGAAAGAATCTTCAAATAGGCGTTTAAGCCGAATTCGCAAGACTCAGACAAAAATGGCATTATTTGAAATGTTCCAAATGCCGTTCTCGCGGCTGAGGGATTCTTTCCTTTGCTTTTTTGCCATTCGCTAATAAATCCCACTGTGATGATGCGGTCGCTGAGGCGTTTGTGGCCGATGTGTTCCGTCGCCGGGTGCTGCCGCTGGGAGAGGACGGAAAAGCGGCGGCAGTCGGCCGTTGGACCCCGCCCCCGAGAATCATCATCGCCGGGGGGGATTACGGGGATAAACGGCAAAAGACGGGGAGAAAGGTGAGACAAATGGCAGACGGGAGGGGGGAAGGGGGGAATTGACGAAGCAATCGGACGAATTGGTGTGAAGCAATTCGGTTGGCGGTTTGCCTTTCAAATTCCTCAAAATATCTAAATTAGACAAAACAAAACAAAATTCGATAAATCACAAAAATACGTTGGATTTACGTGGATTGGAATTTATGGCAATTTGAGAAAGTGCCGGCCAAAATGACGTGACGGAATGCGTCCCGCGGCCTTCAGATTGGCATTTATTCATCCCCAACATTCTCCGCCACATTTCCCGCATTTGACCATCAGATTTCGCAAATCTGACACAACGATTTGCGCCGGATTAAATATTTAGTCCATCGCAAAAGCAAAGGAATGCTTTTAAAGACGGACACGCGAAAAAGTAATTAATGCTGTCTCTATGAATATGTATGGAGCTGAATTTGCGTTTAAAACATGTGACGACAATTCGTTTCCTCCGAAACGTTTAATCTTTGGTCCTTTCCCCCCCCCCCCCCACCCATCAGAAAATCCCTTCAGAGGAACCGACCAATTCTATCCGTCAGTTCGGGCAAATTCAGGTGGAAATGAGCCAATCACTCTGATGGATGATGGCTGACATTTGGCCCGGCCGGACTCTTCCGACGGCCCGGGCGGTGGGGGAGGGCGAAGGTGGATGAGGGAGGATGACTGACGGGGAGGGGGAATTTTGGCTGTTTTATAGGGGGGGGGGGGGGGGGGGGGGGGGGAAGCTGTCCGATCAGTCGAGGGCAGTGAAAGGACGGGGGTCAATGATCCAACCAATACTGGAGAACAAATCCCGAAAAGATATACGCATTATGGGACTTGGAAATGCCAGACTCAAAATTAAAGGGCATCAAATTTGGCATTTGCATTTTAATGCATTTTTGACAATTTTGCAGTGATTGATTACTTTGTGTTCGTCTCATGATGACATAAGAACAAAACCCTCCCCCCCCCTTTCGTATTTTGTTTGTTCCTCCAAAAAAAGGCATAATAAAAAGCAGAATATGCCCCGAGGTGCTGGGCAAATCCGTGGACGGCGGGGGGGGGGCGTGTTAGCACTGGCACTTCCCAAAATGGGCAGAGACTGCCTCAGGGAATGGGAGAAACAAACCATCCCTTTGGGGCTTTTTGTTTTGGTCCCTTTGGACAAAAGACACAAATTTTGAAGGCGGGCGAATTGAATTAGTCGGGCAAATTCTGAGAGAAGCAAAACGATTGGGGCGGGCGGATAAGCGCCGATTGTTTGCCATTGGACGGAATGGCGTCTTCCCAAAAAGGCCAAAGGAATTTGAGCGTTAATTTTGTGTTTTGTACCAAAACGGGCATTATCGGATGCATTGGGTGGCTTATGGCATCGAGCACGAGCGATTTTTGCACGCAAATGCCCTAATAATTTGATATTATCGGAATTTATTTTTTGAATAATTTATTTGACTCTAATGGAAATTTGTAAATAAATGGTCATGAATAAATAAAAAAACAATCGTAGTGAACTGATGATGGGACCAATGTGGAGGATGGAGGGCATTGATGTATAAAATAATGTAAGACGGAATTGTGGGGGGGGAGGATACAAATGGAACTGATGAACTCATATGGACGGGAAGAGAGTGGAGGAGATAATTGGGCGGAAAATGATAGAGGGGGGGGGGGGGGGAAGAAATGAGAAGGGATTCGGGGGAAGGGCATTCCGTGTGGGAAACTTTCCCGCCGGCGTCTTCTTCGGAGAAATGTCCTATGCCCCCCGGGGACAAATCCGCTAAAATCTTTGGCTGAAGAGCGGAAACGCACCAAAAACTCATCTTCAACTTTGTTTACCGACCGTTATTCCTTCCCCTCACTATCAGTTGAAGGAATGGAGAGAAGAAATTCTGCTGCCCCCCCCAGACATTCATTGGCCATCGCCCACCCCCCGGGGGATGGATCAATCATCCGCCCACCCCCCCCCCCCACCCCCACATATTTATAGCCCCCCCCCCATTTCCGTGGCTTACTTAGCCAATTAATCGGTGAGTGAGCATTGGAAAACTGCAACTGTCAAATTAATGGAACTTTTGTGCTGCAAAAGTTGCAAAATTTCTTTTTGATTCCCTTCATTCATTTTTCTTATGTACGCAAAGAATAAAAATTAATGAATTCTCAAAAAATTTCTGGCTAAAATGAATTGGAAGTTAATTTTTGAAGAGAATAGTAACTGAATAGAGACTTGATTGGAGATGTAAAAACACGAATTTCATTGCGTATTTATATTTGTTGTCGATGAAAGGTCCCCCGAGAGATATTGCCATCCCCCGGGGGGCAATTCGTCCCAATATTTTTGCTATTTGGTAGCGCAAAACGGTCAGTCGTAAAATGAATTGTTCTCTCAGTCCAATTGTGGACGGGGGGGGGGGGGACGGGGCGGAAGGAAATGCAACAAAGCAAACTTTGGACGGAAACTTTGTCATCAATGGGCTTAAATATTCGCCATAGGCTTTATTGAGGAGAGCATGACATTGGCATTTAGCATCAAAACGCCAAACGGAAGCGAAGGCACTTCCGCCCGAGGCTGTCTTTCCTCTTCCCGTTCGATTCCCTCCCGTATAAAACAAATGCACCCGAGCCCCCGGCACTTCCCCCCGAGGGCTAACGAATGTGAACAGCTCGAAAGTCAGAGGGCACGCAAACTGAACACTTTAATATGCGAAGAGAAAACTTTATGGACCAAAATCCTAAGCGGATTAAATTTAAAAAGCAAATTTGGACAAACAAAACAAACGTTAGACCCCAAACTTGGAGAGTTTGTGAGAAACAAATAAATATTTGATGCAAATTAAATTAAATTGGACAAAAGGACAAGAGAATTCAGCAAAAACCCGACAAAAAGTCCGTTTGTCCCCGGCATCCATCACGAATGGCTATTGCACTTTTCTCCCCCCCCCCCAACAGACTCTTCTCTCACTTCTAATCCCAATCAGATCACAGATCACTCTTTTCCTCTTTCCCCCCCCCCAACAGACTCTTCTCACTTCTAATCCCAATCAGATCACAGATCACTCTTTTCCTCTTCAATTCACTCGCCCTGCTCATTTTGCTCATTTGTCAGACACTTTCCGTCACTGTCACTGCCGACGCTTTTCCAGCGTTTTTCGAATAATTGCCAATGTCCATGGAAAAAGGCTGTTGTTCACCCTTAGGAATGATGTTGAGGCCGGCGATGTACAAAGCCTTGAGGGGATTTGTTTTGTTAAATTGCTACCCAAATACATTCGAATTGGGAATTACCGTAAATGAGGCCACCGAGCTGCCGGCAGAGATGCCGATGAGAACGTCCGTCGAGTGGTGCATATGGTCTTGAATTCTCGAGTAGGCAATTAACATTCCGACGCTAAGGAAAACGATTTGGAGCAAAGGCACGAGCACGAAGAGACGGGTGCGGAACAGCGAAGAAAGGCGCGCATGCAAATAGATCTGTTGCGGAGGGGGGGGGGGGACTGGTCAACAAGTTTAGGGTCCCCAGTTAGCATTAAAATAGCCCAACCACTTTGGACGATTAGGGTTGGACACCGACCCTTCGGGGGCTGAATGCCGGGGTTCTTCGGGGGCTGAATGCCGGGATTCTTCGGGGGCTGAGTGTCAAGGTTGACCCCCCAAAATGTCGAGGCCAACCCTACTTTAGATCAGGGTTGCCGCGGGTTACCCGAAACCCGAGAGCCGGTCTTTTTCTTAACCCAAAACCCGACCCGAGGTTTTTGGGTCGGGTTTCGGGTCGAGATCCATCCGGGTTTGAGGGGGGGGGGGGGGGGGGTGGGTCTCGGCGGTGCCAATAGGCGCCGCCGAGAAAATTTTGAATTTTTGACTCAATTTGTTAAGGAAATTGGTCAAAACTGCAGAATTTTGCCCAATTTTTCGTTAAGGGGAGGGGCTGAAGGAGGCTGTTTTCGACGGCTGGTATAATACTCACAGATTTGAAGAACCCTTTAACAGCATAAAACTTGGAAAAGAGCATTCTTTATGATTTTACATATAATTTTGATTTTTGATTAATATTTTGAAGAAAAACATTTTCAACCCGAAGACCCGATGAGCCGAAACCCGGCTTTTTTCTCGACCCAAGACCCGACCCGACATTTTTCTCAACCCGCGGCAACCCTGCTTTGGATCGTGGTCAAGTGCTTTCGCGGGGATCGGTTAGCTCACCGCGATGAAAACGGACGCGCACATTGCCACCGAGGAATGTCCACTGAAGAAACTGAGCCGTGCGTTGTTAATCATTTCCTGACTGACATTTTGGTCACATTCGTAGTGCTCAATGTAAGTGTGCCAATTGGTTGAATTAGCACAAAAGTCCGTGACGTTCGGCTTGCACAGGTCGACGAAGTGGGGACGAAGTCGTCCTACCGAATACTTGGCCACCATAGTGAAGCTGTTGTTAGCGACAAAAGCGATCAGATAGTGGCCTGAACCAAAACAGAAAAACGAAGTCAATCCATCCCATCAAATAGTCCCCTAAAAGACCATAAAAATAGACGAAACGGAAAAAGAATCGCTGTCCGCCCCCTCCCGCATCGTCCGTGACGACTGCTGCTGCTGCTGATTTGGACTGGCCGATGCGCTCACCGAAAGCAAACTGAAAAAGACTCTTCCATTGGGAGGCAATAAGCAAAATTTGGAGAGCAACAACGGCTTCTCCTCCTAACACAAGCAGCACAAAAGCAAATGGAAAACACTTGCAACGAGTGCCGGCACCCCGAGGGCATAAAGCAGCAACAGCCAATCGGGCACAGTGCTGCCTTTGTAAGGCAGGCGAATGGAGTCGTCGTCGCAGAAGAACCCGCGACGGTAAGGGCCAATCCACGCGAGAAGCCGCCCGGCAACAAAAGCTGTTTTTTAAAATTCATTTTCAATTTGCATTATTTGCTTCCTTTTTTAAGATTGAAACTCACCGACGAAAAGTATTATAGCAAAATTGGCCGTCACTTCTGCGTAAGGGACAAGTCGTGTTCTGTTCGGCGGTTCCCTTTCATTCGCTTCCAAATCCTCGTAGACCGGAGGAGGGATAACCGCCGTTCCCGTTCTTGGGCGACTGTTGAGACCTTCCACGCCGTTGACACCAGCAGCGACAGCAGGGGGAGGGGGAGGGGGAGGGAAAGTGCACGGCTCCATGATGCCGGAATGAGCTGCTCCGACTGAACTTGGGGAGGGGGGTGGGTATAATGAATTTAGAAAAGTGAACGGCGACGGTCAAAGGGTAAAACGCGACGCGTAAATAGAAAAGCACAGAAAAAAGTCTGAGAAAAAACATTTTCCAATATTTTTTACACCGACAAAAGCAATGGGAGCATTGAATGAGGCGGGGGGGGGGGGGGGGGGGGGGGGGAGACGAATGAATTAATGAATTGAGGGGCCCAGCAGAAAATGGTGTGGTACGGAGGTCGTTGGCGGAACAAAAACAGCGACGGGGCGGCCGACTCTCGCATAAAGAATAAAGACTCTCAAAAGTCAGTGCAATTCCCAAGGACCGATAAAACTAATGGACCAATTGCTTTGATGGGTAATCGATCAGCTGCTAATCAAGAATACTTAATATAAACTTTGCCCCAATTTTCCACTTGGGGAAGGGCTTCATTCATTCATTCATTTCCTCAATTTGACATTCGGACATTTGGACCGGTAATCCATCAAATGTCTTTTCTCACCAAAAACTTGGTCCGTTGCTCAACGAAAAAGTCCATTTTATATACTGAAAACAAATTTTGCGGTGCACTCCTGGGCCGATCGGGAAATTTGTGAACAAAACGTGAAGACTAAAATGAACAAATAATGGAAATGTAAAAGTGGAGAGCGAGAGAGAGAGAATCAATCGGCAAAGCGTTGGCCTATCGAAGGAAAGTTTATTTGCTAAAAGATCATCCACCGTCAAATGTTTGGTTAAGGCGGGGAAAGGCACAGAATTACAATTAGTCAGTCTTAAGCCTGTAATTTAAAGTTGGAAAAATTGCTGTAATTATTGATTGAGCCAATGAAAGGCCTCAAAAGTTCAATGCTAATTAGAGCAAAGTCCGCTTGGGTTCCATACTTTTATGCAAATTTTAATATTTTTTACGAATGAAATCAAGTGTCGTTTCCGAATATCCTCAGCCTCCTTACTGTTTAGAGTAGGTTGTAGCACGAGACCGGTTCGGGACGCCCGGTTTTTTCAGGTCCCGATCGGACTGGACTGAAAGTCCGGTCCCGCCAGGAACTGGACTAAATTTACACTCCTAATGATGGAATCATCTGGTGGCAATTTCAATGTCTTAGTGGTTTGTCCTTCGGCAAGTCAAATGTTGTGTCTCGGGTTCGAACCCGCTTGAGTGCAAGCATGTTTATAGAGTCCGTACCCAAAGCCTAAAGTTTTTTGGGTTTTTTGTACAAAAAATTGGACCAAAAGTTTTTTGGTTTTGGGTCAACTTGGAGTAAAACCAAAACCCAAAAAATGACCATTTGGGTCCAAGTTTCCGGTTTCTACTTATTTATCGTTTTCCCTTTACTCACATACCTAATATTCTTAGCCCCAATAATAAAAATATTTTAATTAAAATGCGCGCAAAAAAAGAATAAATACAATAATTTTTGAAATAATTCATCACGTCTTTCCGAAAAAAATTCTCCCTTGAAAAGTCCCGGTAGAAAATCTTGGTCCCGTTTTTTCCCAAAAGTCCCGTGCCACCCTAGTTTAGAGCACGGTTTTCCCCATTCAAGAAAAAATAACAAAGAATTAATTTTGATTCCGCCTTTAACTCGGCGTGTTTCTACCAGGGCTGTTCGAGAGTCTTGGTCTCGGGTTTCAAGTCGAGAAATTTCTCTTTTTTTTGGGTCTTGGCCTCGGGTTTTTAGTCTCGAAAAACGAGACTTTTTTGAAATGCTTTTTTTTGTATATTGGTGCAAATATTTTAACGTGTCAAAATTCGTCGGTGATACGCCATTGTGAATAAATACAAGTAACTCCGGTGCAATCGAATTGAAATATCCTTCATATAATGCACAGTGTCTCATTTTTTCCGCGCGAGCAACGCCGCCCCAAGAACTCCGACGACTGCCGCGCCGCCAAATCCAACGGTCAGAGCCAAGCCGAGCAGTCCATCTCAAAAATAACACTTATTACCAGAGAATGAGAATGGAAGCAGCGCAAGGAGCCAAACAGGGGCTGAGGGGATTCAATTCCCTTTCCTACTCCCCCTTATGTGAGGCCAGAAGAGCGTAGCCAGTTTCAGCCCCCCCCCCCGAAAGACCAGAAGAGCGTAACCCATTCAGCCCCCCCCCCCTGAAAGGCCAGAAGAGCGTAGCCAGTTTCAGCCCCCCCCTGAAAGGCCCGAAGAGCGCACCCCGTTTCATCCTTCTCTCGATTAGCTCCTTCAGATCCAACGCCTGGTGGTTGTCCGACTCGGCCGAAAGGAGCAAGTTGATGTATTCGAGTGCCCGGTCGTACTCCTACAATATGGGATGAGGAAAAATGAAGGGTGTCAGCTGCTTATTTTATGTTTTACTTTGATTCGCGTATGAGCGATTGCCAAATAGTAAACGTAATCACGCTTTGGAATGTCTTCTTCCGACCGCTTCAACAAGCCTAAATATTAAATAATATTGGCAGTAAACACAAAACAGCGAGTTGAGGACTTTAGTAGGAGCGAGTCTCGAAAATGCAATAACCGCTTTTTAAATAGCATGTTGATGGAAATAATTAAAATGGGATAAAATAAGAAAATTGTTGTAAAGATTGACTTTTTTTTTTTAATTAGCTCCCCTGGAAAAAAATTTCTGGGTACGCCTTTGGGGTACAGTTGAGATCGGACTATGTATTTTTCCTACAGGTACAGAGTACAGCTAAAGATTTATAAAAATATTCAAAATCTAAAGACTACACACTGTCATTAATGGTTCCTTTTAGATTAAAACTTTTATCGTTTCCATATCTAAAATTTGGTTTAAAAAATGAAAAAATTGGCCGAAAAGGCGGATACAAACCGTATTAGTATGTAGCAATACATTTGTTTTAAAAACCATCCAAAAATAGAACCCCTGACTAATTATTTTATTCGTCAAGACACCTTCGAGAAGGAAAATGCCGGTGTTAACGTCGTCTTTGGCCGATTTGATCAACGCATGGGCGTAATTGAATACGGCCATGGCACTTGGAGACCCGCGTCGGCTTTGCTCTTCATACGCTTTTCGGAAACGCTTAAATCTTTGGATTAGTAAATTCATTTTTATAAAGAATACATACCTCTAAGTCCGCCGGGTCAATATACTCATCGACAACCGTCGCCACATCCATCATTAAGTTTCTAGTCGAATAAAACGTTTACCGGCTAAAAATCCGTAACCGTAAAAACAGAGTACCCATAAGTTCAAGTGCAATTAAACGAGATCATATACAGATTTTGATGGTCAAATACAGGAGGACACATTTTTTAAACAATTTATTCATGAGGGCGTGCATTTTTCGATTAAAATAAGTTTTTCTTCCTAAGCAGCAGTTTGTGCATCTCGTGACAATCAATTGCAATTTTTTGAGAAGGGAAAGCGAAAATTCAAAAGGTAATGAGAAAAATGCTTGTTGTTTGGCCATCTGTCTAAGATTTTCAAAATTTAAACGAAAATATTAAAAAATTCTATAAATCTTCAAATAAAGGACAAGAAAGGCGTTAGGTGTCGATTTCGACAGTTAACTATTTCACCACCTCATTAACAATCCATATAAATCCCCAAATTTGCTTATTCAGGAAAGCTCTCATATTCAATGAATACTCAGCAGTTGGATGACCTAAATTCCAGCCTGAACGTTCTGTTGAGAACGGTTAAGGAAGATACGAGCGAAGTGTGTTATACTTTACAAAATTTATCAATTCGCTTATTAAGTTCCCTCCGTTTGACCTTCTGGACGAAATCAAACAATGCTTGGAGTTCCTGGCTAACTCGCCGAAAATGTTGGCCAAACAGCGCGCCGAATACATTTCTCTTTCTTGGCCAGCTGACCTCCGCGTTGTGCTCAACAGACTCTTCAGAACTTTTAAAATCCGTCAGCTTTTAAAAAATATACTTTTTCGGAATTATTTAACGTAAATGAAGAGAGGTTTACAATATATATTAAATTCATAGTTAGTTTGTGCTTAAAAGCGTTTGACTCGTACTTTCGGTCTTATTCACTTTGAAAATAAATATTTCAGCAGAGGAATACATCCATTCATGCTACGAACTAAGCAATTGTGCGGCGCAAAGTTTAGGCGCCGATTGGTTGAAGTCGTCGGATGCACAATTTGTGCGTCTGCTGGCCAGTCTTTCGAGCGGCCGTCTTCGAGTTCTATTGGACAAGCCGGAGGATGTTGGTTCTTTTTTCCAAAGATACTAATTAACCTTATAAAGCGTGATAAGCTTATCTCAAAGGCAGAATGCTGCGACGAATAGAATTTTTTGAATTTGGCTTATGCGATTTTCTTCACTTATAACAGATAAACATGGCCCAGCTTATCGCTTGCCTTCAGCTCCAAGAGTACTTTTTTGGTTGTGTGGAGGACGAACAGTGCTGGATGAGTGATGATGAGTTAGGTTCTCTTTGAAATTTTTTCACATTCATTCGAGGATTTCAATCCCTGGAAAGAACTCGGATCTTACGACTAACAACTTCGCAGTTTTCTAAGGTTCTATTTTAAGCGCCACTTTTGTGGCGAAGTGTTGTCAAGAAGCGGCCGCTTTCGTCTTTTCGTACATGGCTATCTGCTCGCGTCAAATGTCGAACATTGGCCTGCACATGGACCTTTTTCTCGTGCTTTACCGTTTCATCTGCGCATTTCTAAGTATCAACGGGAGCGCTATCATTGACGCGACTTTGCTTAAAGAGGGCCTCCCACCTTTGATCGACGTGTGCAGTGAGTTTGTCTTTCGTATTGATGATTTACTAAATAAATTGTTTAGAGTACTGCTTGAGCCAGCGTGATGCCTCCATGTCCTGGTTTCTGCTCGGCAACATTCCCGATTTCGCAGATCCGTTGCCCTCCGATGTGCTTGGCTTGATTATGCAATACGTTGGGCTTGTGCTGAGCAAGCTAAACACAGATAAATTGGCCCTGACTCAGCAGGTTTCCGAATTAGTCGAAAGACTCGTCGACCGGCAGGGATGGTACACGGAGCAAACGCTGACGGATTTAAAGCAGTTGGCCGACATTAGCCACCGACTGGATGCTGGCCAGTTGACCGATTTGGTGCGAAGAATTCGGATGAACCCAAAAACTTGAATAAATATTTTCACATTATTTTGATAAACCTTTTTTGGTCAAATTATGCCACACTATTTTTCTTGAATTTAAGCGTCAATATCTCGTACTCCAGATACAGTAGCACACGGAAAAGCGGTTTGGACTTGGGGCTTGTTTTTTTGGTTTGGAGTAATTTTCATAGGTTTAAGCTTGTTTGTAGTACGGCACCTATGTGTTCCGTACCAGCAAATCTGACTACCACCCATTTACACTACAAAAACAAAATTACGCCCGCGTTCGTAAAATGGCTATAGCTTCGATCAGGGGATGAAAAAAAGGGACCAATCTCGAACTTTATCTGTTTTAAACAAGTTACATTAAATGTATTCGTATCTCTATTGAGAATGACTGTCGTTGCCCGCTCACGTCGAGGTCGATTCTTCCTCCAACTCTTGGATGCGCTTCTTATGACGTTCCACCACGTCGTGATGGTGCTTGGCCTGCTCTTCGTGATGATCCTGCTCGCGTTTGAGCTGCAGCTTTAGCAACTTCAGTTGTTGTTGCTTCTAAAACATTAAATTTCAAAGGGATAATTTGGAGGCTGAGTGCTTACAAGTTTGTTGAAGTATTCTTCCTCACGAGCAGCTTCCATTTTGCCGAGTGCCCCGCCCGCATCGCGCACAGCTCCGCCACTGCCCCCACCCCTTCCCGAGCCGCCTCCCAAATCGCCAAGTTGCGAAGCCATCCAAGAAGTACTAAAATGATCGACGATCAAAAATTCGATTGCATACAAACAAACTGACCTGCTGGAGAAGGAGCGCACAATAATTTTGGTAGAAAACATTCAATCTTTCTTAAATGAAAAGGGCAAAAGGGTTAATACTTTATATAAAAAAAGGTAACCCACATAGACAAAAAGTATTATTGTCAGAAACAAATAAGCAAAGGTAAATTAACTTTTCTTCTATTGGATTGGTAATGTTAAAATTTGAAAAACCGTAACAATGAAATGATTAATCAAAAGGTCAATTTCAACGATCACCGGCTTTCATCATCACTAAACGCATCTTCATGAAGTTGTTTTATTTGTTGTGCCGCTGAATCAAAACGATATTCATCCATTTGTGGTGCCCAAACCAAAACAAGTCGATCGGTGGAGGAGGTGACAAGCTTAAGTTTTAGTAAAACGAATCCTAAATTAAATCTGTACCTGATTATACTCCTTCCGGTAGGCACACGAAAGAACGCTTTGGAAATGACCACGCAAAAATTGAAATTGATCGACTGCACCAGCTGAACCTTTGATGAATACATTTTCATTTACAATTTTCACGACAACGATGTTGTTTGAGTGGGGAATAAACAACCAAACAAAGCGTCCCTCGTCACAAAGTTCAAATTGCACAGGAAAAGTGCTGCGATCACTTTCAGATTCCGGTATCTGAAAAATGAATTGCCAATTTACTGTTTTAATAAATTTGGCGTCTACAGAAAACAGATTCCGAAAGGAAAGCCCTAAGAATTTGTTTGTAAAATCCATTAAAATATAAACCTTAAGACAACAAAGCAGTCGCATTGTTTCAGCCTTCCAGAGACAAACATTTCTGTTGTGTGAGAGAGAGACAATGAAACGACCGTCCGCTGTGCAACGCAAACAGACGATGCGATTTGATTGAGAGAATTTAGCAAAATTCGCAGAGTTTAAGAGTCGCTTTCTGTCTGTTTCAGCTATCGTTTTGCCATGGACGTCATCCTTTGAGGTTATACCGCCGCAAGGGCTTTTCACCCTTTTCAGTTCGTTCTTACTGCTTCTAAATATTAAAAAGTTATTCTAAATTTAAGAGAAATTCGATTTTAGAAGGTCGTTGAAAAAACATAAACAGCGACAAATTAAGTCTATGTAAGTACAATAAAACCACCTAACGTCCCAAAAAGCGATTTCACCGCTGTCACTTCCAGTTGCCAGCACATAATCGCAGGCGCGAACCCACTGAACACTCCAAATTCTTTGTCGTGAACAGCGAATTTGTTGGGCCGAGTTGCCTAACCTGAGCGACAAAAAATGATTAAGTTATGTTAAATTACTAAGTACTCGACGGTCGGTTATGAGAGTGAATTTTTTTATTTGTGGAATTCACGTCCCCCCCCCCCCCCCCATCACTCCTCATTTATGTTTTACCTCGGATCTAACAAATCGACATTAGACGACGATGTGGCGATTGAAATAAGAGAAGAATTGCAATTAGCCGGAACAAACCAGTGGAAGTTAGAGATTGGCTGTTGGAATGCAAATTGCTCCACAGATTTGAGTTGGTCAGCGTCCCAAATCTTGTAAATAGCTTTGAAGGTTTATTTATTAAAAGTGCTTTGTAATTATTTTTTACATTTCTTATGTATCTCTAAATTTTCTCTCACCTTCAAAAATTTGTCTCTTCCCGATGTTGCAAAAATGCTTGAATCAACCGGATACCATTGACATCCGTTCACCATAAATTCATGGTGACTTTTTTTACGAGTTTGGATCACGACATAATTTCTCGGATACCTTTCGGCATTTGGTAGAAAGTTAGAAAATGATTCAAAATCAACGATTGCTACACCACCACGCGCATTGCCGCAGAGTAAACTGAATGATAGGAAACTAAAGAAGTGGACATTTAAAAGATAACACACACACAATCGTTTTTCAGCATTGTCAAACGACATCGCAGAAGTGCCAGCAACAGAGGCATGAGTGCTTAACGGCACAGCGGAGCGCCAACTTTGCTCCAGACTTTCAAGACGTTTATCAATCATGGCAAACTTGGCCGATAAATTAGAAAATCCCCTAAAATCAGTTTCTTTTTTTTTGATTTGGGGTGGTGAACTTACATTTCCCTGTTACGGGAAAATAATGTTATCGAAGGAGTTATTGGAAAATTGATCACCATCTGTTAGCCACTGAAAGGGAAGACAACAAATTAAGGTAGTTTGTTGGAGATGAGGAAGACAACGCATTATGATAGTTTTAGTTACACCAAAAGACCAAAGGTGTAAAATATTACACCCTCATAGTTCGCTGCCCCCAAAATGCCACAGCCAAAAACTAGAAGCGTGGAAAGGGAATTTCTCGGGGTTTTCGAGGGTACAGAATCCGAATCTGACCTCCATTTCGACTGATTTCGGATCAAAATAATGACGAAGTCAAGTGTTGTTGTTAGTCAGAAATATGATCGTGATCGGATTACTCGAGCTTTGATTGTGAGTTGCTTCCCAAAATACAAGCACCCGCCCTTGCCCCACCCCCCCCCACCATTCCACCTCGTTGCTGTTGACCTTCTCCGGGGATCATTTCTGCTGTTTGTTCCACTCTGTTCGTTTCTTTACTCCTCCTCGCCGTCTCTTTCCAAAATGTTCCTTTGCGCATCTCCTGTTTGTTTGACCACTCTCAGTCATTCGTCTACGACCCTCCCTCATCCATTCACTTCCCAACATTTCGTCTATGCTCCCTCTTTTGACCTCACCCCATCCCTTCCCCTCCGTTATTCTCACATCTTCCCCCCCCCCATTTCCCCCCCCCCCCATTTCCCCCCCCCCCCATCTTCCCCCCCCATCTTCCCCCCCCCCCCCATCTTCCCCCCCCCCATCTTCCCCCCTCCCCCATCTTCCCCCCTCCCCCATCTTCCCCCCCCCCCTCCCCCATCTTCCCCCCCCCCCCTTCCCCCATCTTCCCCCCCTTTTACATTTTATGTATCCAGCGCCTTCCAATCCCCCAATTCCTTTCGAAGATGTATTTGTTAAACGATATGAACCCCAATTAATTCGACCAACGCCACTTCAATGCATTCCACAATTGTGCGCACTTCCTTTTGTCCGTCCATTTCTCAGTTCCATTCCATTCCATACAACACAATCACACATTAATAAATCGATCTTCTTGGTGTTGAAGGAAAGAGCAATCCAAGCAATCATCGCCGCCATCACACTCACTATCAGACAATAAGCGATTATAGCTTTCACAAGGATCTTTAAAATGCGTTCGTCGTCTCCGGAAACTGACGGAAATATGATAAATGGGTCTTCATGTGATTCTCTACAAAAACAGATTGGAGGTGGATTTTGGAAAGAGTGGCGCACCGTTGAGGACGAAACCTTGGAAAAAATAGCCACCAAGGAAGACGGGGGAAGAGGTACTGCTTGGGGGGGGGGGTGATCTACACCGACTCATCCGTCGACAGAAGAGAACTCTTCTTCATCCTCTGCGGGTACGAACACTGCCACACGCTTCATCCCCAACGACCGATCAATTATGTCGGCGCCAAAAGAGACGTCGGACGGTGTGATTTGTGCCGACCCTTCCGGCGGCTCTCCCCCTCCTCCGAACTTTCTTCAATTCGTCCCGTCCCCGTCGTCATCCAGCAGACCCTCCTCCTCTCCAAAGAGCATTAACACCCCTTCAGAATCTGATGACCAAGTGCCCTCTTCCAACTTGGCTTCCTCTGCCTCATCGGGACGGTCAACTGTGGCATTGTCTCGAAATGAGCTTAAAAATCTGCGCTTCTTCATCAAAGTGAAGCTATAATCTTTTCTCTGAAGCGATATTCTTTTCAGGCCATCGATAAGTCCAAATTGGCAACTCCAATTGCGCTTGAAGACAAACTGAAAGTTCTGAGCTGGTTGGGAGGCTCAGTGGGCAATGATGCGGGGCGGGAAAAGGTGAGAATGAGAATAATGAACGTTCGTTCCGATTAATCCCCCGGTCATCGCCCCCCCCCCACCCCCACCCCATCGCTCGCTAATCTGCACATTTCAAGTCAATTTTTAACCGAATGGCCTTTGATGATTGTCCGTCTTCGGCAGAGGTTCTCAGGGGAAACCCATCCAACAGCAATTGCCAGTGACCGAAGAGGGCTGCTACATATATATCAGCAGAAAGAGGCTTCTCCTCTGCTGATCCCCCCCCCCCCTCCCTCCCTCCCCCCCCCCCCCCCCCCCCCCCCCTCCCCCCCCCCCCCGCCGCCGCCTCCTCGGCCATCCAATTTCTCCTCAGACAAATTCCTTCCCAACATCCGTCGCCTCTCCATCCCTTCCTCCACATTTTGTCTTCTTTTATTGCTGGCATTATTGCCAAGACCATTTCATTCCACCGGCAAAAACCCTTAAAAATTCGTCGCAAATCCGACCCCGCTTTTGTGCGGCGCAATGCCCACCAATTTACCAATGCCAGCCCCCCAATTTTCACTATTGGGAGTAGCAACAGCAACGAAATTGCTGCACAATTAATTCGAAAATGGTCGACAAAGTCGAACTCCAATGGGACGGAGCTGATTCGAACGCTAAGGGAACAGTTTGGGGGACGGAGTGCGGGGAGTATCGCCAGCAGATGGAATTGTGGCAGGTCCGATGTTTTTTTTGGAAGAGTTTTTGGTGTGAGATGAAAGTGGGAAGTGATATTGAGGCAGTGCTGTTAAGGGTAAATACCCAACTCGCTACTTTGTCCCGACTCGCTACCCCCTTTTTACTTGTTCAAAAACCGTTTAAGACATTTTTACAATTAAAAATGCATGTATTTCATCTCCTCGATGAGACAAAACGAACGGTACCATGTTTAGGCTGGAGTAACAACCATGAGCTGAGTTATAGAGGCTTAAAAAAAGTAGCGAGTCGGGACAAAGTAGCGAGTTGAGGTTCGTCCGCTGTCATGCCGGGTTATGTTCATGTTTTAAATGGGTTCGAAGGGTTTGGGATTTTGCCAATTTCCGGGGGTCGAAAGTTCTTTCTGCTCCCCAACCCCAACCCCCTCCTCCCCTCCCCCCCCCCCCCTTCCCAACCCTTCCATTGTCTTCCATCAGACAGAAATCGATTTCCCTCCTTACGGATGGCGACAAATGGCCAGAAACCTTTTCTTTGGCCTGCTGGCCATGGCTTTAGGAGGAACCAATCAGTTCGGAAGAAGCGCCTGTTTATCTGTGACAATAATGGGGAGGGAATTCCATACATTCCACAGCTAAAATAAACGGAATTGGAATGAATGGACAGCAGTCACTTTTGAGAGGAGGGGGGGGGGATTAATTGCAAATGCAAAATTGGAGGGGGGTGGGGATTAATTGCAAATGCAAAATTGGAATTTTATCATTAATTTGTAAGATAACGAGTCGCGCTGAGAATAAAAGTCTCAGAGTAAATAAATGAATGGGTCACTCAATCGCCGCGGAAGAAAGGGAAGGTCGCGTCTCTGGTTGTACTCAATATTTCAGAAGTGCTTCTTCCTCCTCCTCTCGCCCTCACTTGGCTTTTCTCGTCCAGCAGTCCGACTCGGCCATCGGCTCCTCTCTGAGTGGTTCTTGCTCCTTTCTGCCCCCGCCTCCGCCTTATCGGCCCCTGCGCTGTTCGTCCGGCAGTGAAGGGGCCATTTCGACCATCGATGGTTCGGTTTCTGTGTACCGTCACCAGCAAACCGTTGGGGCAATAATTAATTCAAATGGTGGCAATTTTGGTGGAGAAGGGAAACTTCAGCCGATGATGGTCGGACGAGCTAAGGATTTCACCTCACTGCTTGGATTTGATTATATCGTTCCGGTGATGAGGGACTGTGAAAAGGAAAAGGACAAGGACAATCGGGGCAGGACGGAAACGGAGGAAGAAGGGCCAAAGGGGCAAAGTGATCAGAAAAATGAAAAAGTGGGAGGAGGAAGAAGAAGCCGAGATTATCAGAGTTTGAGGACTGCCAGCAGCGCGACGATGGAGAATGTGCTGTCGGAAGGTGGGGGAGGAGCACAGCAGCACAAAGAAGCAGCAACAATGACGGCGGGTTGTGGTGCACAACCAGCAAGTCCGGTCAGCTAACAGGGAATGCAGATTGGATTTGGCCCGGGTGGGCCACAAAGAGGGGGGGGAGGCAATTTCCCCTCCGGGGAGGAAGGCGTGGGAAGAGGAGGAGAAGGAGAGAGAAGGGAAACATTCATTTTGGCGCGGGAAGAAGATGAGGACGGATTGGATGGTCCTTTTGGAATTTATGGAGGAGCGGAGCCATGTTAGCCAATTTTAGCCCGCAATTAGTCACTCTCTCGGTGGACTCAACTCATTCTCCCATTATTTGCGAGAGTTAATCCCTTTCAGCGGTTCCCTCGACAGTTCACTCACATCCATCACAACATCCCCGTCCCGTTATGGTTGGTTCTTCCAGCTTCAGCTTCGTCCCCCTCCCCCCCAATTTTTCCACAACAATTTGTTCATTACTCTCGCCCTCCTTCCATTCGATGCCCCCCACCCCCTCTTTATGCTGCCTCCCCCCCCTGTGGTTGCAACTCAATTTCCATCCATCCAGAAAGGAGGAAATGCGTGTCCTTTCTCTCGTCATCCATCCCATCCTCTATAGATCGTCCCCAGTCGGATGCATCTTCCCGGGGCATTTTGCCAATTTGGTGGGCCAAATGGACTCCGTATGGGACCTTTTCCTTTTCTCTTCCTGCCGAAGGGAATTGTTTCGGCAATGGGCGGGCAGCCGGTAGGCCCCACCCGACTCAAATTAGTGCAACCCCCGCCCGACACAGATAGGTTACAGCCGGATGAACGAGGCAAAAGGGACGGACGGAAGGGTTAATAATCAGAGGGGGGGGGGGCTTGAGTAGAAGACCAACCCATCAACCTCAAAGGTGCGGAACCACGTTGGTCATCTGCTGTTGTCTAAAAATACTCTTCAAAGAACTCATTCTCTTTCAGAGTCCCTCCCCGTCGATGTCCGCTTCGTGCTCGGACTTCCCGGAATCCCAAGAACGCCTTCAACGTCTTCAAATGACTCGAGACAGGTTCCATTCCCATTCGATGTCCTTTGTTTGGTCTCTTATTTTCTTTTCTCAGTTTGTCTTTCCAAGTGGCCGTCCTCTCCCGTCAGGTCGCTCTGCAACGGGAAAAGATTCGGGACTTAGAGGAGTCCTTGGGCGGAACGTCGAGTCCGAAGCAGCACATCCGAGGAGCTGGCCAATCCCAGCAGAAGGAAATTGGACAACAATTGGACGAATTGCGTCACAAATATTTGGCCTTGGAAAGGGAGAAGACGGAAGCGGAACGATTTCTGATTATGTCAAATGTTAGGGCTGAGGGAGGGGCTAATAAGGACAATAAACGAACTAATCACTCCCAACAGATCGAAGTCGATCGAGTCTCCCAACACTCTCCGGAACGGAAGGACACGAAAAGTGCGTTTCCTCCCGCACTTCGGCCCCCTCCCCAACGAAAGAATTTAGTTATTTGTTTTTAGTTGACGAATTGGAAAAACTTCAAATGGCGGTCCGAAGTCTGATGGCGGACAACGAGCAAAAAGTGAGATGGGAAACGATCGGAGGGTGGCACTGATCAGAGGGTGGCACTGATCAGATGATCAGAGGCTGGCACTAATCAGATGATCAGAGGGTGGCACTGATCAGATGTTCAGAGGGGGGCACTGATCAGATGATCAGAGGGTGGCACTGATTAGATGATCAGAGGGTTGCACTGATTAGTTTTTTTTCTCCTCAGAACTCGCTGATCCAAACGCTGCAGAATGCTCTCGAGGAGCAGCAGCGCCGAATGTTGGGGGCCAACCTCTACCAGCAGCAGAACGGAGTCCCTTCCCACCAATTGGATATCAACGAGCAAATCCGACGCATTTTGCTTTTGGTTGGTTTGGTTGGCCCTTTCTTTTTCTTTTTTCGAGAATTCGCTTCTGTGTCAAGAACCGGATGAGTCAATCTTTCGAATATATTCGCCCAAATGCCTTCAGGACGACCTCTCATTGGACGGCTCCGATCAGTCGATGATGGCCCATTCTTCATCTTTCCCGGCTGGACTCTGTGGCCAGTCCCTTCGTTCCTCCCCTCGTCGGAGTCCACAACCGGCACCCGCCTCCGGACCCGCGCCTGCCCGGCAGCACTTTCCCACCTCGACCTCCTTCTCGTCGTCGCTGTCACATCTGAAGACAACGGGGATGATTCCCCCTCCGCCTCTGTGGAGGGTCTCTTCACCACCGCCCACCATTCCCCCACATCGTTTTGTTGAGGAGCCGCCCACTCATCTTCCGCAGTTGGAACAGCCCTCGACTTCAAGCAGGTCGACCATCCTTCTCGTCCAAAACAATTAATCATTTTTTTAGCGGCCGGACACCGGCTTCCCCGTTGGCCCGTCAGCTGGCAGCAGAGTTGGATGAGTTGCGCCAGTCAGGAATGGGTGCACTGCTCCGTCAGCCTTACTCCAGCGCCAGTTTGCCCCGCTCCATCCATTCCAAGGTGGGCATTTACAAAGAGCTCTTAACCTTGATCCAAAACCTTTTGATTCGTTAGTCAAATTCCTTCGGCACCTGTGCAACCAATCGACTTCGCCAGGGTGAGTGTCCCCCCGTGAGTCCGACAGCCTCGGCGAAGGAGGACGGCAAAAGACAAAGTGGGGGGAGAGGGGGCGTTGGCATTGGCACTCCCTTCTGGGCGGATTGGGTGCGCCGAAGGGTCTTTGGACCATCCCCGAAGGGGCCACCAAAGCAAAGGGCCCATTCGACGCCCAACCTGGCGCCCTCTCGGGAAGAGAGTGAGTCCCGTACGCAAATTGCGCGGGTTTTTGTACTTTTTTGGCATTTATTTTGCTTTCGCTCCATTCAAAAACAACTTTTATGTTAATTACCTAAGTTTATGGTGGAGGGCTGGCTGGGTGAAGGTTAATTGGGATGGAGAGGACTTTTGTTTGGCATATTGATGATAATGACGGCCTCTGCTGGTGATTGGCATTTGTTGCTTTTGGACTTTTCCTTATTCGAATTGCCGTCATTCCCTCCCGCCTTAGCAGTCGAGAGTGACGATGAGTTAGCGTCTGCCCGAGGCAGTGTCCCCAACTCCCAAACTTTGGACGGCCATCTGTCTGCCAAACGGCTGAAGAGGGGCCGACGTGCCCGTTCGACCCTCCGCTCTTTCTTGGGCCGGTTCACCCACCGGGGCAATTCTCTACAGGACGTTCGACCTTCTCCGCGGTTAGCCCTTCTTTCCGCTCTCTTTATTTAGAAGCCCTGAACGTTTTGGACCGAATAATACTCAAAAACAGTTTTTTAATTTTTTAAAAATTTTGAAAGTTTAAGTAGAAAATATATAGAAGTTTAATACAAAACCCACCAAAGTTTAGTTGCGCTCCGCTTAGTCTGCCACCGGCCCTCCCTCCCCACGGCGGTCCTTCGCCATGCTTTAGTGTTCGTCCACCAATCAGCCAATTTGTGGACTGGGACTGTGCCCATTGTTCTCGTTGGCTGACAGAGGTTGGCTTTGGCGATGCTCTCGTGGGCGCTGTTCGGAGTGGGCGCCATCTGCTGAGCATGCCCGAAGCGGACTTTGAGATGGAGTTGGGCGTCAGAAGCGCACTCCAGCGGAAGCGGCTCAAGTGCATGTTGGACAGAATTGAACGGAACTCGGAGACGGAGGCGGCGGACAAAATGGACACCAACATGGTCAGTCGGGCATAAACAGGCTGCTGGAAGCGTACTTTTGTCCATCCAGGTCATGCTGTGGCTTGATCAGATCGGATTGCCCCAACTAAGAGACTCTTTTGCGGAAAATCGTGTCAACGGACATGTGGGAATGCAGCCTTTTGGTGGAGTACATTGATTTGGCCCTTAACCCCTTCAGCTGCTGTTAGTGCTGTCAATGCAGGATCTGATGGAGTTGGGCATCCAATCGGCACTCAACCACGCCTCACTCGCCCGTGCCATCCAGTTCCTTCGCTCCGTCGACTTCCATCTTCACCGACTCGAGAAGCACTTTAGTTCAGTCAGTCCAGCGATCAATTGACCTTTTCCGGAACGCCTAACCGCCGACTTTCAAATTAGGAACTTCTTTCGCATTGTCCAATCCCCGCCCAAGTGGAACGCTGGAGCCATTGCTGCGTTGTGGAATGGCTTCGGAGTGAGGATTTGGACGAGTTCACGCGTCAGTTTATGCCCTGTGGGTGACCACAGCGAATTTACCGTTTAATTCAGCAAATTTGGCCTTCTCTGGCCTTCACGGCGCTCTGATGGTTTACGAGCCCACATTCACGGCAGAATCTTTGGCCGAAATGCTCCAAATCTCTCCGACCAAAACTTTGATCCGTCGGCATCTGAGTACGCAGTTCAATTCAGTACTCGGCCAGCAGGTGGTCATCTGGGACGTATTAGACTTTAACCAATAACTAGGGCCGAGATTTATATAGACTAAAACGTCAAATATGGACCAAAAACCCACCAAAATATGCTAAAAAACTTGCGAAAACTGACAAAATCCAGTCAATTTAGGCGTAAACCTTCAAAATTCGTCATTCTTTATTAATTTTCCTTTTACAGTTGTAAATATAATAATTTTCACATGGTTTGGAAAATTCTATAAAAATATAAATAAAAAAAATTTAGCTTCGATCTTTGGGGGGTGGATTTTGGTCCAAGAAAAAGTCATTTTTTAGGGGTGAATTTTTAGTTTGAAAAAATTTTTAAATTTTAAGGGTTCGTTTTTTGTTTTGCATTTTCTTAAAAATTTTAGGAAAAAGTGCCTAAAATATTGAATTTCTTCAAGAAATTTTCGGAAAAAGGTGAAAATTGGATTAATTATGGAAAAATGGCAAAATATGGATTTATTCTAAAAGCCAAAATATGGATTATATTGACTAAAAAGTCGCTCTAATTCTAAAATTTTTCGAAATGAATGCTATTTCCGGGCTTCATTGAAAATCTCGTCCCTACCAATAAATAACTTCTTCAGATAGTCGGGAATAAAAGAGAGACTGTTTCTCAGCCGATGGTCGTTCATTTGACTCCAGGGCTGAGAATACGGGTAAGATTAAAGAATATCATTAGATTGTTAATAAAGAATTCTGCGACATTTTTGCTTTTTTGTTTGGGGGGGAGAGGGGTTTTAGGAGTCCCCGTTTTCGCTAGGAATAATTTAAGTTTTTTAGCTCAAAAAAGATTTTAAAACAAAAATTCGTTTCAAAAATTTGAAAAGTAAGGACAAAATAAGGGCAAAGAGCTGAAATAAGGACAGATGGAAGCCAGCCAGGCTTCTGGATGGAGGGGCATGAATGATGAAAGGGATGATCTCTAATTGAATAATCGGATTAACCTTTTTCAGTTAGCTAAGGGGGGCTTCTCGTTGGGTCGAAAGAAGTCCAAGTCGGATATATTCGTGGAGCCTGAAGTGCGGGTTTGTCCGGAGGTGTGGAAAGGCGGGCTCAATGACGAATAATCGGGCAACCGAATTTAGCATCTGCCGGAGGTGACGCTAAATGGAGGGGGCAGAGAGGAAATGAGCGAAGTTTAATGGGGGGGGGGGGGGGGGGACGGGGAAGGAATGTGACGCAATAACGGCCATTTTGAGGCGATGACCTCCACTCATTCCATCTGTTAAGCGATTGTAATTAGTCTTTCCAGCCAACTCTTTTGTTTTATTTTAAATTTGCTCATAATGTTCAAATTTATTAATTAGCATTTTTATATTGTCATAAATAGAGATAATAAATATTGCTATCACATGCACAATAATTCGTATGGACAAAACAAACTTTCCAAATTTCCATCCATCACTCTGCCGCCGATTGGGCGGGAGGCGGCGGGGGGGGGCGTCATCCATCCGATTATTCGCCCGTTGATCAACCGAATTCCATTCGCACGTTGTCCAATGACATGTGAGGCATGGACAGCGAGAAAGAGAGAGAAGTGCATGTTTTTCATTTTGTTTGACTGATAGGAATGATCGGAAGTGAATGATTTTTTTGGGGGGAGGGGGGGGGGGGGGGGGGGGGGGGGGAGCGTGAGCTGTGATCAAAAAAGGACGAAAGGGCACAAATCAGTGAGACAAACAAACAAACTCCCCCCCCCAGCCATCCATCATCATCTGATCACCTTCCAGCAATCAGCCGCCGTTTTGCTTTCTTTGGATTTTAATTTAATAGTATTTGCCCCAAAATAATTTCGTCGAAAAATGTAAAATTTCACACGCAAGGAGAGGCGGTGTGGAAGGTGCGACGATAGGGGAAGGAATTTCAACGCAAATGCTGGTCTATAAATGGGAGCAATCAATTGCGAAGCGGGGGGGGGGGGAAGGGGGTGAATGGCGGAAGGGTTGGATTGATTGGGTTTAATGATCGGGGGGATAAATAAATCTAAAATAGAAAATTTGTTGTTGTTAAACAACAAACATTTAAAGCACTTGCCAACCCGCAATTGACCCAAACTCGACGATTTAACCTTTTCTGATGCCCACGTGTTCTTTTTCCGGCCCCAGCCCTCGGCGGACAGCGTACAAATAACCACAAACCAAATACGAAATGAATTAATTGAACGATGGGACGGGGGGGAAAGCGGGGGGGGGGGGGACGGGGGGGGCGGGGGGGGGCGAATCATTTCCATTCATTTTCAATGGAAAAATTCGCCAAGCGACAACAAAAATAACTTTGACGTAGAAAGGCAAAAGCTCAGTATGGGAAAACGACCAATGCCTAGAATAAGCACAATTTTGACACGATTTAATTTGGTTGGAGTCCGTCGTTTGAGCAAAAAGATTGTTGCCAGCCACAATTGCCGCCGCTTCTCGACAGAGCACTAAACACAAAACATTAAAGCAATTAATTAAACTTTCATAGCCTAAAAATGTCTCCTGCACAATTCCCGGCTCGTCCTGCAGCCGCTCCAATTGCCTCTTTCAATTGAAATAAACAATCCGGGGATCGGCGGGAGAGTGATGGGAGAAGGGGTCGGAAGGTTTTTGACGAGTTCTGTTCATTCCTTCCTTTCTGGTCAGCATGATGCAATTTCCCACCCGTCCACACCATCCATCATCCATCTTCTTCTAATTTCGTTGAATTCCCCCCCCCCCTCTCCCCCCCCCCCCCGCCGATGTCATCATCCTCATCAATCCGTCGCCAATTTCGTCGCCACGTGCAGTCTCCGCCTTGTCCGTTCCCATCGTCGAAAGAGCCGTTTGTTTCGACGAGGTGAGCCAAAAGTGGAGGCATTCGTTGGGGGCGGGCCAAAGGACCCAATAAAAGCGGAACGATTGCCAGCGGATGATCAGATTCAGCGTTCAGTTCAGTCAGTCCAATTCCAAGCAGCTTTCCATTCCAGACCAGAGCTTATCGACTCGATGGAAATTCTGCCCCCCCCCCCATTTTTGCACATTTCCCCCCATTTGCCACAATTTTTGCTCCTTCTCATTTTGTTGATTACTGCCCCAACCGCTCTAATCCCAGCCCCTTTTAGCATTCATCCGCCATCATCCACTCACTCCCCTCAATAACTGACGCAAATTCATCCCCTAATGGTTGTCACGTCTCCACCCATCGCCCTGGCCCAACATTCTCCCCGTCGCCAACAACGCGCCCTCCCCAAAGCGTCGGCTCTGGAGAATCGCTGCTATTCCGCGATGGCGGCCCCAATAAAAACACCGAAAAAGGCAAAAATGGTACGAATTAGCTGCGGCTTTTAACTTTGAAATGAAAAAGGACTTTTTTTAGCATTTAAATGCGCCAAAACGACATCAAATCAATGAGCATTCCGAGTGGACTACGCTGCGCTCTTCAAAACATTCTCGTGACACAGTGAATCCGATCCGTCGTGTCACCGATTCGCTGTCCGTCGCTCCTAACCCGGACAAAAGACCAATCCAACTGAACTTGGGCGACCCCACCTTGACCGGGTGCCTGCCCCCCTCCGAGTCGGTTGTAGCAGCCCTTCGGGACGCAATCGATTCGCATCGCTTCGACGGGTACGGACCTGCGGTTGGAATGCAAACTGCCAGAGAAGCAGTCGCGGAGGCAAGCTCACACTGACTTAAAGCCTTCTTCAAGGGAAATTTTGCATCTTTCAGTTCTTCTCAAGCCGCGAGGCGCCAATCTCCGCAGACGATGTTGTGTTGGCCAGCGGTTGTTCGCATGCCCTTGAAATGGCCATTGTGGCAATCGCTGACCCTGGCCAAAACGTGCTGGTGCCTTGCCCTGGTTTCCCACTTTATTCCACTCTGTGCCAGCCGAATGGCATCAAAACGAGACAGTACCGGCTGAAGATGGAGGAGGATGGACTGATCGATCTGCAACATCTGGAGAGTCTTATCGACGATCAGACTCGTGCCATCATTGTCAACAATCCGTCCAACCCGACCGGTGTCGTGTTTCCCCGAGAACATCTGGAACAGATTCTGAGACTGGCGCAAAAATACAAGGTGAATTCAGTTTTATTAACAATTAATCACTTATTCGATGGTTCAGCTGCCGATCATTGCCGATGAGATTTACGGGGACCTCACTTACGCGGAGGGGGCCAAGTTCCACGCATTGGCCACATTGTCTCCGCGAGTGCCCATCATCACTTGTGACGGAATCGGCAAACGCTATTTGGTTCCCGGTTGGCGGCTTGGCTGGCTGATCGTGCACAATCGCTTTGGTGTACTTTCCGACGTCAAAGCCGGCATTGTGTCGCTCAGTCAGAAGATCGTGGGGCCATGTGCGCTCATCCAGGGAGCATTGCCCCGAATCCTTCGCGACACTCCGCAATCTTTCTTCGACAACATTAAAAACTTGCTATCGCAAAATGCTCAAATTGTCTATGATATTCTGGCTCGAGTACCGGGATTGAAGCCGCTACGGCCACAAGGAGCAATGTACATGATGGTCGGGTTCGACCCCGAACTGTACGGGGACGAGACAAGCTTTGTCCAGAGTTTGATATCGGAAGAGAGGTACGTACGCATTGGCGTTGTGTTATCCGTTACTTACGACCCTTCCCTCTTCAGCGTGTACTGCTTGCCCGGCTCGGCATTCTCACTGCCCAATTGGTTCCGTCTGGTGCTGGCGTTCCCCGAGGAAACGACCAGGGAGGCATGCGAGCGGATTTCTGCCTTCTGCACACGCCGCTTGCGCCCGTGCAGAAAGCAGCTGGCGTTGTGGGGAAGTGTGCCGGACGAGGAGGACGGGGGAGGCTCGGAGGGGGCAGAAAGAACGGCAGAGAGCACCAGCGACGAGGACGAAACATGAGGCCGAAGTGATCGAATCAGCCCAATCCTCGCAAAATAATCTCATCTCGCCTTTTTTGACGTCGCTCTCCCCACAGCCGTTTGCCCAGCATATTTATTTTCATATATTTTCCAATGGTTTTTTATACATTCCTTTTCCGAGCTTTTGGCTATTTGACCCCCATATTCGCAAATGTCCTCTTTTCTTTTTTTGCATTTAAAACAGAGGGAATTTCATTTTAAATTGTTCAAGAATTGTATAAATCAACTAACTTTTCCCTATCGGTTTTTTTAATGGTACTGAAATGACCCTTTTACACTGGGACTCAATTAGCCAATGTTCAAATGGCGTCAGATCAAAAAATATTATTTTATTCGTGATCAGCACCCTTAATTACCCCTAAAAAAATATTAAAAAATTTTTTGAGGGGGGGGGGGTGACAAAACGGAAAAGTACCAAAAATTTTAAAACTTTGAACTTATCTTTTGGGTGCTGAAAAAGGGATGCCGCGAGCGTAAGTGACCGGAATCAGTGCGCACGAAATTTTTAATTTTAATACCGAGAAATTCATAATAAAATAACAAACGGTAAATATGGATCCATAGAGCCCAGGCTCAAAACCACTTTAGGTAAAATTTTGGAATACAGTGTACCTCGCCAAATTGGACGAATGTTTGAAAAATTTTAGAATTAGAGCGACTTTTTAGTCCATATAAATCAGGGCTGCGATATGTCCTTGAATGGTAAGGACAGTCCTTGAAAATGGACCCTCGATCTTAAGATTAAAAATGTCCTTATTTTCAAAAATGCCCTTTAAAATTTGAAGAAGAATAAAGCGTTTTTGTTTTAATAAAACCTAAATTTTGAGCGTCCCTGAATTTGGCCTTTTCTGTTATGTCCTTAAAAATCAACATGTCGTCCTTGGAAATTGTCTTTGCCAGATCGCAGCCCTGATATAAATCCATATTTTGGCTTTTTTAAGAATAAATCCATATTTTGGCCTTTTTGGGCCCTCTCAGAGCTGAACAAGAAGCTGCAAAAAGTTTCCAGCGGAAACCATTTTGAAGAAAGTTATAGCCCCTCAAAGTTGACAAACCCATCAAAATTTGTGGAAAATATTTTTTATTCTAAAAATTGTTAGAATAAATTTTTTTTTATCATAAAAAACTGTTATCGGCATCGCCGATCACCTACAAAAGCCCTTAATAAAACGGCTACAATTTTCATTTTCTAATAGTTTTCTGAACCTAAAATTAAATTTTTGGAAAAACTCTCAAGTCAGACTCGGAATCTGGATTTCAAAAATGTCCGGAAAATTTTAAAATTTTATTTGATTTTTTAAAATTTTTTAAGTCCTTTTTTCGCTCTTCCGCGATGCATTTTTTGGGTCATTTTTCTTTAAAATTCTATCAAAAATTTAAAATTTTCTCGGCGGCGCCTATCGGCACCGCCGACCCTCCCTCCCCATTCAAACTGATCCAAAACCTATTGAAAATCTTGCCACCGACCAAGAACTGGTCGAAATGCCAATTTTCTTGAACCGCAATCTCCCAATACTCAATTATAAACATTTGATAAAGCCAAGATTTCCAAAATAAACGATTTATTGTTGAAAAGTTAATTAAAAAAATTTTGGTACCGAAAACCGAAAAAGTACCGAGAATTTTTTTCGGTACTTTACCGAAAAGTACCGACCGAACCCTGGCCGGTCTCTAGTTAAAAGGATTCCACAAATTTTGATGGGTTTGTCAACTTTGAGGGCTATAATACTACCATTTTTAAGCTGCGGCAACAACTATGAGCTGAGAGATACAGCTTCTCAAAGTATGAGCCAAACTCTCACCCCCCCCCCCCCCCCCCCCTCCCTCTCGTCAATTATTTCCTTCCTTCTTGTTTCTCTCTCTCCTCTATTCGCATGTTTGAGCTTTCTTTCTCTCGCCGAGTCCTCACGTTCCCAATCGATTGTCCACGTCATCTGTCCGTTCTCCGTCATTCCCTCCCACTTCCCCTCTTCCTCCTCTACGCTTTGTGTGTGCAGTTAGAGTCGGAGAGAGAGAGAAAAAGTGGTTGGGCGGGCATTGCGCTAATTCTCCTGGCAACGCGCAGCCCCCGTCAAATGCCGTCAAAGATTATACTCATATTTCTTTCACTTTCATTGGCTCATATGGCATTTTCTCCTTTTTCATTGCCATTTTGCTTATTTGTTAATGCGTAGTCGGACACTTTTATAATATTTGTTTCTCACTTTACTCGCACTGTTACCTTTATTAGTTTAAAGCAGGGCTGCCATCGAAAATGTTTAAAAATAAGGACAGTGGAGGTCAAAAATAAGATTTTGGTGGCAAAAATAAGGACACTTTACAAAATGTTCAAAAATGCAGCGAATCTATTATTTTCCATATTTCTCGACGCCAGCAATTTTCCTCAAAATTTGGGGGTTGGAAATTGCTCCCGTGGATTTTAGAAAATTTTGCTGATTTACGATTTTCAAAAAATTTTGCAACCAACATTTAAAAAATGCGGACTTTTTTTTGAAGTTTTTTTGGTTCTGGGAGGGGGTCGGCGGTGCCGATAGGCGCCGCCGAGAAAATTTTTAAAATTTCGACTCAATTTGGTGAGAAAATTGGTCCAATTCGCTTCGAAATTTTCTCATTTTGAATTTGGATCAAAATATTATTAAAATCTTCACAAAATTTGCAAAATAAGGATAAAATAAGGACAGAGGCCTCAAATAAGGACAAATCTTACAAATAAGGACATTTTTAATTTGTAAGATTAGGACCCTCCAAATAAGGACAAATCTTATAAATAAGGACAAATGGCAGCTCTGGTTTAAAGCCCAAGATTCAAGATCGGATCGTAAATCTAAATTAATGGCTTCTTCGGAAAGCGTTTGTTTGGTCGCGCGTGCCATCCCATTGAGGACTTCGGTCGAGGTATTTGTCCCATTCCTTTCCGTTCCATTCTCATTCGATCAGAACGATGCAATTGGAGTAGCTGATTCCTTGGCTGCTCATCTGGATGCGCTTTCCTTGGGCTTAAAACAAAATAAAAATGGAACAGACAAAAAAGCGGTGGGTGAGCGTAAAAAAATGCGTGAGGAGGCAAACATTTCGCCGGCTGATCACTTGGCACTCCAATCCTTTCGTTCTTCGGCATTGGCGCGAAAGACAAACACAACGGCGAGATTAACTCGCGATTGCCGAAAGCTGTTCACGGATTTGATGATGGGAGATGATGAGGAAAAGCAGCCAAAAACAGAAGAGAATGAAGCAAAGCCGAAGGGAGTTGGAGTTGTGAAGGAAGTACAACAAGCGAATAGGGAGGAGAAGGAGGCACACGGAAAGGGACGAGAGCGGCCGGCGGGTGGGGAGAAGGGCGAGGAAAGTGTTGAACTGCTTGCCCGGGGGCCGATCAGGGTGCCGCCAATGATGGCCCGGTAAGATTTCTCGTGGAGGCAAAGCGATTACTCATTAAACTCCAGCGGTGGTTCGTCTGTGTACCACCCCTATTCTTCCGTTTCCGCCCACCCAAATGTGCTCACAGCTCCAAATGATCTCGCGTTCCCTTCCGTGTCCTTCAACGCGACCGCTCTCCAATCGACAGTTTTTGATCAGAGCAGCTACAACTCGATGGCGTCTGTTGGCTACGGTTACAGCTATGATTGCGGTTTGCCGAGCAATTGGAGTTGCGGTGGAGGGAGTGCCGGACGGGATTCGCTGTTTTCTTCGCCGAGCAGCACCCCCGACACGGCGTTGGTGATGTCCCCGGGTGATCGGGGCGAAAAGGTTAGTCGGATTGAGTGGAGGTCAAAAAGAACGTGCCGTTGAAGAGTGAATTGCCGGACGACCTTTCTGACTTTATCCTGGAGTATTCGCGTCGTTACTCGCCCACTCTTTCGCGGAAGTATTCACTTGGGTCACAGGGCGCTGCCGGGGAAAGTCCCCAGTCGAATGCGTCGTCCGAGGAGGACCAGCTTTGCTTGTCGAGTGGCAACTCACCGCTCTGTGCTCCCCAGAGGCATTGTTTTGATCTTTTTATTTCGAGTCCGAATTCCCATCCCCCACCTTTGAAGTTCGCCGGCAGCGCCTCGCGGCGCAATTGCAAATGTCAAACATTCTCCGCCGTTCGGTGGGACCTCCGGCAAATTAAATGGCGTTCTTCCGATTGTATCCTCGAGGGACGAAAGGGCAAGGCCGTCAAAGGAACGTCTGAGGGCGATGATCCGCAGCGAAGACATGGACGATGCTTGGGCGTGGACTTGCAAATGCATTCAGGTGGAAGCTGGAAGCAGTGAGGGGGGGGGGGGTCTCGACTATATGTCCTTTTGGGTCAAGACTGACATGGACGCAAAACAAATTTCTGTTCAGCGTCACCCAATGGCACTGAACTTTCAAGACGGGGATGGGGACACGCTTCTGCACATCGTCACGGCACATTTGGACTACGGAAAAATATACGCCCTTGTCGAGCAGATGCTCAAATCGGAAGTGTCGCCACAGAAACCGTTGCTGTTTGATGTGCCAAATCGAATGCGCGAGACTCCATATAAGTTTTTATCTGCCAACGAAAACAATTCAAATTACTGGAGGGTGAATGGGAGTGGGGTTCAGAGATTATTAAGGAATATAAAATTTTTGGCACTGTTTTTGAGAGATTATTCAAAACATAATGCCACCAACCCAAATTTCTTCTCAATGCGTTCCCCATTTTACTGATGGTCGCCGTACAAAAGGGAAAGGCTGAACTGGTCGACTACCTTTTGGAGGTGGGCGGGCACCGCGTGCTCCATTTTTAGAGTCTTTTAACCTTCTCTCCAGGCCGGAGCATTGCCCAACACCCAGAGCGGCCGTCTCCAGCGAGATACGCCTCTGCACTATGCTGCTGCACATGGACTGGTCGGAGTTTGGGGGGGGGGGTGGGGTTAGAGTCCTTCACTTCCTTAGATTGGTTCTCGAGTTTCATTCTAAATCTTAAAAAGACGTTGGAGTCGAATCAGTGTTATTCTGCAGGGTTATGTACGGTAGAAGTACAGTCACAGGAACTTTCCATTTCAGACTAAGACATCGTTTCTAACTGCCTTTCAGACAGCCATAGTGAATATTCTCTGCACTCATTCTTCCATTGCATTGAACGCTCAGAACGGAATGGTAAGTGAAGGGTTTAGCCTAAAATCTTCCTCTTTTATACTTTCCTTTCCAGGGTCTTACCCCGTTGTTGAATGCGTTCAAAAACCACGCTGTGCGGGATGAGGCGACTCAGAGGCAAATATGCAATTTTGGCACAATCGAAGCTTTGATTCGAGCCGGGGCCGATGTTGGATTGGCCGATGCTGCCAGCGGAAAGACTTTGGTGCATTTCGCGATGGAAAAGAAAGATGTTCGGCTTATAGAGGTTGAAATGGCTTTCTGTTGCTGTCGGAATGAATGTGACGTCGCTCTTTAAGCTGCTTTGCTTAAATGTGGACGAACACAGAATGGCCGAGCTGGTCAACCAGCCAGACTTTTGCGGGGAGACGCCGATGGGCACTTTGAAAGGGATGGGCGCCGGTGCAGATGAAGCCCTAAAGAGCCAAATGTGCTTGGCACTGATCACTTGCGGGGCGACGGCACGATGAAATGAATGATCGGACGGACCTCTCTTTGATCAGAACGGGGGCCAACCCGACCTCCTTACCCTTGCAGAATGTCCCTGCCACATTCAGTAATGTAATGCACCGGTTATCCCCTCAACTTGCCTAATTGTAAATACTTCAATCTAATTAGAAATTGCTTCAGCATTTAGCACATCCTATGAAAACTATTTCGCTACTCTTTTTTATATAATTAGTGTGAATAGATTTGCGTTATTTTTCTGCTTTATTAAATAAACGGCTCAAGGCCAAAGTCGAGTTGTCCCACTCTTCAAAAACAGCTTTTGCCACTGACAACAGCAATTAATAAGCAGAACGAAGCGATCTAATAATTACTAGAGCTGTTCGAGACTTGAAATTTACCGAGAGTCGAGACCGAGAAATGATCCCGAGACTCGAGATCGAGACCCAAAAAAACCAAGAAATTTCTCGGTTCAAGACCCGAGACCAAGACTTTTAAGTCTCGTTTTCCGAGACTAAAAATCCGAGAATTGAGACCGAAACCCAAAAAAACCGAGAAATTTCTCGGTTCGAGACTGAGACTCTCGAACAGCTCTAATAATTACGAAAAAAGTTATGACCAACAGAAAACCTCCAGTCATTTTTCGAGTTTTTTTATTTGTCTGCCCATAATTTTTTTTAAACATTGTCCAATTGCAAAGCTTTAGACTGCTCCGTGCCATGTTAGAACTGTAATTCATAGCCCATTTCTTCGGAAAGGTCAAATATGGCAGCAATTTCCATTGTTCCTGGTCAAATTGGTACGCGGACGAGGGCATGGAGGAGGGCAAATTCTCAAAAAGCACGCGGCCGACCTCTGGAGAAGAAATTTATGGAAATTTAAATCTTTTCTTTTAATTAGTTTTGTAGGCGGACGCTTTTTGTGAGTTTGTTCCTCTAATTGGCAATTTGCATGAAGAAGTCAAAACGCTAATTTGTAAGCTAACAAATAAGGGTAGGACACCGAGGCGGAGGAAGAGTGATCTCTGATCAGATCCATTGCAAAGGTAAATCAAACTTCTCTCAATTTCAGCACATTTGCCCAATTACTTTGCCTCCTCTCGCGATCGATGCCCTCCTTTCCCTTTCCCAAGCCGCCATTCTCTCCAACGAATTCCCTCGCTCAACTTCCCATTCACATGCATTAAATGCTTCTTCTTATCCTCCCCCCCCCACCCCCCCCCCCCCCTCCCCCTCCCCGCCTTATCATCTCATCTGCCCAATTCAAACCATCCCCCCGCCCCATCGGTAATTGCTCCCCTTGGGGCGGGCCGCTTCCCCGCGACCCTCAAAATGTGCCAAGCACTATCTCCCGAAGTCAAAGGAGTGCCAATCCAAAAGCAATTTTCCCTTTTCATTTGATGTCGAAAGGCACAAAAGGCAATTCCATTGGCCGCTTTTTGGTCAAGCGCAAAAAGAAAAAGAAAGGCAAATGGGAGGGGGGGGGGGATGGAGGGGGGGGATTGGATGGAGGGAGGGGGCATTGGATGGAGGGGGGGGGGGGAGGGAGGAGGGGGGCATTGGATGGAGGGAGGGGGGGGGGGGGGAGGGGAGGGAACGGGAGGGTGGGGGGGGGGGAACGGGAGGGGGGGGGGGGGGGGAGGGGAGGGAACGGGAGGGTGGGGGGGGGGAACGGGAGGGTGGGTGGGGGGGGGGGGGAACGGGAGGGTGGGGGGGGGGAACGGGAGGGGGGGGGGGGGAGAGGGAACGGGGGGGGGCATTGGATGGAGGGGGGGGGGGGAATGTCTTCCTCTTCTGCTGGTGTGGTGGTAATAATAATTTGCGATGACAGAGGATGTGCTTGTTCTCAGTGGGAATATTTAGTTCCATTTTCGGTTTGCGCAATTTTTGCATCCATTGCCCCCCTCCCCCCGCTTCCCCCAGCCCTCCCCGCTTGGCCCGTCTCCCCGCCTCCCACTGTGCCATGCTTGCCTTGTGTCCTTCCATCAGAATTCATTCCCGACCATCCATTCTCTCGGCTTCGGCGCCCTCTCGAGTTTCCTTCCCCTCTCAAATTCATCAATTTCACAAACCTTTGCCCTCCCCTCCATTTGCCGGGCCATCCCGGCACATTCAATCCACCCGTTTATCCTTTTGTATATTCCTTTTTCGACTTGGCTTTGAGTAAAGAGAAAAGGGGCGGATGGGCTGACGGACTGACAACTTTGGAACTTTTGCTTGCCCCCCCCCCCCTCCCCCTCATCGAATAGGATAATTTCCGCGTCGAATTAATTCCGCTGTAGCGGCAAATGGATGTGCCTTAAGAAAGTTGGAGGGGGGGAAGGGAGGGGAGAGGGGGGGGGGAGGGAGGGGAGGGGGGGGGGGGGGGAAGGGGGGGGGGGGGGTAAAGCAAATGCCATACCGGTTTAGGGGGGGGGGATGTCTCTCCTTGGCCGATACTCTCAAATGTCGCCCCATTCCTTTCTCTTCTTCGACTTCACTCTCCTCTGTTTCGCCTCCCCCCCCCCCTTCCATATTCAGTCTCCTTTTCCGAATCCATCCCACTCAATTTTGCCTAATCCTATCAGCGTCATCCTCTTCTGCTGCTGTTACGTGCCCAAATTGGCGGAGGGAAGGGCGGAGGGAAGGGGGGGGAAGGGAGGGGGAGGGGGGGGGCAGGGAATGGGGGGAGGGGGGGGGGGAAGGGATGATGAAGACGGAAGAAGTGAGGGTCATCGCATTGTTAGTGCTCTCCGTCGGTACTCGACGCCCTTCTTTTTCAACTGCCGGTGCCTTTTGCTGTTCGAATTGGGTAGTTAATGATGAAGACGTTTTGCTTAGAAAGCCCTTAGGCGACGGGTTAATCCCTCCGGGGGCCGCGGGGATTTGTGAATTCTCTTCACATGCTCACGCTTCTTTCCCTTTTTGAATTTGAATTGGCCCACTTTGGTTATCCAATGCCTTTGTGCCTCTGTGTTTCTCATTAACTAAATTATTCATTCATTTTTGTCCTCAAAGTTGCCTCTTTCTGAGGCCTTTGCGTTTCCCTTCCATTCGAACAAAATCCTCCACTCCGTCCGTCCCGCATCCGCCATGCTTCATCGTTGTGCTTTTGGCTGAACTTCTTCCGTCCCTCGCCTCCCTCAAAGTCGGCGATGAATGAATGTCCCCTCTCCAACGAATCCGCACTGGACTGTCTCCGCAGCGGGGCGTACTTCTTCGATGCGTGCACGGGTCATTGTGAACGGGAGATGAGGTCAATTAAATAAACTCAGTGAAACGAGTTTAAAAATAAAAACGAAAACCCGTCCCTAATGCTAACGATGGACGGCTAAAAATTAGAGACCGGCAAAAAAAAAAAATACAAATTATCGCAAAAATAAAATAAAGCAAAGTTAGGAAAAAGCTCTGAATCCGTCTGAAACTTGCTTTTAGCTTCCTCCGTCTCAGCAAGTACCTGCAGTTGGAACATTTCGTTTATGGCTATGTAATCGCCCCCCCCCCCATTTTGCCATTTAAATGTTTCCTTTCCCATTTCAGCTTTTCCCTGTGCTTGTTCTGCTTGTTGTGGTCGCCAATTTGTTGGTCGCGTTGGTCCTCTCACAACGGCATATGCTGTCCCCGACAAATTTGGTGCTCAAATATATGGCCATAGCCGACCTTTGCGTGGGACTGTTTCCCCTCCCGTGGAATTTTTACTACCACACAATGAGGTGGGTGGAATTGAAGAGAATTGATCAATTTGACTCTGAAGGCACTTTGAACGGGAGCAGCAGGAATTGGAGCTGTGGTGGTGTTACGCGTACAAATACTCAATGGATGCCATTCCGCCCGTGTGCCACAACGGTTCGTTCAGCCTCCCCCCCCCCCCCCCCCCTCATCATTTTGCATTCAGTTGCCATGTGGCTGACTGTGCTACTTGCGGGCCAAAGGTTCTCTCCCGTCCATCCATTTTTCTCCCACTCCCCCCCCCTCTCTTTTCGATTCCCCCTCCCCTCTTCTCAATCACCCCCCCCCCCCCCCCCCCCCCTCTTTTGATCCCCCCCCCAGCCTCTTTCGGTCCCCCCCCCCCTTCCCTCTTCTCTTCTCCCCCCACCCTCTTCTCTTCTCCCCCCCCCCCCCGCCTCTTTTGATGCCCCCCCCCCTCTTTTGATCCCCCCCCCCCCCAGCCTCTTTCGATCCCCCCCCCCCCCTTCCCTCTTCTCTTCTCCCCCCACCCTCTTCTCTTCTCCCCCCCCCCCCCCCCCGCCTCTTTTGATGCCCCCCCCCCTCTTTTGATCCCCCCCCTCTTCTCGATTCCCCCTCCCCTTTTCTCAATCACCCCCCCCCCTTAGGTACCTTTCCATCCGGCATCCATTAAACTCTCGTCAAATTTGTTCCATTCGCAATGTTCGCATTGCCACCTTTTGTATCACTTGCATCTCCATCGTTTGTGGCCTTCCCAAATGCGTTGACTACCACTTCTCCGTCTACGAGGGCCTTCTCTACGTCGATTCAGGCCATTGGGTCCCCCTCAGGTCCTCTTTTCCTATCCCCCCCCCCCCCCCCCCCCCTCAAGTCTTCTGGTCAGGTCAGGTCCTCCCTCCTTCGCAATACTGAGCTTCTCAAAAGCCTCCTTTTTGAAGTCTCGCTTTAAAAAAAATTAGTCTGAAAAATAAAATTTGTAATTTAAAAATGCAATTTTATCCGGCGGCAGTGACCTTTAGACCTGACCTGCTGACACAAAACACTTGTTGGTAGGCACGTATTTAGGGGGGGGGGGGGGGGGGGGGGGGGGCCCAAGAGGGAAATTTGAGAAGAAAAGTCCAAGGGCCCTTTTAATTTACAAATTTAACCTCTCCCATTCTTAAAAAGCTTTACCGTATTTTTAAAATTTTGGTTGCATCTCTTACCAAATTGATCGATTTTTTCGGTACCCCCCCCCCGAAGACAAATTAAATAGGGTCCCTCCCTCCGCTTGTTGGTTAATGTTCAGCGTCAGTCTCTGTGCCTCCGTCCCGCCCTTTCCCTGTTAATCCCTTTGTCTTTAAGGAGCTGTCTGTCCGGCTTCACTTTCATCGTCCAGTTGGTTGGCCAGAACACTTTTTTCAATGCCTACTTTTGGACGCGCGTTGTCGGCTTTATCCTCCTTCCCTCCCTCCTCCTCATTTGCCTCAACGCTTTGCTCATTAAATTGGTTAATTTATTGTTTTTAACAATTGCTTCTCAATTTTACAATTTGTACGCCAATTTTTAGATACGGAAGGCCCAACGACGGAAGGAGCGACTTCTCAGGTTCCCCCAAGGGGAGGGAGGGGGGGGGGGATGATGAAAAAACAGAGAGAGAGAGAGAGAGAGAGAGAGAGAGCGGATGAGAGGGTGGGCGGGGAGTTCTTAACAATCTCAATTAGTGTTAATGACATCATCACTCCGGTGCAGCTAATAACAAAGCGAGTAATCCAATCAATGTTCAGGGAAAAGAGAGCGCGGGAGGCACAGCGTCAGACGGACAGCAATTCGACATCGATTATGCTGGTAGGCACAAGTTTGTTTTCATTAAATTGCGAGTGTGGTCATGCTTTTGGTCCGGCGCATTCCATCGTGATCCGGGCCAAGCCCTTAGGTGACGTGCATCGTGTCAAGCTCAGATTATGATTGGACCATGCTTATAGATCATATAAAACAGTTCGTCAAAGGTGATCATCGTCTCCATCTTCCTTATCGTCAACCTGCCCACCGCCCTGTTCATGGCCATGCTTTGTGTTTGTTGCCCTCCTGTCTAACCATCTCCAGATCCCCCTCAGGTCTACAACACTTTGGGACTGAGCAACCGCTTTCTGGAGGGCCTTTTCCCGGTCACTTTCCTTCTTGTCAACAACATGCTCGTCATGGTCAGTTCTCTACCGTATATCCCACGACCCTCCCCCTACCGTATCACTTTGTCAGGCCACCTACCCGATCAATTTTGGCATTTACTGCTTCATGTCCAGCTCTTTCCGCGATACCTTCTGGATGCTGTTCTGTCGTCGAAAGAATTGTGCCGATGCCGACCGGATCAAAAGCAAACGAATGGATGGAGGTGCCTCCGAAATGAACAACACACTTTTTACAACCGTTCGGCGTTCCACCGACCCGTCATTAGACAAAGCCTCCAAAGCTCCGCTGACCAAACGCCCTTCACAACCGGCATGTCGGTCAAGCACCGACTCCTCCTTTTCTCTTCTCTCCGAGCCTTTACTTGACACGCCCCAACCAAATGTAATTGCCATCAACGGATCAATTCCCAACAAGATGAAGACGTACATTTGCGAAGAAGGTGAAGGAAACCGTCAGCGGGGGCAAAAGAAATGCAAAGCCAATTCGCCGACAGAGACCATTCTTGGAGAAACAATATTTCTGTGATCTCGGAAAGATGAAAGAGTTTATGAGTAGAAACAATAAAACTTCAAAAAGTGCCGATAAAACAGGAGATCTCTGTGAGATTAGCATCAGAGGGATAATTACATAATTACCCTCCATTATCCATCCTTCCAAATGAATGTCCCTCAACGCTCATTGTGCTCACCCCAAACGGACTTCCTCGTCTTCTCTCCTTTGCCTCCTCCTCCCGTTACTCTCTCCTCCACTTCCCCGGCGGGCACATTCAAAGCCTTTCCAAATGCTTTCTCCCGCTTGCCGGAGTGCCATTAGTCGGGAAAAATGTGTCAGGGCACAGCCAACTAAGTAGAGAAGAGCCATGCCAAAGTACAGCTTGAAGGCGACGCCAAGGGAACTCTGCAAAAGACGGAAATTCATTTACCGGGGGGGGGGGGGGAGTGAAGGGAAACCTCAAATTGAGGTCGAGAGTGTACCTCAAATTGAGGTCGAGAGTGTACCTCAAATTGAGGTCGAGAGTGTACCTCAAATTGAGGTCGAGAGTGTACCTCAAATTGAGGTCGAGAGTGTACCTCAAATTGAGGTCGAGAGTGTACCTCAAATTGAGGTCGAGAGTGTACCTCAAATTGAGGTCGAGAGTGTACCTCAAATTGAGGTCGAGAGTGTACCTCAAATTGAGGTCGAAAGTGTACCTCAAATTCAGGTCGAGAGTGTGTGAAGTGGACATTGGCTGAAGCCACGCTGACAGTGACGCCGAGATAAACGCACACTGAAGACGGATTTGACGTTGGACAATCACCAAAAGGACGGCGGCACTTACGAATAGCGACAGAAAGGCTCAACGAAACTCTCTTTTCAGCCGTTGAAACGCCTTTTTGTAATTTGTATCGGCAACACATCACCAGAGTGGCGCCCAAGTCGAGCAGAAATAGGAAAAGTTGGAGCAGAACGAGAGAAAACAGAGCCCGATGAACTGAACAAAAAGCCCAAACTACGGAACACATCGCCAAATGTTCTCGCTAAACCAAATTTTATAAATTTTTAAAAAGGTTTAAGTTTCATATTCGACGGCGACGTCAAAGAATAATTTGGAAAAAAAGTTCGATTTCGCGGATAAAAGGTAGATTGAGAAATGTTTTGCTTGAAATTCCCCTGACCAAGCTGGCACCTGTCCCGGGCATTTCCATTCGAACATCGCCAAGTCCCTCCCTGGCCCAGAAACTGTCCCTCTCGTGTACAGCATCGGACCAATGCACACATCGGGTAGCCCCCGCGGGGTCCGTCGTCGCCCCTTTCTGTTCCGACACGCAATCACTGCCAGAAATGCCCCTCTGTTGTGTAAAAGCACAATGACCTACAGCCAACGGCACGGCACCTACAATTATTTTCACATTGTCAAATTGGGGCCTCTGCAGCAAAATCCATTCGTTGAAGGGCAAAGTGAACAGCGTCACTCCCATGGCAACCAGCTTGAGCATGGTGGACAACGTCAGGCACCAGAAGCTGAGTTGATCAATCGGCTGAACCGATTCTATGGACACAATGTCATCCATTCCAATGCGAGCAAAAGTTGGAGCCAATGTGAAACAATTGTTGTTGGATTTTGGAGGATTGTAAGTGCAAAAAGAAAGATAGAATTTGTGCTTTTTCTTATTATTTCTAACGATTAGTCAATCTGTCTAAATAAAATAAATTAGAGGAAGGGCGGTGGTTAAATTATGTTGTAGCACATACATATGTATTGCTTTTGAAGAAAATGAGGGAGGAAGAGGAGGGAGGTGAATCTTGAGATAAGACAACCATTGGAAGAGGAAGAATGATCATCGATTGGATTGGTTGGGGGAGCGAATCAGAGGGGGGGGGGGGGGGAGAATGCGCGAATACCTCAAGGGAAGAAGTCAAGGGCATTTAGGCGATGGAGGGAGGGGGAGAACAGAGTGGGGGGGGGGGGTCTTTAATGAAATAATAAGTGTCGGGCGGGCTGCGTTTTCCTTTGGGAGCGGGCGTCTCCGTTCAGTCACTATTTGATGACATCTTTCCGGTATTCTCTTTTATCTGACCGATTTGGTCAAAATGGACCAATTGTTACATATAAATTCCTAAAAATAAAACATTATTTCCATTTTCTTCAATTGACTGAGCGTTTCACGCGTTGTCGTCGTCGGGGAATTCGAACTCCGCGGGGCTATCACCCCCCCCCCCCCCCCCCGCCTCGTCCATCCGTCTCCCACTCTCTCTGCACCATCGCGCCAAATCCGAGAAAGCGAGAGTGGGGCAGCAGATAATGATGGTAGAAGAAGACAAGCAAGAAAGCCACGTCTCCCGGGGATTGTCGTTGTCCAATACAATGAAGGATGGGAGAAGGAAGTGGGTGAAGGGGAGGGATAGGCTATGAAAGCATGGAACGGTGGCAAATCAATGCTTAAGTTGGTTGTTGATGGCTTGGGAGGAGATGGAGCTGAAGGAGTGTTGGGCGGGCGGGGGCGGTTTCCATGGGGAGGGCGAGGGAATGCAAAACTTTTGATTTTGGTAGACCAACCAATATTCAAAAGGCCGAGAAAGACATGGACACGAAAGGGCAAACAGACGGCCAATCGAAGAGAAAAGGCTAAGCGTGGAACTTATTTTTAATTGTGTGACCCAAAGAATGGGAGGAAAGGCGGAAAGGTTACTTAAAACTAATGAATTTGATGGATGAATTGGAAAAGAAACTAAGAAAAAGACGGATGGGAACTGAACAGAATATGTACTGCTCGAGAATGATGCATACAAAAGCTGGACACATTAAGCATATCTTTATTTAAGATAATAATGTTGCATTTCCACATATTATGTAAATAGCCAAAATCGGTTGGAAAGGAGGTCAGATTCGGATTTTACAACCCCCTAAACCTCTATTTTTTTGCGACTTAAAAAAACATTTTGGGGAAAGGCGGCAACGAGTCGGGGTAGGGGTGAGTTTGGTGCCGTTCCTTTTGGGTTATACTCATGAATGTCTTTATTCGCTCACCACGCCGCCTCCAATTGAGCCACAACCGGCCCCCGGGGGGAAGTTCAGCCAAGCGAAGAAAAGGATACATGAAAAACCATTAGACACCCCAAAAGGTTTTTATTCTTTGTCCGCGTCTCCATTTTCTAAAGATTTTTGGGCAAGATTTCTTTATTAGCGATGTTTACGTATTATTTCCAATTTTGAAGAGTTTTTAACCTAAAAAGGCACGGTGCCATCCATGACCGGGGGATCGGTTTTTCCTTTCCTTCCCAAAAGCGGGGATCCCCGATCAAAGCCCACGTCGATATATTCAAAGGGTTCTTTTCAAAACCATTATTTTTTCGAAAATTGTTTACTGTAAACATGGGTTGGTCGCGAATTGCCGAATTGCTTTTTAATTTGGCCTGTTTTTGCCCGTTCCTTATTCGACATGAACGGCCGGCCATCAACTCGTTTTTTAGTAAAAGTGGAAAATGGCAGCCGAAGTACCGCACACTCGACTACGGCGGCCAATAGGTGGGGCGAGACTCCGGGCTCCGGAAGAAGTCCGCGCGTGACCTGCCGGCTGGGGGTCTCGCGCCACGCGATCGCCTTACCTTTGACATTTGCCGCCTCACTTTTGAATTTCATTTATTTCGCAGAGAATTCGGAAAAGGAAAAGCCGCCATACCGCCAGTGACGTCGTTGTCGTTCACGCCCTCCCCCCCCCCCCCATCAAAGCCGTCCCTAATCAAAATATTGCGTGTATGTGTCACCCATTTTTTTTAATCCCGACAAGTCATTTTGCTCGCACAAATACCTAATTATGCTACCGTATTGTAATGTGTTCTCCTTTTTTGTTCCATTTCAACCGACCCTACAATTGCATAAAGGAACTAAGCCAAACCCTTTTTCACCCATTTGAACGCAATTGACCAAATGCTCTCCCCTTTTTTGACTTCCAATTGCAGAGAAATAATTTGGTGGAATGCTTTCTGCTTCTTCCAATCCGTCAAGAAACAATTCGTCTTCGCCGTCTCAACTGCGGCTGCTTTTCTGCCTCCTGATCGTTGTCCAAGCGTTGGAGAATGTCCATGCCGCCCTCCTGCTCCCCCTTGAATCCAGTCATTGTCCCCCCCCCCAATTCATTCATTCATTTCCTTTAGCACTTTTTGCTCGTTCCAACGCTCCTTATGCGTTATCTGTTCGACGGACTCCGTTTCCATTTGTCGCCCTTTCCGATTCGATTTCCCGTGAATTCGTCGAGATAGCCGATCGGAGAAAGGAACAGCAATCTCTGGGACAACGAGCGGATTTATCCAGAAAACGTTCACCCCAATCCTCATCTCTGCTGCTGGACAAGGACAAATTTGACAACAAACAAATCATCGGATTAGTCTTAGACCAATTCGGACTGTTGCGCTCGCCCCACGCAATTTCCACCAATGACCAAACAGCGACTTCGGCGGTCGATCAGACGAACATTTCGCAGTGCTTTTGTTGCCGAGCTTTTGTATGCAGAAAGCAAGTAAATGAAACAATCATCAGATAGGCAGAATCAATGCTTTCATCCAAATTTTCTTAGATCTGTCCTTGTTCCAAATTTCTGATTTGATCGCCGGCGGACGGACATCGGCAAAGATGCAATCGCCGATTCAATTATATTATGATTATAATGAAACTGCGATTTCGCCTTCAACCCACGATAATTGTGAACGGATTTAACCCCATAAAAGAACCAATAAAATAATGGGGAAAACTTTCAGATTTTTAGAAAAAGATATTCTATTTAAATTTTGATGAATATGGTCCCGCCCTATGGTTATGCATTGAAAAATCCCGACCCGCAATCTAATGATGCGTTCTTTCGGGGAAAATTCGAAGAATTGTTTTTTTGTAAACCTCGAAATTTCGAGCACATTTCCAGTTGGATGTGTAAAACGCGATTTAAGGAAAATATTTTTTGACTGTTTTGGGGTACGTAACTGCATAAGTACCAGGGATAGACCGCCCCGTATAATCCCGTTTTTTGAAAAACGGAATGTACCTTTATTTTTATTATACTAAAGGAAAGAAAATACCATTAAAGTTCTCTAGGCGATTTCGACACATTCTCCCATTGAAACACATATTTTTTTATAAACGCCAACAATGATATTCACGCGCTATTCCCTTTCTTCGTACCCCCCGGAAAGCGTTGCGGAAGCGGCGATGAACGAGCTTGAGATGACCATACGGCCGGTGGTGCCGCGACTGATCGATTTGACGGACCTGAACACACAGAATGCTAATCACCAAACAGCCGTGTGGAATCCCTAACCCCCCCCCCCCCCCCCCCTCCCCTCCATCGATCGATTGCCGGTCTTGTTTGATTGGGCCAAATTCCTACTTTTTGGAGAACGTCAACAGATTTCAAATCCCCTATTTTTTGGGGCCCGGAATTCTTGTCTTCAAACTTTTTTAAGAAATAATTCTCAAATGTTTGGGCCAAGCCGATTCCAAGATTTCGCAGTACATTCCCTATCCCCGTCCGACTCCGTACCGTCGATAGATGCGCTTTGCTTCGGTTCTTCATTGCGACTCTCCAAAAGTCTCTTACTGAAAGAAATGTAAAAATTAATTCCTCAGCCACACAAAGAGAGTATTAAAGTAGTGACCGTCCGGGACCAAGATCTGCCGGAATTTTACGGGATCCCCGGGTCACATTTTGTAATCCCGGGGGTTTTCGATTTTGCCGGTCACTAATTTAAAGAAAGAAAATGATTTGTGCTAAGCCATGAAAAAATTGTTTCTGATAAAATTAAAGAAACCAACGCAAACCCCGCTAATTTGTAAAAATTTTCGAATTTTATATTAAATGAAATTTTACGCTCTGTCAATGTCCTCATGATAAAATATTTTCGGTAGAGCTTCTTCACGCTTCGGCATTTTTATGTCCCAATTCGGTTCATTTTGTGGCGGATGAGCGGCATAGGCGTCGAACCAAATTGGCCGGTCTTCCCACTTCAAATGTCCAGCCGAAATTAAGCCGATAATTCTTTGAGAAAAAAAAATTAATTTAATATTTATTCAAGAAGCATTCAATAGAAACTAACCGCGAGAAAATAGAACCCGAACGCTCAGCTCTTGTCAGATGGGAAAACATTTATTTTCTGAAACATAATTACTAGGGATGGGATCGATATGCTTCAGAAATGGCCAAATATGCGCACAGAAATTCGACATTTTTTCATTAAAATCAAAATTTAAATAAACTTTGCTTATTCGTTTTATAGTACAATAACTGGTTACAGACAATTTATTTGAGCAATTTCTTGTCACAAGTGAACGTTTTTCTAAACGAAATTCTCTTTTTTTGCAAGCCGATTTTTTTTTGAAAATTATTAGGCGAGCACAACAATTCATTTTTGCATTTTATTCGTTTAGGAAAACGGTGCACTTTCTCGTTTTTCCCTCTTCTACAATTCACTCTTTTTTTGGCGTTCTCTCTCAACTTTTTTAGTAAATTTTTTGACCATCGCGCAATCGGTTTGAAAAGCCCTAAAAACCGTTGTAACAATTTCGTTTTTGCCAATCTCCAACATATTTCCATTACATATTGTTAATTCGAATCAGGCAGGATACATATAAAATGAAAAGAAAAAGAAGCAACACATCAAGAAATGGACTAAATAATGGTGTGCATATGCCGAATCCTTCTGAATCCAGTCATGCTTCTGCATGTTTGAACCAGTTTCGGGCTCGCCAGTCAATGCTGAGGTTTTGTGACTTAGGCGGATGCGAATCACAATTTTTGGTTAGCCGAAATTTTAATACATATTTTTCAGAAACTGAAAATAGAAATTAAAATAAAATGCCATAATCGAATTTTAAGGAGGCGATCCAATTGCTGACGCACCTTAAGCATCCCGAATTGTGCGCACAAATTGGTTTCACTCCGCCAAAGGGATTGCTGTTGCACGGCCCACCCGGTTGTGGCAAGTCTGCATTTGCCATGGCGTTGGCCGGTGGGTGATGCTTACCCCCGTCTATTTTTTTGGCATTGTCCATTTAGGTGAACTTCGTCTGCCAATTCTTTCCGTTTCTTCTACCGAATTGGTCGCTGGAATTTCGGGCGAAAGCGAGCGAAAAATTCGGACGCTTTTCTCAGAGGCAAAAATTGCGTCGCCGGCACTTTTGCTCATTGACGATATCGACGTGATCGCGGCAAAGCGAGAAAATGCACAGAGAGAGATGGAAAGACGCATTGTCACACAGCTAATCGCTTCCATTGATGGTAATTTCAAAAAAGAAGTTGAAGACGTACTTTGGCTCGGGTTTATAGTTGCCCGAGACCAAATCAGTTCTTCAAAAATAAACTGAGAGGAAATCCGTTGAATTGGTGCAATTTATAATTCAAATCGCATTCCTCTCAACAAAGCTTTTTTAATTTTGAAATAGATTAGAGTAACAGCAATTCATTTCATAGAACTCAGTAGCTGTGAAAATGGACGTACTGAGGATGGGGGGCACGTGCTCGTCATCGGGACGACCAATCGATTGGAAGTGTTGGACGCGTCGTTGCGGAGAGCGGGCCGATTTGACAGAGAGATAGCATTGGGAATGCCCGGTCAACGAGCGCGGATGGAAATTCTGAAGATTGTGACGAGGTTTGGGTTAAGTACGCGGGTCTGACTGATATATTGGGGTTTGAGAATGGTGAGGAAATGAGTTTCTTCGGGGTTTGGGTGGGGGTATGCTTAATGAAACATTTGGAAGAGAGACTTTTAGGCAAATGCAACTAGACGTCGACGTGGACTTGGCTGTGCTCGCGCGTCTGACGCCTGGCTACGTCGGGGCCGACTTACTGGCATTGGTGCAAGAATCGAATTCAAAGGCAATCAGTCGGTATTTTTGGGTTTTTGAGCATTTCTTAACGTCTTTTTCAGTGCACTCGCTTCCGTCGTGGATGCCAATGTGAAAAATAAAAAAATGGAAAATTTGTGCTGCAAAAATATTGACGACATCAGTGAAGAGTTGACAAGAAGTAAAAGATGAGTAACAAATACTCCACGAAATTCATTCATTTAGCTGTGAATTGGCTGAACTCGCCGACCACCGAACAGCAAAAACTGCTGAAAATGGAGGAGCTTCGCGTTCGAATGTCCGACTTTGAATGGGCCCTTCGCGTGGTTAGGCCATCGGCGAAGCGCGAGGGATTTGCGACAGTACCGGACGTGCGATGGGATGATATTGGGGCGTTAGGGTCCGTCAGAGAGGAACTGAAGTGGTCCATTCTGGTGAGTTGTCTTGAAATTTTGATGAATATCCCGATGAATTTGTCTTTAGTATCCCATACAAAAGCCCGAATTCTTTGAATTGTTTGGGACTTCTGCGCGGCCGCAAGGCATTCTTTTGTGCGGACCGCCTGGCTGTGGAAAGACTTTGTTGGCTAAAGCGGTAGCGAACGAGACGGGGATGAGCTTCATCAGTGTTAAGGGGCCCGAACTGTTGAGTATGGTAAGCACAAAACATGTGTCTTAACAAAACACGGGGCAGCAGTTTCTTATTACCATATTTATATCCGAACCCGTGGGTATGTTAGAGGTGGGCGGTAAAAACAAACGTAAAAAATGGGAGACTTTTTAAGACAACAAAAACAAAACGCCAAAAAAATGTTTTGTTAAGAAAATTGTGTGGAAAGCATTCCATTTTTGGTTTGGAACACTTCTCTATCCGAATACAAACACAGAATCTCCGCCGAGGCCATATCTTTGAGGATTAAAGGCACGGCCCCTCCGGGCATTCCTCCGCCATTCACACATATCACAATTATTTTAAAAACGGTCATTTTCTGAATTAAGAACAATAAAAGGGGTTTATACCTAGTTTGAGGACTAAAACCTTTCCCGGGTAAGGCAATAGCTTCATTGAATTGACTTTCAGTACGTTGGTGAAAGCGAAAGGGCCGTTAGGACTGTGTTTCAAAGAGCCCGCGATTCGGCCCCGTGCGTTGTGTTCTTTGATGAAATCGATGCGTTGTGTCCAAAGAGAACGCAAAAAGAGGTTTTATTTTGATTGATTGGCTTAAATTGCACTCATTCCCCATATTTAGCACAGTGGAAGTTCTCGACTGGTCAATCAACTTCTCACCGAAATGGACGGGTTGGAAGAGCGAAAGAACGTGTTTCTGATTGGGGCCACAAACCGACCGGGTAAACCAAAATAAAGAAACCACTTAGAATTTTAATGACTCATTGCTTCTTCGGTGATCCTTTCCGTAATTCTGTCTTAGATATTGTCGACCCCGCGGTCACGCGTCCGGGCCGTTTTGACAAAATTCTCTTCGTGGATTTTCCTTCGTCCTCCGAGAAAGCGGACATTTTGCGAAAGTCGACGCGAGTGCGTTTTTGTGCTTAATTGAATTTTACTGTTTTAAATTTCTTTATTTTCAGAATGGCACCCATCCCCGCATTGACCCCTCCGTTTGTTTCGATACAATTGCTTCAAACTCTGCCCTCGAATTCTTCACGTAATTCAGGAAATTTTATTCGATTTAAGCTTTATTCCCGTAGGGGTGCCGACCTCGTCGCTCTGATCCACGAGGCAACACTCTGCGCACTTAGACAACGTATTGAGCAGAACGACCCGCACATTGACTCTGTCCAATCGTATCACTTTGAGGAGGCTTTCCGTCGAATTCGTCCATCGGTGCGGCCAACGGACCGGGAACATTACAGAAAATTGAGGGAAAAATACACGGCGAAAACGGCGCCAGAAGCGAACGATTGAATGAATTTGAATGCACTCCCTCCTCCAATTTGTTAATCGTTGCAAATTGTTTAAATCCCGGGTCAATTGGGGGTGTTTAGATAAATCTGTTGTTGTTCCTTGCTCGCCCATTCACTAAATGGTTGGTATCCTATCCAATTATTGATGACCGTGGGCCGAAAGAGGACGGACGAAAAAGGGGGGGGGGGGTGGGGGTAAGTGTGGATCGGTCGGGAGGGGAGCAATGGGTCACACCGGACAAATCCCATTCATCCGCCGAGGGCGAAGCCCATCCATTCATTTCCTCCCTCTGCCCATTCTTTCGTCTGTTTTGCCCACCCGCGTAAACTTTATTCAGTCGGCGCTGAGAGTGATTTGCGATTGGCAAAAAGGGAGTTTCCTTCGTCCCAGATTTGGGAGGGGGGGGGGGGGGGGGGAGTACACCCCCGGGGGGTCATTCCCCACCCCCCACCCCCCCCCCCGGCACTCCGTCTGGCGGGCGGACAATCCCCAAAATCAGCCGTTGTCCACCCTCACCCTCTGCTGTTGGCTGGTCAATTTTCTCGGTGCTTCGCATTTGTTTGAGTGGACTCCAAAGAGAGGGGGTCGGGGGGGGGGGGGTCGGATTGGAGGAAGGAAATGGGGGGGGGAGGGAGGGGGGGGGGAGGGAAGAAAGTTTATTCAACCGAATGTCCCTCCCCCCCCCCCCCCATTCGCCTCAACCATTCGCTCGGTCTTCAGAAAAGGTTGTGATGGACAACGAATAGTGAGCGAGAGCCAAACACCTCCACGCCCATTTACTCGATCGCCCAACCAAATTGTAAATGATCCTTTGCCCAAACTCTTCTTTTTGCGCAATGCGCGAGAAAAGGGAAAAAGATTGGCGTGGATGGAGGAAAAGGCGTAATTTTGAGCCATTGGGAGAGGGGGGGGGGGCGAGTGGATGCTCTTCTCTTTCCGGTTGGAAGTGCTTCTTTGAAGTCGCCTTTGGAGGACCTGTCTCTCCTCCTTGCCAACCCTAATTAACTCAATCACTTCTCCCCTTTTCCATTTGTAATTTATTATTATAGTCCATTTCGTTATTATGCCATGCAACTCGTTGCCTGATATTGCCAGAATGAATAAGATGGTCTGGATGGGGTGGGAGGTAAGTGGACGGAAGTTGGAGGTGGCCGGGGGGGGGGGGGGTCGTTAATAAACCATTAGCTGGTTGGTGATGCATCCGCTTGCCACAACCCCTCGCTGAGGATTTGAGGGTTTCTCGTCCCCCCCCCCCCTCCCCCCCTCCCTCCCTACACATGTTGCCGTTGTCCCTTCCATTGGTCACCCCCCCCCCCGCCTTTTCCCTCGTCCTCCAGCTTTCTTCCACCCACCCTTTTAGTGCCCTTTCCCCTTTGGCCAATTGCAAAGGCCATTTGTGCCCTCTCCTCTTCCGCCGTCCCTGGAAAATGGCAATCTCATCCCAATCCCAACATTCATTCCAAAACAGTGAATGCAGCGCCAAATCGCACATTTAAAGTCCCAACTTTAGCACCCCCACAGAATGCCCCCCCCCTCCCCCCCCCCCCCCCCCCCCCCCCCCCCTCTTCCCCCCTTCACACATCATAATCCGATCCTCCGCTTTGATACTTAAGATGAGTTTGTGGAGGTTTTTGAGTAGAGAGAATGAAGGTCACGAAATATGACGACAATGCGGGGGAGAGAGCGTAGAAATAAAGTTCAGCGTCATATGGCCGGCCGTTTATTCCGACCGATCAGTGGCCATTCTCTGTCCCCTCGCCCACGGCCCTTTCCCTAACAAATAAGCTTCTTCTTCTTCTTCGTCTTCTTCTTCTTCTTCTTCTCTCTTCTTCTTCTTCTTCTTCTTCTTCTTCTTCTTCTTCTTCTTCTTCTTCTTCTTCTTCTCCTTCGTCTTCTTCTTCTTCTTCGTCTTCTTCTTCTTCTTCTTCTTCTTCTTCTTCCCACCCACCGCAAATAAAAGCATTAAAAAACGTCTCAAACTTTCCCTTCTTACACCACCAGCGCCTTTATTTTCAACAGAAACAATGGAACGCTGCTGCTTCCGTCCCCGGCGTTTTCCATTAATTATTTTGCCATTTTCACTCATTTTCCTCTTTTTCGTTGGAAAAGGTTACTGTCGGTCTGGTCAAAGAACGGTAATTAATAAATTAATAATGGAAGAAATGGGGAAATTTGGCTAAAAAACAATTAATGCTAACAAATAAGTGCCCTATCATATTGGGATTATTTGATGGGTGGGAGGGCGGCAATAATTAATAACCTCTCATTCATTTCAAAGGGCCAACACTGCCCTTGGCCATTGCCGAAGGCGATAATTCCCAATCCAACCAAATCCAATTAGACTAGCAGTGCCTTTTTCAGAAGGATTTCAGCTGTGCCTCTTCCCTTCCTCCTGGCCACGAACTCTGTGCGCAGGGACTGTGCTTTGATCTCTTCCGCACCGATACCGTTCGTCGTGATTCGTCCGTCCATTCGATTTTACGCCAATTTCAGGAGCAAATTGTCTCGGGATGTGCCGACTCTTCAGACCTTTGCGCTGCTTCGGGTTGTTCTTTTTTGGCCGATCGTCAAGCAGTTCGTTTTGATCACTCTTTTTGGTGCCCCAAATTTCCGATCATCCCAAGTTCGTCTGCTGTTGTGCTCATTCCTTTTGCAATGCGAAGTCGTCGGCTTTGGTTCGGGCTCGATGGAGAATGTTTCAAAAGGGCGATTATCCGTTGGGAGTGGAGGGGGGCAGGTGGAGAAAAAGTGCACGGAATTTGGCCAACGAAAGGGGCCAAGGCGAAAAAAGGAGGGAGCAGTCACTGAATTCAACAACCGAAATATTAATAATGACAACGACGAATGAGCCGAAAACAACGAATTGGAGCAGTACATTTCGAAAAACGGACGGAGACGGCGGAGGAATGAAAGAAGAGTCGGCTGAAGGGAAAACGAAGGCAATGTTAAGAGCAGGGGAAGAGAAGAAAAACGTCGGAAGCAAGTGGGAAGGCGAGCGGGTGGGTTTAAGAATGGATGTAGCAAAAACACGGGAACGTGAAGAACACGAGAAGGAAGAAGAAAAACGGACAAATGAGGAAGAGAAGAAGCGTAAGGAGGAAGAAGAAAAACGGACAAATGAGGAAGAGAAGAAGCGTAAGGAGGAAGAAGAAAAACGGACAAATGAGGAAGAGAAGAAGCGTAAGGAGAAAGAAGAAAAACGGACAAATGAAGAAAAAAGGATTAACGAGGACAGTAAAACACTAACAAAAATGCAGTCACCGCAAAGTTTGACTATAAACAAAAGTTCTTCTTCCCCCACCGCCACCTCTTTCTCGCCATTGACAAGTTTGCCCGACACAATGTCTTCGTTATTCGCCCCGAAAGCAGCAAACAATGGGCAAGGTCAATCAATTGGAGCCATACGCAGCAGAGTTACAACAACGCCAACAACGAGAACAAAAGTGCCATCGAAGAACATTGTCTCGACTTCAACAACGAGAACAAAAGTGCCATCGAAGAACATTGTCTCGACTTCAACAACGCCAACAACGAGAACAAAAGTGCCATCGAAGAACATTGTCTCGACTTCAACAACGCCAACAACGAGAACAAAAGTGCCATCGAAGAACATTGTCTCGACTTCAACAACGCCAACAACGAGAACAAAAGTGCCATCGAAGAACATTGTCTTGACTTCAACAACGCCGTCATCATCCTCAAGAACAACGCAATCATTCTCGACATCTTCTCAATCACTATATTCCTCAACTTTTTCTTCATCTTCCCCGAGTTCTTCATCAACAACGTCATCTTCGCTCTTCCCCACAAGTCTATCGTTCTCAACACCATCAACGCCCACAACAGAATCCGTGGAAGTCAAAAGAAAACAGATGGATTTGTTGAAAGAAACTGGTAGGCCTTTTGCCATCTCCTCCACGACATCGTCCTCCCGCCGACATTCCCAACATCAACAGCAAACGCCATCACTTCTAAGTCCGTTCACTGTCAGTTCCAGCACCAACCGATCAGACCGTACGACACGATCACCGGAGGCGGTCGAAGAATCTCCGACCGACGAGCGCCAAAGGAAGGCACAGCGAACGGCGGAGGATGCCGTCGCCGCGTTTCCCTGGTATTGGGTGGCATTAGCCGGCTTTGTTTGTTCCTCTGCCGTTTTCTCTTTGGTCTATTTAACATTACGAGGATGCCGGCGGATTTTCAACAAAAGGCGTAGCAATGGCAGAGAAAGCATTGGGGAGGCCGCGGCTACCAATGGGGAGGTGCCAATAATGATGGCAAACGGCGGCAAAACGGAGGGGGGGAATCGGAAAAGGCGCGTGACCAAAGAGGGCAAAAGGGGCGCTAAAGGGGGGCTGGCGGCAAAGGGCAAGACGACCACAAACGATTCGCTCATGTCCCATTGCACAACGTCCACCGCGGTGACAACGAGCACAAATGAGAAGAACGGATCCTCCGGCTTTGAGGGGGGCGAACAGATGACCGTCTTGGACCCTTTGCTGAATCAGGTGAGACGGATATTCCGAACAAAAACCGGGCCAACCGATTTTTGGAAACTCCTGACGAGTTACCGATCCCGTCTCAATTACAGGAATGGAGCGGCACACTGTGCAAATGACCAACTCAACTGGGCGATGGCGAGACGTCCGTTGTTCTGCTGGAGTCCTTTATTGTAAGACTCGAAATCACTTAATTGAAACCACTTTATAGGCTAAAAACGAATATACTCAAACTTAAGCGGTCTTGAACTGCTTTGCTTCGTAACATTTTTCAAATAGAGAGGGGGCGGGACAAAGTCGAGCATCACGCGGACTGCACTCGCTGCACTTCTGCTAAAACAGACGCCGCTTCTCGTGCGGTTATATTCGTTTTTATCACATAAGAAAACGTCGTTTTGCTATTAATAATTCTTCTCTTAACCATTACTATAATCATTTCTTTTAAACCTGCCTCTTTAGCATAAATTACTTAACGAATCTTCCTTTACTACAGGAGTATTTCACTTTAACAGTTCTCCGTTCTCAAAAATTTTAGATGCGTCAGCAAAATCCCAACAAATTTACACAAGTGTATTTATTAAACAGCAAAAAGCAAAACACAACCAGATTCTGTGACAGAAAGTGTTACGCGTTGCAACAGATCAGGGGAAAAGCAAAGATCACTGAGTTGTGTCAAAAGTATCCGCAAGGAAATAGCAATTAAATGTCTTCTGGTTTTTCCATATCTTAATCCATTTTCAATACTCATCGTCTCCGCCTCCATCTCCCTCCACAGTGTCAATTGCGACTTCTTCATAGTCCTACAAATTCCAAATGAAACAACCGTTAGCACTTCAGCCACAGACCTTCTCCAGTGCTGCCAGGTCTTCGCGTGCTTCTGAGAATTCGCCCTCTTCCATGCCCTCGCCCACGTACCAGTGCACAAATGCTCTTTTGGCGTACATCAAATCGAATTTGTGATCTAATCGGGCCCATGCCTCAGCGATCGCGGTAGTGTTAGACAACATGCACACAGCACGGGGAACTTTGGCGAGGTCTCCACCAGGCACAACAGTCGGGGGTTGGTAGTTGATGCCAACCTAGGACGAGAAATGGGCGCCATTTTGAAAAAGTTTGAAACCTTAAAGCCAGTTGGACACCAGTCAACGAACTGGATTGAGCGGTTCGTCTTGATAGAAGCAATGGCCGCGTTCACATCCTTTGGCACAACGTCACCTTTAGAGGAAACCGTAGTTGGAAAAAATAAACAAAGCAAAAACCTCGATAGAGAAGGCAGACGGCCATGTACTTGCCGTGGCGTGGATCGCACTTGACCATCTGATTGGACGGCTCGAAACACATGTTGGTGATGTCGGAAACAGACAGAGACTCGTGGTAAGCCTTCTCTGCAGAGATGACGGGTGAATAGGTCGCAAGCGGAAAGTGAATGCGGGGGTACGGGACAAGGTTGGTCTAAAACCAATCGAGGTTGCAAGAATCAACGGAAAAACAAGATAGCGAGAAACCTGGAATTCAGTGAGATCGACGTTCAGAGCACCATCAAATCGAAGAGAAGCGGTGATTGAAGAGACAACCTTAAATGCTGGACGTAACCGGGGGTTGAACAACCATAGTTTATACCTATCTCAAGTTTTCAATTCAAAATTTATAGTAAAAAAAGGTGTGTTGTCAAAAGCAACCTGAGATATCAAACGGTTCAAGTTGGTGTAGGATGGGCGCTCGACATCCAGATTTCGACGGCAGATGTCATAAATGGCCTCATTGTCAACCATGAACGCGCAGTCCGAATGTTCGAGTGTCGTGTGGGTGGTCAGCACCGAGTTGTAAGGTTCAACGACTGCGGTGGAGACTTGAGGAGCCGGATAGATGGAGAACTCGAGCTTCGACTTCTTCCCATAATCGACAGAAAGACGTTCCATCAACAACGATGTGAAGCCGGAACCGGTGCCGCCTCCAAAGGAATGGAAGATGAGGAAGCCTTGGAGCCCGCTGCAGTTATCCGCGATGCGTCGGATTCGGTCCAAAACTGGATCAATGATCTCCTTGCCAACGGTGTAGTGTCCTCGAGCGTAGTTGTTGGCCGCGTCCTCCTTTCCGGTGATGAGCTGCTCCGGATGAAATAGCTGCTTGTATGTTCCAGTGCGAATTTCATCTAAAATGTTCGCTGTATTCGAGCGAAATCAAGTGAAGTGACAACCGATCACTGTCGGCTCCAAATCAACCATAACCGCCCGGGGCACGTGGCGCCCATTGCCGGTTTCCGAGAAGAAGGTGCTGAACGAATCGTCCTGGGTATTGTGGTCGGACGGCATCTTCCCGTCGGGCTGGATCCCATGCTCCAGACAGTACAACTCCCAGCAAGCATTCCCTATTTGGACGCCGGCTTGTCCCACATGAATAGAGATCACTTCACGCTAAACAAAATTGTGGACTATAACGGTTAGGTAAACTTATTATAAACACACCATGTTGTTTGGTCTTTGGATTGTTAGAAATATGTTCTTACGAACGTTTTTTGAAAGCGCTAAAAATTTTAAATGTGAATTATCGATTTGCGCATTTATTAAAGACACTGGGAATTAAAATTTTGCGTAGAATGCTTTCTGTGACTGACGATAGACCTGTCCAACCAACAGAAACAGCGACCTGCAAATACCACGCCAAAGCTAGTGAACTACAGGAACTATTTCTTCATTTCCTCGCACTCTATTTTCCTCGCGAGTTGGGAGCAAGCCCCTCCTACCAGCAGTCTTCTTATAAAACGATTTTAATTTCTCAAAAAATGAGAGGGGGGGGGGGGGGGGTAACACCTCGGGCGCCCCATTATTTGCTCCGTCTCGCTAGGGTGCAATTGAACGTAAGCAAAAATAGTTACAAAAAAATCTGTATAAAAATAACACTTACATAGCTTAAAATTTGTTTTTCACATAGTAAAATTTCCGTATAAAATTTAAAAAAATTCTAGAAAAACTGTTTGTTTTTTTAGAAATATTCAAAAAAGCTTGAAACTCGATTTTTAAGGGTGTAGGTATTGGGAAAAAAAAGGTCGATTTTATGGTCTGCAATTTTGGGCAAGAAAAAAAGTTTTCTTATTCTTGACAAGAACATTTTGAATTCTATTTGTGATCTTAACAAGAAAATAAAATCGTTTTTTGAAAAATGTCCAAATACTACGCGGCGCCACATTTCGTGATTGAGCCAGGAACAATGTAGATATGTAGATGTTACGGGATTCCAAAATTTCCCGGCAAATTCCTGAATTTACCTATTTCCCGTAACATAGACACGAAAGCGAAGCACAATTGAGACCAATCTCTTTTCAACATGTTTTAAAGACTGTAAAAGCCAACAATACTCCCCCTGACGGTTTGGTTTATTTTATATATCATTTGACTCCTCTCTACGAGAGAATTGAATGGCATTATTTTTTTGCCGTAAGAAGTTGATGGTTGGGAGTCACATATCTGTTGTCATTTTCTTATTTAATGAACCGGCAAGTAAGTTATTTACCTACATATGTATAACATTGAAACTCGATTGTAGAAAAATTTGGTACCTTAATTTAGATTTTAATTATCGTCTAATTCAACATTTCAAATGGGAAAGCCGAAAGGAATTCGAACCGCAAGAAAGCTGAAAAAACATCGTCAAGAACAGCGTTGGAATGACAAGCGCTACAAAAAAACTAATCTTGGGACTCGGTGGAAGGCCGATCCCTTTGGCGGAGCTTGTATGGCGAAAGGGATTGTTCTTGAGAAAATGTAATTCTTTTTGAAAGATATGAGCGACTTCGACTTGCGAATAAAAAGAACAAAAATTGTTGAAAATAAACATAAATTTTACGATGTACTGTATAACGTCACCTTACTTTTTAATTAAGTGGCGTCGAGGCAAAACAGCCAAATTCCGCGATCCGAAAGTGTGTGCGTGTGCAACTGATCAAAAACAGTAAAAAGATTACTGCTTTTGTGCCGAATGACGGATGTTTGAATTTTATCGAGGTAATATTTGAGTGACTATGTTTACGCCTCCGATTAATTTTGTAAACGATAGGTACCATCAGAAAATTTTATGTTTAGGAGAATGACGAGGTGCTGGTGTCTGGTTTTGGTCGTAGTGGACATGCCGTCGGCGATATTCCGGGAGTGCGTTTCAAGGTTGTGAAGGTGGCCAACACGTCATTGCTTGCTCTTTTCCGCGGAAAGAAGGAGAGACCGCGTTCTTAAACAGACGGCAGAAAGGCTTTTGGATCTATTGTTTTGTTGTCAACGTAAATGTTCGATAAAATTGTTGAAACTGAAGCATAATAATAGTGGACAATATGAGTATTAGCGATTTCTAGGTAAGCCCGTTAGAAACATTTTGGCAACAGTTCGTTTTGTACTCCCCCCCCCCATTTAAAAAAAAAATTTCGAAGTCGATCAAAAGATTTTTCTAGGGGTATTAGAGGGTGTGGTTCTGAATCTAGCATTTATTTCGACCATCCGAACCCCGGACCCGAATTTGAACAATTTTTTTAAAATTCGAAATTAACCAAAAAACTAGTGAATGGTTTGGGGTGTGTTGGCTTGGTCGAGCAGCAAAAAACCGCGTTATGGGGAAACGGCTGTTTATAGGTTATACGAAATTTGCTTTGCGCCCATTTTGTACAATTGGGTGAGAAAGAATTATACCGTCAAGCTGTATTTACAAGCGAGTTGTACGCCCTCATACTTTACATTAGGATTGCGTACATTGAATTTTTGTCATTCCTTTTACACGGTATTTATCCAACCCGCCCGCTACCGCAACTCGCTATTTTTCCAAGTATTTGATAACTTTTTTCAAAGTCAACTAAATAAAATTTTTGACTATTAAAGCTTGCAATTAGTAGAAGCTATCAACAAGCGAAAGCTAAGCGATTGGACAAATCTCAAAAGTTATAGCTAAAGAATCAAATTTTCAGCTTTGCTAGCAATATTATATACAGCGAGGTGGGCGTCGTCCCTTTTACTCCAACCTACCCATTTACGAAACAAGAGAGGGAATTTCCCTCGTTCCAACCCTTACTGTTTATATACAATGCAGTGGAAATTCATTTGAGGTCTGACAACCAGAAAACAACATCCTTTATAAAAAAACATTTCTAAAACACCAGTCTCCAGAAAAGAAAAACCAACATCCGATTTAATATTCTTTTCGCCATTCTCACTTAATATTCATCGTCTCCGCCTCCATCTCCCTCCACAGTGTCAATTGCGACTTCTTCATAGTCCTACAAATTCCAAATGAAACAACCGTTAGCACTTCAGCCACAGACCTTCTCCAGTGCTGCCAGGTCTTCGCGTGCTTCTGAGAATTCGCCCTCTTCCATGCCCTCGCCCACGTACCAGTGCACAAATGCTCTTTTGGCGTACATCAAATCGAATTTGTGATCTAATCGGGACCATGCTTCAGCGATCGCGGTAGTGTTAGACAACATGCACACGGCACGGGGAACTTTGGCGAGGTCTCCACCAGGCACAACAGTCGGGGGTTGGTAGTTGATGCCAACCTAGGACGAGAAATGGGCGCCATTTTGAAAAAGTTTGAAACCTTGAAGCCAGTTGGACACCAGTCAACGAACTGGATTGAGCGGTTCGTCTTGATAGAAGCAATGGCCGCGTTCACATCCTTTGGCACAACGTCACCTTTAGAGGAAACCGTAGTTGGAAAAAATAAACAAAGCAAAAACCTCGATAGAGAAGGCAGACGGCCATGTACTTGCCGTGGCGTGGATCGCACTTGACCATCTGATTGGACGGCTCGAAACACATGTTGGTGATGTCGGAAACAGACAAAGACTCGTGGTAAGCCTTCTCTGCAGAGATGACGGGTGAATAGGTCGCAAGCGGAAAGTGAATGCGGGGGTACGGGACAAGGTTGGTCTAAAACCAATCGAGGTTGCAAGAATCAACGGAAATACAAGATAGCGAGAAACCTGGAATTCAGTGAGATCGACGTTCAGAGCACCATCAAATCGAAGAGAAGCGGTGATTGAAGAGACAACCTTAAATGCTGGACGTAACCGGGGGTTGAACAGCCATAGTTTGTACCACCTATCTCAAGTTTTCAATTCAAAATTTATAGTAAAAAAAGGTGTATTGTCAAAAGCAACCTGAGAGATCAAACGGTTCAAGTTGGTGTAGGATGGGCGCTCGACATCCAGATTTCGACGGCAGATGTCATAAATGGCCTCATTGTCAACCATGAACGCGCAGTCCGAATGTTCGAGTGTCGTGTGGGTGGTCAGCACCGAGTTGTAAGGTTCAACGACTGCGGTGGAGACTTGAGGAGCCGGATAGATGGAGAACTCGAGCTTCGACTTCTTCCCATAATCGACAGAAAGACGTTCCATCAACAACGATGTGAAGCCGGAACCGGTGCCGCCTCCAAAGGAATGGAAGATGAGGAAGCCTTGGAGCCCGCTGCAGTTATCCGCGATGCGTCGGATTCGGTCCAAAACTGGATCAATGATCTCCTTGCCAACGGTGTAGTGTCCTCGAGCGTAGTTGTTGGCCGCGTCCTCCTTTCCGGTGATGAGCTGCTCCGGATGAAATAGCTGCTTGTATGTTCCAGTGCGAATTTCATCTAAAATGTTCGCTGTATTCGAGCGAAATCAAGTGAAGTGACAACCGATCACTGTCGGCTCCAAATCAACCATAACCGCCCGGGGCACGTGGCGCCCATTGCCGGTTTCCGAGAAGAAGGTGCTGAACGAATCGTCCTGGGTATTGTGGTCGGACGGCATCTTCCCGTCGGGCTGGATCCCATGCTCCAGACAGTACAACTCCCAGCAAGCATTCCCTATTTGGACGCCGGCTTGTCCCACATGAATAGAGATCACTTCACGCTAAACAAAATTGTGGACTATAACGGTTAGGTAAACTTATTATAAACACACCATGTTGTTTTGGTCTTTGGTTGTTAGAAATATTTATGAATAGAGAAAATGTCTTTTTAAAAGCTAAAATGCATAAAATAACCCTTTACACGCACGACAACTTTTTATGTTTTCTAAACTAAAATATGCATTATTTCATTTAGTATTTTCTTGTCCTTGTTAATACGGCGACTTCAAATGGGAACAATTTTAAAATTTGCGAAATGATTTGACACTGCACTATGGAGTGTGGGTCGTTTGGGCCCTGCCGTTTGGGCCCCGACGTTTGGGCCCTGCCGTTTGGGCCCCGGGGACGTTTGGGCCCCACCACTTTCAAAGGGGAGTTTGGCAGCAAATTGCCAAGCTTTTTTATTTAGTCAGAATTTTTTTCAAGTGAACAATACATAGCAAAAATAAAAATCAAAATACAATAATCCGGAAAATTTGCAGGAAATTCAGGGTTCATTTGGTAATTGTCGAAAATTCCTCGCAAAAATAATAGTTCAAGTGCAATCTGAAATTTGCAAGGCTTAGGGGTTCATTAAGCTTAGGCCTAAGCCACCCTGAGCTAGGGTTCGTTAGGCTTAGGCTTAGGCTTAGCTAGCCTGAGCTTAAGCTTAGGCAAAAAATAGTGGACCGTAATTGATGTAAAAAAATAGGAATGTGAAAACGATGATGTATTTTTACTTATGTATATGTATGCATTAGGGTTGCGTCGAACTTTGTGTTTTTTTGTTGCAATTTCGAAAACCAAAATAAAAAAATTCCGATTTCGAAAATTTTTCTTTCGACGCAGCCCTAATATTTCCTTGGGGCCCAAACGTCCGGGGCCCAAACGTCCTTGGGGCCCAAACGGCGGGGCCCAAACGTCGGGGCCCAAACGGCAGGGCCCAAACGTCCTGTTCCCGCACTATGAGTCAAGCCCAGCAGCAGACAAAAATAAACGGTGCGCCAAAATTTAAGCCATTTTACCACTAATTCAAAATAACCCTGCGGCAGACAGCATATGGTCAGACACTATATCCCCCACCATTGAATTTTCTTCCAATTTTCGAAACCCTATAACATAGGCTAACCCATATATTTTGTCTGCTTCTAGTGCTCCCTTCTTACCTCCACCAAAATTTGGTGGAGCTTGGAGAATTTTGAAAAAAATTGTGGTTTGAAGAATTTAAACGTTTTTAACTATATGTATACAAATACCCAATGATCGATATTATATGAAAGTAGATCTAATCGATTCCCTATTTTCTTGTGGCATGTTTAAAGTTTGAAATGGATGAAGTATAAAACAAAAGTTATGAGTATCGAAGTGCGGGATGCTTTTTTGTTGATTAAAAAAGGTGAGAGAGAGCGCCAAAGGAAGAGAACATGTTAGAGATAAAAAGGAAAAGCGAGATAGTACAGGGTTTTTCTCTGCTGCTGGGCTTGACCCATAGTGACACCATTGAATTTTTCTTCGATTTTCGAGAACTTGTAACACAGGCTAATTTTTATTTCGTGACCAGATTTGCAGATCTTACCCCTACCAAAATTTGGTAGAATTTGGATTTTGAAAAAATTTGGTTTAAAGAATTTAAACATTTTGAGTATCAATAATATGGACCAAAAACCCCAAAAAGTGCCAAATGGACTAAAAAATGTGCTAAACTGACCAAGACTTCTTAATTTATGCGTAAAAACCTTCAAAATTCGTCATTCTTTATTAATTTTCCTCTTGGTTGTAAAATTTTTCACATGTTTTGGAAAATTACGGGCACGTCGGCCCCTCTTCAGCCGTTTGGCAGACAGATGGCCGTCCAACTTTTCGTCAAGTCTGTGATGTGTCGGGTTGGAAGTTTGAGGTACTTTCCTGTTATGTGACCACAAGCCAAAATTTTAAAAAATCAATGCGAATTTCTCTGGCGCGAAAATTGCAAACATCGAAGAGTTGATCCATTTGATGAGATTTTTTCAGCAATTGTTGCATTTATGCCTCCAAAGTAGTGGAATTTGCGCGCCCTTTGTTGATTTGCGCGCCTTTTGTTGATTTTTTAAAATTTTGGCTTGTGGTCACATAACAGGAAAGTACCAAGTTTGAACCCACTTGAGTGCAGGCATCATTTACTATGCCTGGGCAAATCGGAAAATAAAATCCGAATTCCGAATAAATCTGAATTCACGCAAATCCCGAAATTTTTCCGGAATCCAAAATTTAAAGGAGTTTTTATTCAAATAAAAAAATATATTTTAGATTTTCATTAATGTAATTTTTTTTCCTCCCATTTCTTGCTCCTTTTATTTTACCCCGACCCCACAGAATTCAAGTATTTGCGTCGCTTAACTAACAATTTACTTTTTGGTCCAATTAGTAACAAACATTCGCTGGATGGAAGCATAAATAAACAAAATGTTCACTGATTGAGAAAAAGCAGACAAATTTAAAAATATAATAATTCAGGTGAAAGCAACCAAATGAAAATGAATGGGTCGGTCGGGGGGAAGGGAATTGGGATATGGCTGAGCACCGGTATATTGCAAATGGATGTTCACAGACAGTCTGACGGGAACGGCTACGGGTTGGACGGAAATGGGCGAATCAACGGTGGCATTCAAAGATGGAAGAAATAGTGGGGGGGGGGGAAAGCACAAAAGTGCAACAAAAGATGGACGGACGGGACGGTATATAACCAAGTGAATTCGCGGAAAGGGATGGATTTAATTTGTTTGATTAGCTGACTTGGGGGGGGGGGGTGGGAATGGGTGAGCAGAGAATGGCCCAAATGGGAGCTTCTCGAAGGTAAATAAAGGTGATTATTGTATTCGACTGGGAAAACCTCACCAATCAAAAAGTTTAAAGTCGGGAATGAATGGGGGGGGGCACATCAATTTGAGCGTTGCAAGGATGTCAAGTGTACTTATAGAGTAAGCTCTAAACAGAAAAGAACAAAGCGCCATCACAGAATATTTGGTGAGAGGGGGGGGGGGGGGGAATTTCAAGGGGAACGAAGTGAAGAAAACCCGTCCATCCTTTTCATTTCTCGCAGCGACAGAATCGAAGCTTCGGACCGATCTTCGCATTATTCGCTTCTATGCCAACATTGCAGGCGGTTCCGGGAATTTGCCATGCCCTTCGGCGTGCTCTTCTTTCAATTTTGGAGAACTCAATACGTTGATGTCCGCATGCTGCTGCTTTGCTTCCGCAGTTACTGCTCCAACTCCTTGCTGCTGTTGCTGATCTGCTGGCGGCGGCGCCGGGGCATCGTTATTCGTTTCATCCTCCTCCGTCTCCATCTCTTCACCGGGCAAAGGTTCCGCCACCGTCGGGTTGTGGAATTCGTCGACAACCATTTGGCTTAAATCGCCATTCTGTTTGTCCATACATTCGAGAAGATAAATCATAATCTTGTGGAGACGTCGTTCAAGAGCCGCGTAATGTTTGAAGGCGAGCACAGGGAACACGGGGTCTTTAGACAGGGATCTGGACGGGAATAACCAGCACGTTTTAATCCCCACCATTAAGGCTTACTCGTGAAGTGTTTCTGAGAGACCTTTGGGGCTGTTGTAAAAGCTGAAAAAAGTGTTCAAAGTTCTCGGTCTAATTAGGCAGCACTGTCGAAACGGCATTAAAATGTCATCGTCATCAAAGTCGGTCCGGCCAAATCTGTAAAATTCGAGGCGTCTTGCTGTGTTGTTAAACCCCAATTTACGCACGATCTTCCATTGTCCAAATGGATCGCATATGATGGAATGTCGTTGCCGAAAACGCTGAATGTTTCGTAGTGGTGCCGGTCCTGGTTGCCGATCAGATAATCCATCAAGTGCAGATCAACCAGATCGAGAAGCCGTCTTCCATGCGCATACTGCTTCATGCCCTTCACCTTCCACTGACAGTACCGCATGTCCTGTTGCCAGGCGGCGAGCTGTGTCTTCTTGGAATATGTCCTGAATTAAGCGTCTTTTCTAATCCAATTGCTGCTGACGTGCCTTCTGTAGGGCGACTTGTTGTGTCTCCGAGGCACACTGGTGTCGTCTGGAAGGAATACTTGGACGGACCCCTCTTTAAGGTCGGGAGCCCCACAAATTGCGTGAGTTGTGTCACAGTAATAGTCGCATTTGCTGACAAAACAGCGATTCTTTGCTAAAGGCAAAATTTAAAGGAATAAAATGCCTGAGGCAAAATGCCTGGGGACACAAAAAAAGTCTTCCGAAGGCGTCTCTCCGCATTTTCCATCAATTCGCTGGTCATATTCACCACGCGTCCGACGGTTGGAACAGCGCGCCGATAACCGAGAATTCTGAGGGGGGTAAAGCATAACGGAAGATAAAGCAAAAAAGGACCTGTCCAAGTGGAAAGTTGCGATCTCCGCAGTGTGCCGTTCAAAATCGCCGAAATAAAAGTGATTGGGGTCCGTTTCGTAGTCCCTCCCGAATCTTAAGTCCAGACAGAACAGTTTCCGACCCGACCCATCCATTCATTCAGTCCGACCTCATCGGCTTGAACACCGCCTGTTTGTCGTTGTCGAAGGTGAGGATCAGCTTCACCTGGAAATCAGCAAAAGTCGTTTAGTTATAAATCAGTGCGCCAAATCAGCTTATTTCAGGATGATCTGCAATTTCCCCCCTAAAATAAATGCTTTTCCGTTCATTGGTCAGGCTTTGAAGCCCCGACTTCATTCACCTGCGTGCCGCCCTCCATAATGGCGGTGTGTTTGATCTCCAGCTTGTTCAGGTCGGCCAACAGCGCATCGATCATTGCCTCCTCTCTGTACAGGTCACAGCTTCCGATTTGAGCGTAGAACCGTTCCCAACTGTCCTGCTTGGGCACCACCCTTCTGCAAATTGCGGATGATTCTGTTTGTGATTCTGGTGGTGACCCAATTCAGACAAACCCTTGAGTTTCCATCCAATATTCCGCCAGAGTGACGTTCTTCCGACATTCAGGCCCCCTATTGACAATTGGAGAACGTCTCAAGTGGGCCTTTATTCTGTCCACCAATTCTTGGTCGATGTTCCGGCCAATGTCTACAAATTTCGTAGTATTATTTATTCTCAATTATTTAAGCTTATTTTTCAAAATTTCTGCAAAAAAACTTTAATTTGTGTATGAAATTGAACCGCCCAACCCACTCAAATCGGCGTACTTCACCGGCCCCGAATTCGACACGGGCGGCGGTTGGGGTTGGAACGGCAGCTGCTCGCCGGGAGGCCTTCTCAAAGCATTGGCATCGAAGTTGTGAGTGCGGGCGCGGAATCCACGCCAATCTGAAAGCCAAAGACTCGGGAACAAAATGGCCGACTAAATAGCACCTTGTCTTGCCCTGTAATCGTTCGGGATTTCGGGTCCGGATGAGAGAAAGTCGGCGGGGCGAGGGACCGAAACGTCCTTTCGGGAGGCCATCAAAACGAGGAAAAGAAAGAACACCGCACAGACCAAGCCGAACACTCTCCGGGTGTAGAAGCGAAGTGTTTGCATAACGCTGCTCCTTTCTCTCCCCTGAGAGCATAGCGCTGCTCGCATAAGCGGCGGGGACGGCGTTGGGTGGGAGAGACGACGAGGGGACGAGGCGATTAGAAAATCCAAAGGGTTGGCAACGGCATCTCGGGCAATGTTCAGTCTAAGGGAAAGTCGGGATCAACTTCAGCGGATGGCAAAAGGTGCGCGTCCCCTGGGGGGTTGAATGTTGAATCAGTGTTTTGTGTATAAAAGGAGGGCACAATCAAAAGGATTAGTTGGGAGTTAATGTTGTGGGGGAGAATAACGCGAGAAGAAACGGAGAAGGGTGGGGTGGGGGGGGATAATTGGTAGGTTAACGAATAGCAACGGGCGGGAAGGATAATTACCCGCTGATCTCGAGATTAAACAGAAACATCCAACGGCGAGAGCGGAAAAGTGGCGGGCTAATACAGCCGAGCCCCCGAGGGGCGATCGATGTGCGAGAAATAACGCATTGACACGGAAGAGAAAAAGAAAAACCCTCGGGAAATGAAAGGATCGGAGAGATTTCAAAGGTCGCCCCTCCCCCCCCCCCCCCCCCCTCCCCCCCCCCCCCCCCCCCAATACCTTCGACTGCCACCGACCCGCAATTTCTCTCACTTTCCGTCTGTTTTAATCACTTCAACAAAAAGGGGGAAGGCAAAGGGAAGAAAGAAAGGAGACCCCAAGAACACTTTCAATAAATGATTTTTGGACAAATATTCCACGAATGATTTACTTAACCATTCCAGCCATGCATTATGCCCCACGAGTTGTTTGGGTTCCCTCGGAGTTTGAATCACTTTCCGTGCCGCAAAATGGACAAGAAGATGAGAGCGGTGGGTGGATTAATTGGCTTCTTCGCTCTCCTCATTAATCCCTCCCCACCACAAATGTCCCCCCCCCCGGTTTCCCCTCCCATAATGTATGTCAATTCCATGTAATTCATCCCAGCAGCCTGGCAATAATTGAATTACGCTAAAGTGAGATGAGTCCAATCCAACAATGGGAGGGAAGGGAAGGGGATGGGTAATGCAAATGGGAAAACGCAGAACCATCCGAAAGGTTCTGAGATTGGAAGGGCGGAGGGAATTTTGGGCGAATGTCAGTTACTCTATCAATGCATAAAATTGGAAAAGAGACAATAAATTGGACAAAATAATAAGGGAGAGATAACAAATGATGATGGCAATGCTAATGATGGGATGGGGTGGGGGGTGGGGTGGGAGAAGACAGTCAATCGCAGAAAAAGCAAGGGGGGGGGAGGGGGGGGGGGGGGGGAGGACGTGTCCAACGTGGAACATGGAGAGAAGACGACGGCGGAGGAGGGGGAGTTTGATATTGCAAAATCAGGAAGCATTTATATAAGATGAGTTGCAATAACCTTGCTGGTTATCTTACAGATTCAATCACAGGTTAGCTGAAAAGTCACGGGGGAATGATGTGGCGGGGGAGGGGGAAGTCCGGCCACTCGTTTTACAGGGCTTAAAAGGGCCAATAAAAGAACGTTTGGGGGATTTGGTGAAAAATTGAGGGTTGGTTGGGATGAAGAAGAAAATGAATCAGCATCGATCAAAAGGATCCCAATTGGACATGGCAATAAACGCAACAAAACAGGTGGGCAAATGCGAGCATTGGAGGGGGGGGGGGGGGGGGGTGTCACGACGCAACTCTCGGGATCCGAGAGGGGAGAGAGGGCGAGGGAGGGTTTGTATTGTAAATGGGGGGGGCAAACAAAATTTGGGGAAGAATAACTGGGAAGGGGGAGAATGGGCGAGAAGGGGAGGTGGATGATGAAGGAAGTCGGCAAACACGGGGAGGGGGGGAGGAGGGGGGGGGGGAGGACAAATCACCAACTCCGAGTCCCAACCCTTCCATTCATTCCAACCCCTTCAGAACTCAGCAAAATCAGCTGAATAAAAGAGCTATTGCGCAGTCAACCTTTATTTAATAATAGTCGGATGATTCGAGCGCGCGGAGGGGGGGGGGGGGGGGGGTCGAAATTCGAATCATTCAATTCAAGCAAACTGCCAAGGGGACGAATGACCTTTTTGCATGGGATTTAGCGTTGTTCAGGCTTTTGTGTTTACATTCTCCACTGTCTCTGCTCTGATGATGATCCTCACCCCCCCCCCCCGCCTCCCCCTCCCCCTCCATTCATCCGTCTCTCCCCCGCCCCACCCCATTTCGCGCAATAATCGGCGCCCATTCCCCGCTAGTCGCGGTCGGCCGTTCTGCTGCCCGGTCGCTCCTCCCAACCATTGCTCTTATTTCAGCTGAACTTTCTCTTTCACCGACAGAAAAGTGTTATCGAATGGGTGAGATTGAAGATGAACAACAACGCGTTCATCATCGTCCACTTCCATGCCCATGCCCCCCCCCCCTCCCTCCCATTGGAAGTGAAAGGGCACACCAAATCGGTGGAGAGGGGGGGGGGGGGGGGGGAGAATGTGATGGGAGGGGAGAGAGATTGAGTTTTTGTTGCGAAGATCGGAGCGGTGGTACGGGGTTTTAGACATACTTCAGCGAAGAAAAAATCGGGGCGGGGCTAAAACAGGTAAGTGAAAGGGCGGGGGGGGGGGGCGAGAGGGAAATGTCTCACCCAATTCGGCAACCGAAACGGATCCATAATTTTGGAAGAAGGGGAGGCGGTAGTTGAGAATGGGAGGAGTTGCACCCAATTCAAACAAAAGAGGTACGAATTGGACATTTGGGAGATGAGGAGCAAAAAGGGGGAGGGATAACAGCAGAAATGGGAAACGATGGATGGAGGAAGAAGAAGAAGATGGTCGCCGGGACGAAACTTGGGACAAATAATAACAAAGGGAGGGGAGGGGGGGGGGGGGGGGGGGGGGGAAAGTGACCCGACCCATTCAGACAAATACACAGCAGGAATATACATAATTCACGAAAAAATGAGAGGACGAACCAGAAAATGTGGGGGTGGGGGGGATGTGAGGGGGCCGACCGAAATTAGCGATTCAATTAACTCGGACCCATTCGCCGTAAAGTGATCCGTCGTCATCCGCAAAAAATGTATTGCAAAAAATTCTCATTATTTATTTTTCTGCGCAACAATCAAATGTTTGGGGTGGGGGGGGGGGAATAATGGCCTCATCATAAAATATTAATGATAAGGACAGATGGGAGTGGGGGCGGGGGAGCCGACCGCTCATTCACCAATATTACGGGGAGGGGGAGGGGGCGGGGGGTGTCATCGCCGTTTGAGTGTCGGGGGATGGGACGAGCAAAGGGATTTATGGCCGAGGGCGGAAGGGGAAAGAGACAGAAAGGCCAATAATCCTACAACACACTGTCGAAGGCATAAACCCTTCCCAACACCAAACATTTCCAATTAAAGTTTATGGAATTCTCAAAATTCCTAACAATACGATGATTAACTGGCAAATATTTATGAACACCGACGCAAAAATTCATTCTAACATTGATTCTCAATTTACATGCTTTCGTCACCCAAACTGATCAATAACCCTCCGACCGAACTGTTTTAACCGATTGAAATTTATATTAATAAATGTTTATTCGGATCAGTCTTTATTTGTTCTCGTCTCATCATTTCACAAACAGAAATCCAACATAAGTTTCTGTTATGGAACCCGCAAAAGTTTTACGCGCTGTTCAAAGCGTCTGCGCGTCAGATTTGGCTTGGCTTGTGTGTTGCGGTAAGCTTCGATCTCGGCATCTAATTGACGATCTTTTTGAAGAGCTGAATAAAAACAAATCCAAAACAAACCCAAGTTAGAACTCATCACGAACTATATTAGGCCGGACACAAATCCCAGCGCTGTAGACAACGCAACGACAAAATAGTAGTCGCTAGAATAAAAATTGCGGGAACAGGAATTTCAAAAATGTTGCAGGAAATATGTTATTTAACATAAAAATACTGGCCAAAGTACCTTTACATCAATTAAACGACGGCAATTATGGCCAAAAAAGACATCGAAGTAACTCCGGCGATGAAAACGGACCAAACTCCGAATACTTTCCAAGTCGCAAGGCAAAAACTGGCAAAAGCATAAAATATCATTGGCTAATAAGCAAAACCAATTATTTTAATTGATTTTAAAATAAGGATCTTTTTTTGTAAATGTTAAACTCACAAAAAGCCGGTGCCGAAGAAGCAAAAGATAGACGAAAGTTGAAAAATTCGGAAAAGCGTGGAAACGTGCGTCCGATTCGGCACTTTTGCTAAGGGATAAGTGAAGAGCAGAAAAGGCAGACAAAGGGCGCAAACGAAGGCCATCTTCAGAAACTGTCTGCCAATAAACAAAACCAAAACAATCAGTCGGAATTAAATTGGCACCGATCAATTTGACTATGACAAATCAGCACAGCCGGCAAATCAAAGTAGGCGAAGGTGAAGAAAAGACAAAGCCACCACAAAATATCCTCGGGCTTAAGAGTAGAGAATTAAGTAAAACATGAAAACCCCGGGTTTTTGGCACTGGAAAATTCCCAATTCCGCCAGCAGGTCACCTCTATCATTTGTCTCAAAGTTGACAAAATTACCCTTAAAAGAGTTGTCGAGGTCGTAGAATCCGAATATGACCTTCTATTAAACCAATTTCGAACTTCATACCCGAATTCGAACAAACAATCATTCGGCGGAAATGATACGCCAACCGGCATCGTAGGAAAAAAGATTATAATCTCGCCAATGATGATTATTCCATTCATTATTTCCTTACGCTGTCCATGTAAGCATTGTAACCCAAAAACAACAACCAAACACCAAAATCAGAACCCACCCTAACGTGACGCCGACTGTAAGAGCCAAAGTCGGCCGGGATTCCATCGATCACTTCCCCTCCCTCCATCCCTTCCGCTGCCGATGATCAGATGACAAATTATCCCTCACCCCCTCGGAAAATCAATTGTTTTGGTATTGTCAGGAATTGTAAATGTATGAATAATGTATATGATAAAGTAATTACTCTCATTTGTAAAATTTAGCATATCATATTTTTTTGTTTTGTTTTAATGTTAGGAATTGTATTTAAAAATGACATTAATTTGTAATAAACGGAATTTTTGGTACATATAATTGCAAGCAAGATCAGAAATGATGGTAAAGTAATAGAAAATGACTGTGCGAAATGCGGCTATAAAAATGGATTTTTTTTACATATTTTGCAAGAGTTGAGAGATAACAATGTTTGTAAAAAAGATGATTTAAGAACGATAAATAAAATTAGTTCTATTGACTGATTTGTGAGAGAGAAATGAAGAAAAGTCGCGTTTCTCAAACACAATTGGAGGCAGAACAAAAATTGCTTTGTCCAAAATTGCAAATTTTGAAGCGAATTTGAACGATTGAATGAATGAAAGATAATGAATGCGGCGGCAGTAAGGAAAAGGCGGGGAACGCTTAACAAACAGAACAAAACAAACACAAAAAAATAAAACATGAAAGAAAGAGAATTCGTTTTCGTTTTAAATTTGAGTGAACTAAATGTTAGCATTAAATGGCAAATGATGGGCGTAAAAATACTGTACAAAAAGACATTTTTTGGTTGAGATCATTTTGATGGAAGGATGATGGTTTGTGGGCGTTGAATGGAAGTGATGACTCAACGATCGAGTGGAAGAATTGTTGTACCTCGATCTGCACCAACTAAAATTTAGAATGCAATTGTGAAGACTTCCCTCTTGACCAAATTATAGTATTTAAAAGGCAGATTGAAATTGCATTCTTATTTGCTTACCCGACAAAGTGCTAACATTAATGCCCATCATTGGTTGCCGACTAGGCCTGTTTAGAGCGGGGGAAAACCCGTAGTAGTGTTCCTTAGCATCGTCACATTTATCCACTCGCTCAAACATTCTCTTTGCCCGCCGGTCTTTCCCGTTGTGCTCATTTCCGCTCAATTCCCCATCCGCGTCCAATTCGTCGTCCTCGTCACAGTCGAAAACATCGTCTTCCATTAACGGATCCCTCTCTTCTTGTCCTTCATCCTCAATCACACTGACTCTGTTGTGCACGTTTCGATTTGTCTTTTCGCGACCTGCAAATCAAAGAAAGACCCTTAGATTTGGAGGCTTAATATGTGAAGCAAAGACCTTTTCTTCTCCTCATGTCAATTTCATCGTGCACAATCTGGCTCAGTGAGTCCGTCATAACCGGGTCATATTCCGGAGCATTATCATCATCGTCACACTGCACCTGCCGATTAGCCTGGTGACTTCTATTGTTATTGCTGCTTGAACCATTGGTGCCATCTGACGATTGCAAATAGGAAATGTCAGTCTGCGGACTCTCTTGCTGATTTTGTCGACATCCGTTCTCCTTTTGAGAGACTCTTCTGAGTGAACAAAACGCGGATGAATGCTTCTGTGACGTGTTAGCGCTGTTGCTGCGACCACTCCGTCTCCCACCAACCCTTGCCCCTCTTCCAGTCGTCCCAAACGATTGATTTTGTTCCTTCTCTCTTCCGTGTGCACTCTCTTTCTGTTGTGCGCTTCCTTTTCTTCTCTGATGTGCTTCTCGCTTTCTTTGTTCCTCGGCGGTGATGCGCTGTCTCTTCCACTCTCTGTTGAGTTCCAACAACGCCCCGCAGCTGCTGCTGTTCGGCTGTTGTTCCACAACTTCCAAATTTCCGCTCTTCCGTTGACTGTTGTTAGTTGTCAAATGCATCACCGCCGCTGAGGATAAAAAATTCTTTGGTGGTTCTTTTGGCACAGGTTTCAAAGGCAGTGAAGGTCCTTTTTTCGAGCGCCCAACAGGGCGAAGTGTTTGCGTAACTGCTCCAGAGGGCGAGACCAATGTGGTTGTTGCATATGGACTTGGATCTAATTGGAATCAGTTTAATTAATACCTACCAAAAATGCTTACCATCATAAAGCTCCGGATTAGGGCGTTGCTGGAGGAATGTCGAAAGCGAACTGTGCTGTTCGGAGTATAGCGGTAAATGGGCATAATGATAGTGAGGAGAAGAGCTGTCTACACCATCATGCCTCTGGAGGGTAGTAGTAGAGCATTGGGCACGGTTGATCATGGGAATCCCGTTGCTGAACATTTCGTTCGAAAGTGCAATTTGGTGTTGACCGTTAACAGTGTCATCAGTTGGGATAACAACATGGTCGGTCGGATAGTTTGTCGATTGGTAATATCCCGGATGTTGCTGTTGGTGTCCCCCCACTCTGGCCAAGGTTCCACTGGACGTCTCCACAGTTCCGCCATTGAACTGCTCGTGCGGCACCCAAAAAGTGTTCCTCACGTCTCCGCCAATGATCGCCGTGCTGTTTGCCACACTTCCATCTCTGATTTTGATAAATTCTCTTTCTTTCGCCTCTGCCGTCCTCCGCCCTCTCTGATGACAACAGCGATACCAAACAATGACCATCAACAGAAGGAGCAAACACCAGAGCACAATTCCGCACATCAGAACACTCCACGGCTGTCGATACCACACATAGTCCGAACGTTCGAAAAGGCGTATGTGTCGATGCAGCGTTTCTTCGGCTATACAAATCAATACAATTTGATAAAAACAACTCCCTTACTCATCACAACCGGTTCGCCAATGTAAAAGCTCCCCACTCCAGCATTTGTACGGGCAGCAACCCTTATTGCATAACTGGCATTGGGAATAAGACGGTAAAGTGTGACACTCGTCGCCCGTTCATTTGTTGTAATGTTTCGATCCTCGACGGATGAATGATTACTGAATCTTTTATTTGTTAAAACATCGAAGAATAGAGTATAATAATTGTATCAAGACTAAACAAAAGTGCACTTGCCTTTTGATGTTTATTATAAAGCCCTTAAGAATTCCATTAATTGCATCCGCTGGGGGAGGACGCCACGAAACTCGAAGCGACGTGATATTGAGCATTCTCAGCCGAACATCCGATGGGGGCATACTGGGAGCTTTGAAAGGAAATGAAATTGTTATTTTTTGGTCATTTGGGTGAAATCTTATTACGAGATTCCGCTGTGGTTCCGTCAAGAGAATTTGATGGCATCCCTTGGACTGTTTGGTGATAAGGGATCACAAAAAACTCGTAATTGTTGAACGGCCTCAGCCCGTTGATTATCACATGGTCTGTCTCGGGATTGGTAACATTGACCCAGCTATGATCATGCGCAAGTGGCGGGCCCCGCCATTTTATGTAGTAACCCTGCACAAGAGGTTCCTGCATTTTCAAGTAAATTATTGTTTAATTTAATAAATAAATTATGCAATTTACATTTCTCTGCCGTTTCCATCCCAACAAAACGGCCGTTGCATTTAGTGCACGTACTTCCAACAGTTTTACAAGCTGTTCTGAAGCAAGCCTTTGACGTGCCGTCTCCAAATCCAAAAGACGGTTCATCCGTTGACTTCGACCATTGGTCTCCTCCCATTCGGCCTGTTTTTTCGTCTCAACAATTTCGCTCATCGACGAAGGAAGTCCAATGCCTTTGGAGTTCTCAGCTCGGACAACAAAAACATAGGAATGCGCAGATTGAAGATCATTCACGCAAAATCGAGTTTTTGTCACAACATCCAACACATTTCGCCATGACTGAACGGAAAAACCAATAGTTTAAGAATTATTGTATTATTTTAATTATTTCATGGCTACCTCTCCCAATTCCGGACTCCAGTACTGCAGAAGATAGCCGATGATTGAAGACGAGCCATGCCGTTCAGGGATTGTCCACTCCAAATCAATGCTATTTTCGGTCACATTCAGCACTTTGGGCTGTCCGGGTGATGAAGGGAGAGCAGCTGCGTCGGGCATTCTATGGAAGACGGTCGCTTGGTTGGTATGTCCTTCCGCGACCAAAGAAGCAGTCCAAGTCGCTTCTCCATCTTCGTTGCTCACCCTGCAAGTGTACACGCCGCTGTCTTCCTTCCTTTAATTGAAGACAAAATTTACACCCCACAAAAGGAAGGAGTTCACTTCAAATCCGTTATTTGCAGAGTGCCCACCGGCAACTGTCTGTACCTCCCTTTGTGTTGTATTTCGTCCAGTCCTAACTCTTTCCCATCCCTCAGCCAAACTGTCCGGACAGGCACTCGCCCAGTCGCTTGACACGGCAAAATAGCCATGTCACTGAACATAAGCGTCTGGTTCTGGTGTCCATACTGGATAATTGGCGGCGGATACGTGGTGCTGGCTAAAATATATTCGTCAAATTGTTTGACACTATTTTTTTAAATATATTTATATTTTATATGTATTGTATTGCAGTCAGATGTGAAAGTCTTGCAGCAAGATTGTCGTTGAAATAAAAAAATGTATTGTTGCACTTTTTTCTAAAGATACCCCCTCCCCATCAATAAGCTAAAGATCCATCAAGAAAGGAAACCCATTCCACACTTTCACTTCAATAAATACATTGCCTAACACTTCTTTTTGTTGCGGTGCAGTTGATCAAACTGAGGGACCACAAACACTGAGAAGAGGGGTAAATCCGGACCCCCCACCCCTCCCCCCTCAGGGCATGACTGCAAAAACAACTATGCCCGTCAAATAACCCTTCTACAAAACACCTCAAAAAGTAAGCTTTTATGAATTTTTTGAGTGGCATTAGTGCTTCGAAAAAATGTTTAAAATCGTCATTTTTTACCTTAATACTTAAGAAATTTAGACATTCAAAATTGGTCGAAGCAAGTCAACCATTCAAGAAACTCATACGGCTACTTCCCTCCACAATTTACTCAATCGTAATTTATGAAGTGAAAGTGTGAATTGCAGCAATATTTTCGCACCTGACTGTATATCAAAATAAAGTTAGCATTTACTTCCATTAGCACAATTCTGAGGGTGATGAAAACAGGAAAATGTTAAAGTTGTGGTTAAATTCAATATCTGGCCAAAAACCATTTAGGTTTCGAGTTAATCAGTTCAACAAGCATGCGTGAATTATTTATATTAGTGCTAAATCACTTTTTTTAGACAGTAAACGGATGAAATGATTAAGAATATATAAGCAAAAGAAAAATGAGAGTTTGTTTTGCCATTCACTTCAAAGTGAGTCAATGCGACCTCCGAGTAAATTACATTCTTGCAAGAAGGGCTCAATGAGGGGAGAGATGAGGCTGATGACTGGAGTGGAAATTTATCCCCACTCTAGAGATGATCTCCCCTCCCACGAAGCTCCACCACCTCCCACCCCTTTTGGTCATGCGTCGACCATCCCCGGTCGCCCATGACCATTTTGCATGCCTTTCCCTTGCCCCGCCACATTCATCAAGGGGAGGGTCGGTGGACCAAACAGAGAGGATTAACATCGAATGGAAAAGAATTTAGGCAACAAAAGTCTCTGCTGTTCTTCTCCCATTTGTGGTTCTGTCCGGTTTGATTGATGGGACGGCAATGGTACAAAAGGCACAAAATGACTTTGGGCGTTTAGACGCTATTTATGTAAAAATTCACCACTGAATTTACATTTCTATTTAAAATCGCCAAGAATTTTCTTGGACGGTAATTGACAAAACAAAAATGTTTAGATTTGCACAAAGAGTGAAACACTTAAAAATATATATAAGACCATAGAAAAATAATTATCCTGGCCATTATTTGCGTTTGTCTTTAAACGGGAAAAGTGTGAGCAAACAACGGAAGGAAAACATATATTGGGGATTTATATATAAGAAGACAGATGCAAGATTAGAAACAATAACAAAAATCAATATTACTCGAAAATATATTTGCCTATTTCTGTAAGGTTAAAGAAAAACCAAATATTTTTAACGTTATTCTGCCTGAATAGAGAATGGCTTACAATTCAGATGAAACCTTTATGAAATGGTTATTCTCTTGTCAAAAAGGAATTCAACAGATTGTGACCGGATGACCGTTCGGAAAAAGAATTTAGAATTGAATGAGAATAGATTTGGCTCAAATTTCGCTTCACAATGGGCGGTATATGAAAAGACAACGGACGAGCAAAGAATGAAGGACAAAAGGAAGAACAATGGTTATGGAAGTAAGCCTGCAACAAAACCTCATTAAAAAAAGGAATCTGCAGCTGTATGAGTTGGCCAAAAATGTTCTGAAAGACCATCTAAAACAGGGTTTTATCGCTTTTTCACTTAACATCAATATTTTTGAGATTATCACGCAATGGCATGACCCGGACAGAATTAAAGATGCTAGAAATGGATTTACATAGATATTCCCAAGGGATTGTCACGAATGGAAAGAGAGCATAATTGACATTTCAAACATTTGGTCAGCCTTTAAAATGTATTTTAACGCAACTCTAATAACTGCGTTTTCAACAATCGTTATCAAAACGAATTGCCGGATTTTCGTTCCCGAACCACAGAATCTCAAACCCGACGTCGTCTGAATTAGGCTATCCTTTTGCATAAAAGACCGAATTCGTTTATAATCGACAACGCAATGCACAACTCAAATAATCTTAAAAGGGCCCTATAAATACATAAATATGACCAATGCAAAAGAAATAGTTATAAGGATTAAATCCATGTTAGCCTTTTATATAATTAAACCCGAACCGTCATTTATAATTCCGAGAGACGCCTTCGCCAGTGTTGAACCAGCAGAGTTTACGGCAGCGCAAACATAATTTCCCTGGTCCAATTGCCGAACGTTGTCAATTATCAGACGCCCTTCCGTGGTAACTTGAATTCGACCATCGAAGGAGACAAGGCCAGAAAAAAAAGTAAAGAGCTGAAAGACAAAAAGAAAATTGGCAAAAATGAAATATTTCCGAATTCACCTGGTCCCCTTCTTTGCTCCAAAATATGCCTGGTGCAGGCTGCCCAATAGCCTCACATTCAAACACAGCTGTTCTGCCCTGGTTTAACCGCAAATTTTGTGGCATTTTTGTGAATATTGGAGGAGCGTTGACAAGTAATTTGGCACTGGATTCAATAGTTCCCACGGAATTCTTGGCATGACAAACATACTCCCCCGCATCCTCCAGTTGAATTCTAACAACAAACAGTTAAGTTCATTGAGCAAAAAATACACTAACTTATCAATTTTAAGTCCTCCTCTGTCTTTGGCCACATAAGCGCGCCCCAATGGCATTTGTCCGTTCAGCTTTTTCCACGAAATGCTCGGTATGGGCTAAACCCCTTAAAATGATTACCATTCTGCTTCAAAAAAAAACCTCGCCAACAACGCGACAATCAAAATGTGCCGATGAATTCAGCTCCGCTACCACATTTTTGGGCTCAGCCTTAAACATCAAATTTCACCAGTGACCCCGAATTAATTACGCGTATTCAATCAATACCAAAAAGATTGGTTTATCAAAAACCGAAAGTTTGGCTGGCTTTGAAGCACGTACACCGACCTTCAACAGTAAATAAAAGCGTGTAAATTGATCCCGGAATATTTTTTACCAAATTCTCTGCGACACACTGATAAAAGCCCGCATCAGCGCGTTGTGCCTAAAATTTCTTATTTGTTATTTAACGTGCAACAAATTGTTTTAAGCACATTTTCGACGACAAGCGTGCCATCTGGGCTTTGATGGTACTTTTTATCTTCATGCATGTTCAACTCTCGGTCATCTTTCCTCCATGTTAACAATGGTTCTGGAATTCCTTTTGGCGGCGCGCACTCAAGACTCACACGATTGCCAGTGAGGGTCTTTTGCAATAGTTTTTTTGGTTTAAATTAAATTTAAAAACCTGAACGGCGTGCGGATTTAACCTAAAGTCATCACGAAGCATTGCAACTCGCAGATTGGCTTCCTGTGAACGAACTTCTCCAAATTTATTTTGTGCAACGCAATAATACACTCCAGCATCGGAATCCGTTCCGCCTGGAAAAATTTTGTTTAGACAAAAAAGGCCATGAAAATTGTACCGCTGTTGACTTTTAGCAGAAACAAAGAACCATTCGGAAGAAGCAATCGATGTCCATTGCCAACACGGACCGGCTCCGAGTCTTTGTACCAGTTTATTTCAACGTCACTTCCGGTCACACCACACCTTGAAATAATTCGTATCAGCATATGAAAAGCTGGAAAAACAAGCTAATTGGAGTTGAAAACCTCAGCGTTGCTGGATCGTCTTTCACAACCAAAATATCGAGAGGATGTTCAGATATTGTTGGTGGCGAACCTGTCAATGTTGAAAGTTATGTTTGCAACCAAAGAAAGAAAGAACCTGGATGAACCAAATTTGATAATGAAAGAGCCCAGAAAAGAGCAATAATCCACATAACAAGTCGTTTCATTCACCCATAGCAGGTTATCCTTTCTTTGAGTACGGCATCAAGAAAAGAACTGACAAAGAATAAATTTAAGTTAATTTTTGCAAATTCATGTAATTAATCCATCCATCCACCGTCCGCCCGCACACACTTTCTTGCTGACAAATACTATATACCCCAAGGGAATCGGGGGTTTGTATCCACCTTCCCTACTGCAATGCAACTACCCATTTCCTTCTTTCATCATTGAATTCATTCATTCATCCTTCCTATGTCGTGTGCCATGCCTCTCAGCCTCTGGCTAGCCAAGCGTACGATAGTCAATGGGATTGGGGGGTTCCCTCCCGCAACAGACAGATGCGATGCTAATAGGGAGAGGCGATGCTAATAGGGAGAGGAACCGCGAGGACGAAAAAAGCACTCATTCGCCTTACCACATCGATATATGTATATTCATTCTTGGTCTAATGCTGAATTTCTGGTTGGATTCGGAAGGAAGGGATCGAGAGAGCCGCTGAACACTTGGATTGGTATCTCGATCGACGGTTTTTACCGATTTTTCTAGAAACGAGATTTTCAGTGATCTCGATCGGTCCTCAAGTCCATTCTCTAATCAGTATTGTGTTTAATTTTAGAAGAGTTAAAAAACTTCGAACTTTGTAGTGCCACACATAAACTATTTGGGTCTCTAAGATAAGCGCCACCACTCCACTGTGCAGAAAAAACCTACTATCGCACTTCGAAGTTCAAACGATGTAATTTTTTTTAATGGTCAGATTTTCCTGATTTTCTGCAGAAACCTTCTAAACACTATGCTATTAATGCACGAAAAACTAGCGATCTTAAAAAAAATTCTTTTCCCTTATTGGCCAACATCCATTCCATGAATTAAGATTTTAAGACAAATATCAAAATTTTATTCAAAAGTTTCCCAGTTGTCTCTGCGATTGTTTACAACGGATGAAGTTGTTGTGAGATTTAAAGCGGAGGAAGTAGAAGATGACGATTTACAAATAGAATTATGGTCAGCCTTTAGAGGCAGAGGATCAAATTGATGAAGATTTGGACTAGAATAGATGTTGCTTGTAATGGGTGGATTATTGTGAGAAGCATCTGACAAGTCAATGAGATCACCGACGGAGTGGGAACTTTCTATTGATGGAGGGGAAACAGAACGAGTTTTGGATGGGTGCGACACTTTATCCAAGTCAAATTGAGAAGTGTCGATCGTCAGAGGGTCTAATCTCTGCTTGCATTTCGACCTCGAACGAGCAACAGATGAGCTCGGTCTTCTCATCTTATTGTTAGCGGAAGTGTTGGCTTCCTCTCCCTTCTCTCGTCTGAGCTTAGGATTCAACTTGTTTCTGACCTGTTTTAGAAAGAATTCTTGCCGTTAAATGCTAACTCACTGATAACGAATGGATTTGGTCTTTTAAAGCTCCGATTACGTCATTTGCATTTTCCTTAACCTTGAAAAAAAATTTTATAAATAAATCATTTAAATCCGGCACAATTACAGAAGAAACGGCCTGTTGCAGCACATCCGTTGTCTTGATTTATATAGTGAAATACATCAGTGTGCTTAAATAAGCTTACCATGACAACGCTGTTTTTGTCCAATTGCCCTCGAACTCCCATAACTTGAGCCTCCCTTTCAAATTCATCAATGAGAGGTTTGCTCCCATTCAATTCCGACAGTCGTTCTTCAATAAACCTCTCGAAATACTGCACTCCATCTTTTCCAATTAAAGAGGACAGAAACGGCCGAAGACCCGAACGCTGCTTATCGACAAATAACTTCCTGTCCCAGCTGTAGGAGCCTCGCGAATCTATCGAAGGCAATAAAACTATTAAAAATTCAAAAAGAAATCAACGCACCGATGACAAATCCGGAAATATAATTGCCGAATATTAATACATTCGTCTGCATAAAAGCCCTTGACAATGAATCAGAAAGGAAAACATCGCTGGAGAACTTTAGACGAGTTCGTAAAAAATTGTACGCATCCAACGGCAGTTTGTCATCGTATGGAGAAGTCATAATCTTCTCATCCATGTCCATTATAACAACATCACCAAGTTCTGTCTTATTTTGTCCTCGAAATGTTTCCTTTGGAACACCGATTAAATATGGCATCGGAGCCCTAAACAATTGAAAAATTGAATTCAAAAAAACCCACTTACATTAGCATATCAGTCAAACCATAAGGCAGAATCGGAATAAACAAATTTTGCCTGAATTAATAAAAATTTGTTCGTTTAGACAAAACAGGCTAACAGTGGCAAATTTCCGTCATAGGCCCCAGACTCGAAATCGGCCAAAACCAGGTAATCTTAAAGTTTACAAATCCCAGAAACAAGATGTTTAATTTCCTTTTTTTTGTGGGACCTGTAAACTTTAAGATTACCCAAAACCACTGCGCTTAATGAATAATTAACTTAAATTTTTGCGACTCGGCCTTTAAAAAGGTGTACAGAAAACAGCTCCAACAATTTTCGGAAAATTTCTCACCACCAAAAAGAGGAAAATTGCTCACCAAAAAGAAAATGTATAAAACCTTTGATCAAGCAAGTTAATCAATTCTTTTACCGAGCGCGCTAAAATTTGAGGTGCCTAATCATGTTCCACATCCAAGAAACCTTATAATAGAAGCAATTTTGGATGATTTAAAGTCTGGGGGGGGAGGGCTGACGCAATTTATTCGCAAACACTTACCAATTGAATGGGTAAAACAACTTGGAAATGCTAAAAACGCAAGCTGAAAGTTGGCTGAGTTTTGTAGCTGTAAAAACGATTCTTCTTTCTTTGAGTAACCTAAAAAAGGAATTAATTAATTTATAATAAAATATGTGTAGTTTACGATGCGTAAAGATGTATCATTTGCTTCTCATTGACAGCGTTAAAAAATTCGAGCAAAAATTTGTCTTCCCTCAGCGTTGGTAGTCGTGATGAGTCGGGAATTCGTTCAGAAAATCTCTTAATTTTGTATCATATCGCAGACGAACATTAAAAAGTACAAACACCGATCTCGGAACAGGCATTCAATTGCAATTTGGCACCAGGCTCAGGAATGTCCAAATGGTATGCATTGGTCAGCAACAATTCGACATCGTTTGACTATGAATAAAAAGTTGACGCAAATAGATTAGTTTTAATTATTACGTTTCCATTATTGAAGACACACGAAATGGTGTTTAGAAGTTTGTAGAAAAAATTGACCCAAAGAAACCCACTGAACAATAAAATTACGTTAAATGAATCAACAATTACCTCAAGATGCAAAAACATGAATTTGTACGCGGAGTGTATCTGCAAAACCCGAAAGAGTGCAGCGATTGCGCATCGGTTAAGACAAATGTAAAGAGTTGGACGGCTTCATTTTCACTCCTAAAAAGAAAAATGACGGGGTGGGCAAGCCCTTAACCACGTCCTTCTTAATGCATAAGAGCTGAACTTGTCTGGACCCAGTCAAAATTTAAACAAATTTCAGGCCATTATCAAAAGGTCATGCCTAAAGCAAAAAAATCTTACGCGAAATTCAGTCCCACTTATGCCAATCACAAATTCCTTACCTATCCCCCACTTCCAATTCGAATATACCTCAAGTTACTACTCATTGGGAAACAAAATTGCTTTATTGAACGAAGTGTATTTTCATCGGAAAACTCCGGGGGATAAAGCACCTGAAAACAAATAAAATTTATGTATATAATTTGTGGTTATAAGCTTGGGGTTCTAATTAAAATAAATGCCTTTGTTTTTGTATCCTTTTTGTTAGGTTCCAAATCAACCGCACATTCGATCTCGCAGCAAACATCAAAAATCGTAGCATTGTCTAATCTGAGTTAAAGATGAATAGATTAAGAACATTTTTTATGGATGCATTTTAAAACATTGGTTTAGAAAGCCCTCGGAAAGTGTTTCTGCCGGTTTCCGGGGGCATAGAATCCGAATCTGACTTCCGTTAGACCAATTCCCAAGCCCGGACCCGAAGTATTATTATGCAAAATGTGTGATTTACCTATGTCGCGACGAAGTCATCTCGCGGGCTCGCTGCACGAGTGTTTTTAATCCCTGCGCAGGTAGAACCAAACAGGGATGGGCGGAAATCTATATTGAATAAGCGGAAAACGGGAACAATTTAGGATCGCGATCACTGAAAATCTAAAAAAGGAAAAATTTCGTCGATCGTGAATCTCAAAAAATTTCGACGAGAATATCGATCGCTTGGAATCTAATAAGAATGGAAAACGCCCAATAACAGTGAAAAAACGGAACGGAATTCCCCCATCCCTTGTGCCAAATCCACGCATCAAAAGCTTTTTGGGTTTCAAAAACTTTCATGTTCCTACAAGATTCCCGTGCAAAAATTCAACGTAAAGCCAATTGGGAGTCGCAAGTTGGGACTCATTTTTTGGTGAATCATAAAATCAGAAATTAAAATCATCACTTTTCTTTTCATTTTTTCGGTCCTGTTTCACCATTTTTGAAAATGCCACTAAAAACAACTTTTCTTAAACGATTTTTCATTGACTTCATACATACATATTAGACGTTGCGCAGCCTAAAAATCCGACGTCCGGCCGATTTAAATTTAAATTTCAGATTCTCGAGTAAAAAAGATTACAATGGCCGATGTTTATCTAATGCAATTTTGGAAGCAACGGATCCATGCTGGCAATTACACAACTGCTGCACCATTTCTTGTCAAGCTTGGAATTCGTAGCACTTCAGACGCGGAGAAGTACTTTATCACCGAAAATTTGGATGATTGGAGTGTGATTACGGCAACGTGGTTTGAAATGGCTCGACATATCGGCACTTTGCAAAAGCTTGCATCTACCGCTGAATTCTCTGGACGTTTCAAAGCTGCTCTTCTTTGTTCCAAGACCCACTACTGTCTTGAGCAGTACAATCTGGCTTTGGAATATGCTTTGACTTCTGGCAATGAGTTTCAACTTGTGCCGCATGCAGAGGATTTCAAAGGACATGATTCATTGGCATGTTTAATCCATAGCCCCTACTAAATCGGATTATTCTGTTTATTTGTTGTTTCAGTACGTGTGCACGATAATAAGACAGGCTCTGGATACCTACAAGCACATTCAAATTTCGCATGGTACCGAACTCAGAGGACTTGACGTTTTGGTTAATCGAATTTTCCATCAAAATCTCGAGCTGAAGGATTATTCTCTCGTTGTTGGACTTGCCTTAGACACCCGACGAATTGACATGATTGAGGCGACTGTTAAAGCCGTTTCAAACGAGGGCGGAAATACAACAACAATTCTTATGGACACGCTGAACAAATTGCACAAATCTCATCTGAACATCGAGTTCCAAGACCAAGTGCTTGGATTGATCTATCGTTTTCTGGAAGGGCAGAGAGAGCCAAATTATTTTGCCATATCGCAGGTTAATATTGCCATAATCTGTCGTCTTTTATGATTTTTAGTGTTTGATTAAACTCGGACAGTCTCAGTCAATGGCTGAAATTCTGAATCGCCTTATCGCACAGGTCTGAGAGTGTTAGGAGACCTCATAAGTTTGTTTTTTTAGAACGTATTGATGGCGTATCAGTTGGCTTTTGATTTGAATGAGAACGCACCACAAGAATTTTTGCAGCAATTGAAGTCTCACCTCTTCCCGGTTAACCCACCCGTCGAGGACCAAAATGCAGACGCAACTCCGCAAACACTTGAAAGGGGAAATCTTGAGCGAATTCTGGGCGGCGAGGAGACAATTAAGCATCACATGCAGTTTCTTATAAAGAACAACCACACTGATATGCTGATATTGAAACAGCTCAAGGATTCTTCGCGTGTGAACTGTACGAACAACGCAGTTGTGATTGCTAACGGATTGATGCACTGCGGGACAACTTGTGACGATTTTCTAAGGCAAAAATCTATAACAATACTTAATTCAAATTTTAGGGAAAACTTGGACTGGATACTCAAATTAAAATTTTAGGGAAAACATGGATTGGATCTCGAAGGCGACTAATTGGAACAAGTTTAACGCTGTTGCATCTCTTGGACTCATTCACAAGGCAGACAGACATGTTTTGCGTCCAAACGCTTACTTTGGGTTTAGGGACATGAGCGGGATGCTAAGAAGCTTTTGGATCCCTATCTTCCGAAAGGAGATCAAGACCAGTTTGGCTTCAAGGAAGGGGGGTCGCTGTTTGCATACGGTTGCCATCGGCTTATTTGTTGGATAATAAGATTCTTAAGGTCTGATTCATGCCAATCACGGAGGTCCGGTAATTGAGTATCTCTCGGACCAACTTGGACGAGCGTCAACGAGTGCTGTTCGTCATGGTGCCTGTCTTGGACTTGGGTTGGCGGCACTTGGAACGCGTAACATTCGCGTTTATGAGCACTTGAGGGATGTTTTATATCAAAACGAGGCGGTATCGGGGGAAGCAGCTGGCACCGCGATGGGATTAGTCATGGCTGGCTCGATGAATCAAATGGTAGGACTGTGCTTTTGTGAATATTTTTGTCTTTAATTCTTCAAATTCTTGCAATCAACATCTCTTAAAGCGGAAATTTTATTTAGGCGTTTGATGAGATGCACCAATACATTCTTGATACGCACCACGACAAAATTCAGCGTGGGCTCCGAACGGGAATTGCTATTCTTGCCTATGGAGCTATGGAGAAAGCCGAAGAGTTAGACATAGTCTATTAAAACGCTAATATGTAGAATTTAGATGGATTCGAAAACTTGAGAACAACCACTCTGAGGCGATTGTTCGTCAAACGGCTGTTTGCATGGTTTTTATTTTTATTAAACAGCCATAAGAACGGAATTTTTAGATGGCTTTGGCTTACACGGGTACTGGAAATGCGTCAGTGATCAAAAGACTTCTCGGCAGAGTTGCATCCGACCCAAACGACGGAGTGAAGCGTTTTGCGACCATCGCAATCGGATTTGTTTTGTCCAAGTTTGTTTGTTTGTTTGTTCTTCTAGTTTTTTTATATATTTTTAATTTAGCGACCCTCAGCAGTGCTTGGATTATACCGAACTTCTGACAGAACATTTCAATGGTCATATTCGGTATGGAGCCGCAATCGCACTGGCAATTGCATGTGCTGGCAGTGGATACAAAGTTAGTAATGAATTGTTCACAAAAAGGCTTTTGATGTCAAGGAGGTCATTGCATTGTTGGAACCGTTGCTCCAAGCCAAGGAGAACTATGTCCGACAGGGAGCACTGGTCGCGCTCTCTTTTGTACTGATCCAACAAACTGCGTCTACATGCCCAAAAGTCGTTGATTTCCGAAAGACATTGGTGAAAATGATTAGCGAAAAAGGCGAAGACACAATCACTAAGGCATGTTACTTTCGTAATAGCTTTTCTATTAAGCTTTTAGTTTGGTGCCATCACTGCCCAAGGAATATTGGACGCTGGCGGTCGCAACGTTACACTTTCGCTGCACAATCAAAATAATCAGTCCGATATGCCTGCGGTTTTGGGCATTTTTGTGTTTTTGCAGCACTGGTACTGGCATTCAATGACACATTTCATTTCATTGGCGTTCCGTCCAACTTGTCTAATTGGCCTTAACAAGGATTTGAGAGTTCGTTAATAGATTCATTGTGAATAATAGAATATAAGTTAAGATGCCAAAAATGGAGTTCCGTTGTAATGCCAAACAATCGATGTTTGCGTACCCGCAACCAATGGAAGAAAAACGAAAAGAAGGGATGGAAAAGGTGGAGACAGCAGTGCTCTCAATTACTAAGAAAAAACCGTTGTCTTCCGACAAGAAAAAAGACGATGCCATTGGTTGGCTAAATACTCTCGTTTGATGTTCTCAATTTTTTAAATTTAGAAGGACAGGAAGATGAAAAAATGGAGGTCGATGAAACTGAAAAAACCGCGGAGGTTTCGGCAACCAATCAAAAATGCGATGAGAAAAAACTTGACGACAAGTTAGTCTTATTTAATTTTAAAATCGTCTTTTATAAAAATCTTTTCAGGCAAAAGGAACTCTTGGAGCCGGCCTTTCATAATCTTTCTAATCCAACTCGTGCTGTGAGACTTCAGCTGCGCGCCTTGAACATGCCCGATGGTTCGTCATACAAACCGATAAAGCCAATAAATTATGGAGGCATTGTGATGTCCCAGAACACTGACCCGAATAAGGCAGATGAAACTGTCGAATTGGCAGTTGCTGGTGGAATGCTTATTGAGGAGGCCAAAGAAAATGAAGCAGCTAGGCCACACGAAACGTTCGAATTCAACTTCGGAAGCTATTGAACACAAAAAAATGCTCGATATTGCTTTTCTGTTAAATATTGCATTCATATACCATATTTCTGACCATAAATTAATGAGGTATAAGAGTAATTGGACTCCATATACTAAAAATGTTTGCTCAAAAAATTCTAAATTTAGTTTTTGTAGGGAATATGTCCATTCGGTGATGGATTCTAAATCAAAAATATTAAAAAACATTGAAAGTGTCGACAGGGGTGGACGGATAGAGACGGACGATAGTGGAATGATGTGTCAGATTGAGACGTACATTTTCATGGACTTCGAGACTACTGGACTTTTTGACGATGGCCAGAACAATCCGCTGACCAACCCAAACCGGTGCAACGAAACGGCGAATGAGCGCGCCCAGAGGTTGGATAGTCTCGTCAAATCAGGTAGAACGACTTGGGCTATGCGAAACCGTGTCCTGCATCAGAAAGATGGGAACCGCTTTCCGAAGATTACGGAGTTGGCCTTCGTTTCCGTGCCGCGCGCATTGTTTGTGGAGGCAATGGCGAAAGTGTCCTCCCGTCACTTGTCGCAGGAGACTGGGGGCGGTGGAGAAGGAGTTGAGCCGGTGCAGGTCGTCTCGAATGTTCACGTTCGACAGGTGAACCCGCAGCTCAACGCCAAGGAATGGGCCAAGTACGAAGAGTTGCAGCGGAAGGTGCCAAGTGAGTGGAATTGACGTTTAGAGGGTTTGGGAATGGCTAAAAGCTGATTGTGCAGGTATTCTGCTCAGAGAGTCCGATTTGGCGTGCAAAAACACTTTTGGCCAGGAATGGCCTGGGGTCGCGCATTTGCTCCAGACTGCCCCAAAACCGGCCTGCCTGATCGCGCACAACGGTGTCAATTTCGATTTCCGCATTTTATGCCATGAATTGCGCAAAAATGATCTCCTCCGAAGCCATCCGTTCCCAGAACGGGTTGGCATTTTTGATACGCAATTTCTTGCTCCTCTCTAATATAATTGATTGGACAGGTTTATTTTCTCGACTCGCTTTCGTGTTTTTACGAACTTGAAAGGGAATACAATCGAGAAATGGAGCTAACAATGGAAAACGTCGACTGGAATCTTGGTGGCACCCTTTCTGTCGACATACCTACGTCTACTGATGATTTTGTTTATTCAGTTTTGTCCCAATTTCAACCGAACGCTGAAAACAGCGTCAAACTGGAGGTGGATTCCATTCTGGAAAATGGCATTGCTTCTGCTGGACAAGCCACTGAAAGGACGGCTAATGGCCACCAAAGCACCACCATTCTGCATCGAATGTTTGACGAGAAATGCTCTCTTACTGCTGATGGAAACGTATTTCCAAATTCACAGAAAGCAAAGTAGTAAGAAATTGACTAATTTATATTAAGTCCATACATGAATAGGGGAGAGGGAGAGGGTTGGTCGACTCTTAAATGAAGTTTCTAACTTTTAAAACCTTCCCGGCATAATCTGCCAAAAATCGCGCACAAGATTTTCAAACTAATTGAGTTAAAAACACTTTGAGCCATCAGTACGTTCTGATTTCATCATAAAAACAAATTTGTTGTACATTAGAAAGGCATAGAAAATGCAATCTTATTCTTGAAATTATTTGACTTTCGTACGTACTTAGATATGGGTTTTTAACGACAAAATGGACATTTTTTCCACCGCCCAGCGAGGGCGGCGCCAGGAATTTTTTTCGGGGGGGGGGGGCGATCCAAAAGTCGATTCCCTGCCGCCCAGGATTTTTTTTTTTACGGAGAACTGCGATCCGGGATTTTTTTTTGTCCCGGCACAGCCTTGGTTTAGTCTGATGAGCCACAAAAAGAGTTGTTAACTATGCCATTTACTTTTTCTGTTTCACAGGTTTTAATTTAAAGCTGAGTCCGCATACAATACAAGGCTGGCGCGGTCCGAAAATTGTCGCGAATCGCGGTTTTTCACATTTTGTTCTGAGGCAGAAAAAACTTTAAAAATATATCTAACCAACCGAGGCCGATATTTCGGTTAGCCAACCGAATTTTTTTTTAAACTTTTTTGTATGCCACGGTAACACATCTTTGAAATGGGTTGCAAATCTTTTGAAAAGCAAGCAAAACTCAAAAGATCGTGAATCACTGTTTTTAAATATCGCTGTCCTCGCACTTGGCTTGTACAGTACCGTTTTTGTCAAAAATAAAAAAATTTAGTGTAAAAATGCCCCTGTTCAAAGACGACATTCATCCGATACAATTCATGCGCCAAACGCAATGGTCGCCGGCCAAACGACGATGCATTGATGCAAAGTTTTTTGAGTGCGTTGACGCCCAAACCGTTACATTACGAATCACTGGACGCGTTTTTCAGGAGCAACAATCGTGGGGAGTGGAGTTTCAATGGGAACCATGCCAGGAGACTGTTGTGTGGGCGCGGAAAATTTAAGCTGGAGAACATGTTCAAAATGGTAGCAGGGGGAGCGATGAAAGATTGATGGATGGATGATTGTTTAGATATTCTCCACGGCTCAACAATTCCATCGGGCCCAGTCGGACTGTGGAGCGCTTTTGCAAGTGTGCCTTGCCTACGGGATGGACTTTGTAAAGTTTGCCGACAGGAACTGCTCGCCCTTCTCCGGCTGTTTTGAGACAATCTCCAGAAAGACACCTACTTGAATCTTAATTTTTATATATTATTATCTGAGCTTATATAAAGGAGAATTTGTTTTGCTTTCTGAATCCGTGAAAGGTTGGGAACGAATTGATTGTACTCTATGCTCGTTAAATGAAACAACAACTACCCGCGTTACTCACCTCTAGACATCGGTTTCGAATGACTTTAAATACCGAATCGCATTTGTTGTAATAAACAATAAAAACCGACAGGGGTGGACGGATAGAGACGGACGATAGTGGAATGATGTGTCAGATTGAGACGTACATTTTCATGGACTTCGAGACTACTGGACTTTTTGACGATGGCCAGAACAATCCGCTGACCAACCCAAACCGGTGCAACGAAACGGCGAATGAGCGCGCCCAGAGGTTGGATAGTCTCGTCAAATCAGGTAGAACGACTTGGGCTATGCGAAACCGTGTCCTGCATCAGAAAGATGGGAACCGCTTTCCGAAGATTACGGAGTTGGCCTTCGTTTCCGTGCCGCGCGCATTGTTTGTGGAGGCAATGGCGAAAGTGTCCTCCCGTCACTTGTCGCAGGAGACTGGGGGCGGTGGAGAAGGAGTTGAGCCGGTGCAGGTCGTCTCGAATGTTCACGTTCGACAGGTGAACCCGCAGCTCAACGCCAAGGAATGGGCCAAGTACGAAGAGTTGCAGCGGAAGGTGCCAAGTGAGTGGAATTGACGTTTAGAGGGTTTGGGAATGGCTAAAAGCTGATTGTGCAGGTATTCTGCTCAGAGAGTCCGATTTGGCGTGCAAAAACACTTTTGGCCAGGAATGGCCTGGGGTCGCGCATTTGCTCCAGACTGCCCCAAAACCGGCCTGCCTGATCGCGCACAACGGTGTCAATTTCGATTTCCGCATTTTATGCCATGAATTGCGCAAAAATGATCTCCTCCGAAGCCATCCGTTCCCAGAACGGGTTGGCATTTTTGATACGCAATTTCTTGCTCCTTTCTAATATAATTGATTGGACAGGTTTATTTTCTCGACTCTCTTTCATGTTTTTACGAACTTGAAAGGGAATACAATCGAGAAATGGAGCTAACAATGGAAAACGTCGACTGGAATCTTGGTGGCACCCTTTCTGTCGACATACCTACGTCTACTGATGATTTTGTTTATTCAGTTTTGTCCCAATTTCAACCGAACGCTGAAAACAGCGTCAAACTGGAGGTGGATTCCATTCTGGAAAATGGCATTGCTTCTGCTGGACAAGCCACTGAAAGGACGGCCAATGGCCACCAAAGCACCACCATTCTGCATCGAATGACAGTTCAGCAATCAACACCCATAAAAAACACTGATGAAACTACGATTTCTTCAAATTTTAAGATGTAAGTATTTCTATGCATCTGTCGGCGTATTATTTGATTATTAGGATTATTCGAATAATCCTATTATTATTTGAATCAAATAATACGGCGAGTTAGTATTATTTGAACACATTCACAAAATTGAATTTTATTAAAATTCGAATTTAACTAGTATATAAATCCTATTATTTGCAAAAGAAAATATAGAAACAATAAAGGAAAAAGAAGTCAAAATTACCAGTTAATTCGAGCTTTTGCTAAGTTTAAAACAAATTTTTTATTCAAATAATACCAACTTGCCCGACGCATGTTTATTAGAGCCCGGAATTTTGAAAAAGTCGGGATCAGGATCAGGATTTGGAAATTACCAGGATCGAAATCCTGGTTTTTCAGGATATCCTGATCCTGGTGCTTGATGCGGACCAGGATCCTGGACCAGGATTTTTTCAAATTTTTGAAATAACTATTCAGCGATAATATTTTCCTAATTTTTCTCCGTTGTTTTCTCCTAGTTTATAATAGAGTCCGGACCAAAAACCAACACCAAAAAAACCCAATACTTTTGACCAAATATTGTTTGGGTCCAAGTTTCCGGTCTCTAGTTTATAAGGATTGGCCAACTTTAAGCAGAGATTTTAAAATTTTATTTTTATCAAGAATTTTTCCAGAAGTCATAAACTTGTGGTCAAATTTTTATGATTCTGCTCGAGACAGGTCCGTTTAAAAACTTTTTTTGGGGGGGGGGGTCGGCGGTGCCGATAGGCGCCGCCGAGAAAATTTCCGAAGATTTTAAACATAATTTGTTGAGAAAATTGGTACGAAAATTACAATTTTGCATAATAAAGGGCCCCCTATGGTGTTTTTTTTAATCAAAAAACTAACATTTCGTCCAACCGAATAAAGGAAAATTCCAAAAAGTTTAATTCTGCGCAAAAATATTTTTTAAAAAGCGAAAAATTTTAAAATTATTTAATCCACCATAGATGCTTACCGAAAGACATAAAAAATCAATTCCACCGTAAGGGGTTCGAACCCAAACTCGAAGTGGTCTCAGCAACGGTAAGACTACGTTTTGCCAACTGTACATTTTGCCAACCCAGCAAAAATGGTACGTTTTGCCAACGCAGCAAAAATATTACGTTTTGCCAACGGTAGGTACCTTTTGCCAACTGTTCATTTTGCCAACTTTTACGTTTTGGATGATTTTGAGCATGTTTTTGAATGTTTTGAGGCCAGAAGATTCCAAAAAAATTATAAAATCAAAAAACCTTTGAATTCGGGTCCGGGGTTCGAAATTGATCGAAATTTAAGTTTTTGAATGAGTTGGCGAAATGAACATTTTGCTGGGTTGGCAAAACGTAATATTTTTACTGAGTTGGCAAAACGTACCATTTTTGCTGGGTTGGCAAAATGTACAGTTGGCAAAACGTTTGTTGGCAAAACGTACTGACACCCTCAGCAACCACCACTCACCACTACACCAACAACTCAGATGTGGGATCGTGTCTTAAATCCAGTAATAACGGAAAATCCTGGTCCGATTACCAGGATTCAGGACAGGATCAGGATCCTGGTTCGAAAAGTCGGGATTCCGGATCAGGGGTCCTGGAAAATCCTGGCAGGACTCCTGTCCTGTCCGGGCTCTAATGTTTATATCCTTTTTTAATTTTTTGTCAATACTTTAAGAACTGCAAAACGATCTTTGTTCAAAGACGACATTCATCCGATACAATTCATGCGCCAAACGCAATGGTCGCCGGCCAAACGACGATGCATTGATGCAAAGTTTTTTGAGTGCGTTGACGCCCAAACCGTTACATTACGAATCACTGGACGCGTTTTTCAGGAGCAACAATCGTGGGGAGTGGAGTTTCAATGGGAACCATGCCAGGAGACTGTTGTGTGGGCGCGGAAAATTTAAGCTGGAGAACATGTTCAAAATGGTAGCAGGGGGAGCGATGAAAGATTGATGGATGGATGATTGTTTAGATATTCTCCACGGCTCAACAATTCCATCGGGCCCAGTCGGACTGTGGAGCGCTTTTGCAAGTGTGCCTTGCCTACGGGATGGACTTTGTAAAGTTTGCCGACAGGAACTGCTCGCCCTTCCCCGGCTGTTTTGAGACGATCTCCAAAAAAACACCTACTTGAACTGAAAACACTATTTTAAACCGCTAACACTTTCTGTTTTTATTTCATCTTTCTCCTCTTCATAAACATTGCTTTCTTTATTTTTAATTTCCGATTTTTGATGAAAATGTGGCTGTAAATATCCCACTTGATTAATTGTTTTATGCCTTCTTTTCTAGTCGTTGTATTTTATAATTGACAAAGGTTTCGTCTTTCAAATGTCCCAATTGGAAGACGACCTTGAACTGATCGACGAGAATGGGGCAACCAGCGACGAGTGGTCAGTTTCTGTTGGGATGATTCTTTTAGTAAAATGTGAGAACATTGGTCCTGATCCGATTAATCATAATGATATTAGTTAATTGGTTTCCAACAATGCGTCGCGGTCTTTGGCGCAAAATTGTGGTCTAAGTGGGTAACTCTCGGTGGACTTTTCATAATGCTTAAAACCTCTCAAAACAGATTAAAGGACCAATGTTTTTTATCAGATGGCTTTTGCCTTGCCAGAATCGCCGAACGACACAAATGTGCTTTATTTAGGGTGAAGGAGGACATCGGAGGCGGGGAGTCGCTTTCTCCGAACGTCGTCAGGGAACTGAACAACAACAATAACAACGGGGAGTTGTCTGCGCGTTTCGTCAATGCCTCTCAGCTCACGGCCGATCAGCTGGTGGTGGGTCAAATTAGCCCATATTGCCATTCTGTCGCAGAACCTTCTCGGTGTCCGTAACAAGCCGGATCCCCTGGTCGATTGGGACAATTTGTACAACTTGCCACAGCAAACTTTGCTTAGAAGGGACTGTCGACATTTGGCACAGAAAATCGACGCATCGGCAAAATGGACGGTGCCTCAGGTGAATTGCGAATGAGTTTTGTAGAGAGAAATTTCGTCGTGGACGGTTATGGACCGATTTAAGGCTCAGAATAATTGTCCTCTGAGGTTAAGGTGAAGCTTTTTTCAGTTGGAGAGTTTGATGACGTTGTATTGCAAGAGGAGAAGTGTCGGCTACGAGTCGGAGCAGTGTTGGATGGACATCCTTGGCAAGCTTCTGCTGCTCCCGCTGAATCATTGCACCCTTTTCAATGTCTTCTGGGCCATAACCACCAAATACATTCCAAAGTGACGCACGGCCGTCCAAACGTTTACTGTTTTCTGTGTTTAGATCCGCGAAAATGTTTGACCTTTACCGTCTGCTGCTTCAATACCACGACCCAAAATTGTGTTCCTTTTTGGACTCGTTCAAAATCCAACCAGCACAATTCAGCCGCGATTGGTTTTGTTCGTTGTTGAGCAAGGACATGGAGGCCGAGCTGTGCTGGACGATTTGGGGGAAATATTTCGAAAAGGCATGGCGCAAACGAACATTTTGTGTGAAATTTTTGTTGTTTAGGGCGATCCTTTTCTGATTTTTTTCATCGCTTTGGCCTTTACCCGAGGCGTTAGAGAGGATATTCTGCAGATGAATGCTCGTGACGATATAATCACTTTACTGAAGAGTGTTTCTGGGCGTGTAGGTGAATGACATTTTTGCCATTTGAATGTTTTCGACTGATAATTTCTATTTCACAGTGCGCGAAGATGTCCATGACTTGCTAGAAATTTGCTTTGTCCACCTCAAATTGACGCCAATTTCCATCAGAGAGGTGGGCAAAATTTGGAAGTGTTTATTTTGAGCATTTTCTTCCCAAGGATTTTCACTGTATGCTTTTTGGCTCAAATCTCATCGACGAATATTTCGAAATTCCGCTGAATCGGCTCATTTGTCTACCGATCTCTGTCCTGGAGCTGTACAGACGGGCCATCGACGTGACGACGCCGAACAGCACGAGCTTCGGCTATTTTGTCATTGACACGCGCACACAAAAACATTTCAACGCCGGTTCCATCCCCGGATCGTACAATTTGAGTGCCGAGACGGTATGCCAAACTGTCTTAAAATTCTATATTTAAATCGACAGCTCATCGAAGATCCGGAAAAGTTTGGTTACGCGATGAGTTCGTTGATGAAGTTCAAGGAGGATAATTACCCGAATGAACACATTTGCTTCTTGGGTTTTGGCACGACGGACGACGGGGACCATCTGATGAACATGGTCATCGCCAAGATTCTCCAACAGAACTTCGAACACATTTCGTACGTCGATGGAGGATATCGGACACTGCACCAAATGCTAAAGGACGGGGGGAACTTGGCCAAATTGAGCAACCATTACAGGAAGAGTGACTGCATGGAGTGCAAAGAGGGCAAGAAGGAGGAGGAGGATAATGGCAAGACTTTGGTCGAATTTTAATATTGCGCAAGTGCATGGAATTGAAAGTCTCTAACGCCTTTAGACGTTGCTTAAACGACTAAAAAAATCGCTGCCGAAGCGTAAGGACTCTCTGGTGAGCGGAGAGTCCGGACAACGAAAGGGGGCGGAGAGTGAGGAGAATGTGAAGCACGTGAGCAGCACTGACCGGTTCGGCAAGCGTTATCGAAATGTGCAGTCGGTGTTCAGCATAAACGACGAAGACACTTCGCAGGGGTCGACGGAGCAGGCGACGGCTATTGTTAGAGGGGAGGAGCAATTGCAGTGGGCGGACGTGGTGAAGAAGGCAGAGATCGGAGAACACTTTGAGGGCGAGGAGGTGATGGCACCGCCTGACGACAGAAAGGTGCCCTGTCACATCGGACTGAGCAGGACGCACATGCACATCTTCCACAGAGTTCACGGAGAGGTCGGACGGGTCGGGAAGAACTTGGCCTTTCGACTTTGAGTAGCAAAACATTTCTATTCTTGGGTGATAATTCTTTGGTCAACCGTGTGCATCGTCACATTGACTGTTGAAGGTCGGGAGACGAGGACATTTTGAATTTGCTGAAAGTTTGGTCAAAGTCCATCTCTCATAAGGTGTACTTTGCTCTTTAAAAGTCAATGTGTGGTTGGACTTAATTTGTACATTTTTACATTGGCATTTTCTGTTTTGCTTTCAGCCCGGCCTTGTCAGTGCGTCCCTCCGCCATTCGCTCTCCTCCATAATGCGCGTCACCAGCAAACGGCGCTTCCCCGAATTTCTGACCTTTAAATTCGGCTACGAATTGCCAACGGGCGAATCGCACATAAACGGCGTGCATTATTTCATTTTGCCAAAGGCGGGCGAATGTGCCAAGGCGGTCAAATTGGCAATTCTCGCGCTGAAACCGTCGGCCGCGGACGACGAAGAAACATTAAGCGAGTCTTGAGAGGAGAGGAGACCAAAACCGGAGAGAAAGTTCAAAGAATGAATTAATTAACGAATCGCCCCGATCACCGCAAAAGTCCTTTCCCCTCTGTGTTCTTTCATCTGTCGTCGTGCAATAGTCACCGCATCACGGGAATTATTTTCCTAATTTTTTAGCAGACTTCGAATTTGGAATCGCTTAGCCTTAGCCGTAAAACATTTTAATTTTTGTTTAATTATGGAGTCGATTGTTTATTGTCTGATGCTCTCAAATTTTGCTGTTTTCACTTATTTTCTTCTAAAAAGGTGCAACATTCCCGCAGAAAAATGTTCCAATCGCAAGTTCCGTATTAATTGTTATTTATTTCTTCGTTCATTCGATAGTTTGGGACCCATTCATTAATTCACTCGTTAAATGTCTGTGATAAATGAATAAATATTAACACATATTGTTTCACAAATTCAAAATGGTAATTTTAATTCTTCAGACTCAACACATTTACCCCCCCCCCCCCCCGCCCCTTCGTTCATTCATTTGGCCATTTCAAAATATGTACCAGCAGAAGATGTCGTTGTCCACACACACATAACAAATAATAAATGTGCGACAACGGCGGACGAAGACAGATGAGAATACCCATTTGCCCTGGGGGGTTGGTGAGTTGGTACCCATTTGCCCTGGGGGGTTGGTGAGTTGGACGGACTGACCCCCCCCCCCCCCCCCCCCCCCCCCCCCCCCCAACCAACCAACTTTCATCACTGGCGAAGGGATTGAATTTCCCTATCCTTCTGGCAGATTTTGTCCATAGGATTTCCTGAGTCCGATTTTATTGGGTTTGAGGGAATTTGGCATTGGAAGGCGAGGAATGGGGCGGGGGTGGGCAATCTGTTGGGTTCGACGAACGATGATCCCCCCCCCCCCCCCCTTTTTGTTTCCACTTGTAAACATTGCGATTCCGATGAGGAAGCGGAAAAACTAAAGTTAGTTGACGAGATCTAAATGGACGTGACAGACAAATGCAGGTCTGTCCACTTGGATGTGATCCGATCGGACTCAATCCGAGTGATCGGATACGTTTTTCGTTTTGTCTCGCCTGTGACCACATCCACCCAATCATTTGTTCCTCGGATGCCCCAATTACCACCCCATCCATCCCACACAGTTCATCCCTTCCCCCCCCCCCCCCCACATTATATATCGCTCCAATTCGCCGATGAATTATCACCAGCCGTCCGTCTCCGATCGCGCTGATCAGCCCCCCCCTCCGCCGCCATCACCCCACTTCGATCGCGCCCGCGTTGGCGGAAGTTGTCGTCCTTCGCCTCCGACGACAGCCCAGCCAACTCCGTCCAACTTTTCTTCTGTTACTTCGCGCACAAAAATGACCAAAATTGTTTCGTTCTCAATCGCGTCCTTTCGACTTACTTTTGATTGCCTGCCCCTCTCCGCCAGTGTTCTATTCTATTCATCCCACTGATTGCCGCGCGGGGTCCCAGAATGCAGCCACCCCCTCCCTCCCTATCAGTTACGCGATTAATCAACAGACCCACACATAATCACCTCCCCCCCCCTACCCCTCTCCGACCACACATTCTAGTTTTTGTCCCTAATTATATAGTAAACCGGAAAAAGAAATATTGCGTCATACGATACCACAAACAACAAACAAAACAAAACAAAAGGAACCCAATCAAATTAAAGACATAACATTTTAATTAATTAGATCAATTAGGAAGTGCCGTCAGGAAAACAGCGGAAGTCCCCCCAACTTTTTATTGGTTGGCCTTTTCTTCAGCTGAAATGATCTCCTTCCATTTCCATTCCCAACACTTTGCCAATACCTCATCGTTTCCTTTTCCTTTTCTTCCGATTCCCTTCGGCACTTTTCTCCTTCTCCTTGTGCTCGTCGACATCGCCACCCCCAACAGAAGCGCCTCGAGGGACATCGGAGAACATTTTGCAAGATGTGAGTTCGAACTTCGAAGAGAATTTGATTGAATGAGCAAAAGGAATAAATTGGTGGCCATTTACTTCATTTTTCTTTGGCAAATCGCCGTCGGTGTAATAAAAATATGCGGAAAGAGAAAGAAATTAGCGGCGTACAATTCTTAAGCGAATGGTCGGTGGAGGCCAATGAAATTAAATTGTCGAGAAAGCGTGGATAATTAGGATAATTAGATAATTAAATGTTAAAAGTGTTCATTTTGACCTTAGCAGACGGCCCACCGCGCTTCAAACAAAACGCACGTGCACATCAGGTTGTGTATGAGCGTTTGTCCATCGTTCTGACCCCCTCCTCATTGTGTACAGTTTGCATATCTCGGGGACACCATTCGTTTCAAATGCAATGCTATCGGCAGACCGCAGCCCCGGGTACATTGGTACCGCGAGGGGCGCTACCTAAACTACAGCTACATGCTGCGACACCCGCGTCTGAAGGAGCGCGGGATGAGTTTGGAGGTGAAGCGAATCGAAGTTGGAGACGGCGTAAGTGTGGAGGAGGGGGGGGGGGTGGAGGCGTGAGAAAGCCGTAATATTCTGACAGGGCAACTGGACGTGTCGGGTGTGGAACAACGAGGGGTCCACAAACAGGAACTTCACGCTGCACATCGTCGGTCAGTCTTTGTCGCACTTTCCGTCACTGAACACAAAGCAATTTCATTGCATTTTAACTCTCCGATCAAGCTGAAGTGTTGTTGCCCCCACTAACACTGACCGCACTCAGACTTTTGTGACTATTTCCTCAACGTGCACATTCACCCTCGGCGTGTCCCCGAGAAATGCCTTTGCCAATGGGCCGTCCAACAGCGCGAATCCCTGCAGGCCCACGACCCGCTCTATCTCCGTGCACTGCCCCAACTTCGTGCCGACTTGGACCTCAGCGAATTCATCGCCAATAATGGGAGCAGATGCGCGCATTACGCAAAAGTGGAGGAAATCGCTCGGCTGAGAACGCAACCGCGCGAAGATGCCCCCAGGGGATGGGCAGACGAAAAAAGTCAGCAGACTGAAAGCACCACCACCAGCACAACAATATCATCAACAGCTAACCTCATCTCAACAAGCACAAAGAGTGCCGTGAAGTGGACTTTGCGAAGTGAGTCGACCCTTTTGAGTGAGTAGTTCAGACCCGGTCAAACTGTTCGACCTTCTGCTCGAGGAGGGGGTACCGGATGTTTCTCACCTTCTTTCGGAGCTGATCACTCCCGAAACAATGGCATTCCTTCGGGAGGAATTGCCTAAACGATGGCCCAACCAATCCACATCGAGTTCAGAGTTGAGCGCCAAAATTCGGTTGGCAAACAAAATTATGGGGGAGATGAAGCAGAAAGATGGGCACGACGGCGATGAGGAGGAGGACGAAGAAGAAGAAGAAGAAGAAGAACGGCATCGGGATGAATGGCGGCAGAAGACTGACAGAATAACCACAACTCCAGCGACGACCACAACGAACAGGACGCCTTGGACGACCCGAACAACGAGGGCACCTCCATCCTGGGCAGCCACCAAACGCTGGTCACTGCCTCAGAGGGGTTGGTTTGTACAAGAATTGTTGTGCCATAGACTTTTCGCTGGACTCAAAGTCCGAGACTCTCGGGCACTACTTTGATTGTGTGCGAGTTGTATTCCATCACCCATCCGATCAGTGCCGCCATACTTTCGCCAACTGGATGAACAAACCCTTACTCACATTGTCATCCCCGCGGGGCGTACGCTGAAGTTGTCTTGTGGGTTAACCAAAACGGGGAAAAGAAATGTTTATAATCTGCTGAAGGTAAGGCCGGTGGGCAGCCGGAGCCGCAAGTCGTGTGGAGGAAGGACAATGAAGAGATTCTGAGGGACACGGAAAGCAAAACGGGCTCGTTGTTCCAGTTGAAGAAGTGGACTTTGGAGTTAGAGGACGCGACCGAAGTGAGCGCGGGAGGGACAAAATGCCAAATAAATTTGAATGATTAGAATGACAGCGGAGAGTACGTTTGCGAGGTGTTCAACTCGGCTGGCCTAATCGTCCGTCGTTTTCGGGTTGAGGTGCATTATCAGCTCAAAGCAAAAAGTTCCAGAATTCCTTACAAAAAGGTTCAAGACCGAATCCGTTCTCGTCCTATTTTGGTCCCAAATGTGCTGCTGAACAGAACGGTGGACGTGAACGGAACCGTGGACTTTTCATGCCAAGTTATTTCTGATTTGGTTCCGCACATTGTGTGGATAAAATTGATAAAAAACGACGGCACTTTCATCCGATGGGACACCAAACGAAAGCAGTACACCTTCAACTTCTTGGATATGAGCACCCATAAAGTAACGAATGAACATTTTGAAAAGGATAAATGGAAAATGCACAGAGGGCGAGGATATTCCACGACAAGCAAATGAACAGATACACGTTGGAGATTGTCAACGTGACCATGGACGACCAGGGCATCTACTCGTGTGTGGCGGGGAACACACTCGGCATGGTTGGTGGTTGGATGGGGGCCTTCGGCATGGTTGGTAGTTGGATGGGGGCTTCGGCATGGTTGGTAGTTGGATGGGGGCTTCGGCATGGAGGTGGGCGGGGGCCTCTTCGGCATGGTTGGTGGGTGGGTGGGGGCTTTCGGCACGGTTGGTGGTTAGATGGGGGTTTTCGACATGGTTGGTAGTTGGATGGGGGCTTCGGCATGGTTGGTAGTTGGATGGGGGCTTCGGCATGGAGGTGGGCGGGGGCCTCTTCGGCATGGTTGGTGGGTGGGTGGGGGCCTCTTCGGCATGGTTGGTGGGTGGGTGGGGGCCTTCGGCATGGTTGGTAGTTGGATGGGGGCCTTCGGCATGGTTGGTAGTTGGATGGGGGCCTTCGGCATGGTTGGTAGTTGGATGGGGGCTTCGGCATGGAGGTGGGCGGGGGCCTCTTCGGCATGGTTGGTGGGTGGGTGGGGGCCTCTTCGGCATGGTTGGTGGGTGGGTGGGGGCTTTCGGCATGGTTGGTAGTTGGATGGGGGCCTTCGGCATGGTTGGTAGTTGGATGGGGGTTTTCGGCATGGTTGGTGGGTGGGTGGGGGCTTTCGGCATGGTTGGTAGTTGGATGGGGGCCTTCGGCATGGTTGGTAGTTGGATGGGGGCCTTCGGCATGGTTGGTAGTTGGATGGGGGCTTCGGCATGGAGGTGGGTGGGGGCCTCTTCGGCATGGTTGGTGGGTGGGTGGGGGCTTTCGGCATGGTTGGTAGTTGGATGGGGGCCTTCGGCATGGTTGGTAGTTGGATGGGGGCCTTCGGCATGGTTGGTAGTTGGATGGGGGCTTCGGCATGGAGGTGGGTGGGGGCCTCTTCGGCATGGTTGGTGGGTGGGTGGGGGCTTTCGGCATGGTTGGTAGTTGGATGGGGGCCTTCGGCATGGTTGGTAGTTGGATGGGGGCCTTCGGCATGGTTGGTAGTTGGATGGGGGCTTCGGCATGGAGGTGGGCGGGGGCCTCTTCGGCATGGTTGGTGGGTGGGTGGGGGCCTCTTCGGCATGGTTGGTGGGTGGGTGGGGGCTTTCGGCATGGTTGGTAGTTGGATGGGGGCCTTCGGCATGGTTGGTAGTTGGATGGGGGTTTTCGGCATGGTTGGTGGGTGGGTGGGGGCTTTCGGCATGGTTGGTAGTTGGATGGGGGCCTTCGGCATGGTTGGTAGTTGGATGGGGGCCTTCGGCATGGTTGGTAGTTGGATGGGGGCTTCGGCATGGAGGTGGGCGGGGGCCTCTTCGGCATGGTTGGTGGGTGGGTGGGGGCCTCTTCGGCATGGTTGGTGGGTGGGTGGGGGCTTTCGGCATGGTTGGTAGTTGGATGGGGGCCTTCGGCATGGTTGGTAGTTGGATGGGGGCCTTCGGCATGGTTGGTAGTTGGATGGGGGCTTCGGCATGGAGGTGGGTGGGGGCCTCTTCGGCATGGTTGGTGGGTGGGTGGGGGCCTTCGGCATGGTTGGTAGTTGGATGGGGGCCTTCGGCATGGTTGGTAGTTGGATGGGGGCCTTCGGCATGGTTGGTAGTTGGATGGGGGCTTCGGCATGGAGGTGGGCGGGGGCCTCTTCGGCATGGTTGGTGGGTGGGTGGGGGCTTTCGGCACGGTTGGTGGTTAGATGGGGGTTTTCGGCATGGTTGGTGGTGTGTGGGCGGGGGGATGCCTTTGTATTTTACATCCCTCTCACAGTCAATGGCCAACGCCACTCTGACGGTGAACGAATTCCGACCACTTACTTTGCCTACTGACGTCTCCCACTCGTGGCCTCTCTCTTACACCGTGCTGGTGATCCTCTCCTTCCTTCTGCTCTGCGCTTTCGTCTCCCTCGGGATGCTTTATCTGTTCTTCTCCAAGAAATTTTCGGCCAAAAACCGTGTCCAAACATTGGACTCCATGTCGGTTCGCAAAAAGGTCATTCGTTTAGTCCAACCCAAAGACTTTCCTATTGATCTTCAGGTGGTAATTACGAAAAAGCCGCAAAGGGAGGGCGACTTCTGGTCCGACTTGGCCTCTTCTTACTCCATCACGGTTGAGCCCGTGCCGGTGAGGGGAAGGGGCGGACGGACGAAGGGCGGCAGCACGGGCGACTTGGTGCCCCTCATGGAGGACGGCCAACATGGCGCGCAGCCGACGTCGGGGTCGGCTGGAGAGGCGGAGGACACGTCGCCGCTGTCAGAGTACGAAGTGCCAACCGACACGGCATGGGAAGTGGAGCGGGAACGGTCAGTCGGCGAGTGACTTATGCAACAGGACTCACCACCCACCAAGCTGTTCAGACTTCATATGGTGGATATACTTGGGGAAGGGGCATTCGGCGAGGTTTGGAGGGGACAGCTGAGCCCGAAGAGCAGCGAGGAAGTCCCCACGGAGCCGGTAGGGAAGGAGGAAATGAAGAGATTAGTGATCAAACTGGGCAAATCTTTTGAGATCCCTGTGGCGGTGAAGCGGCTGAAGACGGCGGCCCAGGAAAGAGAACTGATTATTCTGGTGCTGAAGTGATGTTTGATGTAATGCTAATGTGCCCCCCCCCCCTTCTACTGCAGGTGAGTGAAATGCAAATTCTGAAGAGCATTGGCCACCATCCGAACATTCTCCGACTCGTCGGTTGTTGCACCGGCCTGGGCCCTCTGCTGGTCGTTCTGGAGTTGTGCGGGCACGGCAATTTGAAGGACTTCTTGAGGAAGCATCGACCGATGGAACTCGAGAGGGGGCAAAGTTTGGACGGATACGTCGAGGAGGGAGAGAGCACGACGGGTCCGGAGGGCACCGAAAAAGAGAGCGATCGAAGCGAATCGAAACGGAGCCATGTGGGCAAACTTTACCAGGCAAAAAAATACCCACAAAAAAATTATTTTGGACTTATTTTTCTGCCCCATTAAAGAATATGGACAGCCCCGGCACATCCGTGCCGATGGCGAGCACTTCCGCAGCATCGACGGCACAAATGCCAAACAGACAATTGACGCTTCGGGATTTGGTTAGGTTCGCCGCCGAAATCGCCAAGGGAATGGACTTTTTGGCCAGTAAAAAGGTGAAAATTGAGAATGAATGCAATTAAAGAATCTGTTGGCCGGCCCCTTAAGATAATTCATCGGGATTTGGCGGCACGGAATGTTCTCGGTCAGTGGAAGAGTCTTTCGGCATTTACGTGCAAACAAAAATAGGGTATTTTTGCGTCATTTTTGTTATTTAAGTAGCGGACAATGTTATTATGAAAATATCGGACTTTGGGCTGTCGCGCAACGTTTTTTACAACGATTACTACCGCAAAAGGGGCGCAGGACGGCTGCCAATGTAAGTGGAGGCCGCGCGGCAAACATTTTGCCGACTTTTAGCAAATGGATGGCGCCCGAGGCTTTGGAGGCCAATGTGTATACGGTGCATAGCGACGTTTGGTCATACGGTAGGGAAGGGGAAGGAAGGGATTGGATGCGAATCATTCGTCCGTCCTTTAGGGATTCTGCTTTGGGAGATCATGACCCTGGTCTGTTTGATCTGTAGCCCACCTGCTGGTGATTAAGTTTCCTCCATTTCCCCCAGGGCGGCACTCCATATCCCTCAATTGCAATGCCCCAACTCTACAACGTTAGCCGCCCACTCTCTCACTTTTCACACCGCCAAAGGCTTTTTCGTTATTCAGTTGCTTAAAGAGGGCTATCGAATGGAAGCGCCGCATAATTGCCCCGAAGAGATCTACGAAGTGATGGTCAGCTGCTGGCAAGATAGGCCAGAAGTGAGGACGGGTGGGGGTGGGAGTGGGGGTGGGGGGGGGATGGCTTTTAGTGTATTTATGGGCATTCATTCACCTTTCAAGACGGGTGGGGGTGGGGGTGGGGGTGGGGGGGGGATGGCTTTTAGTGTATTTAGGGACATTCATTTTATTCACCTTTCAATGAAGGCACGCCCCGCATTCCGGACAATTGCGGATTATTTTGATTGGATGTTGAAAGAATCGGAGAATTATGTTTCTGTAAGAATGGGGGGGGGGGTCGTTTTGCCGTTACCAAAAGAACCTTCAGCGGACTTCGGATGGCGAAACAACGGACGAAGGTTAAAGAATCTTTCTTCTAATTAAATTTAATTTTTAGGACCGTATGCTGTGATAACGGAACGGCAAAACGGGAAGGGGAGGGGAGCGGGCGGGACGAACGGGTCGGAGGGGAGGGACGGCGGGACGGAGGAGGCCAAGGGACGAGCGGGCCATTGTTTCCAAGACGGCACGGAAGCATCGGGAGGAGGGACTCAACAGAGAATGCTCTCAAAGAGACCCGTGTCCGCCCCGGGGACGATGAGTTTTGAGGTAATGCATTGGGAGAAGGGCATTTTTTGGACTCATCTTCAGAAGTTTTCGCGAGAGATTGGCATTGGCTCTTGGGAGGCGTTGCCACGCGCATTGCACTCCGATCACCCCCAACAGCAACACAAAAGTGCCGTCGCAACTTCCCCTCAAGCGAAGAGCCTTCCTCCTCGACCCGAACGACGCTTTCTGTTCGATCAGTTGCAAAGGGTCGTGTGGAGGGGCATCCCGCGGACGGCGGTCAGGGAGAAGCCGCTGATCGAATTGGAGTCGGAGAGTAGCGGTGCGGAGGGGCGGGCGGAAGAGATGGACAGGGGGAGGAGCAGAACGGAGACAAAGGCGGGAAATGTTTACAAAAATGTGTGTGCCAAAGGGATAGACTCGTTTAAAGCGTTCAAATTTAGCTCCAATCGCCGTGCCGTTCAAATGAATATGCCAACACGCCTTCGCCGTGCCCATCCGCCGCCCTCACCGGCATCCACCAGCGTTCGGGGCCGTCCTCATCAGCCGAGGCCATTCCCCCCTCTGGATGCCATGCCACTTCGCAGCCTCCAAAGCAAAGATCCAAAAAGTCAGTCGCGTCCGAGCACGGATTACGTGTCCAAGGTGCGTTGTTCACCGGAATTGCGCAACAAAACGCCAATTTGGGTGGGCTTAAAAGATGCTGAAAAGCGGGGGGTATGACCGACCACCTTCTCACAGTGTCGGGGGGATGGCCCAGAAGACAGGACGGGCCCAGCAAAGGTACCGGTTTCGGCACGGGCTCTTCAACAAGTTTTGGACGTTCGTCGGTCGTAGGTTCCTCGCTGGGGGTCCGTCTGGGGGACTGGCGAAGTCGTTCGGTTGACTCATCGAGTTCGGGCCACGGCGGGTCATCGGCCATGAGCAGTGCGGAGGGCCTTTTGGGCGGTGGGGCAGCGATGGAGACGGAAGGGCCCGAGGAGGGCGAGGATCAGAAGCAACTGCAGCTGGAACCGGAGGGCGTGGCTGACAATTACGTGAGCATCGCATCTATTGGACATTTGTCCCTGAGGCAATAACAATAATAAATCATTTTGTACATTTTGCCAAGAACAAATCCCATTCCATGTATATTTTGATATTTACTTACACATTAAGTGTTATATTGAGATCAAAGGCAATAATGAGTGATAAGCGAATGTTTGTGGAAGGAAAGTGAGAACAAAGCATTGGACATCAATCAATCAAAGTCACTTTGGGTGGCCAAAGAGAGTGATCAGCGATCACTAATTAGGGGATGGATGACGTCACTAAATAATCAAAGGCTACATCCTTCGGCGAGCATCCAAACGATGCCGCAACATCCGAGGACCGCTTTCCAAAACCCGCAAAAATGTGCCGTTCCGGGAGAACAACGATGGCATGGCCTCTTCCGGCACAGGGAATTGGGCTCCTTCCCTCCCTCCCCCATTCTCTCTGTCATTCATTCATTCAGCCACTGTTTGGAAGAAGCATTCGAAGACTTTGCCATCCCCTCCCATTTTTGGCTCCTCCGTTGTTATTTTCGCTGTTGTTGTTGAGGTTGGCGGCGCATTTTCTTCTGCTGGTCGAAGCGTGCGGATTAAAACTTTCCTCCCTCAGACAATGCAATAATTTGGCCATAATTCGACTGAATGCTCTTCGAAAGTCGCGGTTGAAAATGCCATAAATGACCTTTCGGAGGAAGAATTCAAATTCAATGCCAAGAAAGTAAAAAACATTTAAAAACAAACGCTACCGGATTCAGTGACGAATTTGCGTAACCCAACCAAGTGACGGCCTAAACAACAAAACAGTAAAAAGGCTAATTTTGGGTGGGGACCTGAAAAAGAAGAGGAGGGAAAAGTTGTGGTTGGAGGGACCACCACACATTAACGACGAAGAACGGAGTCCAACAGAACAGAAAAGTGCCCATAATCACCCCCAAAGTGACGCGTGCCTTCTGATCCGAGGACAGCGAACGGCCCCCGCCGGTGCCGCGTTGGGGGGACGTAATTGACGAAAGGGCGGCGTTGTGCTGAAGTCGGACAATAAATAATTAACAAAAAGCTTGCTTTCTTGGCATACTTGGGAGGGATTGTTGTTATTATTGTTGTTGGACAATTTTTTGCCGCTGAAATTACTGTCGTTCCAACTGTTCGCGTCCGCTTCCGGACAATGTGGCCCCGTCGTCCTCAGAATCGCGTTCAGAACGGGCGTCCCCTGCCGGAAGGTCGCGTCCACAAGTGCCGAGTCCGCCTCTCTTTTGGCCGCCACACTGACAAAGCTTTCCCCGTTGGAATAAGTGCCATTGGCCACGGAAGTGGGAGGCGTCGCTTCGGAGGCTGCTGCAATAGAAGCGGCACAATGAAGTGCCGTCCGGGCGGCAGCCGGACGCATTTCGGAAGACGGCCGCACGACCACCTGACGCACGCGGTCGCTGGCGAGTTGGAGGATGAGAAGCGAAGTCGCCTGGGTGGAGAGGAGGGACGAGTGAATTAAAATGCATGGAGAGAGAGGAAAGGGAGAGAGAGAGAGAGGAAAAGAGAGAGAGAGAGAGAAGAGAGGATGAGAGAGAGGGGAGGAAAAAGAAAGAGAGAGGGGGAGAGAGAGAAGGGGAAAAAGAGAGAGAGAGAAGAGAGGGTGAGAGAGAGGGGAGGGAAAAGAGAGAGAATAAAGGAAAGAGAGAGAGAGGAAAAAGAGAGAGAGAGAGAAGAGAGGATGAGAGAGAGGGGAGGAAAAAGAAAGAGAGAGGGGGAGAGAGAGAAGGGGAAAAAGAGAGAGAGAGAAGAGAGGGTGAGAGAGAGGGGAGGGAAAAGAGAGAGAATAAAGGAAAGAGAGAGAGAGGATAAGCAAAGTGGAAAGAATGGACGTCAGATCGGTTTCTGTCTGGATGTCATTACCTGTTTCAGTTGAGCCTGGATAGACCGCGCATGTTTTCGTGCGTACATGTACAGCTTGGAATAGAGGAACAACATCAGAGTGGCGGGGAGGAAGAAAGAGAGTAACGAAGAAAACACTGCGTAGGATGGAGACAGAGAAAGTTGGCACTGGGATTTCCTAAAGCAGTAATTTAGAAAAGAAAGTAAATAATGGAATTTCTTTCTCTCCCACCTCTCGCCCAACTCAACTCGGGGGTTGAAGCCCTTCCGGGGAAACTCTTCATTAGGGTTTCCAAGGCAAAATCCCGAAAAAGCCCTAACTCAGACTGTCCAACCTCAACCCCCCGGCACTCGGAGTTCCAATTCCACCCTTCCCTCAACGACTTCAACATTTTTTTCTTTCTTTCTCCCATTTGCCATTGCCTTCCAATGTCTTGATTCCCGCGTTCTCTCCCGTCCCGCTGCCCGTCTTCTCCGTTTCCGCCTTTGTTCATGGCGCCGAAGGCGATTTGCGCAGTGCCAACAAAGGCGGAAAGAAGCCAAATAGCGAAGATTGCCCAGCAGATGACACGGCGATTGATAAACCTTAGCAATGGATCAAACATTAAAAAGGCTTTCAGTCCAATGGCATTCCCCCCCCCCCCCCTAATGAAACGGATGAAGAGTTGGAAGAGACGGGAGGGAATATTTGTTGATCATCAGAAATGAGAACAAATGCATTGGAAATTGCGATTTTGGGATGGCCGACGATTGACTGTTCAAAACAAACAAACAAACAATGGCAACCGGCGGCGGGGGGGGGGGGTACACAAACTCAAAATGTATCGGTGGGTTATCGAACGGGCGGATGGTAATTTGCACATTGGCATTCCGCCCAAAACCCCCTCCTTAAATTTCATGCTTTTCCCATATTCTTTTTCACTTCTTCGTCCAATTCGCTCACCTCGCATAACGCATTGGTCTGCTGATGTGCACAAATCTGTCCAATGCAATTGCACACTGAAAAATAAACATTTTTTGTGGGAGAGAATGAGGGGGGGGGGGACATGCCAAGTTGAGAATTGAGGCGGTGCAGCAAGTGATATCCACACAAATCCAAAATTGGCAGAAAACGGCACCAAAAGGCCTTACAAATTAACAAATTAAGTCTAATGAAAGGGGGGGGGGATTCTTTCTTTGTCCAAACCAACCAATGTCCGAGCAGATCATTTGCAGCAGCAAATACCATAACCTGAGGGGAGAGGAGGGGGGGGGGGGCGTAAAAGCAAATAAAACGCAAAAATGGACCAATCCGGAGACGAAAAGGTCGGAGACGGCCAAAGAGACGAGGAAAAGGTTCTCGGGCTGGCGCCTCAGCTTCCGATCATAGAAAATGGCCGCAATGACCAGGGAATTGCCGGAGAAGGCAAGAGAGATGAGCAGAGCAAACAAAAACACGCTGAGGGCGGAGAGGAGAAGGGAATGGCCGGGGGGCAAAGTCAGCGGGGAAGGGGGCGTCGTGGGGGGCAGCACCCAAAGGGACATTGAGGCACACACCTAAAACAACGAGAGAGGAGGTGATTAGGCTTAGGCTTAGGCTTATGATCATGGAAAGACCGAAAGAGAGGCAAATCGTTGGAGGTGGGGGGCAGCAAATGATAGGACAATGATCTAATGAAATAAAAGGTGCTAAATGATGGGACTGCGTCAATGAATTATATTTTGCTTCTCTGCCCAAATTCTCTCGGAGTTTTCCCTTTTCCAAATTTGGAGGATTACCCACTTTTAGTTATTCTGTGCCCCTTAATTGTGAAAGTGTGTTTAGACAGCTTCTCCCCTCCGGCCGGTGGTTGGAAAAGAGTGAAAATGAATGGAGAATGGAAATAAGAGAAATGCTTTTGGGGACGGGGGGGGGGGAAGGGAATGATGTAAGGCAAACGGTTGGAGAAGAGGTAAGCGTGGGATGAGCCAAAAAGCAAACAAATTGGGCCTGAGTTGTGAGAATTTTGTGGGAATGTCCCCGAGGACGGCGAAGTGTGGTACATCCGCCGGAGGGGCTTTAGGAAGAGCCCGAAGCCAAAACCTCGACTTTTAACTAATTGGGGGGGGGGGGAGGAGTGGGGGAAGGGCCGAGTGCCGTTCATCCTACACCCTCCGATGTTCTTTCACTTTTCCACAGCCTCGGGCCACGGCACGGCCCACCTTGGCTTTAATATTAATGCGACGAATGTTTGAAGTGGGAAATTTGGAAGGATGAGAAAGGACGGCCCTCGGCGGGGCGGGAGGGAAGTGGTGGAGCGAAGATGGAAGTAAAGAGGTGGAAGAAACACTTTTTGGATGAGACAAGTTGGAGGGGGAGGCGAATTGGCGGGAGGGCAGAGGAATTTGGGGAGGGGGCGGCGGAGATGACCGACTGACTGGCGGAGGAGGCCATCCCTTCGGGCGATAAATAAATTGTCGGCAAAACGAATGGCTCCCCCGAGAGAAACTTCGGGGGATGAAGAGTAAAGGAGGGGAGGGGAGGGGGGAGAGGGTTGAAGAACGAAGGGGGGGGGGGACGGATGGAAGGGGGGGGGGGAAAGGAGGGGGGGGATGGGTTGAAGGCGGGGGGAATGGGAGGGGGGGGGAGGAAGTGCGGGGGTTCGGAGGGGGGAGGGGGGGGGGAACGAAGAGGGGGGGGGGATAATTCCCAAGGCAATGAGTGAAGAGAGGAGCACATCACCCGGAAAGGGTTCAGAAGCAGCAAACAAATGGGATTTTTGGACAAGTCTAACAACTCGATTTAGTGAATGATCACGCAACCAAAAGCCAAACAACTGCTGCTGAGAAGCTGTTAATTGTTTTAAGCGGGGGGGGGGGGAGGGGAGGGGGGGGGGGCCAACCAACAAATGCCCCCTGGGAAGCCCCCCACGGCGTCGACCAACCAACAAATGCCCCCTGGGAAGCCCCCCACGGCGTCGATTTTCGACCTTTACCCGCGATTGTTGGGTAACGGGTGCTTGTTCGGTATTCACTTTTTAGTTTTCTTTAATTAACCTCGTTTTTTTGCTATTGTTAAATTTTCTTCAGGTTTTTTTTTTTGTAAAAATGAAAATCAAAATCAAAATAAGGACATTTTGAACATTAAAATTACAAAAAAGAAAAAGCAAAATTCATCGGGCAGAATGGCTGGCGAGTGAATGTGAGGGAATGAAAAGTGTTTTTGAAGGGGTGCCGAGTGAGGAGATGCCGAAATGATCTCCTCCCCCCGTCCGCCGTCCAAATTGCTTTGATCGCCCCCTTCTTTTGTCGTCCAATCCCTCCCAATTAAATTGTTTCAGCCGATTGGGCCTCTCTCTGGAGTGCGTAGTCGGCGTTAATGAAGGCGAATCCTTCGAATTCGTTCTGTGGGGGGGGGGGGGAATTATTCGTAAGGAATGGACAAATTGCGAATTTGCCGGCCACCTGATCCAAATTCATAAGGAACAAACGGTCCACCGGCGTCAATTTGGGCGCCTCGCCGGTAAATTCGGAGTCAAAATTCGAAGTGTCGTCGGCGGAACGCTGTGAAAAAAGTTAACTTTTGCAGGGGACAGACAAAACGCACAAAATAACGCAAAAGCGACACAAACAATGCGCAAATGGCAAAAATTAGCAAACAAAATTATGCTCACTTTATTACAACTTAATTTTGTTAATTAAACCAATCAAAAGTTCATTAACGAATATAATTTGGCTGAGGAATAAATGGACAATCACAGGAAAAAAATAAAAAAATAAATTGGCAAAAATAGGCAAGCACAAGCAAAAGTGATCGAAGTGAGTGAGGAATGTGAAAATGGTGGGGCGGGGAACAGGGGGGAAAATGCGTCAGTGGAAAATGCGTCAGTGATTATTTAAAGTCACGTAAAACATGTTTCTGGAGGTCTTTGGGGTCGAAGAATCCGATTCTGACATTTGTTACAACAAATCCGAACCACGGACCAGAATTCGAACATTTGGTCAAAAATTCAAATTTTTCCTAAAATCAAGTTTGGCGGGCTACCCGACCGAAGCCCACCACGATTACCGATTCAGTATCGTACTGAAGCCTAAGCCTAGCTTAGGCCTAAGCCACCCTGGCTTGGGGTTTGTTAGGCTTAGGCTTAGCCTAAGACGTCAGGATATTCGGGGTGTTTTGGCTTGGGTGGGATTTGAGACACTCTACAACGAAAGTAATAATTGAATTCATACTTTTGAATGATTTTGTGACCAAAATGGATTTTTGTTAAATTTGGAATTTTTGAAAAATTGTTCGAAGTCTGGTCCGTGGTTCGGATTTGTTGTAACAGATGTCTTAATCGGATTCTTCGACCCCAAAGACCTCCAGAAACATGTTTTACGTGACTTTAAATAATCACTGACGCATTTTCCACTGACTCATTTTCTACTGACGCATTTTCCACTGACCCATTTTCCGTCACCAACAGGGGTGGACGAAAACAAAATTTTCATTTTTGAAAAGAAATTTCGTCCACCCCTCGGGGGTGGAGGGGGGGGGGGAGGGGGAGTAAAACCTATTTCACTTGGGGGGGGGGGGTAAATTGACAAAAGGCACAAAAGAGCAAACAAATCGTGCCCATTTTGCTCAAACTTCGTTGAGGCTGCCACAATCCCTCTGCAGTGTCTTTTCCGCGTAAAGACCGCTCTCGGCACCCACGGCTTCGGCAACGTAACGCGAGTTGAAATGGTCGAAGGAGATGAACTCGTCGCCCTTCATGCCCTCCAGAATGTCCCACTCCGGCGCGGTCAGTTTCAGCGGCAGACGCAGAAACTGCGGGTCGAAGTTGTCGGTAGCGAATTTGTTAGGCTGAATGGGTTGACGGACAAACGCTACGGACAAAAACGGCAAACGGTCGCAAAACAAAACGAATTAAGGCACAGATAAAAAGTGTAAAAACGCACAATCTTCGGCTTGAACGGCGGCTGCACTTGGCGCGTTTCAATTTTGTGCCAATCGATCCGGCGGAAAAAGCAATGCTCCTTTTGTGGAATGTCAATTAATTGAAACAATTAGAAACTCAACTCATTAAAGATTTTAGGTCTAAAAAGCACTCAAAATGAATTTGCATAGAAAGAGGCTTAAGGGGATAAAGCGGGCCGATTGTCGGCTTAAACTGACCTTCACTTGCCGTTCTCCGTCAGCGCTGCATCCCAACCTTTTGGAGGGCGCTTTGGTGAGGAACCCCTTGCAGATGAGCACCGACTCTTTGGACATCGACTTGGGGTAAGAAACTAAAGCCAATGAAAGCCTCCGTCCGTCAGTTTGTTTCGTTGAATTTGGTCAGAGTTTAAAACTAACTGACCGTTGTGTTCGGTGATGGCGGTGAACAGTTCGTCCTCATCTTCCCCGTCGAATGGCGCTTAAAAGCAGAAAAGTTCGAAAGAACAAAAATTGGACGGAGGACTAACGTTGCCCGGCAAGCATTTCAAACAGAAGGACTCCATAGGCCCACCAATCAACAGATTTTCCGTAAGGTTGATAGAGGATAATCTGAAGCGCACATTATGACAAAATGCCACACATTCGTCAAAACCAAAATGTGCCAATGCCAACCTCCGGCGCAATGTAGTCCGGAGTGCCGCAAAATGTTTTGGTCGTGGTGTCTCCCTGGATGCCCTCTTTGCACATTCCGAAGTCTGTGATTTTGATGTGTCCATCCCTCTCCAACATGACGTTGTCCAACTTCAGGTCCCTGTAGATGATGCCCTTGGTGTGCAAGTAGAACAGTCCGCAAGCAATTTCGGCAGAGTAGAATACCGCGACCGGCTCCTTGAACTTGCCTACTTGCTGGATTTGATACATCAGATCGCCCCCATTGACGAATTCCATCACGAAATAGAGACGATCCTGGTGGAATAACGAAAAAGATGACACAACCGCAAGGGAAAATGCCATTGGAAAACCATCGTCTGGAAGCAGGAATGGAGTGCCACCAAGAAGGGCGGCTTGTCTGGCAGTGCTAACACTCGCTTCTCTACCATTGTGCACTCCACGTCATCATCTTGGATGATCACGTCCTGACGGAAAGTTGGGGCTGTGATGGTTGGATGGGCAAGCAACCTTCTTGAGAATTTTGATGGCGAACAGTTCTTTCAGTTGCTTGTGTTCTCCAAGAAGCACCTGAAAGAGGACAAAACTGAACGGAACCGCTCCATCTCCTCCCCCTTCCGGTACCCTCCCCCCGATCAGCTTTTCCCATAGCCGGTAACCCCCCCACCCCACCCAGATCAGCTTTTCCCATATCCGGCGGTACCATCTCCCACCTTCCCGAACGAGCCCTTTCCGAGCACTGTCATGAAGCTGAAGTCGGACGCCTTCACCACTTCCTTCTGGCGCTGATTTCGGTTCTCCAACGCAGTGGTGCTCTGCCGCTGCTTGGACATCGCCGACTTCATCCGACCCTCCTCTCCGATTACACCCCTCCGCTGCCCATGCATGTCCGCCATCTCCTTCTGCAGCCGTTCAATGTCCTGCTCGTCCTCGGGGGGAATTGGAATGTTGTAATATTCTCCTGAATTAGAGGCAAAAGTAATGCTAATCAGTGGAAAGGAAGAACCTTCTTCGTCGTTCAGCAGTTTGAACCACCCGTCCATAGGCTCCTTGATCAACTCGCTGATCCCGAATGAGAGAGAACCCATGAAGTCATTGCGACTCGTCCGGTCCCAATCCCAAACTTCCACTGACAACCTCCGGTCCTTGTCGGAAGGCTCCAACTTACTGAAGCTTTTCGGTATTCCATGAATAGTGTAAAGTCTCGCACAGTTGGAAATGTTCATCCCAAGCAGGATTCAACGTGGACTTAATGGTCTTAGACTTCTGTTTGGCCTTCCCATGCTCATCTTCGAACGGGATCAACTTCAGCTTCACATATGGGTCCGAAAGTCCATTGGGATCCATCGGAATCAAATTTCGAGCCTAAGTTCGGGTTAGGTCATTATGAACTATATTTCTGAACTGACTTCCCGAACGTGGACGTGAAGAAAGCCGTCCTTAAAAGTAACGCGAGTAAGGAACAAAGTCCTTGGTAATGTTGGTTGACCTGAATGTGAATGCGAAGATTGATTCGCCCTCTCTTCTCCGTGTGGTCCGTCCCGCACATATTCGGCACGTACTTGACACATCGATGGTGAACTGTAAGGGACAGAAACGACGAACTGAGAAATGCTTTTGGAGGTAAAGGGACCGGAAGTATCGCAACATTGGCATTTCATGCCCTGATGGATAAGTCCATAGAGCAAAGAGCCGCAATGGTCGCAAAAGGTGGGCGAAGAATAAGTGGTGCCCTGAAACAAACAATCCGCGGCTTCTTTTTGTTCCAGTCGCAATCAAATCACCTTCCATTTGTGCTGCTGCCGAGGGTCCTTTAAAGCATTTTAATTTAATTTAAACGCAAATTTAGAAATTTGTCCAAATGAATCCCCCCCCCCTACCCAACTCACATCACTGTCCACGCCTTTGTCTGCACCGGGACACGCAAAATTGACAAACTCGTGACATCTCTTATGGACAACCTGACAAAAGGGGAAAGAGTTGTTATAAATGCATGAATTGTTGGAGATGAACCAATTAAATTGACTGACCAAAGTGCAGACTTGACATTGGAAGCCCTGTTTGTTGAGTCCCCAGATGAAATCTTTGCAGTGGGAACAAAATGTGGGCTGTTTGAAGAAGCGTGGGATGAATTTGTGAAGTCTGGAGGGGTGGGGAGGGGGGAGGGGGTGGAGTCCAAATTCGGAGCCTCGTGCCGACTCACTTTACTTCGTGTACATTTTTTTGCCGAAGGGCTCCTCGCCTCACAAACGCTTTTCCCTCAATGCGTTGCGCTGAAATAAGTTAAAAGTCGCAAATTGCCTTCCAGAAGCAAAAAAGGCCCCTTTTAAGCAATTTTGGCACGTTTTAGATTATTTTTGATTTTTTTCCGCGAATAGTGTAGGGACTGAAGATGAAGCTGTACAATTGGTTCGGCTGTTGTTGGTGCTGCTGCTATGTGTGGATGATTGTGATGTGTTTGTTCTGGTCGACTCCCCCGGCGCAATTGTGTCGCTGTTCTTTTTGTTGCCAGAGGGCATTTTGGGCAGGGGTTAATTAGCTAAGCTGTTGAAGCTTAACAAAGCTCTTTCTTCCGCTTCCTCTTCCACCTCTTCTTCCTTCCCGTTTCTGCTTATTCCATTCATTTTCATTTAACTTTGCCTCCTTTTTCTCCTCCCCCCATTCTTTGTTTCCCTAATTCCTCTTCTCTCCCCTCACTCTCTCCCCCCCCCCCCCCCCCCTTTTCCATTACTTTGCCTCCCGCCCGCCCGCCGCCCTTTCCCCTTTTGGGGTTTTGCTCTTTTTCCTAAACTCTCGGCCATTTTCTCCCTTTTATTCACTTCTTTCCCACCACCACAAATTTATTATTCGCGAGCTGAATTAATCGATTTGACTTGCGCCTTACGCCTCCCCCAAATTTGGCCAAAAGATTCATTTGATGGGGCGGGGGGGGGGGGGACGAAGGATGGGATAGGATAGGATGGGATGAGAATCTTTTAAAGTGAAAAGCGGAGCACTTTTGGATAGTGTCCGATTTAAGGAATTGAGAAAATGGATGGAATGCGAGTTTAAAAGAAGGGAATATTTGGTTTGATCGGTCGGTCGGTTGATCGGCGGGGAATGTTTTTCATTTCCCCCTTTTTATTATTTCAATGGACAGAAAAAGAGAGGAGACACAGAAAAGGACTCAAATAAAAAGGGAGGGGGGAGGAAGCGACAGATCGCTTTTTTGATTATTAAATTAAATGGGGGCAAAGCAAGGGAAGTGATCAATTTGAAAGTCCACACATACCCACCCACCCACCCACAGCCCTTTAACTTTTACTCAATTCAGAGCCTTCAAATGCTACCAAAAAGGCTGTGGAAATTGTATTATGTATAGCAACGCTCTAAATGTGTTAGCGATGCAGTTGACCCCCCGGGGGGTTAGCGGGGATGGGGGAGGAGCGGGGAGGGGAGGGGGGGGAGGGGGGTTAGCGGGGGGAGGGGAGGGGGGGGGGGGTTAGCGGGGGGAGGGGAGGGGGGGGGGGGGTTGCTGCTCCGTCTGATCAGTGACAGATGCACCAGCAGAGGGGAGGGAGGGAGGGGGGGGGGGGGATAAATGCGTCCCATTCTTCCATTATGCTGCAATTTGTGGTCCAATTTCGCCCTTACTTTTTGCTCCTCTGGTGCCAGCACTTGCCCCGCGGAACAAGCGTCTGAAGGAGTTAATGCCGAACAGACCCATGCACTTCCTCCTGCTCTTCTGTTGCTTCCGTGCCCTTGCCGATTCGCTTCTCCTTTGTGACCAGGCAAATACAATCGAGTCCGGCTTCAGCGGCATTTCCGCCACTTCTACTTCGCGCTCTTCGCCTACAGCTTCATCTTCTTCCACTCCGTTCGTGAACGCCCTCCTCTCCTCAGCATACACATTTGTGCCAGTCGGTTGTCGCTTCTGACGATGTCCTTCCGCCTCTTTCTCGAGCTGCTGGTAATCTCTGACCCACTCCTCGTGAGAGTTGTGTTCGTCCTCCCGAGGGGTGTAATGGTATTTGAGACTGTGGAAGAAGGACACCCTCCGAGCCGGCTTCTGCTGCTCGTCCTGAGACTTTCTTCGGGTTAGCGGAGACTTGAGAGAAGGCTTTGTTGGGCTGGGCGGTGGAGGGTAAGGGTCGGGGACCTCCAGCAGTTGGGGGATGTCAATTGTCGTTTTGGATGCTTTTGTGGTTGCCTTCGGCGAGTTTTCAGCTCGTTCCGTTTGTTTACGGGCCGCCGAAGGTGGCAAGTGTGACATCTCAGATGAGAAGAAGATGAGAGGGGCAAATATTCAGACGCAATTCGCAAAATATACAATTGGATGGGGCGGGGATCAGTCAGTGGTCGGAGTCGAGCACATCGAATCAGTGCTAAAAGGGAGAAAACCCCGGAGGGGAGGACGGGGGATTATCGCCACAGATTGTGGCGGGAGTATTATGCGGTTGGTGGATCACCGGGAGAGTCAATCCATTGGAGAAAAAGACACCACACCATCACCACAATCGTTGCTGTTGTGGATAACTTCCAACCATCGATCGCCCCCCCCCCACCCCCCCCCCCCCCCGCCAAATCAAACGTCAACCAACGACAGACCGACCGACCAACCAACCGATTCAAACAGTTCCCACCTCTGAAATCCCTTTGATTCTCTCAGATTAAATTGATTATGGCAAAATAATAAATACATATGTATCCAATGAAAGGGAAAGTGAACAAAAGTGAATTCAATAAATTATTGAGAAAATAAAAAGTTGAGGGGGCGGGAGGAATAAAGGAGAATAATTTGTCCGGAGGCAGAAATAAATAAGTCCTGAGGGAATATTCGAGTTTTAAACGAAGGATTCGAAGTGAGCAAATTTGAATCGAAGTTGAAGGAATTTGAGGGGGAATGGCGGAGGAGGGAGTGGCTTTAAAACGGGGGAGGGGGGGGGGAATTGGATTGTCGGGTTGGGCAGTTAGTCTACGAGGGGGGGGGGGGGGAGGAAGTGAGTGCAATGGCCCAAACCATCGCCCTCAGGGAAAGCTCGAGGGGGGGGGGGGGGGGAGGAAGCGGGGGGGGGGAAGCGGGGGGGGGAAGCGGGGGGGGGGGGAGGGGGGGGGAGGGAAGCGGGGGGGGGGGGGATTGGCAAATTGAGGAGGGTAAAAAACGACGGCAAAACGACAAAAGGACGGAGTGAAGTGAAGACAAAAAAAATGGGAGGGATTTGTTATTGGAGAGTCCGAAATCTTCGGAGTCCAATGGGTAAATAAAGAAAGAGTCAAGGGTCAGCAGTTTGACTTTTTGTTGCGAACGCACCAACCGACGCATTTTAATTTTGCCATTTTGGCACCCAACTGAAAATAATGCTTTTGAAGAATCTTTCCCCGCCCGCCTTCTATCCCATTTTCCACAGTTTAATTGTACGTCTTCACCAGCTAAATTAGCCAACAAAGTCCCCATTCAACCGACCAAATGCTTGGGACAGTTTCCGAATGGCTAGTGAGCTCTCCACCACCGGGTCTTTCGCTGTTTGCTGTCGTTCCGGTGCCGTTAGCTGATCCAATGCCGAGTTGGACGAGTTGAGTGCCGTATCTCGAAGGCATCCCTCCCGACGGGGCATCGGCTGACGTTCCCTTAGGGCATTTTGCGCGGTTTCTTCTTCTGGGTGAGAAAGGCAAATGCACGAGTTGGATCGGTGCCGGTGTGGGAGGAAGCCGGACAAATGGTCCATCTGCTGTTGCTCGGGAGGAAGGGGCAAAATGGAACAGCAGGAAGGCTTTTTGCAGAGGGAATTGTGGGAGGCGGAGGACGAATAGGAAGACAAATAGGTGGCAGCAGAGGGCCGATGGTTGGCTAGCGGCATTGGAGGAGAAGGAAGAGGAATAAATGAATGAAACGTGGGGGGCCGGGGGCCGGGGGGGAGGGAGGGAAATTGATGCGGAACGCAAGCGCCGGTGTGAAGATGAAGATGACGAAGAGTAGAGGCCGAGGATGGGGAGCCGGACGGACAGACGGAAGTGAAGGATGTGCTGGATGGTGGGTGCAAGAATTTGATTAGAATTGACACTTGTACAAAGAAAACGAGGTTGAAGAGGAAAATGAGAAGAGGAGGGGGGGGGGAATAAGAAGTGATGAGGGTGATGAGAACATGAAGACGAGTTGTAATGTAAATGGGTTGAAAAGCATTGCGCGGGAGCAGGGGGGGAGAGGGGGGACAAGGTGATTAGAGTGGGGGGGGGGAGAGGGGGGACGAGGTGATTAGGGTGAAGGGGAAGAGGCGAGGTGGTTAGGGTGGAGGGGGGAGAGGGGGGACGAGGTGAGGGGAGGGGAGGCGCGAGGTGGTTAGGGTGGGGGGCGAGGTGGTTAGGGTAGGGGGGAGGGGGGAAGGGGGGCGAGGTGATTAGAGTGGGGGGGGGAGGGGGCGAGGTGGTTAGGGTAGGGGGGAAGGTGACGTGAGGACTGAAATAGATATCGGACAACGGGACCAAACTTGGTCATTTGTAAATTTATTTATTTATTTTTGCTTCGTTGACCAAACAAATATTTGGAGTAGGGCTGCAGTTGACAGGAAAGGACAGGCAATGGGAGGGGGGGGGGGGGGAGTAATCTCCGTTTAGCACAAAATTAAGCGGACGCCAAAAATAAAATTCGATACAGCCCCTCCCCCCCGAAGGGATGGGAGGGGAGGGGAGGGAAAAGGACGTTTTAGGACAACGAGGGATGGTGGGAATTTGAAGAAAGTGCCGACGGACGAAAACGACGGAGCAAAACAAATAAATTAACGAATTCCAGGCATTTAGAGTAATCCGAGTGAATTTTGCGCAATTGGGCGATTGTTATTGCTAATGGATTGAGAAGATAAGATGAAAATAAATAAAAGGAGGGGACAAATAGGCAAAAATTGACTAGACAAAACAATAATCGGAGTTGACCAAAGCAAAAAGTGCATGCGTATGAAAAGAAAGGCCGCTAAGGTGGAGGAACGAACGGAACGGAGGTGAAAAAGCCGAAAGAGTTGGGGCGGGGGGCGGGGGGGGAAGGCTTTTACGATGCACAGAAGGGACAACTGCTGGGAGGAATGGGTGGCATGGGCAAAGGATGGTGGAGGAGGTGAGGGAAGTTTGGGGGGGGGGGGGATGAGGAGGGAGGAGGGGGGGGGGGAACGGAAATTTGATAAAGCGCCCGGGGGCAAACATGAGTTGATGAAGTGGGAGGGGGGGGGGGGGGGGGGGAGGGGGGGGGCTGATTGGGCAATATTTCATAAGAAAGGCATGAGATATGAGGGGAAAGAACAAATGAATAGTGCCGTCAGTCTTGGCTATGGTGGGAGGAGGGAATTGGCCGTTAATAAAATTTTAATTTTCAAAGAGTGCTCTTCGTTACCCAATTCCCTGGCAGCCGCCCAACCTCTCGCCCATTGTGCCCCTCTCACCTTTCTTTAACACATCCCATCCACTAAACCCCCCCCCCCCTCGACCAATGTAAATTCTCTTAAATTATGCTTTCCAAATTTTACTGCGAAAATGCCGAAAAAAAGGAGGATGGCGAATTGGGGAAATTCGGCAAAAACACAAAAACGGCACTTTTGGAAATGAAAGAGGGAATGAAGGAAGGAAGCGGAAATTGACACTAAAATGAAATGGCCTGGCACTCTCAATTGGCAAGATTGTTTATTTTTCTTTTTAAACGAAGAAAGACTTCCCCCACTCTTTTATGTAACGGTGACCTGAGGAAAAAGGGATTTGAGGAAAAGAAGGATGGAAGAAGAGAAAGAAAAGGAAGGATGGAAGAAGAGGAAGGAAAGGAAGAATGGAAGAAGAGGAAAGGAAGGATGGAAGAAGAGGAAGGAAAGGAAGAATGGTAGAAGAGGAAAGGAAGGAAGGATAATAGAAGAGGAAAGGAAGAATGTAAGATGAGGAAGAAAGGGAATAGAAGAAGAGGAAAGGAAGAATGGAAGAAGAGGAAGGAAAGGAAGGATGGCAGAAGAGAAGAGAATGGGATAAAGAGGGATGGGATAGCAACGATTGCATGGTGGAAGGAAGTGGGAGGGGGGAGGGGGGGGGGGGAGGGGGGGGGGGAGGGGGGGGGGCTGATCACTTCCTTTGTGCCATCTTCACCCGTCCCACCCACCCATTCATCATTTAAATCATCTCCCATCTCCTGTTTATGTACCATTCTCTCTCTCTCTTCCCTGTCCTCCTGTTACCTCCACTAACGCCCATCCGAAGTCCGGTGTCCACCGTGTCTCCCCCAACAGTGGCAACAATCAAGGACGGGAGTAACGCCGATGGAATGGAAGTCCGACGACGGGATTTGCTTTTGCTGAAGCGGCTCGGAGCCGATATCTTGCGGCTTAGCACTTTCTGATGGCCAGAAGCTGACCTCGGCGAAATTGATGGGGAGGACGCAGCGGTGGCCGCAGCTCCTTTAAAGTCAGAAGAATTGTCTGTCAAATGTCAGTAATCGGAGAGTAAAACCGAGTTTAATTGAGACGGAAGAGCAAAGTCGGCGGATGGTTGTGTGGGGACGAGGAACGGCGGGAAAGGGCGGTACTCGTCGAGGTTCGGGAGCAGATTCTGGCACATCGACAGTGTCCTGCCCTTCGTTGCCCAAATGAGGGTCATTAAAGCTTATCATCACAGCCACAGGGTAAAGGATCGATGTGAATATAACAAATTTAGACGGAATGGGCAAATAAAGTTGAAGAAAGAGAGAAAGCACTTTGAAGGGTGCGTTGTGTAGGGATTATTTTAAAGGCTGGATTAGGGGGAGAATGGGAGGCATGGAAGTCATATGCGAGAATCCAAAGGTGAAAGCCGACACTGGATGAGATGAGATGAGATGAGATGAGATGAGATGAGATGAGATGAGATGAGATGAGATGAGATGAGATGAGATGAGATGAGATGAGATGAGATGAGATGAGATGAGATGAGATGAGATGAGATGAGATGAGATGAGATGAGAGGCGAGGCGATGAGAGTGAAACGGTTTGTCGGGGATAGCACGGAATTTATCGGGGATGGCACGGAATTTGTCGGGGATGGCACGGAATTTGTCGGGGATAGCTCGGAATTTACCCAGGCCATGTTTCAATTTTCACTTTTACTTTGAAGATTTTACTTTATATAACTTTAAAAAGTTTTGCGTTTCAATTCCACTTTGCTTTTAACTTTTCAAAGTTAAAGTTAAGGGCGCTGCGTTTCAATTCGTACTTTTACGTCACTTTAACTCTGAACTTTTAAATTAACTTTTAATTATAATAAAAAAGGCCCAAAGCGCTAAAACTCGAGGAGATTGGCTTAAAAATTGTAATTTTAAAGTAAGCTAAATAGAGACTTTTGATTCATATTTTTTTCAGAATTTGACCCATTAAATTTGTAAAAAATATATACCCTTAAGTCGTTGTTGACTAGGGTTCAATACCCGCGCGCGGGTATAAAAATTTCGGGTACGAATATTGCAGAACATTGCGTGTCGAGTATACCCGTACCCGCATGCGGGGATGGACAATGCGGGGAGTACGGGTGCATGCGTACCCGCGAGTCCGGAGATGCCGAGCCGACATTAGCCGTCGGGGGAAAGGAGCGCATGTAATTAGACTAAAGCAAATGATGCCATCTTTAGGGGTATAAAAATACCCGTAAATGCGGGTGTCATACCCGCGGGTACGGGTAATACCGAAACGAATATTATAATTATATCATAACAAAATTGGCGAGAGTGTCGCCGTAGGGGCATAGAATTGTTGAATTTACGTATTCAATAGGGCCCATTTATTCCCTTTACTTTTAGAACAACAACGGCCGTCTCATCACGACGAAGACGAACGAACTGCTTGGCGCGAATGCCCCACAACTCGCAGCAGACAAAGCGCAACTCGTGGAATTTTATTTATTTGTCTCTCATAAAAATGCAGCAATTCCCTGCAACTTAAATAAATAAAGCACATTTCGTTTCTTTTTTTGATCCGACGATTTTCTCTCATTTCGCTTTTTCGTTGATTTGTCAAATTTGTCTGCCAAATGGAGTGAATTCTTTTGCCATTTTTTAAAACCATTCAATTCCATTTTTGTCGAAAAGAAAGTTGAGCTCGCTCGCTCAATGGCATTTTCTTCTCAAACTAATGAGATTGTTGAACCGATTTTTTCACCAACCAACAGACAGAGTCCATTTGCCAATACTCACATTATTATTATTTTTGTGCTCCATTTCATGTGGAAGATTTTAACAAGTTCAATTGAAATTAAAGTGTGAATGACGGAGTTAAGCGTAAACGATGGCATCAGAATTGTTCTTTTGTGGCCAATTAGACAAAAGTTTGACAGAATACTCAAAAACTTTTGGATTTTAAATGCATTTTCATTTTTGGTTACCTTAGGGAACTTTAAAGAAGCTCATGGCTTAAACAAATTGGCCAACGGAATATTCAAAATACGTTCTGCACCCCTTCCCCCCCCACACACTGCCCATTTATGGATAATCCATAATGAACTAACCACCTAACTGCTGGGTGGGGAAGCGAGAGCAAATTGTTTCCTCTTCCTAATGTTTAATTATTACTATTTAGACCCCTCCCCCCCCCCCCCCCCCCTCTCCCACATTTGAATCGTTTGTCTCTCAGAATTCTCAAAAAATAAATTCCATGACTCGCAGAAGGATGCTGTCCTTCTCCAACTTGCCGCTCCTCCCCTTCTTCCTCCTGCCGCTCCTCCTTTCCCTATTCCAAGCGTCCGACTCCTTTCCATCGCCGGGAGGTTTCTTTTATTTAAGAATTTAAAGTCCCCCCCCCTTAATGAAGTGTTCGGGCTGCTCCAGCTGAATGATCAGATTCGACCTCCATCTCTTTCGACCTACGCCAAACTTTCACTGGAAGAACCCTGGATGTTTGTCAGACCCACTCAGCAACGGTCAGAGTACCGTATCCGTTCTCACTTTGCCACCGTATTCATTCACAATTTGTGTTTAGATTCGGTGACCGTACGCGCTCTTATTTGTGGCACAAACGCGCGATGGCCCAAGTTGGGAAGAGGGCACTGATGCGTTTGGGGTGAAGCGAGACGTCGATGTTAGAGAAGCGGAAAGAAAGAGCCTAATTTGTAAGGGGATCAATCGGATTGGATCGGATAGTTTTGATCCGGTCATTCGCTAGCACCCAAAAATGACCTAAATGATCATTTCGCCGCTTGTTGTTTTGTTCTCGCATCATTGAACGAATAAACCAACATCAACAGTGTTATAACAAAGCAATTAGTATTATAATTACTTCCAAAATGGGTGACTATTCATTGCGACTTCTCTTGATCAACAGCTTGGCTTTGCTGATATTCTCAAATGCGTTCTGTGCCGCTGCCAATACAATGCCATCTTCAAAATCTAACGGTCGGTAATAAAAAAAAAGGCAATTGAACAATCAACAAATATCGCAAAAAGTGATCAGTCGCGCAACCCTCAGAAACGAAAAGAAGACTTTTTGTGTGGGAAAAGAGAGAAAACAATAAGAAGGGATTATGCCAAAACAATTTCAAACATTGGAGGGTCCAAGAGGGTAATTTCAGAGAATTAAAACATTAAATCAACAATATTTTACAATTACATCGCCCGCGTCCATGATTCGCCGAATTAACCCACCGCCCAACCAATTCTCTTCCATTAGCCATTTCATCGCCTCTCCAAAATTTTTTAGTTCCGATTTCCGCGGCCATGCTCGATTGTTTCACCCACTCCCCCGGACGCGCCCTGTCGAACGCTTCCGCCTCCCACGAGTTCTTCAACGTGTCCCCGGACGACTGTCTCCGCTTTTGCTCCACCGACCGTGTCTGCAACACCGTCGTATACCACAAGAACTTCTCAACCTGTCAATTATATTCGGGGGCGGAGGAGGGGGAGGCCGCACAGGAAGTGATCGCCAAAGGCCATGATCTGTACATGAAGAAGGAGTGTGAAGAACATCGTCGAGAGCAGGAAAAGGATGAAGCGGGCAGTGCGCTAAAGGAACGCAAAATGTGAAGGGAAACCCATGGAATTTATTCCGATGCTCCGAGACGACAGCAATCAATTATAAAACTATTTGAATGTGTGTGACATTTTCGGGATTTTATTTAAATTCTTCCAATTTTTGATCGTGCTTTTCCATGCGTTTTCAGTGGGTTCGGATGCTTGAAAAGCTGGAACCGGTGGTCGGAAAAAGCTGGAGGAATAGCGATGAAAAGGGGTAAAGGCGGGATAAGAACCAATCAGTGGAACAACAATTTGTTGACCCAAAAACACTGTCGGAATGAAGGGGGGGGGGGGGGGAGGGGGGACGGCGACCCCCCCCCCCCCCCCGCCCCCCGCACTCTCGAGGGACTTTCCCCTCTTCCCGAAAAGACCTCCCGAAGAGACCACCACCGCCTACCCTCCCCCACTTCCCCCGACTTTGCTCCTGCTCCAACTTCCACTCCATCTTCCTTCACCCGCTGCCTGCCACCCATTATTATATCCGACCGACATCCTTGAACAGATTTCGCTTTTATCCGACAAATCCTTTTAAGGACGCACTTTTCAAGCTTACAACACTTTCCTTGCCTCCTTCTTTCCCTCTTTTATTATGCCTTTCTTTTTCCAATTTCTCCTTCTCCTCCTCCTTCTCCTTCTCATCATCCCATCCATTTACTCCTTCCAATGTGAGTATTCCGACAAAATCATTTTTTCTCATTTTTATTAGTTGCTCGATGCTTCCAAAAATTGGAGCGCCATTCAATCGACAACTCTCAGCCATTGACAGAAATCTTCCGCTCAGCCCCAACGGATTGCCTGGAGCAATGCATCACTCACACCGGAAACGGGGACGAGCAGGAAGACGTCGGGGGAGGGGTGATTATTGAAAGATTAAGTCGGCCTAATCACTTACAGCCTGGTTATTGTCGTTCGGTTGTCTATGATCATCTCCAGCACAGCTGCCGTTTGTATGGCCACGATGGACGTAAATTGCCGGCGGTGATACACCCGGCCAACGGATTCGACATGTACAGACGAACATCTAGCATGCAGGAATGTGTCGGTATGCGCTCGTTTGGCCCAGACCTGCTGTTGGGTTGCAAGCCGCCAACACTAAACCCTAAAAAGGTCCCACTCAGCGTCTTCTGGCGCTTAATACCAAAAAGGGCGCTGTGTTTGGGGCGCCGAGCCAAGTACAAAGTGGCAAAAAGCCCATCCCCGTGACGACGCCTGCAGCGGAAGACACTCTAAGCGACGAGGAATTGGCCACTTTGCTCGACCAATTGGACAGAAAAGAGGAAAACGGCTCGGGAGCGAGGCACGAGGGCGAGGGACGGGTGCTAAAGGCGGAAAGCGCCGGAGGAGTGGTCACAGAGCTGGACTGTGCCGCGTTTGGCCGCGTAACGGGCTATTTATCGTACGTTGGCGGACAGCCTATCGAAGGGGCGGAGGAGTTTATGGGCTGGTCCGAGACTGAATGTGCCCAATTCTGCACGTCAAACCAAGTAGAATTGTCATTATTTGTGATGCATCAATTTACTCGAAAGATAAGGACCCCGAGGGAAACGTGTTGGCCTGTGCCGGTTTCAGCCATGTGCCCGGAGGCAGCAAATGCTTTTTGCATTCGAAAATAAGCTCAAAAGTGTCTATTCAGCCGGGACCAGCGGCACTACACGCGGGAACATACGCAGAGAAATGGTGTGTCCCCGGTGAGCCCTTTTTTGCTGAATTATAATTATTAATTATATATTGCTGTCGTATTTGTGATTTAGCTCATCGTTACGGCATCTGCCGCGAGTCCGTCCGCTTTTCAGTTCGCCTCCAACGACGCTTTTCTCCAAATTTCGGCCCATTGGTCACATTAGACCAGATTCACACATTGACTGAATGCTTAAACAAGTGCATGGATCACCAGAACTGTCAGGTACATATAGTCCTTCTGCTCGAAACAATCAAAGGCTTTTGCCATTTCACACTTAAAGACCGCTTCATTTCACGCCCAATCGCGACGATGTCTTCTCTTTGGTCAATTTCCGAATTCCGATATTACTCTCCCATCCGATCAAAGCTGGTCATTGATCTTGAATGGATGTGTGGTAACCAAAACAGGCACTGTTGGGGCGGTGGACAGCGAAGACGGAGAGATTGGCGGAGGAGGAAGTAAAATGTTGGCACAGTTCCAGCAGAAGAAGAGACTATTCCCAACTCAGTCGACCCCGAGGGCATTTGGAGTGGGGAACAGACCGTGTGGGGGTGGAGAGATCGGTGGAATAATGACCAATTTGTTCGGGAAGAAATAAAGGGAGAAGGAAGTGCATTTTATAACAACAAATCATGGTTTCAGAGATATTATAAACAAAAATGTTCAATATTGACCAATGAATATAAACAATCGTTCCAATTGCAATGCTTTCATTTTGCCGTTTTGTCATCGACGGGTGAAGCCAAAAGGTTCATTGGGTTTCTTTCCGTTGCCGAAACCCGCGGCGGCTGAGGAGACTGAGCCAGGAGGCTGCGGAGGGCTTTGTGTTTGATGAGTGCCCAGCATTAAACCTGTGGCATTGGTCTATCGCCTCACCCTCCCCCCAATGGCCAACCGCTGTCCTCGTGGAATGTGCTCTGTACGGTTTGTCTTCCGGTGTCGTAGCCCCGGTCAGACTTTTGCTCCAGAGTTGGTCTTACGGGAATCGGTTGATCGGAGGGATTAGAAGGGCCTTGAGAGGGCAAATTGGGGGGGAAGAAGGCCAACTCGGCACCCGGGGGGGAAGAGCCGCTGATCTGAATGGAAGGCACGTCAAAAGGACGGCGAATTCAGAAATCACCGACTTCTTTCACATCGTTAACACTGCTTTTTTCACCCCGATGTTTCTGCTCATTTTTCCTCCTTTCTTTTATTATTCGTCCGAGCATCTCCAAACTCGGCGCTTCGGACGGCTCCAGTTGATTGTTGTTGCCTGCTGATGAGAGCACTTGGCGGGACGCTTTGGGAGGAGAAGACCTGACGATGGAATTCTGGGGAAGTACGGCTTGAGGAAGTTGGGGAGGCGGCGGCAGCGATTGTTGGGGGGTGGGGAAAAGCGCTGTAGAAGAAGGCCGAGCAGTATCAGCAGATGCTGCCTCAATTGGAATCAGAGATTGGACGGCTTGTTGTTGTTGCGTGTTTTGTTGTTGTGGAGTTGCTATTATTCTTTGATTTCTTCTGCATAAAGCTTCACGCCTTACCGGCCATCGCTGGCGGTCTGAAAATGGGCAGTCCCTCGGTTCTCTGTGCTACAAGCGGAGCATAGGCATCAAAGGCCCGTTGACTGTACCCAATTAAAGGCAAAATCAACGGACCAATCCCGTCAATAATCGAATTGACGGGTTTCATCACGTTGGTGAAGTTCGGGTTGGCGTAGGAGTTGGAGTTGGCCTGAACATTTGGGTTTTGCTGATTGATTGATATTTTCCTACTCACATTGAGGTTAAAAATATTCTGCGCAGATTGGGGCGATTGTTGCGTGCTGCTGCTGGTGGGCGGCGTGGAAGAGGAAACGGTCACTGCAGAGTCCAGTTGAAGTTGAGCCGCTAAAAAAGCAAAATTGGGGAGAAGATCGAAAGTGAAAAGACGCCAACTACTCACCAATTTGCTGCTGCTGCTGATGCTGATCTTCCTCCTCGGCCTCCGGAATCCATTTCTTTGTTCCGTTCCGTTTCTGTGTAACCTCTGAACTTGTTTCTGTGATAGTTGAGGTAGAAACTGTTGTACTGCTCGAAGTTCCCGTCTCTAATGTCACGTTCTCTTTCCCAATATCCGTGCTCATCGTTGCTGTTGTCACTTCCATTGTTGTGTTCTGCTGCAGTGTCTTTCCTGCTTGTCCTCCTCCAATTTCTTCTTCCGCTTCTTTCACTTTGCTTTCCTCTTCGCTATCATCCGACTCGTAACTTTCCTCTTTGCCTTTCCCGGCACCTTCGTCGATCTCCTCCTCATATGAGCTCTCTTCCTGTTCTTCCTTAGCTTTATCACTTATCTTTTTTGTATTTCTCAAGACCGATGTAATTTCTGTAGTGTTTGTTCCTGCTGCTCTTGGTGTACTGCTCCAACCACTCGTCCTCGTCGTGTTTCCCTCCCCTGCTTGCTGTCTCAGCCAATGCCCGTTTGGGCCCATTTCTGCATCCGCAAGCACATTCTCGATTTCTGCAATAAGTTGTGCCGTCTCGTTTTCGGCACGTTCAACCGTCTCATTCAGACCCAACTCGCATTCCTTGATCAATTCCAGCTGTCCTTTCTTCTTCTCATCCGTACTCGTTCTCAATTGAATTGTCTCCCCAACTTTCTTTGAATATTGCTGTTGTTCCCCATTTTGAATCTCTTTGATCTCCTTAAAAAGGTCCGGCGGCAAAGTTTTTGATGTTGTTGGAGTTGGGGAAGTAATGAAAGGTAATGAATTAGTGGTTGCTGTTATATTGTTAGTCTCATTGTCTGTTGTCGTCGTGTCTATAGGCTTTCTCCTCGTCTTTTTATTTTTTTTGATTTTTTTCTTTGTTTTCGCCGTTGTTTGGTCTTCTGTCGTTGTCGGAGTTGCCGTTGTTGTTGTTGTTGTTGTTTCTGTTGTCTTTTCTGTTTCAATTGTCGTCATGGTCGTTTCCGTTGCCGCACTTGTTGTTGTTGTTGTTGTTGTTGATGCCTGCTTTTCTTCTTCTTTGGCATTTGGATTCAGTCGTGGCAAAAGTTCGTTCAGCCGCTGTTCGTCTATTATTCGATTCGGACCAACAGGGGCGGCTCTGACCGTTCCTCCTCCGAAAGATTTGGCGGATCCGCCTCCAAAAAATCCTCCTCTGGGAGGGAAATTGAGTCCTTCCGGGTCCTCTCCAATCACATTGCCATCCTCTCGATTGTCTTCTTGGGCTCCCTGCCAAATTTGGGTCAGTTTTAGACACTTCGAATTCGCTGTTCAGGGGGGGGGGAAGTCACCTTGAGATGCAATTCATCGTCACTCGGTGGGCTTTTCTGTGCCATCCGGTTAAGCAGACGTCCCCAAATACCGAAAACACTTCTGAGCGGGTCATTTTGCTGACCCAAATCCCCGTTAACTATTTTCTGGGCCGCATCCATTCCTATTCCCTCCAACAGATTGTCGAATCGGAATTGAGCTCGAACAGCAATTGGGATGAAAAATAGTACGACGATGGAAAGGATGAAAGGGAATAGGGGGGCATGGAGGAGTCGGGGAACGAACATTGGCGGAGAAATGAAAAGAAATGGAGGATGAGGAAGATGAGGGGATGGACGGTGGAAGATTGGAATTCAATGGTCGAAAAGGAGCGATGGATAAAACCGGACGAGAAAGAGCTAAAGTGAATTGGTGTGATGAGATTGAAGGGGAATGGAAGGAAATGGAAATGAAAATGTATGGATATTGAGGGGGGAGGGGGGGGGGGGATATTGAGGGGGGGGGGGGGGGATTTATGGGGGAGGGGGGGATATCGAAAGGGAAAGGGTGCCGATTGATTGCATAAAGGGGGCAAATCGGGGATTTTCGTTTGCGAGAGGAGGCGGCGGCGGCGCAGGATTGGAAGTTTGTGCTGGGAGGTCGGGGGGGGGGCAAATTAGGATGAACAATGAAAGCCGCCGGAAGATACCACCGCTATTTACATGTCTGTAATTGTTCTGCGACGTGTGCCAACAAAAGGTGAAATTTTAATCAAAACGTCATTTAAGCATAATACCCCCAGTTTATTCCCTTAAGCATAATACCCCCAGTTTATTCCCTTAAGCATAATACCCCCCAGTTTATTCCCGGTCCCGCGGGAATCCCGAAAAAATCAACGGGACTTTTAACGAGAACGGGAAACAAAGGGGGGGGGGGGAATCCTGGTCCTGTGCCCGCTAAATTTGATTCCAAGTTCCCGTTCCCGGAAATTTGTTTTTACCGGTCTATATATACATAAATAGACTGGACACCTCCCCCCCCCCCCCCCGGCGGGGGTTAGACGCATATCGGCTGGCAGAACATTGCACTCACCGGACGGCAGGGCTGTCTGTATTGAATAAAGATTAGTTTTTGAGGAATGAATTTTGGCATTTTTCATTTGCTAATTTTATATGTACCAAGATGTAGTTCTATAAAAGTGATAGAGTTGCTCCCCGACCCTCGACATGCCGCCCCCGCCCCGAGAACCCCCGGCTTCCCTCCTCCGACGGGTACTCCTAATGATTGTATTTTTGGGAGATTTTAAACTTTTTTCCAAATTTGTTGTAAACATTTGGCCATATTTTTTAGTCCTAGAAAAAACTCATTTTTTCATTTCAAGTTAAAGGCAAAGCCTGGACGGGCGGGATCCTGAACGGGACGGCACCCCCCGGTTCAGAGTATTTGTTCTATTCAACCTTCGGAACGGTAGCCGTCTAGATTATTGATACACTATAACTTACGCCCCAATACTTTGGAAATAGCAAAATTGCACGCGTGGTGAATTGGATTTCAAAAAATGTTGGAATACTGTATTTTATACAACACAAACAGTGCATTTTTGCTCTGAGCCATGGGTTCGAACCCGCTAGCGATTTTTCGATAAAACAGTTATGGATGATTAAAAAAGATAGTTTTAAAAATTATAAAAAAATATATACTTAGGGTGTAACATAAGTTTTGTCGCAAAATTTTTTTGATATATTTATAAATTCATAACTCGCTCATTTTGCTGCGGATTACCTTGCTCTTTTCTTCATATGTTTGTTGGACATGTTTTAATTGTATCTTTGCCAAGTCCACAATTTCTTCTCTTTTTATTGATTTTTTATGGCGCCTCTAGCAATCATGGCCAAAATTGAAATTCGCGCACTAATTTACTACGAATTTTCGCTGGACTAAAAACCAATGCAAACTCGGCAAAAGATTATTCAATTGAAGGACCCGGGAGTTGTTACGCATTGCCCAGTAAAGCGGAGATGCGCAAAATTTGGTTATGGCCATGAGAACGTCAAAGATCAACCGCGGCGCGGGAAACCGTTGCCCGCGTTTAAGGGCACCTATCTCAGGGAATTTTAGGCTAATCAGGCCCAGTTTTATTTTTTTGTGAGCTTAAACATTGCTTATCAAGTCTGCAAAAATTAAAAATTTTTAGTTCAGCAAAAAAATTTCTACGGCATTTTGATTTGTCTTGCCAAAAAATGCCCCTAAAAAAGGCATTTTTGCCCCAAAATTTCTGCTGGGGCAAAATTTGGAGTTTCATATAAAATTAATGAGCGTAGCAAAAAAACTCCAAATTTTGCAAGAGCCTTCTCCCATCTTTGTTCTCGCTATTTGAAATTTCAAATTACGATAAGCTTGGATTGTAAAAGAAAATAGAATCTCAAACAGACTAGGTTAAAAAAAAGCACTTTTAGGTTTTGGCTCATAGTTCAGCTACATTCAAAAGACTGTAAACAAAACTATATCCAGAAAAAAGGCAACAATTTATAGATCATAAAGGTGGATATTTCAAATCATGCTAAGATTTTGTTGAATTAAAAAAATAAATTTCTTTCAAAAAAAATTTTGCGACAAAACTTATGTTACACCCTAAATAAAACCACGTTTACCTCGTTTTGCCTCCCTTTCCTGCGCCCAAATTTTCACTTATTTTAATCAAAATTCAACTTTTTTTGACTTCTTTCTCCTCAAACTTCAACAATTTCGCTCAGATCAGAATTCTTTCGCTCAGTATTATAGGCAAGTATGTTAGTGAGCTATGTGCAAAAAATTAGAAAGATCGGTTTGTTTAATCAAAAATTCTTGTGTTCGAAGTGCGACCAACTCGATTTCTGCTGTAATTTCTTTTTTTTTTTTTTTGACTGACATAACGCCAACGCTCAATGCCAATTTAATTGCTATTTCCTGCGTTAAGTTATATTATTGATATGTACAGTATGCAAATTTAATCACCAATAATTTTTAATTTTTCTTTTTAGAGCTACAAAATCAAATGGACGAAAGCGATTCTTCTGTATTTGGGCTATCGCTTTCGAGCTCCTTATTTAGAATTTGCGACTTACCCTGCTACATATTTCTTTTTTTTGATCAATTTAATTAAGTTAAATTATGCGGTTTGAGAAGCTCTTCTAACAATAAGCTGCCAACCTTTCGTCACGCTTCATTTTCAAGCTGAATTGGACAGTTGCTGGTACAAACTATCAGCCCCAATGGCTAGCATCAGCAGTGCTGACGTAGACTCGGAAGTTGCGTCAAATTCGAAAAAAACTATTGACGACATTCAATCTCTCGACGAGTTTCCTGTTTATTCTTCCAAAGTGCATTTGAAGTAATTTTTGTTCATTATTAACAAAAAGGGTTTAGGTCAGAGCATTTCTGTCTCAGGTTGATGACTCGGAAATGCTCCGTCTTGATTTTGATCTAACAACTTATATAAACACCATTTTTCCTTCCGAACAATCTCTCGTGCATTTGGATTTCTTTGGAAAGAAAGTTGACGAGGAAATTGTATTTCTATTTTCTCGTGTTAAATGGCATTTTTAATTTAAAATGTTAGGCGAATTATGACCGTGAACTATCTGAAGCCGTTGCAGAACACGGGCGATGTGCTCTGGAGGCGAATAACGCTTTGCTTCAGGTCTTTGTTCTGTTTTTTTCAATTGCTTCTTATTTTATAGCTTCTAAAATTTTAGGCTCATACGACAATAGCGGAATTGGAGCAGAAAGTGCAAGAAATCCGTGACAAAACGCTTTGCTCGGAGAGTTCTGTGCACGAACTGACCAAAGACATCCGACAGTTGGACGTCGCCAAGAAAAATTTGACCGAATCCATCGCCACTCTACACCATTTGCATTTGCTTCTAAACGGAGTGAACTCTCTCAGTAATTTAACATGCTTTTCCATTTTTTGTTTATTTCTTTTTAGCTCAATGGGTCATTGAACGACGATATAGAGACATTGCTGTGGAGCTTCCAGCAGTTCTGAACGTTCTGCTGCTTTTCGAGGACTATCAACATATTGAGCACGTCAAACAGCTGACAGACAAAGTGCAGAAAATTCGCGAACAATTGACCGTTCAGTTGGCCGCCGATTTGAAGGCGGCTTTTAAGGCAATGATTTGGGGACGATTTCTTTTCTAATTTTGTTGGATTCTCTTAAAAATAGACTTTTTTGGATTGTTCCCCCCCCCCCCGAAGGATGAATTACTAAACATTTTAGGCTGGTCAAGTTGATCAACAAATCAGTGAGATGTGTCGTGTTGTGGTAAGAAAGTATTGTCGAAGAATCTATCCTTTTTAGCCATTATGGTTATTTCAGACTATTTTATGTCGGTTGGAATTTCTTTCAAAATTTTTTCAGAGTGTTTTGGGTGGCAAACTCCAAGACGATTTCATCAAATGGTTTATCACCCAACAATTGGCCATTTACACAGTTCTCTACGCGGAGTCTGAAGACGTCGCTTGGTTGGATAGAATCGAAGAAAGGTCTTTCTAAACATAAAGCATTTGGGGGACTCTCCCTTCTACTTATTATATTACCTCCTTTAAGCTCCCCCATAATGCCTCCCCCCCCCTTCATGAACAACGAATAATTCCTTCAGACAGGGCCGTAGCCAGGGGGGGGGGGGAAGGGGGGGAATTCCCCCCCCCCCCCAAAATGAAATTTGACAAAAAAAAAACAAGAGGGGGGACCCTATTGTTTTGCACTTTTACAATTTTTTTGACTATTTTTCTTACAAATTTCCATCAAAAATCAAAAAATTTTCTCCGGCGGCGCCTATCGGCACCGCCGACCCCTCTCAGTCCTAAAAAACTTCAAAAAAAGACCGATTTTTAAATTTTTGGTTGCAAATCTTTAACATATTGAGTCAAAAATTCCAATTTTTTCCTCAGCGGCGCCTATCGGCACCGCCGACCCACCCGCCCCTAGAAGTGAAGCAAAATTCGCAAAAAAAATTTGCTTTTTTGAAAAATTCTCAAAATAAAACGCAGTGGCGCTCAAATGGGAAAGCCATCTGAGCGCGGCGCTCAGATGGACAAATTCCCCCTCCCAAAAAATTTTTCTGGCTACGGCCCTGCCTTCAGATATCGATGGTTTGTCGACAAATTGGCGGAATTTGAGCGGAGAGGCGTCGTCAAAATCTTTCCTCCTCAGTGGGAAATGGGACGGAAACTCGCATTGGAATTTTGTACAATGACGCGGTTTGGAATTACTTTATGAATTTCGTTATCGTTTTGTTGGTATTGAAAACTTAAGGAATTCGTTGCAGAGAATGACAGAGCGTCGGAGGGTCGAGTTGGACTGGAAGTTGGTATCGCATGCCATAAATCACACACAAATGTTTGAGCAATTGCTCATCAAACGCTTTCCGACCAAAGACATTTACAATTTTGAGAAGGTTTTGCTTATCGAATTCCCAAAATTCAGCCATTTTCAGGTGATTTGGCCCGTGTTCGATTCGCATATGGACATTTTCGTAAACGAACAACGGGGGAAATTGTTGCGTTTTTTGGACGAATGTTCTTTTCGAATTCGCAGTGGCGAGGAGAAGCCGCAGAGGGAAGCGCACGCGACGGCCGTTCAACTCCCATCGGCGGCCAATTTGTTTCTGTTGGTGAAGAAAATAATCACCGAGTCCACCAAATTATTTGCTGACCCAAACGCCGTGCTCAGGTGCAATTCGTCCTGTGCATTGTTTATGTTTGGCCAAATGTTTTATAGCAAATTGGTGGAACTCTTTCGCCAGTGCCTTCGCCAGTTTGGCCACGGATGCCTTTCCGCCTTTTTGCCTCAAACCATTTCCGGTGTTACGCCGGGGGCGGGCGGAATAATCAGCGCTTCCTCCTCCATTCTGCAGAATTTGATCCGAGATGACAGCGTCGTTCGACTCGACGCCGATCAGACTTTTTTTACTTGCTGTGTGCTCGCCACCGCCGATTGGAGTGCGGAGACGACAATGCAACTTCAGGAGAAGCTCAGGCAAAGGATCGCGGTATTGGGCAAGTAATGTGCAAATGTGCACTAATTTTCTACCATTTTAGAGCGAAGATTTTGAACAAGAGACCGACCTTTTCCACAGCATTTGTAACAACGCTTTGATGATTTTGGTGCAGGACACCGAAGCGATGTGCGAGCCGTGCCTGCAGGCGATGAGCAAAATAAAGTAAAATAAAAACCAAAACAAAAAAAAAGATTTACTCTTTTTAACAGTTGGTCGAGCATTGATCAAGTGGGCGATGAATCGTCTTATATATCGACGATTAGAAAAAATCTGAGGGCGTCGGTTCCACTGATACGCGACTATTTTTCGGATCGGTGGGGCATTAATTTACATTATTCAATCGATATCTTATGAGCTTTGTGTAGTTAGGGCCAGCTTCCATTATGAAAAATTCCTAACTTGACAATGGCAAGATTTAAAGTTGCGTGAAATGTTAAACATTTTGAGAAACTTTGTCTTATACTGAAAAAGATCACCAGTGTTATATTATTTTATTTTACATTTTAAGACGCAAATATTTTGCCCATTTCTGTCTGAAATTGGCGACTCAACTGGTCAACCGTTTTTTGGGTGCAATTTTCAAGTGCCGTCCCATTTCCATTGCTGGGGCCGAACAACTTTTGTTGGACACGCATTCTCTGAAGACTTTTCTGCTTAATTTGCCCTCCGTTGAAAGTGCCATTGTGACCAAACCTCCGACACAATACACGGCAATTCTCAACAAGGGAATGACAAAGGCGGAAATGATTTTGAAGGTGTTTTTTTTGTACAATACAGTCAGTCATTGAATTAATTTGAGCATTTGTTCAGATTAAGCCTGGTTTTAGGTTTAATGAGGATAACGGAACTATTCGAAAGATTTTATAACATTCCGAACTTTGACGAGGGCATTTCATCATCAATTTTACTTAATTTAAACTTTTGTTGTCAATTCTGCAGACGCTGATGGCGGACAAAACGAACCAAGAGGAATTTGTTGCGCATTTTGCTCGCATTTTGCCGGATTCCGACGCCGCAGAATTGCAAAGGATTTTGGAGATGCGGCCAATTCGGAAGACTGAACAAAATCAAATAATTCGAATTTACAAAACTAAAATTGAATGTGGGTTTTTGATTAATAAACTAACGTAAAATGTCCCAGACACTGTTAAAGATGCCAACCCTCCGATGGGCTCATCGTCCGTAAATTATGAGACACCGACACAATCCATGCCGTCCTCTTTGATGGCGAGCATTGGCGACTCGAGTATACGAAGATTGGAGAAATTTGTTAAGAAACTGTGATGTTTAATTCAAAATGTGATGGCAAATCAGTAACAATATCAATCAAAATTTGTTCTGATAAATTTTTTTATGGTATGGAGTCAATGGTTACTATTTACCAAACTTTAATTATTTAAATCTTAAATATGTGTAAATTTGTTCCTTTTTAATTATGAAATTGTAAATCGAGAGGATAAAACATTCGATGGAGTTGTGGAAAAGTGGCGACGATGACAAAATGGAGACAAAGGAAGAGGGGGAGCAAAAATATGTTGGTGTTGGGGGCGAAGTTCCGAAGAAGAAGCTTCGCAAGAAGGCGCACGGGCATTGGACGCCTTATGACATTTGGGAGAACGAAGGTTTGAGGGGAGGGGGGACATTTGGGAGAACGAAGGTTTGAGGGGAGGGGAGACATTTGGGAGAACGAAGGTTTGAGGGGAGGGGGGACATTTGGGAGAACGAAGGTTTGAGGGGAGGGGGGACATTTGGGAGAACGAAGGTTTGAGGGGAGGGGGGACATTTGGGAGAACGAAGGTTTGAGGGGAGGGGAGACATTTGGGAGAACGAAGGTTTGAGGGGAGGGGGGACATTTGGGAGAACGAAGGTTTGAGGGGAGGGGAGACATTTGGGAGAACGAAGGTTTGAGGGGAGGGGGGACATTTGGGAGAACGAAGGTTTGAGGGGAGGGGAGACATTTGGGAGAACGAAGGTTTGAGGGGAGGGGGGACATTTGGGAGAACGAAGGTTTGAGGGGAGGGGGGACATTTGGGAGAACGAAGGTTTGAGGGGAGGGGGGACATTTGGGAGAACGAAGGTTTGAGGGGAGGGGAGACATTTGGGAGAACGAAGGTTTGAGGGGAGGGGGGACATTTGGGAGAACGAAGGTTTGAGGGGAGGGGAGACATTTGGGAGAACGAAGGTTTGAGGGGAGGGGGGACATTTGGGAGAACGAAGGTTTGAGGGGAGGGGAGACATTTGGGAGAACGAAGGTTTGAGGGGAGGGGGGACATTTGGGAGAACGAAGGTTTGAGGGGAGGGGGGACATTTGGGAGAACGAAGGTTTGAGGGGAGGGGGGACATTTGGGAGAACGAAGGTTTGAGGGGAGGGGAGACATTTGGGAGAACGAAGGTTTGAGGGGAGGGGGGACATTTGGGAGAACGAAGGTTTGAGGGGAGGGGAGACATTTGGGAGAACGAAGGTTTGAGGGGAGGGGGGACATTTGGGAGAACGAAGGTTTGAGGGGAGGGGGGACATTTGGGCGATCGAAGGTTTGAGGGGAGGGGGGACATTTGGGAGAACGAAGTTTTGAGGGGAGGGGGGACATTTGGGAGAACGAAGGTTTGAGGGGAGGGGAGACATTTGGGAGAACGAAGGTTTGAGGGGAGGGGGGACATTTGGGAGAACGAAGGTTTGAGGGGAGGGGGGACATTTGGGAGAACGAAGGTTTGAGGGGAGGGGGGACATTTGGGCGATCGAAGGTTTGAGGGGAGGGGGGACATTTGGGAGAACGAAGTTTTGAGGGGAGGGGGGACATTTGGGAGAACGAAGGTTTGAGGGGAGGGGAGACATTTGGGAGAACGAAGGTTTGAGGGGAGGGGGGACATTTGGGAGAACGAAGGTTTGAGGGGAGGGGGGACATTTGGGAGAACGAAGGTTTGAGGGGAGGGGAGACATTTGGGAGAACGAAGGTTTGAGGGGAGGGGGGACATTTGGGAGAACGAAGGTTTGAGGGGAGGGGGGACATTTGGGAGAACGAAGGTTTGAGGGGAGGGGGGACATTTGGGAGAACGAAGGTTTGAGGGGAGGGGGGACATTTGGGAGAACGAAGGTTTGAGGGGAGGGGGGACATTTGGGAGAACGAAGGTTTGAGGGGAGGGGGGACATTTGGGAGAACGAAGGTTTGAGGGGAGGGGGGACATTTGGGAGAACGAAGGTTTGAGGGGGGGGGGGACATTTGGGAGAACGAAGGTTTGAGGGGAGGGGGGACATTTGGGAGAACGAAGGTTTGAGGGGAGGGGGGACATTTGGGAGAACGAAGGTTTGAGGGAGGTGGGGGAGGGGGGACATTTGGGAGAACGAAGGTTTGAGGGAGGTGGGGGAGGGGGGACGTTTGTGAAACAAATTCTACTAAATGATTAAGCCCGTTTAGGTTGCACGAACAAAGCGACCAAAGGAAAACGGAAGAAGCGAGTGGAATATGTGCCGAATTTGCTTCCGGCTGTGGTGCTTCCCCCTGAGGGGATGTCATACAATCCGCCCGTGGATAGTTATTTGGTGGGAATAAGCAAATATGGCGACAAATTATTCAAAAAAAACCCACTGAAAATGAGAATTTTAGAAAATGGTCGAGCAATTGGCAAAGGAAGAATTGAAATTGGAGAGGAAACAACGCCGGACGGAGCGAAGAATTGGCCTTAGCATTGCTGAAACGGCGGCAATGCCGGTGGGTTTATAAGTCTTATTCGATAGACGCCGTTGGGAATTTGAATTTGTTTTTTAAAAGAATTTACGGGAAGAGATCCAATACTCAGCCAAATGGGGCGGAGTGAAAATGGAACGCGAAGTGAAGGACGAAGACGGAGACCGGCCGGAAGAAGAGGAGGAGGAGCGTATAAAAGGTCGTCGGATGAATGTCCCCCTGGGGGTTCATTTCAATTTGATCATTCGTTTCAGTTAATCCTAAGCCGAAAACCATACGAGCGAAGAAGCGCCGAAAATTGCGATCGGAGGAAGAAACGAAGAAGCTTTTTGAGAAGGAAGTGGGAGGACGGATGAGGAGGCAATTGGAGAGGTGAGGGCAAAGCTGCCGGAACTTGGGCTAATAATGAGGAGGGCGCCGCATATTGGATATGTATCTCTGACAACTTTTGGCTTATTTTTAGTTTGAAATCGCTGAAGTCCGAAGTGCTCAAAGAATCGGAAGCACTTGAAAAGCGCCAAATTTTTAAAAAGAGGGAAAGAGCGTTAAAAGCGTTGACAGAACGGAAAAGACTCGGCCGCGGGAAGTTTGAGCCTTTCGAAGAGCCGATTCTCACGGTCGAAGAGCTTCCCGCCAAACTCCGTCAACTGAACCCTCAAGGCAATGTCCTGCAGGGTAAAGTGCCATTTGAATTCTGCCGTCAAACTTCTGCTCTTTAGAACGATTAAAGAGCTTACAACGACGAAACATTTTGCCGATTGCTGGTGACAAGCAACAGCCCATCTTAAAAGCCCGACTGAAGTTTAAATTAGTGGAGAAGCGATCCGTCAAGGAAGTGAACGAAGAGTCTCGAGTGATCTGACCAATGAACCGATTTGAACTGATTGATGGGTTGGCTGGACGGACGGTCTAACAGACTGATTGTGTCTTCTGCTGAAAATGTTGTGTTGCATGTTTCGTCTGTCGATATGGAACAAACAGGTACAAAAGCAGTTTCCCAGCCGAAAACAAACAAAACCATCAGTTAAAACAATTAGTTTCCGATTGATCTAAAGATGGCTGGAAACCCGAGCTTCTTTACACCTAAACAACCCAAAAAGCAGCGAATTCCGATCTTGCGGACAAATTATCGGACTTTGGGTGATTAATGGATTCCTTACAAAAATGTTTATTTTACAATTTTGACCAACGCGCCGAAAAAATTACTACCAATCAAAAAAAAAAAAGGGTAAGAAATGAAGCCTTTAGAAAAAATTCTTTAAGGAAAATGCAATAAAAACCAAAAACACACCATCCAAAAGATTCAATTAGCCCCCCCCCCTTCCCGAAAATATTTTCTCGCCACACCCTCCCCTCGGGGGTTGGTTATGTCGAAATCGAAAAAAACGACAAATACTTTTTGAAGGTTGTGTGCACAAATACAACTTGCACACCCTGCCACATTCTGTTGGCGGAAATGTTATCAGCGGCGGCGGCGGCTCAATTTTTGTCGGTCAATCACTTGACTCGACTGCTTCGTTTCCATGAGGGGAATTTGTAGAGACATTGTTGTCCCCCCTCCGGCGATGGTAACGATACTCCCAAATATCAATATCATCGCCACTCCCTCCCCTCCCCCTCCCCCCAGTTGTTGTTCCTTGAAGAAGTGGTGGTGATAAGATCATCGCGAAAGTCCAAATATCGTTAGAGGTGAATATGCCGGAGAGGGGGAGGGTCTGTCCGCGAAACGTCCCCCCCCCCCCCACCGATTGACGTCAATGTGCCGCGCCCAATCGGAACGGACGGTATCTTTTGATGGAATCGTTTTGCCGTCAGCAGATGCGACTCGGGAATGAGGGAAAGTAATGAGTTGAGGTTGAGGGGAGGGGACTTACAAATTGGCGGTGAGGAAGAAGGGCCCGTCCTCGACAAATGCAAAACTCCGTCCGTTCCTTCGTCCCCTTTTTTCAATTCTTTTTTTGTTTGATTGTCACCGACATTCATCGCTATTTTAATAAACACTTCCGATTGTCATGCCATTTTTTGCCCATTTGCAGATTCGCTTCCCTTTCCTCCTTATCATTTGCACCCAAACTTTTCTTCGCCATATTTCGTCTACCGTTTTAGAGGCTTCAGTCACAAAATTGTCAAAGAAATGGAAAATGTTGCGTCCGGTGGGAAGAACAACTGCCGTTACTCCCAATGTGCAAGGGGAGGGGGATTGGAAGACGAAAAGGAGCCCCAGCCGGAAGAGCCGCCTTCCGGCACTTCCGGTAGACTCTCGACCATCCCGGGAAGGCCTTCCGAAGACCGACCCCTATTGGTTGCCCAGCTTCTTGCCGCCTTAGCCCTTTTTGGCATTGTCACTGCCCTCCTCATCCAACTCCCCGCCTTCCGAGTTCGAAGCCGCATTGGCACAGATGGACCCGTGCCAATCCATCAGATGGACCCGCAAATGACCGAATGTGCGAAGACGTGCAGGTGCGTGAGCAGATCTGAGCAGAATGCATTAATCGCTTCGCTCAGAATTGAATTGGTGGAGACCATCCCCCAAAATGTGTCCTTCTACCGCCACCCAACGTCCACTGATCAGCCCATTCTGAGTTCCCACTCATTGGCCATTCCCACTTCTTCCGCTTGGATGCGGCTGATCGGCGAGGCCAAACACTCATTAGCCATTGCGGCCTATAAGACGAGTTTGCGCGGTGAGCCGAGCATTGAACGAAAAAACATTACGTGCAGAAAAATGATTTATAGGGAAACACGTATTGGGAGAGCAGAACCGAAGCAATTTTTCCGCCCACGGAGAAATGGTATTTGATGTGAGTTGGTAATTAGTTCCTGCGACGCTCAATTTGCTATAATTTAATTTGTTGTTAGGCCTTGCTTCGGGCGGGGCTCGAGAGGGGCGTCGGCATTCGGATGGTCGAGAACGCCGTGGCCAAAGACAAAGTGAGCGAAATTGCCAAACAAACAAAAGTTTCTCGCTTTCAGGGTGACAATGAAGATGGCTTTTCGTTGTATCGAAGAGGCGCTCTGGCCAGAAGATTGCTAAACATCCAGCGCATTTACCATACGTGGGCTTAGCATTCGAATGGCCTAAGGCGCTATCGCATTTTTTATTTTCAGTGGCGTAATGCACTCGAAATTTATTGTGGCCGATGGCCGTCACTTCTACTTGGGCTCTGCCAATATGGACTGGAGATCTCTTTCCCAGGCAATGGCACCCCCCGCGGGGAAGAATGGCATTTAGTAACTAACAAATTGCAAAACCGCTTTTCTCTCCTCCGTCCGTCCCTCTTGCGAATTCGTCCGCTCATTTTAGAAAATGGAATTGGGTGTTATGGTGCGCGACTGTCCCTGCTTGGCCCAGGACCTTCTCTCCATCTTCGAAGTTTATTGGCGTGCTTCGGATGCGAAAACGGCCACCGAAATGCACGCGCAGGTGAAGAAGTTGCCTCCTGCAAAATTTAATCCACAAAGGCCGTTGAAACTGATGGACGGTGAACAGCGATTGGCTGTCCATTTGGCGGTAATATTCTTTTTCATTCAATCAAATGGGTGACGTCACTTTTGCAGGCATCGCCCCAAGCGATGAACTGTCCGGGAAGAGGCTGGGACTTGACTGGGATCATCGACGCGATTAGAGGAGCCCGGAAAAAGATATTTGTGCACGTGATGGACTACTTTCCCATGTTTCTGTACTCACAGAATCGGAGGTGCCCTCGGGCCAAACCCTCTCTTTGGAGGACCAATTAATTAATTGGTTGGACCCTTCAGATATTGGCCCCAAATCGACAATGCTTTGCGGGAGGCCGTTATGCGCGGAGTCCATTTGCGAATCATTGCTGCCGCGCTGCACTTCCCGAAGACGGGCCTGCGATTCCTTAAGTCGCTGGAAACCCTCGGAGAGATTCCGCGTGCGGGTTCCGTCGCTGTGGTAACTTTTTTATTCACAACTGCCGATTTGTATAATTTAACCAATGCCAGAAGATTTTCAAAGTGCCAACTTCGGCTGATGTCGAACAGTCGGTGGTGAGGAGAGATCGGAGAACGCACAAAAGTAATTCATATTCTGTCGGGACATTTTGTTTCTCAGTGGATCACTCACTGCAAATTGTAAACTCCCAAATTTAGAGTTTTTGCTGACTGACGAATCTTTGGTGATTGGCACCAGCAACTGGTGGGCACTCCGGGGGTTGGGCCTAAAAAGGGTTAAAGCCAACATTGGCACAGGTCGGGCGATTATTTCGAGGGGTTGGGCACCGGTGTGGCCATCGTCGTGCGTGCTCTTGGGAATGCGACTTCTTCTTCTGCAAAATCGTTGCCGGAGGGGTCTTCGACGGGACTGATGGAACGAATGCGCAGGATGTTCGAGAGGGAGTGGGACAGCGAATACGCTCATTCACTGGACCTTTACATGGAGCGGTGCGTGGAAGTAGGGACGGAAGTGCCGGACGAACTCTGCGAGGGGGAGAAGGACGCGGCACTTTTAGCGCCGAGGAAATGATTATTGCTGGGGGGGGGGGGGGCGGGGGGGGAGGTGCGCGACTTTTCCTCCCACAAAATGTAAATATATATAATTCTTTCTATGCAACGCATTCCGTTGTTTTCCGCCATTTTAAACTCATTTTGTTTTTACATCATTTATATATATTAATTAACAAAATATCCGACACTCTTTCTTTGTTTCGTCGTCTAATTGAAAGATTCTTCCTCCGTCCGTCCCCTCACCACCGCCTCCCCCTGGCCAAAAATGCATCATTCTGTGAGTAACAACCTGAGCCCCACCCAACTCCGTCCTCGTCGTCTTCATCCTCCGAATCCAACGGATGTTTATACGGATGAATCGACACTCCGTTCGCCCGTGCCGCCTCTGCGACCGTTTGTTTGCCTATGGAACTGCGCGACGTGGAAGTTATTGTGCCTTTGCTGGTGAATTCTGAACTATCTGAGCTCTATGCGGACATTTCAGTTTCTGACCAGGCCTTGGCGTTCCGATCGGCCGGTGTTCGGCCGCCGATGGACTTTGATCTTTTTCCCGAGGCCTCAAAAAAGTGCCAATGCTCAAAGCCTCCGACGGTTCTCGCCCGACCGTTCGAGACATCATTTGCACTTGTCTTTGGGTTGATAGCTCACGCAGTTGGCGTTGTGACTCGCGTAAATTCAAATATTCGCACAGTTGGTCCCTACCAGAACGGCGCTGATTAATGCCCTGACAAAAGTCACTTATTCTCAGACTTTGGTGTTTTGTAGTCGCGCCAATATTGACCCTCGCGGCGGCCAAAGAAAATTAGACTGAGGCAGAGGACGAACAGCAAGCAGAACACGGCCAGAAGGGGAAAGACCTTTCGAGATTGGAGTAATTGGATTGAAAGACCTTTCGAGATTGGAGTAATTGGATTGAAAGACCTTTCGAGATTGGAGCAATTGGATTGAAAGACCTTTCGAGATTGGAGCAATTGGATTGAAAGACCTTTCGAGATTGGAGTAATTGGATTGAAAGACCTTTCGAGATTGGAGTAATTGGATTGAAAGACCTTTCGAGATTGGAGCAATTGGATTGAAAGACCTTTCGAGATTGGAGTAATTGGATTGAAAGACCTTTCGAGATTGGAGCAATTGGATTGAAAGACCTTTCGAGATTGGAGTAATTGGATTGAAAGACCTTTCGAGATTGGAGTAATTGGATTGAAAGACCTTTCGAGATTGGAGCAATTGGATTGAAAGACCTTTCGAGATTGGAGTAATTGGATTGAAAGACCTTTCGAGATTGGAGCAATTGGATTGAAAGACCTTTCGAGATTGAAGCAATTGGATTGAAAGACCTTTCGAGATTGGAGCAATTGGATTGAGACCTTTCGAGATTGGAGCAATTGGATTGAAAGACCTTTCGAGATTGGAGTAATTGCATTTCCGGAGACAAACCCACCAGAACGCTCTCCCAGATGTAATAGACTGGCGGCACTGGACGCTGCTGACCCTCGCTGCGCTCTAGCAGTAGCTGCTTCATTTGGCCATCGGTCGGGGCTGTAGCTGTACCTCCGACTGTCGCTGCCATTAGCGCCTCATCTTCTCCATCTTGCTGCTGTTGTTGGACTGTTCTTTTCCAAGATGGCATCTCCAATTGCTTCAACAGAGTCATGTTCTTCTTAAAATGGGGGGTTTGACCAAACGGTTAGAACACTCACTCCCACTTGGACCAACCAAATGCAACTTGCACCAGTCCACCACAAGCTGTTGGAAGCGGAAGTGCCGGTCCATCGGGATCAATTTGTTTTGAGAGCAGAACTCCGGATTAAGCTGGATTCCACGCGTCAACTGCAGCACATTCGGGTGGAAATGGGCTTGAGTCCCCACTTGGACAATAGCGCTGCATTCAACCATTTAGGCACATTTAATTGAGTGCCAACCGACCCAATCTTCAACTGATGTCCGAGTCGGTAAAGAACTTCATCAGATGGCGGATTTAAAGTTCCCGGCAAAATGTTGAAGATGAACGGGTTGACACCGCGTCCTTTGAAGGTCGAGTAGATGGCCCTCTCCAGTCCCTTGGCCATTTTATTTCCCCTGATCAGGTCCCAGATCAGTTCCTCCGCATCCATATTGTTTATTCGGATTTCGACGATCTGCTGGACGGCTCCATTGAATCGAACTTCAAAAGTCAAGTTTTGGGGAATTTATGAGACATGCCGCTTCACGATCGTCATTTGCCACGATACTGAAGGACCGTTCAATGCTTTGGAATGTGTCGAGTCGGCGGGCGATTACGTGGATGGGAAAGTTTGAGTGGGGGGACACCGGAGTGCCGAGGAGGAAAGCGATGGAGCGATGTCTGGAGGGGAACAGGTGGAGCCAATGGGGCAGGCTGGGACGTCCCTGAGCCGACGCGGACCATTTCACCTCAACTGAAAAGCCCTTTCAGTAACGATACGGTCGGCACGGCATTCGTCCCCCCCCCCATGGCATGCTTCATTTGGAGCAACCCCCCCCCCCCTCCAATTCCCCCCACCCCCCCTCCAATCCCCCCCCCCCTCCTCCAATTCCCCCCCTCTCCCCTCCCACCCCTCCAATTCCCCCCCCCCTCCAATTCCCCCCTCCTCCCTCCCCCCTCCAATTCCCCCCCCCCCTCCTCCAATTCCCCCCCCCCTCTCCCCTCCCACCCCTCCAACCCCCCCCCCCCCCTCCAGTCCCCCCCCCCTCCCCCCCCCCCTCCAGTCCCCCCCCCCCTCCCCCCCCCTCCAATCCCCCCCCTCCTCCAATTCCCCCCCCCCCCTCTCTCCTCCCACCCCTCCAATTCCCCCCCCCCCCTCCAATTCCCCCCTCCTCCCTCCCCCCTCCAATTCCCCTCCCACCCCTCCAACCCCCCCCCCCCCTCCCACCCCTCCAATTCCCCCCCCCCCTCCAGTCCCCCCCCCCCTCCCCCCCCCTCCAATCCCCCCCCTCCTCCAATTCCCCCCCCCCCTCTCTCCTCCCACCCCTCCAATTCCCCCCCCCCCCTCCAATTCCCCCCTCCTCCCTCCCCCCTCCAATTCCCCTCCCACCCCTCCAACCCCCCCCCCCCCCTCCCACCCCTCCAATTCCCCCCCCCCCCCCTCCAGTCCCCCTCCCCCTCCACTCCCTTTATTCACTCACTCACCTGTTTGTGGGAAGAAGTAAGCCGAATGGAGCATATGGACAAAAAGCTGCAAAAATCATTTCACATTCAGAAAAATTCATTTTGGAATTTTGGGGCGAATGTTTCCGCCCCAAAAATCCCTTTGCCTTCGCTTTTCACCTGCCCTTTCACCGCGCGAACTTCGGCCGCGTGTTCTCTCTGCTGGGCATTTGACCCAAAGAGCAAAAATAACAGCAAAAGGCTGCAGAGTTTTGGAAGTAAAGTCAAAATAGGGACTTTCAACAATAGCCAGGGGCAACAATAGGCCATCATCATTATGTACTTTGTCCGTCCCTTAATGATCGAAGACAAAATTCAAAAGTTTTTTGTCCCAACCGACGAAAATCGAAGGGGAAAATGAGAGGAGCGAAGAAAGGGAGGGAGGGATCTGTTGATGATGGCTTAAACTTGCAGAAGAGAGAAGACGGGCGCCCAACTGACACATCCGACGGGGGGGGGGGACATCGGTGAGTTTGGGACGAAAGGATATCGGAGAGGGCGAGTTCCACAGCAAATTCGGTGCTCTCAGCTCAATCAATCATCGACGCATTTCAATTTAAAGACAGCCCTAAAGAAGGAAATCCCCGATTTTCAAATTCTTTTACCCCCCCCCCCCGGCGCCCCCCGCCTTTACCTTTGACAATCAGTGCCATCCCCTCATTCCCTTCCATATTTTATTATATCCCCCCCCTTTCCCCGTCCTCATCCATGCCCTTCCACATTCTTTGCTTCCTGCCTCTTTCCCCCCCCCCCCTCCCCTCGCTTTACTCTTCCCCCGCTTTACTCCTTCCGCTTGTCCTCATTTTCCGTTCTTCTTCCCCCCCCCCCCCTCCCCTCGCTTTACTCTTCCCCCGCTTTACTCCTTCCGCTTGTCCTCATTTTCCGTTCTTCTTCCCCCCCCCCTCCCCTCGCTTTACTCTTCCCCCGCTTTACTCCTTCCGCTTGTCCTCATTTTCCGTTCTTCTTCCCCCCCCCCCTCCCCTCCGTCTTCTCCCGCCCCCCTCTTTTCACTCGAAGCAATGGAATTATTCGGGCCACCACCGAAGCGACAACGGCAGAATAGCTTTAACAGCAAAACGAGGGGGGGGGGGAGGGGAATTGAGTGAAGTGAAAGGAAAGGGAAAGGGAAAGGAGGAGGCATTGATTGTGGGGGGGGGGACAAATTGGCGGCACCAATTCCTTCAATGGCAAAGAGGCAATCCCATTTGGCCAACCGCCGCCGATTTCCTCCCTTCCTTTCTCTCTCTTTTTGTTCTCTCTCGTCTCTCTCATTTTCTTTGCCTTCCCTTCTCCCTCCTCCTATAACTCCTAACTCCTCCTGCCTCCCTCTCTCTACCTCTCCCCCCTTTTCTCTCTCTCCCTCTCTCTCTCTCCCCCCTCCCTCTCTCTCTCTCTTTCTCCCTCTCTTTGTCTCCGTTCCGTCCTAATCAATTCAATGCGTTCTTCTTGCTGCCAGCCGTCCCGCCCCCTCCTCTCCCCTCCCCTCCCCTACCAGCTGCCCAAACGGACATTCCCTTTCTCCTTCCCTCCCTCCCTCCCTCCCTTTCTCTCCCTTTCCTTTGTCTCCTCTCCCTTTCTCCCCTTTTCTCTCCTCAAAAATCTTTGTTGGGCTAAATGAGCCCCCCCCCCTACCTTTTGGACGGAATGATTGGCCTCCCATGTCTGCCTTTGTCTGCCCCTCTTCTCCCTTACTATTAGCATTATGTTTCGATTGAACATCATTTACGGCTAATTATCGTTTGAGGATCATTTGCTACAAACATTTAATGAACATTCTTCGGGTTTTGTTAGAGCTGGGGGCCCCGGGGGGGGGGGGGCACTGTCCTCCCGACTCGAACCCTCGCCTTTCATCCCGCTTTCAATTATTGTATCCGTCCACCCCTATCAACCCAAGCCAGTGGGTCATCCCCGCATCCTTCCCACCCTCTGCTGTTCTGCTAGCCTCTTTCTGGCAGAGGATTAGTAGTGCATTTTCAATGTCTCGGTTTTTTGCCCCCGGGAGGGGGGGAGGGAGTAAAAGTATATGAATTACCCCCCCCCTCTTTTCTTCTTTACTTATTACCTTCTTTCGATATTACTATCCATTTAATCCTTCTTTTCTTTGTGTGGCTTCTCCCACCCGTCCAATTCTCCCCAATTAGAGTCACCCACAAGTCAATAACCCCGACCATCTCCCCACCCCCCCCCCTATCCATTCTCTCACTTATCTCAATCGCCTTCCCCCCCCCCCCAATTCCCCCCCCCCCCCAATTCCCCCCCCCCAATTCCCCCCCCCCCCCCCCCCCCTCCCACACACTGGTGAGTTGTTGTCCCATCAATTCCCCCAGTCTCAGATAGATTTCCCTTCTACACGCCGAATTGCACCCGGCCCGTGTTCACCTTTTTACTTAAAGTTCTAATCGTTTTGCCTGTCTCCGATGAATTCCATTTCGTCACGAGGCGACTCTTCTGACTGATCGAGTCCAAAAAGCCTCTTTTTGAAAGTTGCGCTTCACTGATCGCTTTTCGCAGCTTCCGCTGCACTGGATTGGGAAATGGAGATCGAAAACATTGTGAGTCATTTCTCCCTCCCTCCGATCAGTTTCCGATTGTTTTTTGCCAATTTGGGTGGCCAACACCGTGTACATAAAGGCCAGGACGGGTGGCCAGCGCAAAGGGAAGAGCAAAAAGTGGCGGCAATACCTTCAATTCCCGTCAGTGACTTTTGTTTGGCCAGCTTTGATTGTGCATTTCCCTCCCGATTTAGCCATTACACGCAGTGCATGCATTTGAAGGGCGAAATTGACCTCAGGTCCTGACCCTCCCGCAATTTGTGCACAATTCTTGCACTTTAGCTATTCATTCATTGTGGAGAAACAGCCGATTGGACGCCTCCTTTTCAAGCAGTACTGCGAGGAGACGGACCTGGTCGAGTTGGGCAAGTGCTGGCGATTTTTGGAACGAGTGGAAGAGTACGAGACGAGTGGTCAGTTGGTCGACTAAATGTTGGGACTTTGACACTATTTAGACAACGATCTCGATCAGAGAAGAAAGTTGGCCAAGACGGTGATCGGACTGTTCTCGGAAAAGTTGGAGAGTGAAAAAGGGGCGAGGGAGGGACTGTTAAATGGGGAGACACCGACGGTGGGGCAGGGGACGGTCAATTATGTATTTGGGCAACACAAATTCCTTCAGTCCTCCAACGCCGTCGGCATCCCCCCCAACGCCACCACCCCCAACAACAAATTCCTCCACGATTTCTTTGTCCAAAAATGCATTAAAATTGCCACGGAAGCGACCAACGGTGCCATTGAACCTTCGGAAACAATGTTCGCCCCGTTGGCAAAGTGATTCATTTAGTGGCTAATTTGTAAGTCATTCATTCTTCAAATTCCCTTTGACAGAGAAGTGCGTTCTTTTTTGACATCCGGCCCCTTTAAACGCTTCTTGGAAACGATGTACTTCTACCGCTACCTTCAGGTCCCGCGCATTCCAAACATTTTCAGCTTGACATTTTCAGTGGAAATGGCTTGAACGAAGGCCGGTGGACAAACAGACGTTCAGGCTGTACAGAATCCTTGGCAAGGGCGGATTCGGCGAAGTGTGCGCTTGTCAAGTATAAAAGCGATTGCAAAGGGCCCATTCATTCGCTACTTCAAAGGTGCGCGCCTCTGGCAAAATGTACGCGCTGAAAAAGTTGGAGAAGAAGCGAGTGAAGAAACGGCACGCCGAGTCGCTGTCACTGAACGAAAAGCAAATCCTTCAGCGAGTAAACTCGCCCTTTGTGGTGAGTTTGGCCTACGCTTACGAGACAAAGGATGCCCTCTGTTTGGTGCTCACTTTGATGAACGGAGGTCGGAGATTCGATGTTTTTTTAGTAAATATTTTGCTTTTGAAGGCGACCTCAAGTTCCACCTGTACACCCTTTCCCCGGGGGGTTTCGACGAGAGGAGAGTCCAATTCTATGCGGCAGAGATCACTCTCGGACTGCAACATTTGCACAGGGAGAGGATAGTGTACAGAGACTTAAAGCCAGAAAACATTCTCTTGGACGACTACGGTACACTTATCATTGGCCTTTCTTTCATCGCCATCACTTCACTATTTGTGCCCCTTAGGCCATGTCCGAATCTCCGATTTGGGGTTGGCAGTGGAATTGAAGGACAACGAGCCGATAAAGGGACGAGTGGGCACAGTCGGCTACATGGGTGAGAAGCCGACCTTCGGGGGGTTTTTTAATGTTTTTTTAAACACTTAAAACGGACACTTTCACAAATCCTTTGAGAATTTTGTGAGAGGAGATTATAAGCCTTGTGGGAATTTGTTTTTGCAGCGCCGGAGATTGTGAAGAATGAGCGCTATGCGTACGGAGTTGACTGGTGGGGGTTGGGCTGTCTGATTTACGAAATGATCGAAGGGAAGGTGAGGGAGGACATCAACAAGACGACCATTCAAAAGTGCTCCAAATGCCTTTTTAGGCTCCGTTCCGACAACGGAAAGAGAAAGTGAAGCGGGACGAGGTGGAGCGGAGAGTGCGCGAGGACACCGAGAAGTACAATGACAAATTCACGGAAGCGTCTCGCACTTTGTGCCGAGGACTGCTGCACAAGGAGCCCACTCTGAGGTTGGGCTGTCGCCGGGTCGGCCGGCCCGAGGACGGCGCGGAAGAGCTGAAGGCACACGCGTTCTTCACACAACCGGACCAGAAGACAGGCAGGGAGCCAATTCCGTGGAGGAAGATGGAGGCCGGAAAGGTGGACGACATTTCCCTTCTGAACTGCTAGAGAGGACTTGTAGGAATTCCGTCCTTCAGCTGACACCTCCATTTTGTCCGGACCCCCATTCGGTGTATGCCAAAGATGTGCTGGACATCGAGCAGTTCAGCACTGTCAAGGGAGTTCGTCCGCTTCCACCAAACTTTTCCTACCTGCTGAACCATTAGGTTCGACTTGACGCGACTGACAACTCCTTCTACGACAAGTTCAACAGCGGGTCCGTGTCCATACCTTGGCAAAATGAGGTGCATGCCGTCGATGAATGGGGGGGGGGCGGGGGGGGGGGGGGGGTTCTGAATCGTTTTATACCGAAGTTCCCTGGCTCAGATGATCGAGACTGAGTGCTTTCAAGATTTGAATGTTTTCTATGCGAATGGAATGATCGTGCCCGATCTAAGGTCAGCGCGTAATCGGAAAAATGGCGACAATGAGGCCGAATTGCAACAAACTTTAAATAAATCAAAAAGGACAGAAGCTTTGTTAGCATCTAAAATGGTTTATGGAGAGCAAAGAGAGCGAAAAGAATTTAATTTTTTATCTAAAAATGCCAATTAAAATGCGTTTAGGCCGGATGGAGGTTTAGCCACTGCCCATCTGAGAGCTCAACAACAGTCTCGGATGGGCGGCTTTTTCCAGAAGCTGTTCAGGCGGAAAGTAATAAGACTTTAACTCATTCCGGTGTACGCCGAATTAAGGGGCGAAGCAACAGCGTGTTCAACACGACGACAACTTCCGAATTGGTCGTTTCTTCGGCGGAAACGCGCCCGTGCACTTCGGCTTCTTCCGCGGATTGTTCCCGCTGCAAACTCTCCACAAAAGGCAAGCAAAGCGCGAAGGGCATGGCCTGCTGCAATTTGTGCAAATCGGCACATAATCTGCGCCCATGCAATTCTTTTGCGGAGATCGCCGAAGGGGAGGGCGGGAGAAGGAAAAGCAGCACATCCTCGGGCGGGTTGGAAGAGGAGGAGAGAGCAGCAGAGGGGAGCCAACCGGTCATCAAGGGCAAGCAGGACATTGACGGGGAGAAGCAAGAAGAGGAGAAGGGAAGAGGAGATGAACCAATCAAGGGGGGGAAAGGCTTTGGCGGAAAGAAGACGGACCAGCACAGTTTGGAATGGATAAATGTGAGAGCAGAGGACAGGGGAGCAACTGCAATGGAACTTGTCATAAAATAACGATGGTCACTTTGGTTGTTCTTCTTCTTCATCCCCGATTTGGCTGACTTTACCAAGGGCTGTCCATGAAGACATTTTCATACCTTTCGGATATGTCCACGGACTGAATGTCCTGTCCTGCCTTATCTTCCCGTGACACCTCTGATCAAAATTCTTCATCCTCAGCTGATCTCACTCCCGCATCGCATTTTTGCCCTCAATCGCTCAATGTTCTTCCGTTATAAACTATTCTTTGTGAGTGGTTACATTTTTATAACAGAGAGCGGGTTTGTGTTTGATGTTTTTAAATTTTTTTGCTTTTAAATCGCATAAAAGGGAGCGATTTTAAGCCTTTGCTTGTTTTTTGGCGCATAGGCTATTATGGAGAAGCTATAAAAGCATTTTAACCCGTAAAATTGAAGAATTGGAGTGAATTTCTCGGACTCCCAACACCAACCCAACAACTGTCAGCCATTGGCACATTCCGACCAAAACTGCCAGAGGGTTTCCTTCAACGGCATTGCGACGGATTGTACGCGAAAGTGCACGTGGAAAGAGGTGAGGGGCCCTAACTCATTTAATTTTAACCAAATGAATGATCAATTGCAGGACGGAGATCAGAGTGTTCAGTTCCGCAACATTTCCTTTGTTTTGCCAAAAATCCCGATCCCCGCCAACTCTTATCAGAACATATAAGCACAAAAAACAAAAATCCGGTCTCTAGCCATAACACAGAATTTGTGAATAAATTGCATAAAACAGCGCCTCTCCAATTTTAGCATTGAAAGTTGAATCATTTACATTTTCTTATTCACGATTTTGTTACTTCCATTCTGGCAGCCGTACCTTTGTGTCTTCGCTATCAATTGCCCCCCCCCCCCGGCGATGTCCAACAATTTGAATGTTAATAAACGATTTATTACCTCCGATATTTCAATTTATTTGCTCATGTTAATTGATAGACATTACACTTTTAGAGAAGAAAAGGGATTTCGTAAATTTTCGATGGTAAATCAGCGCCTAATGAGTAAAATGGAATGATAAGAGGAAAGTTTGAGAGCTGTGATATAAAATTGGGTTGGTCCCCGACCCCTCGGGGGTCGGGGAGGCCATGTCGGGGATTGGGGTCGGGGACTACCCAGTATAAAGGTTGTGGAGGCCATGACTAAGTAAGCGTTCAGCGAAGTGATTGGTTGTTCGTTCAATAAATGTACTTTAAATTCGATGATTGATTGGTTTATTAGGTTGACAAGGACACAATAAAAGGCGGTCTCTTAAGTAAGTGATCAGCGGCCGCTGGAACGTTGGATGAGCGAAGCGCGTTCCTTCAAATCGATTTAAATCAAATTCAAATCGATTTAATCAAAAGTCCGATTGGCGATCGGCGTCACTCACCTCCCCATCTCGGTTGTACAACAAAGTTTGCACGTTGGAGCCAGTCCCAAAAGACTCCTCTCCGTCAGAAACCAACTGATCGGGCGGGGCATTGAGGCCCTGTCCTCGAGCCCAAACCTTCAAAAGTGTTTTGCCTTTCATTTTAACCTTTTACCCAACCTTGACAGTTTTGCCGGGCCTTAGCACAAACTCTTGGGGGAACGTGTACATGATTTCGCGCTTTCCGTCAATGCGTCTCCTCAACTTCCACCCCCCAATGGGCTCCTCCTTGGACCGGTGGGTGTTCTCCAGTACCATGTACTTCCCCTCGGGAGAGGTCTCAAGTACGGACACATTTCCTTTGGCAGATCTCTGATAAGACTGCCGGGAGGACTTTTCGCCACGCAATACGCGCTGAGACTCTGACGTTGGTGTGGACGCTATTTTAAGCCAATGCCAATATGTTCACAGGTAAACTGACCAGCCTCGTCCTGCCGCCGGATGTTCTGACTCTTGACCACCTGCTCCACCAGCTGGTACAACCCGGACCGGTCCTCCTCCCCCTCAAGCATTTTCCGATAAATAGCAATTTCAGCGTCCAGCGTCTGTTTGGTGTCTAGCAACATCTGCAACTCCAGCATAAGTGCTTGTGCTTCATCACGCAACTTCCTGATCTGCGAGTCCTTATCGTTCAGTGCCGATTCGTAAGCCCTCTGGTCGTCCTCCACTTGGTAGGCCAATTCTTCCACCTGCCTTTCCAGCAGAGAGTTTCGACCCTCCAAATCGGCCAGCTTTCCGCGCAGATCTCCAAGCTGGGTGCGCAGCCGTTTCACCTCTTCCTTCGCGTAATTCTGCTCCAGGTTTTGGCGTGCACTCATTGTCTGGATCTCCTGCACCTTCATTTTGTACCAGGACTCAATGTCGCTCCGGTTTCGGGTGTCTAGCGCATCATAATTGCTACGGATCTCACGGATAGCCGAGGCGAGTTCGTTGCGGAAGAACTCGCGGTTTTCCCCGGTTGTGTCGCGTGAGGCCATGGCCTGCAAATCCTGAATCTCAGCCTCATGCGCCCGGCGAAGGAAGTCAATCTCTTCCAGCAGAGTCTGCACTTGGTTTTGGTAGTCGATTCTGTTCAGCGTTTCCTGGCAAGAGTCCCGTCATTGACGACAAACACAAGACTTTGTACTGCTCCAACCTGGTCCAGATCCGTCTTGGCCTTATGCGTTTCCCCACTCAAGTGCTGGTTTTCCCGCCTCAATGCTTTCAGGTCGTCTTCCAAGATGCTCAACCGTCGCTTCAGCGCGCCCAACTCGGCCTCCAGGGAGGAAAGATTCAACAGCAATTCTTCCATCAATTTTTTGTCCTCGTCATGAGCACTCAGCGCGTCGGCGTGCCTTCAATAAATCACTTTATCGCCTGTCACTAATAGATCCCAGATGCTTTCACTAACTTCTTCATCAGAGTCTCCATTTCGTCTCCCATCGCCTTCGCCTTCTTCTCCAACTCGTCCTTTTGGCGTTGTGCCTCTTCCAACAGTTTTTTAGCCTGGCGCAAATCCGTCTCATACATTTCGCGCACATTGGACGCGTCTTTTCCCCATCTTTTGTGCAAAAAGTCCAAATCCGTGGCCAATTTGCGGTTTTGTGCCTCCAAAAAGCGAACCTAAAGTGCTGCTTGATTAAGTTTTACGCATAAAGACTTCCTTCCTGCCTTCTCAATGTAGTTGGCCAACCGATCGTTCAGCTCGCTCATCTCCTTCTTCTCCCGCTCTCGTGCATCCCGGATCGCCGAAGCAGCCGTGGAACCGGGATAGGGCGACATGGGGCGGCTGCTGATGGAGGAGCACTCGCTGACCATTTTCAGCACTCGAGGGCCTCCATCGGACGAATAGCGAGCGGGGGACAAAGGCCGGGGCCGGGGAAAGTACGGACGGGAGGAAATCGCACTCCGGTAATCGCTGCTGGCCGGACTATCCATCCTTAGCGGGGTGAGAAAGTACGGTTTTTGCAGGGAGATGGGGGAAATTCGGCAAGTATCTATCTATTGTGAAATGCTAAAACTATGCATAAATTGGGCGGGGGGGAGGGAAGACGTGCAGATGAGCCCCTCCCCCGTCCCCCCCCCCCCCCCATCCCTCGCCCCGTCTCCCCACAATCCCTCGCCCATAAACGGATTATTCTTTCCCCCGTAATCACTGTCAACAAAAACTTTTTCATTTTGTTTGTACCACCACGCCAGCCTTACGTGTTGTATGTGTGAAGAGTGGAATAAGTTTGTGGAAAGTTGGAGTAGACGGAAGAGAAGGACGACTCACGAAGGTGCGGCTCGGAAGCGGCCGTCGTCTGTTGGTGGGCAGTGCCGGTGCCGAAGATGGAATGCGGCGGTTTTGGAGGGGGCGGAGGAGGCACTCGCTTTCGGCTGGGAACTGTTTGCGTTGTGCTGGTCTCTTCAACCTAACAAAATGAAAAAGGCGTTAAGAGAAAAAGCGATTGAATGAAAACGCATAAAAATTAACCAGAAGATAAGAGAAGATGGCGCTAATTGAGCGGGGGTTGAGGGGGGAGGGAGGAAGAAGTGAATTGAAAAGGGAGAGGATGAAGCAAAGAAGTGCTGATTGTGAGGAGGGGAAGGCTAAAGAGGTAGGGGGGGGGGAAGTTTGCATTGCAAACACAACAAACAAAGTGTGCTTTGCAATGCTTGCTTAATCATTTGCTCGCAGGGAAAAAGAAACATTAAAATAAATGCGAGATTGGAATTTAAAGAGAGCACAAAAGGATGGAAAGAATGAATGGGCGATTCGGGAAGAATGGAAAAAGATGAAAGTGGGAAAGGGATGGACAAATTGTTGGGGTTGAGGATGGCCGCGAAATGAGTCAGCCGTCCCGCTTGCAAGGGAAACCAATCACACCTTTTGAACTCGCCGCACCTCCGGCGAGATTGATCCCTCACTGGACACATCAGACGCACTGTTCAGTTGTTCTGCACGTACGTGTCGAAGTCGTTGGCGTTGTTTTTCGCTCTGGTCCAGCTGTTCCATTCGTAAAATTCCAAACGTTTCTGAAGTTTTGTAGTGCTTAGTCGCCTTTATGAGCTCGTATCGTCTTCTTATGACCTCACAGGAATTGCGTTTGGAGAGATTAGTGAGTGTGAGAGAGAATGTGTGACATTCCATCATTTGGGAAGGGGGGGGGGGGTTGGCTTTTCAGCAATTTGTGTCGGTTCGGCGAGTTTTGTACACAATCGGCTCAACCAATCGTCACAAATTGCCGATAAGAAACATACAAAACGAAATTGGGGCAAAATGTTTGCGAATGGCCACTTTTGGAAAGTTTTATCGGAGGAAATGGTCCGATACAATTCGTTGGCAGCAGAGGAACAGACAATTCAAAAGACGGGAGGGAACAACTGCTCGTAAACGGCGTTCGGATGAACGAATGGCCATGTTGGGAAAGAAAGCATGCGCGGTGTGGTTGTCTGGTCAGCCGAACACTCACCGCTTTATCCTCAAAGGTTGGCTCTTCGTCTTCGCCCTCTTCCCTCACCGGCGGAAGCGACAACTCGCCGGAGATGGACACTTTGGCGCCGTGACGATGAATTGGCACGAAGCAGGTCGCCGCTGCTGCTTTCTGTCAATTCAATGGCATTTATACCCTTCAAAATCGGATGCTTTGATGTGGGGGGGGGGGGTATCTGGTTAGGCTAATTAAAAATCCGCGCACAATGAAGCCTCGGGGCGTTTTCACCCCCCTCGCCCCCTCCCCTCCAGGGTTGCACCGGGTTACCCAAAACTCGGTTGGGTCGACCCGACCTGACATTTTCTCGCCCGATGCAACCGCTCCCCTCAGCCCCCCCCCCTTCCCATTCCACCTGTTGCTGCTGCGGAACTCTTCCCCCCAAAATGTGTTCTCCTCCCGTGTCCACCATGCGCGGTAGTTCAGGTTCTTCTTGCTCTTCTTCCTCTTCTTCTGTCGGCCTCTTCTTTTTTTGCCCCATCCGCACTTCTTCGTCTTCGTGCTCATCCCCCCGTCCCTCCTCTTCCGCCTCCGGTTCTTCTCCTCCGTCTGCTACTATCTTGCGCCTTCTCCTGCTGACCTCCATGTCAATCTCCTCTTGATACTGCAACTCTCTCGACAGAGTCTCCAGAAGATGTCTCCCTAAGCCTCTGCCCGCGTCCGCTTCGAACTCAATCGGAATGACTTCTTCCCGCTGCTCTTTCCGCTGTTCCTCCTCCTTTTCCACTTCCCCCTCCGGCTTATTCCGTTCTTCTTCTTTTTCTCTTCCTGGTTCCTTACCTCCTTTCTCTTCCATCACTTTCACTCTCTGTTCGCTGTCCATCTCCTCGTGATGGTATTCAGATGCAATTGATACGTAAACTGGTTGTGGTCTGATCAGAGAAGGCTTTTCCTTTCTAAACTCTTCTTCCATCCTTCTCAGTTCGTCTTCTTCCATTCTTCTCAGTTTGTCTTCTTCCATTCTTCTCAGTTTGTCTTCTTCCATCCTTCGCAGTTTGTCTTCTTCCATTCTTCTCAGTTTGTCTTCTTCCATCCTTCGCAGTTTGTCTTCTTCCATTCTTCTCAGTTTGTCTTCTTCCATTCTTCTCAGTTTGTCTTCTTCCATTCTTCTCAGTTTTTCTTCTTCCATTCTTCTCAATTTGTCTTCTTCCATCCTTCTCAGTTCGTCTTCTTCCATTCTTCTCAGTTTTTCTTCTTCCATTCTTCTCAATTTGTCTTCTTCCATCCTTCTCAGTTCGTCTTCTTCCATTCTTCTCAGTTTATCTTCTTCCATTCTTCTCAGTTTATCTTCTTCCATTCTTCTCAGTTTGTCTTCATTTTCCCTCGTTCTCTCCTTCTTCTCCTCGTCTTCCACTTCCAGTCTCTTCTTTCTTCTCTCTTCCATGCAATCCCTGGCTTCTTTCTCAACTCTCTCCCATTCCTCTTCAGCTTCCCCCTCTCTTCTTTTATGCTCAGTCTCTCTTCTCTTCTTTTCACTTTCTTCTTTATTTCCGCTTGCTTCTTTAATCGTCTCTGTTATCAACTCTTCATTGGAAAAATACTTCAGAGTTGCCTCCAAAGTTGGTTGTTTTGCCTTTGGCAATGCCATCTCTTTCTTATGCCCGGGGGCTACAACAATAGCTGGTGCCAATGGCAGCAATTCGATTGATGTATTTCCGTTTCCTGTGGCGGCCGCCTTTCTCTGCAGTTGCTCCACTTCTTTCTTGTACGTCTCGAAGTCGATGAGTCTCGTTGTCTGCGCTCTCTGTAATTGTTTTTCTCTGTCCCCTTCACCTATTTCTGGCATTTTGTTAGGCATTTTCCGACGAAAAGGTCTTTCGGACAGCAAAACTACCAATGGCGTTGTCGTTCTTTCATCCACCCTCCCCTCAGGCGCTTTCCAACTCTTCGTCGTTCTGCTCATCTCTTGCACTACCGACGACTGTTCTTCTGTCACTCGCCATTCTCTCCCGCTGCTGTCTCCATTCGACTGCTGGACGTATGCGCTCTCCCCTCTCACTTCCACCGGTCTTCTGTCCTCTTCCTCCCCATACCGGGTGTACAGGTACGTGCCGTTCAACTCTTCCTGGCTAATTCGAGGAAGCCTCTGCCGTTGTTGAACAACTCTGATTGGCTGCTGTTCTTTCTGCCTTTTGGACTGTTTCGATGCCGTGGGCACTTTTGCATTAGGCATTCGTCCGAATGTTGTGACGGACTTTTCAGTGAGCAGTTCACAGGTTGTTTTCTCAAACACTGTTCGCGATTTGCTCGTCCCCCTCTCCTCCGACATCTTGGACTCCTCGCTGCTTTCATAGGAACGCGTCTGATGATGGCTAAGTATAGGGACGGGTTGAACTTGTGGAGGCGATGTCCAACCAAACATCGGCGTGCAATTTCTAAAACTCGAAATAAGTAAATTGAAGTTGAATTGTGAGTTGAAAATGATCGCAGTTAAAGTTACACCCTCCACAGCACAGACGCCCCCCTCCAGAGCAAATAAATCACCGCTTGATGAAGAAAGAACCTTGCCGCCGCCCCCCCATAATCCCGAATTGCATTTCTCGACTCTTTGCCAGGAGAGCTTTCCCCGCCCCCAGCGCCCCTCCCCCACTCACCTCCATTCCCACTCCCCGCTTCTTCTCATCCTTGACTGTGGCGGTTGCTGTTTTTGTCGTTCTTCCGACCTCGTCAACGATGTGAGTTCCATTTTGTCCATTGCCCGTGGGTGCGTTGTTATGTCTTCCGGCGGCGGAGCTTTTGTTGTCGTTGTTCGTCCCCCCATTGTCGCGGGGAATGCTTCGCTTTTTTTCGGAAAGCTGTCGCTAATCTGCTTTGGAGGATTATGAGAAGCGATCCGGGCCGATTGCTCAAAAAAGCATTCACCTGAAGAAATTTGCCTGCGCCAAAAGTCCAATCGCCCTGCGGGCGATTGACGGTGTAAAGCAATTGCCCATCGCCCCCCGACTTTCCCTCGCTGAAGTGCATTTGAACACTGCCGGAGGAGGGAAGTGCCGAAGAACGGAAGGGAGATGAACTCAAATTAGCTGGCAGCGACCGACGCTCCTCTGCAACTGAAGGAGAGAGAAGTTCAGGACGGTCGTACGAGAGAGAGACCTGAATAGAAAAGATTCCGGAAATGTCGAGACTCGATCAAGTTTTGTGTTTAAGTTAGCCAACGCTTTAGGAATGTTGCATCAATGAAGCACTCACTTCATGGATTCCGATCAGACTGCTTGCCAACGGCGATGTTGGCGGATTGCCAATGGCGGGCAAATGTCTCAGGTGGCCGCTGAGTCGGCCGTTCGACTCTTCTGTCCGATTCTCACCAGGCGGAGAATTGATAAGGCGACCAGCTGAAGAAGGTTGTTGAGCAGAAGGCGCCAACGACGCGCGTGGAATAGGCGAAGAAAGCAGCACGTGACGGAGTTCGACCATGTCCGAGCCGAAATTGACGCCCGGGGGGAGGGAGAGAGCGGATTGGGAAACCCTTCAGGGGAAGTGACAATGGAAAAGGCGAGCAAACACTCACCGCTCGATCAACTCACTCCTTAGCGGAGGAGTGCCCCCTTCATTCCGTTCTTCTTAAGGGAATCGGCGATAAGAAAAGAATTAAATCGGAAGAGGCGGCCAATTAAGAAAATATGAAAGAGCGGGCAAAACAAAGCACAAAAAAAGTGTCAATAATAAATAATGCCTTTCTCCTACCCATTAACCAAAAACCAATTTGACCCTCGAAGGGTTGCCATCTTGTTGAGGCTAGGTTCAAGTACAAAAATGTTTACTTTCAAGTACAATTCTAAATTTGGCAGATGAAAGCCTCCAACGATGGCGGGAACGTACGTATCATCGGCGCACACACTACATAATATCAATCATCGGCGGATTGCGGCGTGCGAGGGATGGGCTTATTGAGTGTGGGACGAGCGATTTCCACCACAAAATGGCGGCGGGAGAGAATTGGGAGATGCGCAAACAATCGACCGGGAGGGGGACTTTCCCGGGGGGGGGGGGGGGGAGGGAACTTTCCCGGAGGGGGAGGGGAAGGGAGAGGGGAAGGGGAGGGGGGGGGGGGGGGGGGGGGAACTTTTCCGGAGGGGGAGGGGAAGGGAGGAACTTTCCTGGGGTAGGGTGGGGGTGGGGGGGGGGATGAGGACGCAAATTTGTTTACGTGTTTTTCTTTCAATTTTTCATTTCCTCAAATGGCCCAGCTTAAAAGTCTGCTGACTGATCGCTTATTTACCTGTCATTTGGCGCGAGTGTACAACCCTCCGATGCTGGGGGTAATGGGCCGGGTCGCTGCTCGCAAAAGTGTGCGCCGTTGTGATTTCTTTGTTCTGAAAGTGTTAAATGAAAGGAGAGGACCCAACGAACTTTCAATGCATCCCATCCGGTCCCAATAATGCCAGTGCCACTCATTAATCTTCCTTCTGCGTCCTTCTCCCGCTGTTTACGTCCGTTTGGTGTTATGTCCCTTTAGCAACTTGCACCATCCTCCTCTTCTTCATCCCCCACATTACTCTCATTCATCCCCCACATTACTCTCATTCATCCCCCACATTACTCTCATTCATCCCCCACATTACTCTCATTCATCCCCCCCCCACATTACTCTCATTCATCCCCCACATTACTCTCATTCATCCCCCACATTACTCTCATTCATCCCCCCCCCCCACATTACTCTCATTCATCCCCCCCCCCACATTACTCTCATTCATCCCCCACATTACTCTCATTCATCCCCCACATTACTCTCATTCATCCCCCACATTACTCTCATTCATCCCCCACATTACTCTCATTCATCCCCCACATTACTCTCATTCATCCCCCACATTACTCTCATTCATCCCCCACATTACTCTCATTCATCCCCCACATTACTCTCATTCATCCCCCACATTACTCTCATTCATCCCCCACATTACTCTCATTCATCCCCCCCCCCCACATTACTCTCATTCATCCCCCACATTACTCTCATTCATCCCCCACATTACTCTCATTCATCCCCCCCCCCACATTACTCTCATTCATCCCCCACATTACTCTCATTCATCCCCCCCCCCACATTACTCTCATTCATCCCCCACATTACTCTCATTCATCCCCCACATTACTCTCATTCATCCCCCACATTACTCTCATTCATCCCCCACATTACTCTCATTCATCCCCCACATTACTCTCATTCATCCCCCACATTACTCTCATTCATCCCCCACATTACTCTCATTCATCCCCCACATTACTCTCATTCATCCCCCACATTACTCTCATTCATCCCCCACATTACTCTCATTCATCCCCCATATTCCTTCGTTGCGTTCACCTCACCGACCGAATCATCGCAGTCACTGAAGGTGATCAGAAGGGTGCACAGATGGCCTTTCGTCTCGCGCATCTCTCTCGTTTTGCCTCTTTTTCCTTTCAATTTATTTGCTTTTGGCAAAGTGATTTTTTACCATCGATGAGTGTCGGAAATGATACGATAAATTAATGAATTATGTATTTGCTAATAGTTTTAAAAGTTTGGGAAAGAAAGGAATTTACTTAGAGTTTGGTTGGTGAAAATGATAAGAGAGGGGAGAGGGGGGGGGGGGGGGGGGAAGGGACGAAAGCAAGAAAAGATCAAAGAAAAGGCTCACTAAACAAGGATTCAGCAGCAGGGGGATTTATTTAAAGATGAAGAGTTTTGTTCTTGCTATTTATTCCTTTTCAGCACTTTCCATCCCATGCCCTCCCCCCCCCCCCCCCCCATTTGCTCCCCTGGCCCATCCCATCATTCAATTCAATTCTAATCAATTTAATCGCTTTTGCAGAAGCCGTCGATGCGATGAGACGGAGGGTGGGGGGGGGGGAGTTTCTTTCAAGAAAAAGCGGGAGGCGGGGGCGGGGGGGGGGGGGGGGGGGGACAAGCAAAGTTTGTGTGTTTTGGGAATGAGCCTGCTGTGATGGTGAATGGAATGTGCATATGTATTGTAAATGATGCTGTGATTAGAATGGAGAGCCAGCCAGCCCAATGAGGGCGATTTATTTGTTGTTATTGGCGACGGATTAATACCAAATGATTGGGGGATTAGCAAAGGCGTGGCCAACCAATTTTGGCTTTTGTGAAGAGTCAATGGGGGAAAGTAAAAAGAGTATACAAATAACCCCAACAGCGATGGATGACCCGGTTCCGGGACCGGTTTCAAAGCAATTCCGGTTCCATAATCGGAATTGCGGAAATTTGGAACCGGAACTGCTTAATGCCAGAATCGGTTCCATACACATACCAACGAAATTCTCAACGCAAATGTGTCGAATTTTGGAGCAAATTTCAACCAAAATCGTTAAATTTTCTTTAATTCTCGGGCGGCGCTATCGACACCGCCGGACTTGTTCTATTTAGACTTTTAACTTACATTTCGGTCAAGTCTTTGGACCTCCAACGTTATAATGATCGTTATTAAGGCCTAATATTTAAATGTTAATTTACTCGCGCTTTTCTTTGTCCAAATCGACCCGCTTTTCTGGTTTTCATTTCTTATAACAACCGAATAATTGTGATGATAACAGGGTGTCCCATGCGGACAACAACATTTGCGGAGCGACACTTGCGGATTATGGGAAAAACGACTTTTGAGTACAAGACAGAGAGCAGAGGAAGAAGTCTGACAAGCGCCACTGGGAGACGAGCGCGTGGGCGACACGCGGAGCGGGCGCGGGACCCCCCAGCCGGCGGGTCCCGCGCGGACTTCTTCTGTAGGCCGGAGTCGTCGCTATAAATCCGCAAATGTCGTATGACCGTAACAGAAGCGCGTACAAGAATTCGTCTTTTGCTTCGACCATTTCCCATTTTGTTTCGTTCTCATCGCTTTTCGGTCACTTTCCGTCCAAAGTTCGAAAGGCGAAAATTGATTGCCTCGTTTGTTCATCTGACCCTCTTTTTGCCGTTATTTGTTGATGGAAACCCCCACAACACGACGACAGCGAACCGCCCTGCCCCCCCCCCCCCCCCACTGCCTCATAAAGACCAAAAGGTCGTCTCCATCCCTCCCGTCGAGAGCAGAGAGGACTAATAATGATGAAGACGACGATATGGATTTGTTTATGGGTGGGCGAATGAATGGGTAAAGGTCCTTCCGATCCATTTATTCAATCGAAAACAAAATATTTCCGTCTTATACACTTTCAGATCATACGGAATTATTTTTAGTAATTTTAACAAACAAAAGAAGTAGCTCAAATGCCTTCCGAGTATGGGTTTGAAACGGACGCGATAACCCTCCAGCGTTTTGTGCTAAATGAGCAGAAGAAATTTCCGGATGCAACCGGCGACCTGACCACTCTGCTGACCAGTCTGCTAACAGCCTTCAAAGTTGGCCTCCCTCCACCAAATGCCGTCTTTGCCTCTCTCTTTTCCTTTATTCCCTTAGGCTATCTCTTCGGCTGTCCGCAAGGCCGGGCTGGCACAGTTGTACGGAGTGGCGGGCAATGTGAACGTGCAGGGAGAGGACGTAAAGAAAGTCAGTCCGTGGTCTCTGGTCTGTTGCAGTTAGTTGATGGCACTTTTGTTTTAGTTGGATGTGCTAAGCAATGAAGTAAGCGACGCCAAAGACAGGCGGCACTTGGCAATGTGAATTGCGCATTTCAGTTGATGATCAACATGCTCAAGTCTTCCTTCGCCGTTTCTGCTTTGGTGTCGGAGGAGGACGAAAATGTTATTGAAGTGGAGATCGGGAAGCAAGGTCATTTCGGATTCTAAACACGGAGAAACATTTTGAAATTGGATCCTTTTTAGGTAAATACATCGTCACTTTCGATCCCCTTGACGGCTCGTCCAACATCGACTGTTTGGTGTCCATTGGAACCATTTTTGGCATTTTCAAAAAGATTAGCAATGGGTCCACCACAAAGGATGAGGACACTCTCCAGCCAGGTAAACTGTACAATCCAAAAACGGGTTGAATGGTTCTTCACAGGACGGAAAATGGTAGCTGCTGGGTACGGTATGTAAATCGAATACAGAATTCACGACTCCGTACGAAAAATCAAGCACTGTATGGATCTGCCACAATGGTCGTGCTGTCGACCCCGGGTCGCGTCGACGGGTTCACGTTGGACCCAGTTCGTTTCCGTGCCCCACATATTCGGCGCCCTTACCAATTTAGAGCATCGGCGAATTCGTTCTCACGAATCCGGCAATGCGAGTGCCGAAAAAGGGCAAAATCTACAGCATAAATGAGGGATATGCTAAAAAATGGTCCAAAGGTCGCCAATTTGCGGGGGGGGGGGGGGTTTGAGTATTGGGTAAAAGGCATCGCCCCTCAAGGGATAACGGAATACATCCGCACGCGCAAATTCCCCGACGAAGGCAAATCGGCTTATGGGCAGCGCTATGTCGGCTCGATGGTATTGCAGCTTTTGTTTGAATATGCCAAAACGAATTGTGCAACTTTTGAAGGTGGCCGACGTTCACCGGACGCTGCTCTACGGGGGCATTTTTATGTACCCGGCGACCACGGGTCAATCACATAACCAGCAGATGATTAAATTGTTGTTGTTGTCCAAAACAGACGCCCCAAACGGGAAGTTGCGTCTCCTCTACGAGTGCAACCCGATGGCGTTTATAATGGAAAATGCGGGGGGAATGGCCAACACGGGGAAAGGTCCCATTCTGGACATTCATCCAAAGTCTATCCACCAAAGAACGCCCATCTTTCTGGGCTCCAAGGATGACGTGGAGGAGCTTCTCGGATACATCCAGAAGTACGACCAATGACGAAGAATATGAATGTGTTCTGCTGACCACAAATGATAAAACTGAAACGACGAATCACTTACAATACGACAACTAACGCATTATTGATAAAAAATGGCCGCATTTAGTTGCAACGAAAAAATAGGTGAAAATTCAATTTTCAAAAATTTAACTCCATTTAGTAATTTGACAAAAACGAAGTGGTTGAATAAATTAGATACAAATGATGATGTATATTATTACTATAATAATGATGGTACTAATCAGAGTCGGTCGTCGTCTAACCAGATTCAATCTGATTCATTCTCGAGGAGTCTTCACATTCGGGATTTTTTATTTGGTTGAAAGCCAACTTTTGAGTTTGTTTTAACGAGGGAAGAGGAAGTCCGTAGAACAAAGCCCTGAGGGTCTGATTCTCGAGTCTGAGCTGAGTGATCACCTAAAATTAATATTTTATCGAATTACCAAACAAAATTAGTAGAAATTAAATTTTTTAGAATTTTAACCAACTTTTCTAAACGTTTACATTTGTTTCTGGAAGTTCCAATTCATACGTCAGAAGGAACGCTGGAGTTCCAATCAAATAATTTTTCGCCACCAGTTCCCCCCCCCTCCACCCAAACACAAAATCAAAAACCGCGAGTAATGCTAATAAAATTAAAATGGGTCTCCCCCATTTCACCAACTCCCAACTCATAACCGACCATCCAAACTCATCACCAATTCTGTTCTAATTTTTTTGATGTTTGTCCAATCGAAAAGCTCTGCCTTAATGTTAGCTTCAACTCTTCGAGATCTTTTGAGTGGCTTTAAGAATTCTGAATGGGTTAAGCTTAAAGCAAGTTATTGTTCCGGTCTTGATTGGTGATGATGAAATGGGTAGACCACAATTATAAATGGGGGTTTTATGCAGTTCCGAGAAGTTATCGGGGGTTATCGAGGTCGCTGATCACAAATATGACATCATCTAATACATGATTTCAACATCTTTGACTTTTTTTTGCGTTTTTACTTGTTTTCAGAAACATATTCTATCATCTTTTAACCAATTTTAAATGGATACCTTCGCATTTTTATGTTTTTAATGTTTAGTGCATTTGCTCTATTTTCATGCTTTTGTTGCATATTTGGAAACTTTTCGAACTGTTAATCATGTATTAGATTGTGTCTATGACTCATCTACTTCCATATTCGGGATCAGCTACCTAGTTAACCCCCGAGAACTTCTCGGATTTCATAATAGGTTGTCGCATAAGTTTTGAGCCCTCTGTTATTTTTAGGTATAAATTGCAGCAATGTAATCAATTTGTATAATCTTGGTGTCATTTAAAGCGGAGATTGTCCGCTTCAAATGGTAATCGCAAGCGGGGAACAAGATCCCGCCCTCGCCGGAAGTCTGTGGGTCCTCCCCGGGGCTGTACTGCTTGCCAAGTCTGCACCGACTTCGAGCAGTACAGCCCGGGGAGGACCCGCAGAAAATTTGTGTTGTTCTTGATTTTATCAAAAATTGCCATTTATGTTCAACCTCGTCGCCCTCAGCAATTTTGGATTCTGCAATCGACATAAATTTTTCGGCAGCCCGCGCAATTCCGATGTATTGCTCATAACTTACACCGACAATAAAAACCTTAAAATGCTAATATATAAATATATATATGGTCAAAAGAAATAAAGAATATTATAACTCCTCCCCCCCCCCCCCCGGTTTGTGACCAATCTTTTTGTTGCCTATGTAATGTTATACCCGCCAAACCTTTTTGTTTTGAGCATTCGCAACATCCGTCAACGCCTCCGCTCTCATAAAGTCGGAAATTACTTTCCGGTAGTCATTCATGATAAGATGAAGTCCATCTTCCATCTCTTTGAGTGCAAATCTAAGCTGACGATTTTCCTCTTCAAGCGCAAGGATTTGGCGACTCTCTTGCTGCAAATTGTGCACCAATTGAGTTCTTTTTCTGGCCCTCCAACACGAATTCAGCGAAGCAATTTTGTCTTGGTACTGAAATCGTAATCGATTAGTTGTAACAAATCATTAATGATTAATCTATGTACACGTACTTCCTTCATTAGTGTGATTCTTTCATTGACGATTTGCCCATTATTAACGGCAGAATTTGCCAATTGAAGCTTATCTTGCAAATTTGATATGTGTTGGCGCATATCACTGAGAATTTTATCCATGTCCATTTTAAAATATAAATTCAATGTCAAAGCCTAAAAAAATGTTATACATATACAATGGTATGCATAAGTAAAGCAAAAAATTGTATTTTTTGTTTAACGCGCTATAACAATCTAAAGAGCAGTATTAGACAAAAAAAACGCTTGAAATGACCGTTTTTATTTACTTGAACATTGAAAAAGACTTAAAGTTTATTTACTGATTTATCGGACATTTAATTGCTTCTCTGAATAATCGGAAATTGATTTGCCCAAATCTCACGCTACAGTACCCCCAATGGACGGTACTGTAGCCATGCATTGTCGACCAAGCTTAACTCCTCGGGGGAAAGTCGGAGAGCTTAGAGTCAGAGAGCGATTCTGTAGGGAATTTTAAGGCTATTTCTTACCAAAAACCCCAAAAAGTGCCAAAATATATTTTTTAAAAATGATGCGTGAAAACCCTCAAGATTCGTCAATTTTATTCATTTTCCTTTTACAATTAAACATATATTTTGAAATTTTTAAATAATAAATTTTCGTATAATCTCAATCTTTAGGGGTCATTATGGTCAAAGAAAATAGTTAGAAAAAAATTTTGATTTTAAGGGTACATTTTTGTTTTTATTCATTTGTTAAGTAATTTGACAACCTTCAAGATTTTTTAAAGTGAAAATATACTGAATATTTCAAATAATATTTATTAAATAAGTTTTTTAAAATAATTTTTTTAATTCACTTGAAATTTTTAACTTTTGAAAATTTTCACAAAAATGAGTTGAATTTATTTGGTTTTTAGTAAAGTTCTGGTTTTAGACATTTCCTTCACACTTTTTAAAATGCTGCCAATAAAATCTTACGTACCAATTTATTTGTTTTTTATTTTTTTCTTCGAACTAACTACAGTTGTTTTTTGTCCACCACCACCAGCTAAACGTCAAAAGGCCGAGCTGCAACATGGGGATAAACCAAATGACACCGAAAATCGAGTTGAAGAGGAACCCGAAAAGGTAATTAATTATCCATTATGGTTAATTTGATAATTTTATTTTAATAATCAGCTTTACGAATTTCATTACTCAAAATACTTGGAGTTAGTTGTGCAAATTCTTGAAAGTCAGCCAAAGTTCCAAGAACGATTGAAGGGAATGAATGAGCAGGACATAAAGGTATGCTTTAAATGCAAACAAAATTTAATGAGGAAATAAATATAGGCGGGAAAAATAGCAGATCATCTTGATGAGTTGGACCAAGAAGTGTTCGACAAATTGACGAAGGCCAAAGTCGAGGAGGTCGAGCGGCTGAGAGCCGTCGTTGAGGAACAGATAAAGAAAGATGGGGACGCGAAGAACGTGCAATTGCCAGAACATTTGGACGTAAACGACTGGCAGAAGTTTGGCAAAGAAGACTTGCGGAAGCTGATCCAAAAGGTTATAATAATAAATGCATAAATTTGTTAGTTTCACACTTAAGACGGTCGCCGATATGAACAAAATAGATGAGGGCAGGAAACAGAAGTTCAAGGAGTATGAAATGGAGAAGAAAGCACTCGAAGATCACAAATTGGCTGAGATGAGCCCGGAGGCTCGAGAAAGGGAGAAGAAGGAGCTGGAGGGCTCAAAAAAGAGACACCAAGAACACGAGCCGTTGAAGCACCCGGGCGGCAAGGACCAGTTGGAGGAGGTTTGGGAGGAGAGAGACCATGTGAGTCGAGTCGATTTTGAGTGAATGCATATTTTCCAATAAAAGAAAGTTGTTTCCTTAATTTAGGGTGAGGGCTCTCAGCCTCCTCCTCCCCTCGAATAAATTGTTTATACTCATAGATGGACAAGGACAGTTTCGACCCGAAATCCTTTTTCAATTTGCACGACTTGAACGGCGACGGTCATTGGAATGACGAAGAAATCGAAGCATTGTTCCAGATTCAACTAGAAAAGGTGTACAATGAGACATCGCCGGATGATGACCCAAAGGAAAAGTATTAGAGCATAGAATTTTTCAATTTACCTAATGAATTTTTAGGATTGAGGAGATGTACAGGATGCGAGAGCACGTGGTAAAGCAAATGGACAAAAACGGGGACAGACTCATCTCTCTCCAGGAATTCCTTCAGGTCTGGTCGACAAAGCGTAATGCCAATTCTATCCCACCTAAAAATTTTTTTTGTTGTCTTTCAGAAAGTTATTGTTGTTTAGTAAAAAACGTAAATTGTTGATTTTCTTGCCTAGGACACTGAAGCGCAGGCGCCTGAGGGGACGAAGGATGAGGGATGGCAGGACATCGGGGCGCAAAAGATCTACACTGATGAGGAATTGGCGCAATTCGAAAAGGAGTATGGAAAACAAAAAGGTCCGGTTGCATAAATATTCTCAAAATTGGGGGAGTGAACCAGGGCCGTGAGGGGGCAAGTCAAAAAACTCGATTCTTAGAAGTGCATTTTTGGGTTTTATTGCATTTTTAAAGAAATTTTTAATTTACAAATTTTAATTTGCAAACCAAAATTATTTTTTAATCACAAATTAGGATGGGGTGAGCACGCCTATGACCCGGTGTCTTCTCAGCAGCAAATGCCGAATCAGCATCAACAACCGGATGATGGCTTGGGACAAAATGCTCCAATTGTTCATTCGGCTTTGCCACCTCAGCAAAGAGAGAAACTCCCAAGTGGAAAGGTCCCAAAAGTGGATCCTGTGTATGGAATATAAAAATGGAATTGATACTTTAATTGCCGTAACCCATAACTCTTGTTTTTCAAGATTGTGAATGCATCTGCTAAACGGTAAATACCCAACTCGCTACCTGCCAACTCGCTAGTACCCAACTCGCTACTTTTTTTCACGCTTTTTTGCTCATAACTTTTTTCAAAGTCAACCAAATCAAAGATTTTTAATATCATTCGAAAGCTTACAACTAGTAGAAGCTATCAAACGCAAAAGCTAAGCGATCGGACAAATTTCAAAAAAGTTACGGCTAAAGAAATCAAATTTTAAGCTTTTCTGGCCGTAACTTTTTTGAAATTTGTCCGATCGCTTAGCTTTTGCGTTTGATAGCTTCTACTAGTTGTAAGCTTTCGAATGATATCAAAAATCTTTGATTTGGTTGACTTTGAAAAAAGTTATGAGCAAAAAAGCGTGAAAAAAAGTAGCGAGTTGGGTACTAGCGAGTTGGCAGGTAGCGAGTCGGGGTTCGTCCCTGCTAAACTCAGTTATTTTGAATTACGAAAAGGCATTCATTCGATTTAGGAACATGCGATAGGGAATTTTTATTTACAGATTTTGATGCACTCGCTTTTGTTGTTTCATATTTTGCATGTGATTGATTTGTTGCTAATTGTAACTGCGATTCTAGCATTTTTCCTTTCCAAAGGCTTTTTGCATTTTCATAAATTCCAAGAGAATAAATGAACGAACACGGTCACCCTCCCCCACCCCCCCCCCTTAGCCCCTATTGCTTCCCCTACCCCAGCAGGCGCATCGATTCCCTCACCTTCGTCCTCTCATTCAATTCCCTGCCGTTTATCCTTCAACCTCTCTCTGCTGCTCAGATGACCTTCCCAGTTCCAAACTCTCCAGGCTCCCCCCCCCCCCCGCCAAACTCCCCCCACCCCTATTATTTTTTGACTGTTACAAGTATCCCTGACACGTAAAACTGGCTAGATACGGCCCACGTTCCAGACTCAACTGGCCATCTAGCGCCTCCTCGGCAAAAATGGCTTTTTGACTACCTATATTTTCCTCCATTTGCAAAAGGATACGAGTTTTCTTTTAAAAAACTCAGTTTTTCTAAAAAAATTTTCTATTTAACGCGATGTGTACAGCCCCTCCCCCGCTCTCTGCCCCACTCCATAACTCTCTCCCCCCCCCCCCTTTTCTGCTTTTAGAATGCTCTCTCTCTTTTTCCCCCTTTCCAAATGACGGGTACTCTCTCCTTTCTGCTTCGCTTGTCTGCCTCCCCCTTCATAGATTTGCTCTTCGGCAAAGTGGCGTCTCCCTCGGCACTTCGCCTCGTCCCTTCGTCATCTTTTCATATTTCTATCAATTCGATCGTTTTTTGAAGCAATTTCAATTTGAAAACACAAAGAATACATCAACACAGGGCTGCGATTCGTCCTTGGATTCCAAGTACAGTCCTTGGAAATGGACCTTCGATCTTCGAAAACTGAAAATGTCCTTATTTCCAAGAATGTCCTTGGAAAATGAAGATTTGGCTGGAAGTTTAAATATTTGTAATTTTAACGGAAAAAAAAATCATGATTTGGCATTGTGTAACAAATATTCAATAAAATAAGGCCATTTTATCAAAACGCCCTTTCAAAACATTGGATCTCTTGCTCATTTTTTACTAATTTTGGAGCAAATTTTCTTACCATTAAAATCTTCAACATTTTCGACCCCCCCCCCCCCCTCTGTAAAGCCGAATTCGCAAAAAAAAATTTTTTGAAGTTGAAATCGCAACTGAAACGTGCAAAAATTTGTACAGAATCGTCAGCGCAGCCATTTCGGTCTGAGATTTGCAAAACGAATATTTTTTCGTTTGATTTTTGTTTAAGATTCCGGTTTTAAATGCCTTTATCGAACGAATTTTCTCACTGGTCAACATTCAATGGACCAAAGAAAGGAATTCGCAAAATGGAAATTTGAGCGTCCTTGGATTTCGCCAAATTTTCTCTTATGTCCTTGGAAATCAACATGTCTGTCCTTGGAAACTGTTTTTGCCCGATCGCAGCCCTGCACTGATCCATTTCCGCGTTCAGATGGGAGGAGAATAATGGAAAGATGTGCGGGGTCTTCCAAATGCAGGGAACAATTTGTTTGTTTGTATTCATTCGAGAGAGGAGAAGATTCTCATCATTTTGATGGGATCTTCTAAATCGACATGCTTACATATATGCACATATTACACACCTTTCCGATCATTTTCATCTAAACCGCTGATCCGTCCCGTCTCTCCCACCTCTAAACAACATAAACATTCACATTCCTTCTGCCCCCAATTGCCCGTTGTACAGTCGTCACCTTTTCTCAACCTCCTCCCACTCCTCGTCCAATGTTTGCCTTTCCGATAGTTTGTTGGTCACCACTGTCTGTCTGTCTGTCTTCATTCTGTTTTCTTCCTCTCCCCCCCCCCCCCCGCCATGGCCCTTCCATTTCGGGACGAAGGCGCTGAGAGGGCACAGGGGGGGGGGAGGGGGCGGTGTTGAGGGAGGGGAACTGTCGACGCTCTGTCCAAATCCCCCAGCCTCCGTCCGTCGTCTTTCCATTGTTTGCTTAGAATATCGGCTCCAAGCTGCTGAATTGGATGGGATGGTGGAGGCATTGTGAGGACGGGGAGGGGAAGGTCCGTCCCTTCGCTACCCCCCCCCCCCCGTTCGGCCTCCCAAATACGTACGTCCATTGAAACCTATCGCCCCCTTTTCCCACCACTCAATTCAAGTCTAAATCCATTAAGATATTTGAGGGGTCTTCACTCCCACAAATATGCAAATTTGGCCCAAAAGGGAGCATCAAAACAATCACCCGCCACCCCTTCGGCGGGTCCAATCTCTGCACTCCTTCAAAATGTTTCATTAATTATCTGTCCGTTCCCCCGGCTTCCCCCCACCCTTTTCGTCAATTCATCCCTTTGCTTCTCCTCTTTCCCCCCATTTCTCTTTTCCGTTTACTAAATGTAATGGCCACCACAGCCCAAGCCATCTTCCGACCATCTCTTCATTCATCCATATTATGCATTACCCCCCCCCCCCTCCCCTCCCCCCCCCCCCTCTCCCCCCCCTCCCCTCCCCCCCCCCTCTCCCCCCACTCACCACACCAAACTTCGTTACAAATTCCGTCCCGTCCATTCATTGCTTCTTTTGCCTCGCCCTTCCCACTTGGCCATCATCACTCTCTTCTAATCCCTCTCTCCGACATCAATCCTTTCATTCCATTCAACCTTCGTTGATTGTTCCAGATTCCCTTTTTTCTTATCCGACATTTTAACCTCAGCAAAAATCAAAGAATGAAATCTTTTAAAAGCAATTAATTATTATATTAGAGCTTCCCTTTTCTCTTGGATTTCTGAGAGTGAGCAGATGGCGGCATTTCTCTCGTTTCTTCCATTGTCGTTCCAGCGAATATCGTCGGGTCGAATGTTGTTTTCTCCTCGTCTCCTCAACAAACACCACATCGCTTTGCCCATCATTTGCATTCCCCCCCCCCCCCCCCCCCCACAACCACTCAACTCATATTTATTCCAAATCTCTCCCCAACCCATCCTCAAATCCCATCGTCCAACCCAGTCGTCGCCTCAGGCACTGACCCACTTACAATTAGGCCCTCGGCACTTCTCCTCCCACCCATCATCGTCCTCTTCCCCTACGCTGACCATCTGCTGCTGTTGCAGTTTGTTCGTTCACAGCCCTCCCACACAAACGTTACAAATATGTAATTTATGAACCACCAATTGGTCTGTGTCCAATTTTAATACCATTTATTTCGATGGACGGTGACGTCACTATGACTTTATAATTAACATAATACTTCTATCATTACTCTAAAGCAAAAGCTTTGTAGAGGACACTTTTCATTCATACTTTGCATCTTCGCTGCTGAACCCCCCCCCCCCCGTCCCTCGATCCATCGGCGCGTGTCATGTCACTTCTCCCTCCCATCGCCCAACTCGCCACCCTCCTCCCCCCGATCCTCCGATGTGGTTAGACCTTATCAGCCTCCTATTTATACTCTTCCACTATCCATCATCAAAATCCATTCACCACCCGTCCCCGTCCTCTTCTTCCGATGTTAGAGCCCAACAACCAATTTTACGCTTAAATGGTTGCTTTTTGGCGGTGGAAACGCGTCCCTAATTCCCCGTATCGACCATTCAACCAAAAGACTCTTCCAGTCCATTTGAGGAAATCCCTTCATATTCTGTTGCTTTAGCTCGCATATTGCCTCTTCTTTCATCAGCTTATGGAATCGAAATAAACTGATAAAAAGCCAAAACATTTTTGGGGATTTTTCCTTTTCTGCCCGACGGCCGAATTGTCTCTCTTCATTCGCCGCACTCACTCCTCCTTTTATTCAGCCACGCCATCATCTGCAGCGCGTGCCGGGCAATGCCTCCTGCTGCTGACGCTAATTTGATGTGAAGGGATGGAATTGGGGGGGGGGGGTCGGAACTCCGACCAATTCCCCCCCCCCCCCCCCCCCCTCTCCCACCGGTTCCCAAAGTCGGTCCAACCGCCGCCGATGGTCTTCCTGTGCCCCGCATAAGTCTCATCTCTTGCGCCCCATGCGTATTTCCTTCCATTCTCAACCCGACCCGTGAAAGAGATGGATGTTTTTAAGAACTTATCCGTTCCTCCTCCACATCCTCCTCCTCCAATACGTTCGTTGCGTTCTTTCTCCCGTCCATTTCCTCTTTTGACCTTTTGCGCCCGCCCTCCAACAAACGATAAATAATTCCCTCATTTCCAGCCTTTTAATTCCAACCTAAGCCGCCAATTAATCGGTGAGCCAAAGAAAAAGCGGCGGAAGGCGCAGGACGAGTCAACCCCCCGCCCCCCCCAACCAACCGATTCTTCCACCAAAAATATGCCCTCCTCCTCTTCCTCTTCGTCATCCGCCGTCTCCTTCACATCCCTTCAAACGCCCAACAAATAATCTCTCCCGCAGCACAACAAAAGGTGCATAAACATGTTGTTGTGACCTTGTGGAGGGCCCCTCTCTCTCCCTCCCTCCCTCCCTTTCTCTGAGGTTATTGGGCGTTTTGGGTCGCTGTTCTCGTGCTTTGGTTAGTGGTGTTTGGCCTTGTGCAAAAGTTTTTCCACCTGAGAAGGCTTTACTACATAAGTACACCATTTCGTGTACGCAAAATTCAATGGGTTTTTTAAAATTTATTTTATTGTTTTTGTGATGTGTTCGACTTTGCTTTAGTTTGCCTTTCCTCCCCCAAAATGCGTCGTCGTTTTCTTGGCCAGAAGCAATCCTCAAAAAATGCTTCGTCTAAACGCCTTCCGTCCTCGGCTATCTCCCCATCCGTTGATCTTTTGTCCAGCAGAAGAAGTTTTGTGGGAGAGGGGACACCAGCGAAGGCAGAGGAGGCCAATTGTACGCTTATGGCCGAGAACAAGTACGCCACCATCGGCAGATTTGCGAAGAAGTGGCCTTGGGACAGCTATCGTCCGCCCTATCCCCCGACGATGCCTTTGGCGGTTGAAGAGAAATGCCGCCCCCGAGGGGACGGAGGGGGCGGCGAGGCCTTGAACGCCGACGGGATGCGAAGGCGCCCCCAGTCGATGGCGAAGGCGAACGGACGAAGGGAGGCGGAGGACGACGGGATCGCCCTTACCACCGCCGCTGGTCCGGGTGGGTCTTCTTTACCCTCCAATTGCCCCCCCCCTCCATTCGTTTATGTGTCCGTCCGTCCTTTGTCCGGTCAATCTTTCAACTTTGTTGTTTTGTTGGCTTATTCGTTATTTGGAAAATAGCATTGTTCACTTTGATCTCGCTGATCGTTTTCACTTCAGCGGGTGATCAAAGAATGAATGAGGCGTTGCAATTCCAAGAGGAGGCAAATTCAGTCGCCCCGGGCGCTCTCTTCCATTCGACTTCTGTCGGCGGTAACAATCGCAACTCCACCGGCTCCACCAATAGCAGTCAAGCCAGTTCCGGTTTCGAAAGTGCCAAGGTGCTTCTTCGGTAATAGCAAGGCTGGTCACTCCGCAAAAATAGTTGAAACGCATTTTACTATTGTTTTTGGGTTTTAGCCAAAGTTTGAATTGCGCATTCCTCGCAACAGAACTCCTCAAAAATCAGTTTTAAATTATATATTTCTTGGAAATGCCAGCTTTATACTAATACAGCCGCCGCCAATTGCCTCTTACGCCTCATTTCTTTGCCTCCCAAACTCAGAGCGCCAGTTCCCATCACTTGGCGACTTCGGCCAGCTCCGGCAGTTGTTCCTCTGGAGTTGGTTCATCCGCCACCGTTGTTCATCACCAGCCCTCCGTCCACCCTCCCAACGCATCCCCGGATGGCACCGCCAGTTCTTCCTCACGCCTCTCTTCCGCCGGCTCCTCAACTCAGGGCCGTTCTTCCGCTTACTTTTCCTTGTCCGATGGATTGGACTCGTCGATTGGTCCTGGCGGCACTTTGACAGTTCAGAAGCGAGCCAAAGGACCGTGCCCTCGAGTTAATATCACCGAAATGATGGCCCGAGGCATTCCGGCAAGTTTGAGAGAAAAGCCAAAAAAATTGCTTTTCATTTGTAGGAGGCAGAAATATTTGCTGAATGGCTTCAAAGGTTGTGTCTTTCTGAGTATCTGGCCTTGTTTCTTGGCCAGGGATACGATTTGCCCACATTGGCACGGGCATCGCCAGAAGACTTGACAACTTTGGGCATTACACGACCCGAAGACCGGAAAAGACTCTTCCAGGACATTCAAGCATGGCGAAATGTAAAAATGAGGGCCATTGAATATCTTGTGAATTGATTGGTTGGACATTTTTTTCAGTTGAAAGACAATTGGCCGACGAATTTGGCACTTGACGCAAATGCACGTGATTGGCTGAGTGCCATTGGGTGAGCTGACATTGAACAACACAATTAATTGTTTAATGAAATATTTTATTTAAATGACTTAATTCAAACAACTTCTGGCATCACTTCAGGTTGAAGCAGTACATCAATCTGTTTGAGCAGCAAGGCTACCTAAATGTGGGAAATTTTGAGCAGGTCAGCAAATGAATTTCTCGGACTTTGAAATCTGAAGAATACTTATTTAGCTGGAACCAGAAGATTTGGAGGATATTGGGGTCAAAAAGCTTGGACACATAAAGCGGATTTGTCTGGCTTTGAAGAAGCTCAGAGTAAGCTGCTCTTCCGGACGGGAGGAATTTTTCGCCTCGAAACGAATGTCCGTCCGTCCGTTCAGAGTTTTCGTTTGGAGGCGGCCGAAGCTTCGGCCGCGTGTCCGCTGCGCTGTCTCCCCTCGTCTTCAATTTGTCCAATTCCTTCGGTCGTCCGTCTTCACTCGGACACGGCGGCTTCCACAGCTTTTGTCTCATCAACAGAAAGCCAATTCGTTCAGCCCATCTCCAGCAGCAGACGACACTCACAGTCCCAACACCAACCCAACAACTGTCAGCCATTGGCACATTCCGACCAAAACTGTCAGAGGATTTCCTTCAACGGCATTGCGACGGATTGTACGCGAAAGTGCACGTGGAGAGAGGTGATGAGCCCTAACTCATTTAATTTTAACCAAATAAATGATCAATTGCAGGACGGAGATCAGAGTGTTCAGTTCCGCAACATTTCCTTTGAAGGAGACTCGTCGGGTGAACAGAGTGCTGCGACGGATAGGGGCCCGCCCCGGCTGAACTTGTACAGGACCAGCCAGATCATTGCTCAGTTGCCCAGGGATCCACCGCCCGAATTCAACGACGACGAGGAGGAGGAGGAACAAGGGCAGAACGAGAAGGGCGGCAAATACAGCCGAAGGGCAAGGCGCCACCGGCCTCTTCCGCCTCCTCCCCCAGGCGAGTTCCTTCCTTTTCAAGCAGCACTTGTGCTTTTTACCCTTCCTTTTCAAGCAGCACTTGTGCTTTTTACCCTTCCTTTTCAAGCAGCACTTGTGCTTTTAACCCTTCCTTTTCAAGCAGCACTTGTGTTTTTAACATAGGCAAAAACAACACCTCTCAATCCATTCATTGCCTTCTTTCTGTCTGTTGCAAGTGCACATGGCAAATCTCTTTGTCTTATTCCCACCAATTTCAGCTCCGGTCCCTTTCTCTTCTCTCGAACTTCTTCCGCTTCCGTCTTCCTCCATCTCTTCGTCCGCCTACCTCCGCCTCTTCTCTTCCCAGCCGACCACCCCCAGACACGCTCAGAAGACGTTCCCTCATTTGGTGATGGAGGAGGACCAATCTCATCTTGTTCAACAACGGCATCTTCTTTCCTCGGAAACATTAAAAACTGCTCCAATGGTACGACGGATGGTTGAAACTGAACTCACAAATTTTGTCCCGAAAAGATGATGACAACGGCCATTTACCAAAAATCGCTCACTAATAAAATGTCATTTCCAATTTTCAACCAGAGAAAAGTTTGTAGACCTAGAAGCAAAAAATAGAATGGATTTTTGCTCAATAAGTTCAAAATCACGAATATCCAATACGGGGGTTGGCATTTTTGGGGTACTTTTGCAGTTTGTGTCGAACGTTTGGTCGAAAATTCAAAAAATTTCAAAAATCAAGGTTGCTTGGTTTAAAACCTCTGAAATTTTTAAACTAATTGCCAAATTTTAATATATTCAGACGATTTAAGCACAGCAATTGCACGGGTCTTTTTGTCATTGACTTTGGGGCACCCCTAACACCGGTGGAGCGTTTGACACTTTTAGGACAACTTGGATGGGACCTGGAGGCAATTCACATTTTGAAAAAATCATTCACAGAGTGATAACCTTTGGCGTGGCGGTGCACTGATCGGTGCGCCTCAATTAGTGGCGAAAGCGCATCGGATGTGACTTTGGGATGGGGGAGTTGGAGGAATCAGCGACTTTTCCACTTTTTCGTCACTGTTACGGGTGGGGGGGGGGGGGGGGGGGGAGGGGTTTGCCGGTCGGCTTGTTCTGCCCCCCCCCCCCTCTCCCGCTTTTCGCTTTTCCCTGTTGAGAGTAAATGCAAAACTCCCCCCCCCCCCCTCCATCATTTGTATGCCTTCATTTTTAGCTTTGCAAATTCCAATCATTGCAGATTCACTCCTCTCGCCTTATCGTCGCCTCTTTCTGAACCAATCGGAAAAGCCAATTGATAAGCCGCCCCTCCGCCCTTCCTCACTTTCCCACTCACTCACTGCAATTACTCGCCCTTTCGACTCGTTCGCCCTTCCAATGCTTTCCCTCAACGGCACAGATAGTCCCCCCTCTCCACATAATTCCTCAGTTTACATTCTCGATGGCGGAGTTGGTTCCCAATTGGAGGAGTTGGGATTTGCTATCAATGTATTTTATTTTGGGGCTTTGCTGTGGGTGTTTGATTTTTATGCTAACAGAAATCCGAGATTTGGAGTGGGGAAGCACTTATCGATGCACCTGAACTTGTGGCGAAATGCCATAGAAAGTAAGGCCGACGGGTGGGTCTTGCACAAATAAGAGAATGAAACGCCGCGCTTCCACGGTGTTTTGGTTGCCGAAACCTCGTCGATCTGTGTCCCTTTCATGGATCCCTTCAGGTTTATCGCTGCCGGCGCCGACATCATCGAGACGAACAGCTATCATGTTAGTGTTCAGAAGCTGATGGAAACCCGAGGCTACTCCCGGGAACGAGCCGAGTCCCTCATCCATGTACAGTGCCAACTTCTGTTTTGTAGTATACACCCTCATCCACTTAGAAGTCCGTTCTGATTGCCCGGAAGGCGATTGCCGATTCGGGACGGAAAGTCTCTCTTGTCGGTTCAGTTGGTCCTTATGCCACATATTTGAGAGATGCCTCGGAATATACCGGCGCTTACGTGAAGAAGCCGGACTTCAAAGAACAGGTCCGTATTGCCAATGAATGATACAACAATTGGCTTAAAATGATCATTTCTTTCAGACTATCATCGAATACTATCTTCTCCAGTGCCGTCCTCTGATCGCCTCGGGTGTTACCACACTGAACTTCGAGACTATCCCCTCTCTGAAAGAAGTGGAGTGTGTCGGGAAGGTGTTAGACCAACTGGACGACAATGTTCGGGCTTGGGTTTGCTGTTCCTGTCAGGTTTAGTGAGTGGAAGAGAAACGGATGAACGGTAATGGCATTTTGAAGGATGGGAAAAGCACACGCAGCGGCGATGCATTTGCTGATATTGTAAGAACAGCCAACGCGCATCCGAAGGTAGGCGTGTCGTGCCGTGACGTGACAGTGCTTTCTTCGTCGTTTGAACGAAGCTTTTTATCCATTCTTTCGTAATTGATTTGACTTTTGTGCCCCACAAAGATTGTTGCCATTGGCATCAATTGCACGGCGCCCGAATATATCACCGAATTGCTGACAGAGGCGAATAGAGCGGGCAACGAAAAAGCATTGGTGTGCCTTTTTATATGCGAATTATGCCTAATTCTACTCTGCTGATTATACAAAATCACTGATTTGGTATCCTTGGCATTTTCTGGGCTTTGAAACCTTTAAGCGGACCTTTGGTTAGTCCCAGCCTGAGTTGTCCGTCCCCAGGTCGTTTACCCAAACAGTGGCGAAGTGTACAACGCGGCAACGCGCAAATTCGAAGGCGATTCCCAAATTGGAGCGATCGTCACCGCTTTGCCTCGGTGGTTTGCCCTCGGGGTGCGTGTCTTCGGCGGTTGTTGCCGCGTCACTCCCGCGCACATCGCACAAATTGCCGCCGCCTGTAGCGATCTGAGAAATGGGGAGAAGGGCACGGATGAGAGAGACATCGACAGCCTCAGTCAGAGCATCATACAGTAACCGAAGTGCCAACTCCAGCAATAAACACCGGTTACTGTAGCAAATTGTTCAATCTTTAGTGTTAAGTGATGCATTTACGAAAGTGATCTGATCCGTTTTTTATATTCGTATATTGATTGATTGCTGAATGCCGCCCAACAGCCGTTGAAGTATAATTAAAGTCCATTGACCTTTCACTTGCCCCCCGCCCCCCCCCGCCCTTCGCTTTTGCTTTCCGCTTCAATTCAATTCGGCTTCGCTCAGTTCAACGAAAATCCCCGCATTCAACGGGAGTTGTGCCGCCAGCCATTGGTAAGTCCACTGCATACCTCCGACACTCGTTTATCGCCTTCCGGGATCTCTCCCTGCCCTCCCGATTGAATCTCCGCCTTAAATCCCCCTCCCCCCCCCCCCCCCCCCCGCCGTCCATTGCTCTTTCAAATCGATCGGCACTCCTTCACAGTGAAAGAAGCCACTCATCGAGGCGAAGGGATGAGAATGAATATTTTATGAATGGAAGCGTAAAACATCACTCAACAGCTTGAAAGATATGGCTATTAAGGTCCAATCCAGGCGGCGTCCTCCCCCCCCCCCCATTCTTCGCCGATAATCCCTTCATAGAATCCATTCCTCTAATTTTATGCTTTGGCCTCGTTCCCTGAGACTACGGGGTTTAACACTGGGAACGGTTAATCCAATCCCAGCTTCACCACCCCCCCCCCCCCCCAGTTTCTGAAAATGGATGATCCAATCATCGCGTCACTCCTCCCCCCTCCCCTCCCCTCTACCCCATTTTTTACCCCACAATTCAACGATCGGATCCGATCGCCCCTTCTTTTAATCCGCAGAGCGTCTTCCTTCGCACCACTTTATTGTTTATCCCTTAGCCCTTTTAGGAGCGATTCGACCACCGCACAAAAACTGCGGTGATTGGATTTGGTAAATGGAGTGGAGTGAATAGATTCGGTTAGGGTTAAGCTAAGACTAATGATGGATGTTGGGTTCGGTGTTCCGATCAGCATCGATTGGCGACTGACTGATCATTGTGTTACGAGAACGGGGAAGTGCGGAGAAGGTGGAGGCGATTGCGTTTTGGTGGTGGTGATGCTCCCTCATCATCCATCCGTCCATTCATCCGACCATTCCCACATCCATTCATTCCTCATCATCCATCCGTTAATCGTCCATTCATCCGACCATCTCCACATCCATTCATTCCCTCATCATCTATCCGTCCATTCATCCGACCATCCCCACATCCATTCATTCCTCATCATCCATCCGTCCATTCATCCGACCATCTCCACATCCATTCATTCCCTCATCATCCATCCGTCCATTCATCCGACCATCTCCACATCCATTCATTCCCTCATCATCTATCCGTCCATTCATCCGACCATCCCCACATCCATTCATTCCTCATCATCCATCCGTCCATTCATCCGACCATCCCCACATCCATTCATTCCCTCATCATCCATCCGTCCATTCATCCGACCATCCCCACATCCATTCATTCCCTCATCATCCATCCGTCCATTCATCCGACCATCCCCACATCCATTCATTCCCTCATCATCTATCCGTCCATTCATCCGACCATCCCCACATCCATTCATTCCCTCATCATCCATCCGTCCATTCATCCGACCATCCCCACATCCATTCATTCCCTCATCATCCATCCGTCCATTCATCCGACCATCCCCACATCCATTCATTCCCTCATCATCCATCCGTCCATTCATCCGACCATCCCCACATCCATTCATTCCCTCATCATCCATCCGTCCATTCATCCGACCATCCCCACATCCATTCATTCCCTCATCATCCATCCGTCCATTCATCCGACCATCCCCACATCATCCATCCGTTAATCGTCCATTCATCTGATCATCCCCACATCCATTCATTCCCTCATCATCCATCCGTCCATTCATCCGACCATCCCCACATCCATTCATTCCTCATAATCCATCCGTTAATCGTCCATTCATCCGACCATCTCCACATCCATTCATTCCCTCATCATCCATCCGTCCATTCATCCGACCATCTCCACATCCATTCATTCCCTCATCATCCATCCGTCCATTCATCCGACCATCCCCACATCCATTCATTCCCTCATCATCCATCCGTCCATTCATCCGACCATCTCCACATCCATTCATTCCCTCATCATCCATCCGTCCATTCATCCGACCATCTCCACATCCATTCATTCCCTCATCATCTATCCGTCCATTCATCCGACCATCCCCACATCCATTCATTCCCTCATCATCCATCCGTCCATTCATCCGACCATCCCCACATCCATTCATTCCCTCATCATCCATCCGTCCATTCATCCGACCATCCCCACATCCATTCATTCCCTCATCATCCATCCGTCCATTCATCCGACCATCCCCACATCCATTCATTCCCTCATCATCCATCCGTCCATTCATCCGACCATCCCCACATCCATTCATTCCCTCATCATCCATCCGTCCATTCATCCGACCATCCCCACATCCATTCATTCCCTCATCATCCATCCGTCCATTCATCCGACCATCCCCACATCCATTCATTCCCTCATCATCCATCCATCCATTCATCTGATCATCCCCACATCCATTCATTCCCTCATCATCCATCCATCCATTCATCCGATCATCCCCACATCCATTCATTCCCTCATCATCCATCCATCCATTCATCCGACCATCCCCACATCCATTCATTCCCTCATCGTCCATTCATCCGACCATCCCCACATCCTTCCAAATATTCTACTTCAATGTTGGTGTCCATTCGATCGGAAGGGAGTCTTCTCATTTTTCTTCTCGACGCCCTATGAATATCCCCGCTCTTTACACAAAATGCCCCCCCCCCTCCCGCCACTTTTCTGCTCACTCTTTGCTTTGCACATCTGCTGCCTTGCCCTGTCTCGCCTTTTCGTCCCTCTCCCCCATTCCGTCATCGGTGTCCATTTCGTCCCCCCCCCTCCCCCACCCTCCCAAAGTGTCCACTCTCTCATCCATTCCCTCCCCCCATTCTTCCATATGAACAAAAAAGGAAGAAAACAGCGGCTGATGGAAATGGTCTGCTGGTTGAAAAGGACAATAGGCACCCTTAAGGGTAATCAGGGACAAAATGAAGACAAGACGTTTGGTCTTTTGTTGTTGAATTCATCCTTTTCTGTGTTGTCTCCGCCAATTCGCTGATAGTTGGCGTAATGTTTTGGCGCAATGTCCGGTCGACGAATGTTCTCCTACACATTTTGTACATTTTCTTTTCATGTCACCGCTCTTCTCACTGACCGACCATTTAAATACCGCAATTTGCTTCTTTCGTATGATCTCATTTGAGGTGTGAACAACAAACATCCAATCGGGTCATCATCCCCTTTCATTCACAGCTTCAAAGTCGGTGATTTGATTCCCGCTGATGATGATGAATTCGCGCACTGCCCGGGACCGCTCTTCTTCTTCTTCTTCTTCATCTTCGGCGTGGGTGTTTATGCAAATGGATTTGCTGATCGTCCCATCCTTCTCCCCTTCACTTCACTTCCATTCTATTCCATTTCGACTATCATCCTCTTCCCTCCGCAATGTCGTTGTCTTCTTCCTCCACTCACTTCCCTTTCCTCCCTCGTCCTTAGCGTCCATCATCGACCAAATCGTCCTCCCTTCCCCTCCCCTCCTCTCCCTCTATCCTCCGACCGCGCAGCACCCCGAATGCTATGTCCTCTGCCCCTTCCGCCTTCCCTCCTCCCCACCCTCTCCCTTATAGCCCCCCATATCCAAACCCCCCCCCCCCCCCCCTCAACCCCCCCCCCCCCCCGCGCCCCCAACGCCTCTCCATCATCACCCCACCCACATCCCGCCGCCATCTCTCACCCCAACCCCAACCATCGCACCACAACCCCACAACCCAACGGCATCCTCCCCCCCCCCCCCCCCCCAACCGTCCGCCATCCTTCCGTCCACCCTCCGCCGCCACACTGTCCACCACCCCCGCCCATTCATTCGACAAAACAATCACCATTCCAATTGTCAAAATGCCCCTTTTACCGTTTTCCTACCAAAAGCTTTACGGCAGTCGGATTCCGACCACAAAGTCTCACCGTGGAGCGAGAGAGCGTCGTCTGACAATCGATCTCGGCTCGGCCATGTTCAGTTCCTCGCCGGCCTCAACCGCCAACCTTGGCCCGTCTCGCTCTCAGACGCCCACCAACCCGTTGAACAATGTGCAGATGAACGGGTCATTTACGCTCACTTTGCCACGGGAAAGGCCCAGCCCGGCGCCTAAGTGTTTCGGCAAAAACACACATGTGAGAAGGGATGATGAGGACAAAAAATGGTGGCCAAAATTAAAAGATGCTCAAAGAGGACTACGAGAGGGAAAGGGCGCGGTGGGAAAAGAAGTTGGAGGAGGCCGAGCAGAAGCTCAGCGAGGCAGCCGTGCATAACTCGGAACTGTTTCAACTAAAGGCGGAATTGGTCAGCTTTTTAGGCAGGCGATGATTGTTGAGATAAGACTTATAAACGCTTAGAATCGGAAGATCATCGACTTCGAAAAGAGCCAACGGCCTTTGATCGAACAGAATCGGAGGCTCAACGAGCGAATAAAAGCGGCCAATGGAGAAACACGAAAGTTGGAGGAACAGTTGGCACATGTGCAGGACGAATTGCTCACTTTGGTCTGATTTGTGCCGACATTGTCGAACAGAAGCATAAGAAACATTTTAGAAGGACGCTTATGAACGCGTGCAGAAGGAAAACGCCTCTCTGAGGGAGCTGAGAGCTTTTCCGGAGAAATTGGAGGAATTGAGCCGTTACAGAGCGCAGGTGGAATAATTCTTAGACCAACATAATCGACATGTTTAAGGTGCTAGAAATGTCCAAATGTATCACGGCACTGCGCCAATCAGCGGTGGAGAAGGACCGACGGCACGAACTGTTGGTTATGAAGATGAAGCGAATGCGAAAATCGGCAGTGCAGGAGAGCGACAGACAAAGCTGCACGGCCGGATCAGAAGGCTCGGTGGAGGATAGCGGATCGATTGGCTTGGATACGATCACAGAGGATTTGGATGAGGTGCGGGGGGGGGGTGGGTGGATGGATTAGATCAGTCCATAATGTGGCTGGCATTGGAGGAAGTGGAGCTGAGTGCCGCCGCATTCGCAATAATCAGCGACGGAAGGGGCCAAGGCGGTGAGTTTATGCTGCTGAGGCAACAGATGGAGATGGCCAGCGAGGAGGCGGTGGCGGAATTGCAGAGAGAGTTGGAAAGAGTTCGCGAGGAGTGCACGCAGCGAATAAGCGAAGAAACGGGCGGTGTACGGCACAAGTTGGACACGGCTCGGAGGCGGGAGCGAAAGTTGGACCAGCAGCTGGCCAACGCACAGGCACTGAACGAACTGCTCGAGTTTCAGCTGGTGGAGCTGACCGCGATGAAGCAGCAGAGGGTGGGACCAAAAAAGCAAAATGTTCAAAGCCAAGCGGGGGGGGGGGGTAGCGTAAATGATTTTGTGGTCCGAACAAATTGAAATTTAAAGGATGTCGTTGAGACTACAGACAAAATGTGCGCCACAGAACTCAGTTTACCCGCAATTGAAGAACCGCTTGACGATGAGTCGAAGAAGCGGCGCACATTGGTGGGGAGGACGACGGAAAGGAAACGAAAAATATTCGAGAAGTTCAGAGTCCCGAACTGCTGCATTCGACCAATGAAGCTTTGTGCAAAGCATTCCGATCGCCGTTGTTGTCGAGGGAGGACAAAGTGGCGATCAAACACGCAATGGAGGCCATCGAATGTCTGCGAAATGTAAGTAAATTGGGCGCAACGAGAAAAGAAACAGTTTATATTTGTACCGATCGGCTTCTATTCGAATATTTTATTCCCTTAAATTGACAAAATTCTTTTATTTATTAGAAAAATGGCTTTCTGGAGTCTGAGTTGAACATGGCGCAGTGCGAAATGGGACGGCTGCGGAGGGAATTGGAGACGCGGGAAAAGGAATGGAACGGACAGAGGGAGGCGGCGCTGAACGAACGGCGACAGAAGAAGCGCGAGTTGAAGACGGAACTGGACCAGCTGAAGAAGGAGGTCAGTTGGGGGAGGGCAGAACAAAGCATAGCGACGCCCGCTTCAGAGGAGTGAGGAGGCGAGTGGCTACGCTCGTCAGGTGGAGGAGTTAAGCGGCTCGCTGAGTGCCAAAATGCACACGATATCTGATCTGACAGATCGAACGGCACAATTGGGCGCGTAAGTGTTGGCTTATTGGTGGCAATTGAAGAAACGGCTTTAGTGAGCTGGACATCTGTCGATGCCAATTGACGACATCGCAAGTCGAACTCGGAGCAATTAAGGAACAGATTAGGGAATGCCTTCGGGAAAAGGACAAAGCCGAAAGGGAAGCGAGTCGCCTGAGGGCAGAGTTGGAGGAGGCCCGAGAAAGGTGGGGCAGTGGGGAGAAGAGTGAATGTAATCAAATTGAAGATTGGCCAAGGAGAGGGAAGAGAGACGAGCGTTGGAGCAGAGGACGGAGACGCAGTTGAACGTCATGAAGTTGGAGCAGGGCAAAGACAGGGCGGAGGTGAACAGGCTGAGGACCTACAACAGAGAGTCAGAGCTTAGCCCTAAAGCATCTCTTATTTGGACATTTTTAGGTTGGAGGGTCAGTTCAACGCCCAAATGGAAATGTTGGGGGCACTGAAGCGGAAACTATTGGCGGTGAGAACCCGGGATGTAACCGGATCCGGCATTTTGGTCCGCACTTTTGGCGAAAAAATTTAGAATTTATCGGAATTTTACAAAAAATTTGGCGGATTTTTCGAGTTTGTGCGACCGGAACGGACAGTTTGGAGTTCAGATCAAGGACAAGGAGGGTGGCTCGGGAAAGGGCGGAGGGGCGACAAGGAGTTGCGGGTCCACGGAAGACGAGCAGTACCACTCAGAAGGGTCTGACGAGTCTACGGCGAATGGAAGAATGGCCACGAAAGTAAGGTGGAGTCAAAACTGATCTGTTCCTGCTGATGGAAGACGGACGGGCGATCGATCGACCGATCAGAAGATGTAAAATGGATCAAAGAATGACCAAAAGTGCAACCCAAATTGTTTATTTTGATTGAATATTTTTCCTAACGTATCGGAGAGAAATTTTGGAATTTTTTGCAAATTCTCTTTGTTGGAAAAGAGTGAATTTATGTTGGTCGGATGATTTGTTGTTAATCTATTTAGTAAAATATATTTACGTAAGCTCAAATTGTTAGTTTTAAAGTTAGAATTAAGTAAGAAGACGTAAATAAATCGTGCTGAAGATTCCAATTTTATAATGAATAATTTCAATTTGGGGGGGGGGGTGGTGAAGTGAGTGGGGACGTCACCGTTGAAAGTACGGTAATCAAAAGTGCCGACTGACCGACCGCCCCCCCCCCCAACTGTGCCTATTTCATAAATTTGTGCTGCTATAATTCATTCATCCCGTCATGGCCCCATTCGAATTGGTTGGTGAGTTGTGCGTAAATGAGTGAGTGTCCTGTCCGAAGCCCCCCACCCCCCCACCCATTCATTCATTCATTCATTCATTCATCATCTCGTCATTGGATTATCCCTTTTTCGCTATTTATCTGCCATTTTGTCTGTGTTGTGCCTTTGTTATTCTTCCGAGGATGTGCCATTTCCACGCATTAACTAACTTTATTTCGCCAATCCAATTTTATTTTTCTTCCACGTCCATATGACCCCCCCCCCCCTCCAATTTCCCCCCCCCCCCAACCCTTTCATTGTTTTTGTTGTTTAATAATCGTCTCTATAAAAATAATTGTCCAATTCTTTCGGCCCTTTTCCTATTCCATTCCTTCCGCTAAATTAGTTGTGCCGGTTCTGATTCGGCCTCTCTTCCGACCGACCAATTTGTGCCCCTTGTCCACCCAGACATATCCTCCATCTCCGCCAATTCCGACATTCTTTGCCCTCCGGTGCTAACACATCACACATTTAGACAATATGTAATGCCATCATCCACAGGCAATCCATCCGTCTTCTATGGATGTCCTTTTCTGCAATTAGGGGTCCTTTGGGGACTTGGGGGGGGGGGGGGAGGGGGGAGGGGGAGGGGGGACTCCCTCCCCCTCCCCCTAACATCCGTCGTTCGTCCGTCCGTCCGACCACCCTTTTTATTCCCTTTTCCTTCCACCGATGATGCCTTCGTTTTTGAAAATTATGCACAAAAAGTGCATGAATGAGTGCGGGTCACCGTGGTGGTTTGGCCGGGCGAATCTTCTAATCTTTGCTGCATTTTTGCCCACTTATAAATCTCCCGCCAAATCAATCGCTTTTCTCTGTCCGCTAATCGCTTCATTTCCTTCCATTCCAGGCTTTCATCCGCTGAGCCTTGTTTCTTCCGTTGCGCCGATGCGTCGTTCTCTTCCATCGTTTTTGCCGTTCCGCTTCCTCCTCCTCCCCCTCCTCTTTTTGATCGTTTCCAATTCCGCCGCTCCGACGATCGATTCTGATCTGATTCCTCCCGCTCGCTTTTACAGAACACTTTGGTCCTTTAACCCGAAAAGGAGCCGTAAGTGATCGAAAATTGTGAAAACAATTATTTTGCAATAGACAATAATTTAAGCAAGCATTGGACTGTCTTTGGCTGAGTACATGGCGGCTGGCAACCAAGGCCAGGAACAGTTTCACTTTATCCCCGGAAGCGGAAGGAGGAAATGAAGGGGACAGACGGAAGAGTTGGAAGATGACGGGAGGACGAGTGAGTGGTGGCGTGACGCTTATGGCCAAAACGACTCTCAAAATGTTGTGATTGTTTGATCGATCTCTCCAATAATCTCGCTGAACATTTCATTCTTTTTGCATAGTTTTCCCCCGTTTCGGCCGATGGTGAGCAAAGTGAGCGATAAAAGTTGGTTGGCCACAAAGAGAAATGATTAGTCCCCTTGGGGGGATCATCCGCAGTCCAAACACCGTTCTTCCCCTTCAATCTCTTCCTTCTCCTCCCATCTCTTCCTCCTTCTCTTCCTCCCTCTCTTCCTCCTCTTTCCCCTCCCCCTCTTCCTCTTTCCCCCTCTTTCTCTTTCCCCCTCTCTCTTTCCCCTCTCCTCTTCCTTCCCCTTCGATCTCTTCCTCCCATCTGTTCCTCCTCCTCCTCTTTCTTCTCCTCCTCTTTCCCCTCCCCTCTTTCTTCCCCTCCCATCTCTTCCTCCTTCTCTTTCCCCCTTCCATCGGCTCCAATCCGCCGACGAGTGTCGAATGCTAACTTCACATTAAACCAAATGATAGCTCATTAGTAAATGATGCTTATCTCATTAATTGATTTGCTTCTGTTAGAGGGTGCCTCTACTATCCTTCCCGATCGAGTCGGCAGAGCTTGAAGAAAGTTATTTTACATTGACGATCGACACTCGGCTCTCGGATCGTTCCCATCCCTTCCAAAGAGTTCATTTCTCTCCCGAGCCATTGAACTGAGTTTTTTGGCCTGCACCCGTTGTTTTGGCGCTCGTTGTGACCGTCGCATGGTCATTTCCCTGTTAATTGAGTTAAATGGACGTGCGACGTTCTCAACGGGCCCCTCGGGGCATCGTTTTGCCAAAAACATTTAATTCGATGGCATTTTTGGGTAAATAAATTATTTTATTCGTCATCTGAACACGGAGGCACAAGTAATGATGGAATGATCGCGTGTCCGAAGGATTTTTGTTCGTCAACGTTGAAGATTGAGATGAAGTCGATGTCGAAAGTGCGGTAGGGACGGGGCAGTCTCAGCATCACATCTTCGCCTTTGTAACTTCGCAAAGGTTCGCCCCTAAAGCGTTAAATGGCAAAGAATGCCAAAGGGACACTTACGGCCGAGTTCCGACCACGTTGGCCTTTACTTGCTGCTCCACTGCTTCGGGGAACTGACCGATGCCAACAAAAAAGTAAGTGTCTTAAAGGAATAAAAAGAGATTTAAAAAGTTGGTTTTATTTAATTCAGAATTCTTTCAAGGGTGAATATGCTCCTTTTGGATGACATCAACCGGTTTGGCGGTCCGTCATTCAACTCACTTCTGGTGGTGTTCCGAGAGTCGTAGTGGAAGGAGGGGATGAGTATGGTGTTGCAGTTCAAAATGTGCAGTCGATAGGAGGTCACATTGTGGGACCAGCCTGACAATGGCATTATCTTTTCCTCTCTTGGCGGGTCCACGTCCCTCAACGAGACGAGCGGGATGTGTCTCTGATGGGGGGGGGGGGGGAGGGGAGGGGGTTAGCGGATGGATTATTCTGGACATTCGTCCTGCTGCTGTCCTACTTTGGTGCATTGGTTCCACAAGCCGATCCATTTGTACTGAGTGATCTTTGCTCCGTTAGTCAGCGAAAATGTGACCAATTTGTCGCGAACGCGACGAAGTTCAAATTGGGACTGCAATGGCGAAAACGGGGCGGAGGTCGTCGTGGTGGTTGGGGGTTCCGGGTTCGGGTCCAATTTGCGCCGGAGCTGAAGGTTAAGCAGCAACTCCGGAATCAAGCGCTCTCTATTACCTGCAACAATCGCTCTCGACGCGCCTCCCGCGGGTCTTTGATCACCCAAAAGAGTGGCGTAGTTGTCGCCGACGTTATCATCGTAGTTCTCGACGCCGTTCTCGACGGCGGAATGCCCTTCTCGTCCAACTCGTTGGCCTTCACCCAATCGTCCAAACCCGCCGCGTCGACGTCTGTTTCCGATGGGATGGGCCTTTGTCTTTGGCCTCCCCCCCCCCCTTTTCCTCACTTTGTCTCGCGGGCGCCCTACGAACTTCGCCTTCGCTTCCGGCGACTTTATTAACAGCAGCAAAGCTCGCCGTCACATCTTTGTCCAATTCTGGCGCCTTTTCCACCAAATGCGGCGGCGACTGTTTCTGCTGCTGGTGGCCCTCTTTTGCCTTTTTGTTGCTAAAGCGATGTAAAAGACGGCATTTAAAGGGCATTTGTGAAGCAACAAAATGAAACTAACGAGAGAACAATAATTGGTGCATTTTGAGAAGACGAAGAAGTTCGGCTGGTGGAGGTCGGAGTTGGCCTTGGGGACGAAGAAGGGACGATGGACAGTTTGGGCAAAGAGCTGTTGGAAGGCGAGGCTTTCAAAGGAGATGAAGTTGAGGAAGAGATGGCTGCTGGTATGGTTGTTCTACTGTCCGTGGCTGTTGTTGAGGAGACAGTGGCATTCGGTGAGGGGAGAAAGACGGCGGGGGCGCTTGGGGAAGAAAGCGGCACGTCACTGTCCGAAACTAATCTGAATATCCCAAATCTGCATTATCCTGACATTTGCAGGCCATAAGAAAATACTTGTTGCCCTGAATCAGTTGTTCGTTCACTGACATGTTAGACAAGTTCACCTTAACGACACGACCGTTTCATTTCCGCAGTTTGCCCCTCTCAACTAACTCTGTTCATCACCGCACCGACAGCTGCGGATTCTTTTTGTTGCTGTGTGTCCACCTTCTGCTGCTTCTGATCCGTCTTCATCTCGGGCCCCGGCCCCATTAGCAGATGATCGAACTCTGCTGGCCAATACCCGAGGAATTGATGTTGTCTGTGAACTTCTCGTCCCTCTCCGGTCCTCCGAAATGCCGCTGCTCTCTTCGCTCTTTTCTGTTTATGCCTTGCCGCTGCTGGGGCATGTGCCATTGTCAGCAGAATGCCATGCCCTTGCACGACATTGTCTTTGTCTTCCATTCTTGGGGGTCCAACCATCATCCCGGTACAGCTAAAAGTAGAGGCAACGACAAAATGTCTTTTCTCGTTGGCGTAGCGTACCCTTGTTCTCGAGGATTGTGATAGAAATGGTTGAAGATTATGGAGAATTCGTCCGCTGCGTACACTTCGGCCGATGTGCCTTCGGCCGAATAATGGAGCGCCCCGAGGGGCACTCCGTAGTAAGGGTCGCCCTGCTCTTCTTCCACTGAACGGACGAATCGCCAAATTCGAGAAAGTTTAAATTTAAATCACCAGACTCAGCCAAAAGCATAGAGCAAAGTGTCAAAGAAAGCAGCAGTTTTGGAAGGAAGTTCTTCATCGTCGCTTTAATTGCGGGTTTTGAAAGTGAATGGGAAAAGCGTGCTAATCGGATGGGTTTAAGGAAGACGGCGGAGAAGGGCAGATCAGAAGAAAGCATGATCCGGGTCATTCAAACTGATCCAAAAGCAATGGCATCCGCCGCCAACGACGATCAAAAGCTTTGACTTTCACTTACCACACCTTTTGCTTCCAAAGGCGATTAAATAACGAAGATTTATGTGTCAGATATTACGCAAAGAAAAGGAAATTATCAACGCTTTAACGGCGAAATAGAAACGGATGAAGGCCCCCCGGGGGGCGGGGGGGGGGGTTGAAGACAAAACGGATATATTTCCGGCTTTCGTTGGAATGAGTTGAGGGAATTGTGGGGCTTAAAGGGCTTCTCAAAAGCATCCGCTTCTTCAAAACTTCCATGCCGGCCTTTTCTCTCCACCACCGTTGCCCCTTCCATTTTTGCCCATCGGCACAATTTGTCTGGCGGGGGACGCGCGCTGTTGCTGCGCATCTCCGGGGGAAAGAAGCGACCTGTCGACAATTCAAAAAGTTGGGACAGAAAAAACACGTCGAAACGAGGACAGAATAGACCCGAAGGGCATAGGCATTAGAGCCCGGGCTGAAGACCGATCGAGATTCATCCGAGATCACTGAAAATCTCGGTAAAATTTCGTCGATCGAGATTTCGGTTTTAAAAAGTCTCGGTAAATTTAGTTGATCAAGTCTCGAAAAAATCTCGATCCGAGATCTTGAATCTTGGCGAATTCTGATCGTCCGGGCTCTATTAGGCATGACTGACCGTTGAGAGGTGGGGGTGCTGGTGGTGGACTGGGACGAGCGCTGTGTGGGCAGTACATCCCGTGGCATCGTCGCGTCCATCCGACTAAGCTGAGTGGGACTTTGCACTTTCCGTTGCTCAAACCCTTTCAGAAAGTCCGGTCTAAAATGGGCGGGGGGTTGGCAAAATAAAATATGCCATTCCCAAATAACCTTTGGCCGCCTTCCTTCTTCTCTTCTTTGCCGCCTTCGTCAATTGCCTTTTGGCACATTAAAAAATGCTCTCCGACAAAGGCAATGCTTTGCTAAAAGCTTCACGGATTATAATTAGCGCCTGGCTTCTCCCACCGATCTGCCGCCTTCTTTGGATGTCGACGGGTTTTTGCCGCATTTCGCCTCTTCCAAATCTTTCTTTAGCTTCCGGATCAGCTCGTCCTTTTCCTCGCAAGTTTAATGATTAATTTGTTTTATGTCAATGAACCAACCTTTTCCCTAAAATATGCTCTCTCCGCTTCACCCTCCCCTCCCCCCTGATCCGTTTGTGTTTCCCCTTCGGCGATCTCCGTCCTCTCGTCCCTTGCGTCACGCTTCCATATTCTCAACTCTTCCAGCTCCTCCTCCATTTCGCGTTCTCTTTGCATCATCAGTTCCACCGTTCGTTCATGCTCACGGTTCAGTTTGTCGATCTTTGCTTCCATTTCCATAGCATGTTCTTCTTCCAATTTGCTTAATAGCAATTTGTATCTTCAATCAGCTTGTCACTAACCCAATCGCTTCTTCCATCTCAGTCTCTATAGTCTCTGCTCGCTTTTTTGCCTCCCTTAGCTTCGTCTCCAGTTCTTCCGTTCTGTTTCTGGTCTCGTCCGGCACAAATGGCTCCTCTTTGTCCTTCTGCTCTTCCAACGTCGGTTTTAGTGGCACAATCTTTTAGCAGACAAATCCTCTACATGTACTGGCCCAACTAGTCAACCTGGAGTTCCTTGCTTTGTTTGGCCTGTCGATGGTCCTCTTCCGCTTTGGTCGTCCGTTCTCTCTGCTCCTCCAATTCCCTCTCCACTTCCGTCAGCCTCTTGAGCCAATTGAACTCCGCCTCCCCCAACAGTTCCAGTCGAGTCTCCATCTTCCGTTTCTCTCGCACTATTCCCTCCACACTTCGTTTTAACTGCTCTAACTGAAAGAAATTCTGCTCTTTTAAGCATCTTCCAAGACAACCTTTTCAAGCAGTGCTTCAACTGGGGGGACTCCCTCCCCCCACCCTTCGACTTCTTCTACCCCTTCCTCTTCGTCGGAGCTTTTCTCGCATATTGTGCTCCCTTTCAGGCTTTGTATCGCTCTTGCCAGCTTCATCAATCCATCCGTATCATTCTGCTTCATAAATGGACTAAATAAGCAGTCAAGGTCAGTAAAATGCCTGTGCCGTCCTCTCTGCTGACAGCTCTCTCTCCAGCTCACCCTTCTCCGACCTCAGGCACTCAATCTCTTCCCAAAGCTTCTGAAATTGCTGAATTCCCCTCCATCCGTCCCTCCCTGTGCTTCTAGAGTCCGGACTTGAGGACCGATCGAAATTTCGATCGAGAATCTCGATAAATCTCGAATCTTGAAAAATCTCGAATCTCAAAGATCTCGATAAAATTACGTGGATCGAGATTTTGATCGATATCTCGGTCTAGCCCAAAAATCTTCGACCGAGATTTCGATCGAGAATATCGATCAGTCTGTCCTTTAGTGCTTACCACGTTTTCGGGCCCAAAAGGTTCAATGCTGTCCCTCTCTACGTGAACTCGTAGCCCGTTGTACTGTTCCTCAAGCTCGCCCAACTTAGCAGAAAACTCCCGGCGAAGGATCAGCTCGCGCTCCTCCGCCTCGGCCCTCTCCCTGTCCAGCATCTCTTGGCATCGCTGCTCATTGACCTCTTTCTCGCTGGTCACAGACTGCAGCATCTGAGTGGTGGGTGAAGGGGTAGCTGGTGGTTTACACAGCAAAAGACTGCGAATTGCGTTCTGTCCCAATTAGGAAAGACAAACCGCCTCCAGCGCGGTCACTTGGGAGTCGTGGAGTTGTGCCTTAAATGGCATTCCAGATTCTCGCTGCTCTTCCAACTGATCACCTGACTTTCGCCCTGTGCCCTGAGCTCGTCCCTCTCAACCTCTAGCAGATCCGCTCGGCTGCGCAGCATCGTCAGTTCCTTGCGCAGCTCCCTGACGGTCTCTTCCAATTGCTCTCTCGCTTCCTCCGCCCCTCTCAACTGCTCCGCCCTTTCCCTTTGTGCCGACAATTCCTTCACAAATTCTTCCGCCTCCGCCTCGATTTGGCCGAGACGACAAATCGCTTCTTCCGTCTGTCGACGTGCAATTGCCAGCTGTGCGTTCGTTTAAGTAAAAGCCAATTTCATTTTTGAGAAAAAACGGGACAGTCACCTCTTTGGACAGTCTGTGGATTTCGTCTGCTTTCTGTCCGAGTGCCCTCTCCAGATGTGCCATCTCTTCCCTGCAGTGGACCAGCTCGTCCTTGGACTGTCTTGACTGGTATTGCTGCTCCATCAGCCTGTCGTGGGACTCCTCCTGTCTCAAAGTTTAGGGTCCTCATCAACGTCCAGTCCCCTCCCCTCCCCTCCATTCCGCACGCCTCCATCTTCAATCGTTCGTCACGTTGATTAGTGCTCACCTCGCAGTCATTTCATCTTTCAGTGCCTCTTCGTGCTCTCGGAGTGCCTGTAATTCCCGCATGTAAAGCATCCTGGCCGCCGTCAGTTCCATTTCGAACAGACTCTCTGCCCTGCGCAGCTTCCCCTTGAACTCCTCGCCAAGCCGTTCTCTCTCAGTTCTGAGCTCATTTCGCTCCTCCTCGAGCTTTTGGATTTCCTTTATGTATCTTGAGAGTTGGAAAAGGTTTGACTGCACTTGACCAAAGTCTTTTTGCTACTTTTTCTCAAGATTCATCAGCTGTGAATGAGAGAATCGCTGCTCCAGTGCCTGAATCTCTCGTTGGTGATCTTGTCGAAGCTTCTCCAATGCTTGCTCCTTTTCTCGTTCAAATTGTTCCTAGATAATTACTGAGTATCACTTGTATGCCGGGATCCGACTCGGGACTGAGTTTAATCACCCCCAATTGAATTAACATTTGGCTCACATTCTCGCTAACCTGCAGCATTTGGAAGCTTTTCATGCGCTCATCGAAATCTTTCTTGGCACCAAGTACCTCTTCGCTTAAATCGATTATTTTATGCGAATATTCCGCTTCCAATCGCCTCTCCCGCTCCGACACTTTCTCGCTAAAGTCCGTGAATGTGCCCAACACGTTCAGCTTCTGCCGCTCATAATCCGCCACAATTTCCTCTAGTGATTGGATCTTCTGTCGTAATTCTGTCTCTCGCCCCCAATGGCTAATTGGACTATCTGCAAAATGTTCCATTACACCCATCCATTTCCGCCATGCAGGACAACTTCCTCCGGGTGGAGCCGAATTTAAAGAAGCTGCGCGGAACATAGTCAAAAGCGGCACGCTGTCGAGAAGGGCGATTGGCGAAGGCTGGGACGATTTGCTGCATGGACTTTGGGTTGGAATTGGATTTTGAAGTTGGAGATGAGTGTTCGAGAACGATTGCTGCGGGGGGATGGCGTTAAGAAGGGTTGAACGCGCCGAAGAGGTCGGAGGGGTAGTCAGTGGAACTGCAATGGCGGTCGGCTTGAGCTCAGCGCGGGGATTAGGCGGAGGAGCGGGCCAAGAGCATATGGCCGGGCATGGACTGTGCGCGGAAGGCCGTGCTGAGTGTGGAGAGTTTTGATGTGGAAAAGGCTCAACCGGAGCGATCGCCGTCCTCAAGAAGGAGATGGACGGGGGGCTGGACGAACTTGAGGGCATGGGCTGGAGACTGCAATTGGATGTGGAGGCACACATCGACAGACTTTTACGTTTCTACCTACTGCCCGGCCGATCAGAGGGTCGATTCATTGGAGGAGTTCAATGGCACTTTTGCTGAAGGAGTTTTCGGCATAAAGATATTGAAGCCGAGTTTGTGCTTGGAGGGTGATCTCGCCTTGGTCAAATAAGTTGGTGAGCCGTTCCAGTAGATGATTTCCCCGTTGTTTGTAATTGCGATGCAGCCAAAGCCAACCTTTTGAGAGAAAATGAATTGAAGACGTGTAATGTGCTAATGGATAAATAAATGCGTGTGAGGTGATTGGAGTGATCAATCCTTTCCCCCCCCCCACTAAAGTGACCTTCTCCCGGACGGTCCAACCATTTCTGTTTGTTGTCCATTTCAACCCAAAGCCATCCAACCCCTAATTTGTAAGAGAATTAGCCGGCCAACGGTACGAACGACGGAAAGGAAGCGAAAAGAGGCAAAAGAATTGAGTGGCGGTGGTGGAGAAGGCCGATTAGTGACAAACGGTCGATTATCTGCCAAATGGCCGCCAACCCATCCAATCGGCCGTTGTTCTCTATTTTCTTCTTCAATTGATGCAAAATGCGTCAGGTGGCCAAGGCACTAATGGAGCAATCGAATCGGACAACGGATGGGAGATCGATTGCCCGCCCATCTCCTTTTGTCTGCTGGTGACCCCTGCCACTGCCTGCGAGGAAATAATTTCAAAATCGCACTGAAGCCTTAAAAACTCATTAAGGGTGAGGGGGTCCATAAAAGGTGCTTTACCCGCGCGGATTCAACCACGGGTGCCGGATATTCGGTTCTTGGTCCCTTGGATGCCGGTTCCGGATACACGATCTTGTGCAACCCTAGCTTCTCCATCACAAATCACGCAAATTAGTCGTCTCCGCTTTTCGTTTTTGTTTCATTCGCTTTCACGGATTTTCTTTTCACATTCACCGCCTCCTTTTATTCATCCCCTCCGCTCCTCCCATTACTCATCTTTTCCCAATATGGCGTTCCCCAAAGCGACGACAAATATGGAAAAGAGATCAGCGACCAAGATGGATGAGAGATGGGCGCGAATTGGGAGGGGAGGGGGGGGGGGGGGGGGGGGGGGGGAAACACTCATCTCGCCAATTTAATACCCGCCGGCGATATCTGGGTCAGCAGCCACCGAGCAGCAGCAGCAGCAGCAGCAGAAGACGCATCTGACAGCCTTTGAAATAGTCGATCGCTTCCATTCGTTATAACCTTCTGCAAATGATGCACAACTTCACCGCCCTTCCGCAAAGTCTTCCGAAGAAGTGAAGTGACTTATTCCGTCCGCTTGACTCATCTCCGTCCTCCGCCAGCTTTTGACCTCCCCTCCCTCCATTCCGCGCACCTTCGTCCAACATCTGTCCAAACAAAGTTCACTCTCACAATAATGTCGAGAGCAAAGAAGCGCAAGGAACTGCTTGAAAGACTGGGAGAGCGAATGCCGGAGGGGGAAAGGACAGACTTCAACATGGACAGGTTTTAAATTACAAATGCAGAAATCTAATCGTTCCTATAAGATGGTTGGATGCATACGATGAGGTTTTGTTCACGGATGAAGAAAATACAAAAACTTCATGTTCAGAACGTTGACCGCTGTGAGGAAGTGATCATCGACTATTTAAAGAATCGGAGGGCCGTCGGCTTTGACCGTACGCCTTTAGAATAGATAAATTCCCCTAAATCCCCCCCCCCCCCTCTCCAGCAGATCTCGAAAAGTCCGGCGGCGACTTCTTCTCTCGGCCTACAGCGCGTCACTACTGCGGAGTGTTCACCCAATCGAAGTTCAAAGGCTTCGCTTTCTCTCCCCCCCCCTCCCCTCTCTCTCTTTAACACTGTTTTTGAGGCTCCAAGCCGAGTGGGTGAACGGCTACGACAACGGAATCGTTTTCGTGGAGACGGGCGTCGCCGACCCCAACACGGCATCGCGTGTGATTCGCACGGGCGATTTCCTCCGCGAATTTTTTGTCCATTGCGAATATACTCTGCAACTTGTTTTAAGCCAAGAGAGGCGGAGCGGGCGCAAATCGAACGTGGTGTGCATATTTGACATGCAGGTGGTAGCCCGAACCAACTCGGAAAGACGTTCAATTCGTTCAATTCGTTCAAATATTTTAGCAAATGTCCATCATCCAATATGCCAATCCGATAGCGCCGGTCAACAAAATTTTCGAAGTGAATTTACTTTTACTTGCCAATGCCCAGCTAAGCTCCTCCACCTCATTAGGCTCGCATTGGAGTGTTTATGGCGTATTATATGGAAGTTCTGTCCCGGGTGGTTATTGTGAACCCGCCCCGTCTCCTCAATGTCCTTCTTAAAGTGATGTTGCCATTTTGTTTACTCAAACAAAAGCTTCCATCCGTCAGATTATGTCCATTTTGGTCCCTGGAAAGATCCTTGGCCGTTTTCACATCGCACAATCTTTGCCCGATGTGGAGAAATGGATCTCTCCGGACGCAATTCCAACCGGATTTGGAGGCAAAAAAGTGGTGAAAGGGGCCGAGCTTCCGACGGGCTGTAACAAACCAATTGAATATAGCAAAGAAGAGTATTTGGTGAGTGAATTTGAATTGAAACATTTGTTAAATTGGGACAAAATTGCTAATTTAGTGTTTGTTATGTATGCCCCGTTTTGGGCGTCCCGTTTTTTCGCCGGGACGGGAGGAATTATTATTGGGGAACGGATAAAAACTCGGTTTTAAGTACCTAAATAGGCTCTAAAAACATAAAATATGCTAAAATAGCGCAAAACTTAAAATAGGCAGAGAGAAAATACCGGATTTCACCTCACAAATTAACAATTTCGCACTTATTCGAAAAATTAGTAATCCCGAGCCGGTTTTTTTGTTGCAAAATCCCAGTTTTGAATCAAAATTGTTATTGAAATGCAAAATTTATTCTAAAATGAATCCAGGGGCTTGGTGCTCGTTTTCGGATTAAGTGCTAAACCCGGGTTAACGGGCCTAAACCCATATTCATAGCAGATATTTTAGTTTAAAAATCGTCAAAGTTTTTATAAAACAAGAACGAAAAATTTAAAAAAAAATTATTAAAAAGTTTAAAGTTTCACTTAGAATTGAGTTTTAAAATCATCTTAATTTATTTAAACATATTTTCAAATTATTTGATTTTGTTTTAAAATAATTAAAATTTCCCAAAATACAAATTGAAGGGAAGAAGGGACTAAACCCGGGTTTATTTAACCCGGGTTTAGCCGTTAACCCGGGTTAACTTAACCCGAAGACGAGCACCAGGCCCCTCTGGAAATTCACCCACATTTTTTAGAGGACGATTTATGGACAAATTTTCGATTATTTTGTTGGATTTGGTCCTCCTTCCGTACATATTAGGGTTGAAATGGAGATGAATGCCTTTCTCAACTACCAATCAATCGACAAAACTTGTCCATTCGAAGCCTTCTTTTTGTTGAATGAACTGAATCGATTCAGAGGGACGGCATGATTTGGCAAAAACTCGGGCTGGACAAAGTGAACTACGAACATTGCGTGGTGGCGGTGGGCGAAACTTGGACTCGGGAACTGAAGGCCAATGCCGGACAACTTCTGGTCTACGAATACTTTGCTAATCGAAACTTCGAAATCAAAGTCGAAAACGGTCGGTCGGTCTGTCCATCACTTTGCCAGAAGAAATACGCTCTTCCCTTCTGAAGACGAAGGCGAATATTTGTTGCCCCACTTCCGGATGAGCACTCCGATGTTGGCCGAAGAAGGCTCCGTCCCAATTGCGCACGACATGAGAATTCGGGTGGAGGTGAAGAACCTGAGCAAGCTGATGAGGATGAAACTTCGGGCAGCCTTCCTCCTGATCAACTGAAACGGGCCCAAATCCATTTTTGATTTTTCTGTCCATGGATTGGTCCGTCAGCTCCTCCCTCCATGCAACAAATTTAGTTCACTAATCATCAAACATCTCTCTAAAACAGAGACAAATTCAAAAATCGGAAATCTTCAAGCCTTTTGTGCTGCTGATTATTTGCCCCTCAATTCACTAATTGAAGAAGCATTCTTGCCATTGCCATTGGTGTTTCGAACAGAAAGTGCTTTGGCTAAGAGGGAGGGGATAAATGTTGTCGGCTGGGACAGTTTTTTAAGGAGCATTTTCATCTTCCACGCTTAATCAAGAGATTGGTCGGTATTATGCGCTCATTCAACCATTTATTCACGTTCTATGGCATTTCCCCCCTTCGGGGATAAATATTTTTGCTTTCCCTCCCAACCCCTCTGGGCACATTAAAAGTGCCATTTCCATGACAACAAAGTGCTCCCACACAAACTGGGAGGATGGCACAAGGGGCGGGGCGCGGAGGGAGGAGAGAATAAAGTATGAATAATTCAACGGAAGTAGAAGGAAATGACGGAGAGTGAATGAGGGGGGGGGGGGGGGGACGAACTTTTGAGAAAATGCGCAAATAATGGGGCTCATTAATGTGATAATGGAGAATGCGTGGAGGAGGTTGCCAATTATTTGAGGCTATCTGGCTTTTGATAAGCCATTTCATTCATTCACACAACTCCTATAAGGGATGTGTTAGAGGTGGGGGCATCGTGTAACGGTCTAGCACTGTACGTGGACAAAAGGTCCGGGCGCACTCCGGTAAGCGACAATCGGACAAAATGTCCGGTAAGCGACAATCGGACAAAATGTCCGGTAAGCAACAATTGGTCAAAATGTCCGGTAAGCAACAATTGGTCAAAATGTCCGGTAAGCAACAATTGGTCAAAATGTCCGGTAAGCGACAATCGGACAAAACCACCTGCCAGCTGTGGAACGAGTATGGAATAGCAGCAGCACATTGGTTGGTCGGTCGGCCGAGGCGCGGTTCATTTTATAGCAGCTAATGGGGGGGGGGGGGGGGGGGGGGGGGGGGGGGGGGGGGGGGGGGGGGGGGGGGGGGGGGGGGGGGGAGAGCATCGATCACTGCAGCAGTAAAAGGAATTTCTGAGAGAAACCGATAGACTTTTTCTGCTCGGTCTTCTCGTTAGTTTCTTCCATTGCTCGCTCCTTTCTTAATTCCTTCCTCCTTCAAACTGCCCAATTGTTTCTTTCTCCCCACTGTTTTTCGTCCCCTTCTGCTACTATCAGTGCTTTCTTTACCTATTTTCGTCTTTTCCCAATTTGACCCTTTCACTTTTACAAATTCTCGTTGGTAAATATTCTGCTCCGTTCGTCCCTAGTTTCACACTTTCTTCATTTGTCTTCATCGACCCTCCCCCCCCCCTCCCCCTCTTCCCCCAACCCCCCTAACCCTCCCTAAACCCCCTCCCTCTCCCTCAACCCCCCCTCCCCCTCCTCCCCCCCCCTCCCTCAAACCCTCCCCCCCCCCTCCCCCTCCCTAAACCCCCTCCCCCAACCCCCTCCCTCAACCCCTCCCCCTCCCCCTCCCGCCCCCCTCCCCCTCAACCCCCCCCCCCCCCTCCCCCTCCCTCAACCCCCCCCCCTCCCCCTCCCTAAACCCCCTCCCCCTCCCTAAACCCCCTCCCCCAACCCCCTCCCTCAACCCCTCCCCCTCCCCCTCCCGCCCCCCTCCCCCTCAACCCCCCCCCCTCCCCCTCCCTCAACCCCCCCCCCCTCCCCCTCCCTAAACCCCCTCCCCCTCCCTAAACCCCCTCCCCCTCCCTCAACCCCCTCCCCAACCCCCTCCCCCTCCCTCAACCCCCCCCCCCCCCTCCCCCTCCCTAAACCCCCTCCCTCAACCCCTCCCCCTCCCCCTCCCGCCCCCCCTCCCCCTCTTCCCCCCCTCCCCCTCTCCCAACCCCCCTCTCCTCCCCCCCTCCTCCCCTAACCCCCCTCCCCCTCCGCCCGGTCACATTCCCTTCCACTTCATCCGTCGGCTCATCCCTTTCCTCCCTCCACTCTTATCTCTCCCTGCTTCTATCTGTTGCCTCTACCTCTAAACTCCGCCCCAACATTGTTTTGCCCCCTCCTCTGAATGTGATGTTTGTCTCAACTTAATCCTCTTCCTTTTCGTCCTTTTCTAACTCTTTTTTGCCTGTGGCGATGATATTATTTTTTCTCGTCGAACGGAAGTCCCTCTCCCTCCCTCCGTATTTTCTCCTTCGTCCTTTTCTTTCTTTTACTTTACCCACCATTTGCGTCGTCTCTTCCACAGAATGGCAAATCCACTGGGGAAAGGAAAGGATGGGGGGGGCATTTGAATTAAAGCGAAGTGCCGAAAACACAACGGCACGAAAGCGAAATTAAGAGACGGGCGTCAGCTGCTGGTGACGTCGGGGGAGGGGGAACGCTCGAGGGGAGGACACACAACTCCTCTCCCCCCCCCCCCCCCCCCAACTTCTTCATAATACTCTTTCCCTTTTCCCTTTTACACTACTCTCTCTCTCTATCCCTCTTACACTACTCTCTCTCTTTCCTCTTTCCCTCTTATACTCTCTCTCTCTCTATCCCTCTTACACTACTCTCTCTCTTTCCTCTTTCCCTCTTATACTCTCTCTCTCTCTTTCCCCCTTCTCTTTCCTCTTTCCCTCTTACACTACACAGCTTACTCCTTTTGTCGCTACTTCTCTCCTCACTATTCTCTGTGTTCCGTTGCGTTCGTCGCTAAAAGTGCACGTAAATAAAGCTTCTGGGGGACGTAAGTCGATGGTTCAAAGCTTTAAAGTCAAATGTTTTTTTTGTTTCATTCATAAAATGTTAAATTTTATAGATTTAAAAGAAAAGAGAAGTTAATTTAGAAAATTGGAGGAAAAAGACATTGAGAAGACACTAAAAATCTTTGGAATTTGTACCAAAAAGGAATTGCGATGTCTGTTGTTTGACCCCTTCTCGAGTCCCGCGATCTCCACTATTTAATCATCAAATCACCATCCATCCCAATTTGTGCTGTTTTCAATTCAGCATCCATTTCCACCTTTGATTCTCTACTGATCAATTACCGCCCGCCCCCCCCCCCCTTTCCTTTCTTTTTTCCCAATTCTCGAGGACCAAAAGACAAACGATCGGTCGGACGTTTTTCGAACAGCGTGTCAAATTATGTCTCTCCCGTCCTCCTTTCTCTCTCTCCCCCCGGCGCTTTCTTTCTCTGTGTCTGTCTTTCCTTCTAATTTGTTTTTCTATAATCTATCCGTTCCTCTTTCCTGTTCTTTTCTTTTTCCCCCTCCCCCACTCCCTCTCTTTCCTCTCCAATCACTTTCTCCGTTACTCTCTGCCCTTTTACTTCCCTCTCACCTCTTCACCTCTCCCCCTCCTCTTCCTCCTCCATTCTCTTTATCTTCTTTCCACTTCAAATTATTTCCATATGTATGTATTATGTTTATGTATGTTTTTTGAACCCCCCCCCCCTCCCCCCATCTTTTCAGTTATCACTTTTTCTCCTTTGCCACCGATCGGATGTGTATAAATGGAAGGGGGGGGGGGGGGGGAGTAGAGACGAAAGTCGGAGCGTATTTGACATCTCGCTTCTCATTTCTCTTCCCCTTCCATTACTGTCTTTTGACTGATCAATCAACAATCAAGGAATATATTATCATTAATTAACAGAAGTGAAAATTACGAAATTATAATAGAGGAGACAGTGAGAAGAGAATAGTTCAAAACGAAATTCTTCCACTGCCGACCGGTCCTTTCTTTCTCTTTACTTTCGCATTCGTTTAATCAATCAATCAATCAGTTTCTCATCCGCTTCCATTCATCGTTTAGTTTGTTTAAGGAGCCCGGAAAGCAGATGATAAAACTGTGAGGAAAGAAGCGCGTTTGGGGGGGGGGGGGGGGAGGGGAAGTTTTTGGGGGGTGCTCTATTCCGCCGTTCTCTTCCTCCTCTTCCACTTCCTCCGCTTATCCATCCGCCGCCGTCGTCGTCTTTTCTCTGTTCCTTTCCCCCCCCCCCCCTTTTTTTAGTCCTAATGTAGATTCGTGCCCCGGATTCGCACTTAGAAACCAAGAATTTACCCCCCTCCCTCCCCCTCCCGTTTGAACTTCCCACTCTTGAAGTCCCTTCGCCCCCCCCCCCCTCCACCACCATACGTTCCTCCCCCAACCCCCTCCCCCCCCCCCTCCACCACCACACGTTCCCCCCCCCCGTCTCTTCCCCCCAACCCCCCCCCCCCCCTTCCCGTTTGAACTTCCCCCTCTTGAAGTCCCTTCCCCCCCCCCCAACCCCCCTCCCCTTCCCCTTTGAACTTGCCCCTCTTCCCCTTTCCACCATTCGATCGAAACATTTCCCTTCCGCTACCGACTGCAGCGGCGACGAGTTTCTTCTCCCCTTTATCAGACCCCTTTCCCCAACTGCTGATGGTCCTCCCTCCATTCAACTCCGTTCGCTCCATTCACTTCCTGCATCGTCTTTCTCATCCAATTGTCATAATCCATTCTTTATCCCACGTTTTATAATAAAGAGAAATGTTGAAAAAGCTCAATCAATGCACTTTATAAGTGGTTTTGGGATCAATGAGAGGGAGCGGCGGGTCGTTTGTTCCCAGGGTTATTATTTATGTACTTTATCATTATTTTATAACAATTTCTCAGATGAATCCATGAAAGTACATGCTTGAAATGGGTTTTCATATGTACTTAAAAATTGAAACTGTACTTATTTTCAAGAATGTATCTGAAAATACCTTCCAGCCGAAAAGTGTTCAATTTTTCACAATCGAAAGAATTAAAAAAACACAAATTTCAATTCAATTAAGCCAACAACAATTTTTCAAGTCAAGTGGTATTCGGGCGTAGAAGCCGATTCTGGCTTAAATTTCGATCAATTTGGACCCGGGCCCGAATTCGAAGGTTTTTCGATTTCAAAATTTTTTCGGAATCAATTTTGGCCTCAAAAACAGCTCAAAATTATCCAAAAACGTAACGTTGGCGAAACCTAACGTGGCAAAACGTAACAAATGTACAGGTTATTAGCCCCTATTTAGGTGCCTAAAACCGAGTTTACTAGCACCTAAAAATCCGCTCCGTTTTATTGGTCTATCGAAGACTGAGCCCGATTTGATCGGCTTCTCAGTCGAACGCCCTCGTCGCTTATCTCCCAAATGCTATAAATTTTAATTCAGATTTTTGTTTCTTAAAAAACTTTCTCACTGGCTTTCCTAACTCCGTCACTCCTCGCAAATCGCTTCATCGAACCTTTTATTCGTTACTTAATCTTCGGGTCACTACAACGCGATTTCGCCAAAGTGCAACGCAATCGGGCATCAATTGCATCAATTTACTTCGCCCTGGTCAATACCTTCGTCAACGGGCCAAGCCGTCAACGTTCTTCATGAGGAGACTCCTCACTGGGGGCCGTCAAGACCCTCAGTGTCCAGCCGAGGCCGCCAGCCCCCCTCCCCTAAGTGCGTTCCACTCGCCCTGTTCCATCTTGCCCCCGCCGCCTTCCAAATTCTTCTTCGACATTGAGCGTCAACTGAGCGCAAGGCTAGCGGGCGAACCGCTGTTGCGCCCCGCACAACAGCAGCCGACTCCACCGGCCGAGGCGGCCAGTGACCGGTCGAGTCCGTTAGAAACGCCTCCTGTTCTTTCAGCAGCGACCACCGCGGAATCTCAAAATGCTAATGTTATTACTTTGACTGATGCATCTGAGACAATTACTTCCTTCCACCAACAACGGCAACAGAACCTGTCTGCCAATGTTGTTGGGCATAAACAGCAGCAGCAGCAAAAGGGCATCGATGCATTTTTTGCTGCACTTGCCAATGCTAGCAGAGACAATGGAGGCTCATCTTCCGCTTCGTACCAACAACAGCAAATGTCATTTGTGGAGCCGGAACACCAGAATTCTCGACGCAACTTCTTCACGCAACAGTCGCCAATTGTTGCACGGCTGTCCTCCGAATTATGTGCACCACAACACGTTGCTCACGAACCTTCGGCACAACCACTGGTCCAGAAAATTCAACATGTGACAAACACTTCACTATCTGCCAATTTGTTCGTCAGCGCTCTCGCCGCCCAACATCAGCAACAGCTTTTACATCACTCAGGAATTCCATCGACAGATTCCTCAATCAAATTACTGGCCAACCTGAAGTCTTCAAACCAAGCTGCAACTCCTCATAGTCAGCCAGCTCAGCCTCAGCTTGACAATCCGCTGGATATCCAACAAATTAACAACCAAACTTCTTCTAGCCGATCGGTAGCACTGAATGCTCTTCAATTGGTCCAACAAAATACATATTTTCATCAGCAGAAAATTGCAGAGCAGCAGCAGCTCAACACTACGGCAATTATGGCGATGAATTCTCCTCTGAGTCCTGAGGGCATTTTTATTGGTAATGAATTTGGAATTTCTTTACTTAAAATCGATTGTCTCCATCAGTGCCGAACGTTCGCTCGGTCGACCCCGGTCCAAGTCTCTCCAAACCAATTCCGGTAAATTCAGTTGGATGAAAGGGCGGGCGTAACTTCTATATGTACATTCAGTTACTGGGCGAACGAATGGATCTGCTACAGTTTAAACGAAAAGAGCCTCGAGAATGGTCCAGCGACGATGTTGTGGCTTGGATTTTGGATGTTGCACGACGGCACCAAATTCCATGTAAATTGGGGGTGGAGTGGAGTTTGTGTTGTAAAAAGTATGTGCATTTAAAGGCGAAAACTTGAATCTGGCGAAGTTTGCCAATTGCTCAGGACCGTTGTTGATGCTGATGAACGAACAACGTTTTAAAGAACACGACCCTAAGTAAGTCCGTAAGAAGAACTATTAATTCTATTCTCGACCTGTTCAGCTACGGATCTCTACTGTTTGCCGAATTTTGCAAATTAGTCACAGGTAATTCAAATGGTTGTGAAATTAAACATGGTCCATCCATCGTAACTTAATCAGACGAGAACTTCATCGACGAATGGATGAAAGTGAATGGTTCTGTCGCTGCGCCATCCTCGGCACTGGACCCGCCGTTGTTGAAGAAGCCGGTAGCATCAACACTGCTTCAGCAGACGGCTTTTCTGGGCCAGCTGGCAATTCAGCAGGAGAAGAGACAGCAGCAGCTTTTGGTCGAGTCCGTTAAGGCCGTCGAACCCCTCGTCGACTCGGCATCAGTCACAGGAGACTTCCTCAGGGCTGCAGTCGCAAATAACCAACAGAGGCAAAAGGACGCGGGGGGCTGTCCGTTGCCATCATTAAATCGGCTTCTCCCGTCAACATCAACATCCGTGGCAACATTTCGCCAGCACGGGCTGCATGTTTCTCCCGCCAGCCAACTTCAGCCTTCTCTTGTCGGCCCTTCGGCAATCGCTTCTCTCTCTCGAATGATCCAACCCATCCAACAGCAACAAGAAGCACCAAACAACAGTGGGGAGGCACTGATTAACCACCAGTTGTCGGGCACATCCAATTTGATGATGGCGCAGCATCAAAGATCGCACTTTCTGAAGCCGATGACAAGCGCAGGGACTAAACGCGGCGTGGGACGGCCTGCGGGCAGCAAGAACAAAAGTGAGAAATCCATAACAACTTTTAACGGCCGATCTGATAAAAGAAATTGAGTGCATGCACTGTTTTACTCCCCGCCGCTCCCCCCCCCCCCTTGCCGAAAAAGCAAATTGCGCCGAATCAAGTCGTCTCACATCCAGGGGTTAAGTTACGGTCACTGCGGAATTTTTCAACAATGGAAAATCGAACTCAGTTTTACAGAGACGTTGTGTCATTGTCCTAATTCTTAAACAAAATATTTGTTTAACGTTTGGTGAATGAAGCTTTACAAGATATAAGGGCTTTGATATGATCAATTTTATGCATTCAATTTCTTTTTGGCAATTTGCCTGCTTTAACCCGTTTTTTGCAACCCTGCTTTTGGGTTTTGATAATGACCACCCTGAATGTTACCAAAACACAGAACAATGGCTATCAGGCACCAAAAGCACGTCACTTTGGTGACTCAATCAGTCAAAAAATTATGGGTCAAGTAAATGTTCTCTTATTATTAATTTCTCGCATTTCCAAAACTAAACTTTTAAGCGCATGGGCCAATCAATCATAGGAGCAATGGATGATTCCGCAATGACCGTAACTTAAACCCTGGAGAAAATGGAAGACGACTTGATTCGGCGCAATTTGCTTTTTCGTGGGTGAAACGGCGAGGGGGAGGGGTGCGGGCGGAATGATACGGGCGGGAAACCGAGTGGCGGGGGGGGGGTGAAGCAGTGCAACCAATTTCTTGTATTGGATCGGCATAAAAGTTTTGTTGAACTCATCCTTTCAGAGCCGCACGGTTCAGTGCCGGTAAACTTAACCAAATCAAACAAACAAGATGTCATTCGAAAGCTCTAAATGAGAAGAACCATTTAAATAAAAGCCCAGCGGTTCAATTCGTTTTTAAAAAGTTTAATCCCAAAACCGGGGTTTGGTTTTATTGAAATATCTTTTCACCAATTCTCAGATTGTTTAGCTTTGGCTTAACAATGGCTTTTAAAGGCTTAGAGTTTGCGAATGGCATCTTCTTTGTTTGATTTGGTTGAGTTTAAAAAAAGTTATACCCTTTCAATTGTTGGCACTGAACCGATGTGTACCGCTGAAAAATATATGCTTATAAGTTAGAAAATGCCATATTTAAAAGATGAAAATGAGGAAACGAAAAATTCGGCTTTCAGACAAATTAAAATAATTTTGTGCATAAATAAATACATAATTCTGTGCAAAGATTTAGTTTAAATATTAAGCAAGGAGTATTTAGAACAAATTTCCCCATTTAATTAACCCTTTCAGTTGAAAAGCTTGTCAAGCGCAACAAAGACGGGAGGCCGAGAAAGCGTTCACAGCACACAAAAGGAAACAAATTATGGGAATTCATCAGAGACGCGCTGAAGGACCCGCGCACTTGTCCTTCCATAGTCAGGTATAAAAGGAGCTGAGAAAGTCACCCGTGGTTGGTTGTGTGCAGATGGGAGGACCCGGCGGAGGGAGTGTTTCGAATAGTCGAGTCGGAACGACTCGCCTTTTTGTGGGGCCAGAAGAAGAACAATCAGAAGATGACCTACGAGAAGCTGAGCCGGGCGATGAGGTGGCTAACTTCGCATCGCAGCTTTTAACTGGCACTCTTAAGGACATATTACGAAAAGGAAATTCTCGTGCCGGTGCCCAAGTCCGGTCTTTATCCGAAGGTGGGTGCTATTGCTTTCGCTCCTTCCTACTTTACTTAATTTGAAGAAGCTGGTCTACAAGTTTGGACCAACCGCGCACGGGTGGAGGACAGCAGCGTCGCTAGCAGTCCAAGCACAATTGGTGTTGGTCGGTGGGTCAAACATTTGAAGATGAAGTGAATGCAGACGTAGTTAGGCGTTGAATCCGATTCGATCATTGATCTCACACTGAATTATCCAGTCAATCATTCTTAACCATTCATAACTCGTCTATTATTTGTTAGCACGGACTGACCCGGTAAAACATGTCAATGATCACTTTGTTTCTGTTCACCTCTCACAATTCATTAGGCCTATTTGACCAAGTCGTTTAAGTTTAAGCCCTTCCGTTCCCCTGTCCATTGAATTCCTCATATTGCGCAATCTTGCCCTGTTTTTTCATTCCGCTGACCATTATTCGTTAAAAATGGACCAGAATCAGATTCCCCTCTTCCCATTTAAATTTTCTTTTTTATTCCTTCCCTTTTAAACTTGTAAATTAATTAGGTTTAGCAGTTCCCGAAGATAGTCACCAAATTGGGGGGAAGTGAACAGTTGTTTAGGGGTTAAAATTTTTAATTCGAAATTGTTTCTATTTGTGTGCCGAACCTAACTCATTACCTCCAACTTTGAAACTTTTCAAAATGAAACAAACCAAATATAATTAGTATCCTTTAAGGTCTAGGTGTGTCAAATAAATAAACTAATTCAACCCAATATAGTAAATTTGACAAAAGTTTAATCTGAAAAGCCCGAAAAAATCAAAAATAAAATGGGTTTTGACAAACTTTTGATCATTATTTGGCACACCTAGAACAAAGGATACTAATTAATTTGGTTAGTTTCATTTTGAAACGCGTTATAAAGGTTCAAAGTTGGAGGTGATGAGATGGGGGAGAACCGTTTTTTGTAGCGGCCACTCATTTCTTTTTGTCCGTTCCACGCTTGCATTCCTCCGAACGGCCCGGTTAAATCATTCAATCATTAAAGCTCTTACTTATTTAATTATGTAAACGCACTAAAAACATTTTTATTTTGAATCCATAAAGCTTATTGTATGACCCTACTTATGTATAAGGCAGGGCTCCCAGATAAAAAATTAAAAGCCTCGCATTTGTGCCCAAAAGCATCAGTCTGCCGATTAAGTCTGACCATTTGAGTTTGTCTGGAGGACTGTTGAAAGCATGAAAAGGAAATTTAATTTCTGACAATTTATTTACCAATTAAAGACCGCCAGGCTGCCAATAGCGAGGATGCGGAGCGATGGCAGGGCCGACCGAGCGGAAGCGGATCGAAGGGGGGGGGGGGGGGGGGTTGGAGGGGTTGTCCGATCGAGCGAGCGGTGCCCACTTCTAGACGCCGTTGTCGAGTGTGCGGCGTTTTGGCAAATACATATAATCCACTTACCCACCTCCAGACTCAAACTGCCTCTACTGGGGGTCAACTCCAGCAGCTCTCTCTGCACAGTGGAATTGACTTACACATTAGCGTCCGTCAAGGAAACTAAGTAAAACAATAAAAATGAATAATATGTCCATCCGCAAATGAGCTAATCTATGAACGGATAATCTGCAATTGTGCCGCTACTCAGTCCTTAATGCACCTGTTTTTATTTTTGCTACCAATTTCCAATTCAGCTTTGAGCTAAAAACAAAAGTTTGTGCCCAAAAGCGGTAATAACTTTTTGTACAAATAGTAATCGCTTTTCAATTCCTTTTAAAGCAATTTTTTATTTACGCATAGAATTTGGGAAAAACCTGCATAATATCCAAAGTGTCACGAAAGTTAAGGCATCGTCGATGTCTCCTGATTCAGAATCAGAACAGGGAAGTAGCTGAGTGAGGGGGAGGGGTCGTACGAAAGTTAAAGCCTATCCAATCCAGAAAAATTCTCAGCAAAGACTGGATTCTTTCCAAAATTTTTGCAATGAACAAAATTCGTAAAAAAACCCAATAACTCGCTACGCCCCTGGCGAAAGAATACAAATTTGATTTGGGATATAATTATAATGTTAAAGCTAAAAAATATATATTTGCAAATAGAAAATTAAGGCGATGAGGAAAGGTCAATGACTGACTGCCAGATGGGGCTTTGGTCCAAGTGTGAAACCAGCGGCTGCACTCCTAACTCAACGCGAATCTTTTCAAATTCTCTCGAGTAAGAGAGTAAAAAGGCCATTTTGAGCAATGCTAACGTCCATTCCGCAATCGCTGAGATGCAGTGTAGGTCATATCCCTGAACAGAATATTTATTGCAATTTTTAACGCTATTTAAAATACAGGAAGCAGTCCGTGCTTCCGGGTCCATGGCCTTGGAGTCGGGCGGTCCGGATAGTAATAGTGGAAAGTGTTAGCAGCCATCAGCCCAAAGGAAAATGCTAAAAAAATTGAGGATAAAGTTAGGAGCCAAGATGAGACCTGTGGCAAAGCTGATGGTGCCGGCAAGTGCAATTGCAAGCCGAATGTGGGCAATTTGAGGCCCGTTGAAGAGGGGACTCATTCTGTAAGTGACCCACGACTGAAGGAGCATGTAGACACACCCGGAACCGAAGCAAAGAAAGGCACCGAAGAGGTGGACTTGAACAACAGCAGTTTCTTGGAAATTTGCAACGATGAACATCCCGACACCGCTCGAAATTCCAACGTAAAAAGCCAGCCGATTAACAGCCTTCAGTTTCAAATCTGAGCTGCGATTGAGCTCAACAACGAGGCTGTATCTGAACTGGATTATTTGAAAAACGGAAAAAAAAGAAGCAAAAGATAAACCTGAGGATGATGAGAAGCACAGAGAAAAACGAGCAAACGCTAAGCATCATCGAAAAGATGCAGGATTCAGGACGAGCATCCCCAGAGGCAGAAATATATGGAAAAACGGGGTCGATGTCGCCACGCCAGACAGAAACAGCGTAAGTACAGCCTTAAACTCATTACCAATAGGTCCTTAGATCTAACAAAATATTAAATTTTTCAGCCGCTATGCATCGCCCTTCAACAACTAAAGATTGGTACTAGGTTGTATCATAAAAAAGGGCGCTTTTTGACTTCTCGATAAAAAAGTTATATAAAGTTGTTGAAGCGCCCCAATTTTTCACTTTTTGTTTTGTAAATTTAAATTCTGACAAATCTTTTTAATAAATTTAAACGAAATTTTTTTTCTAGATAGGGCCCTGGATAGATACCATGGCGTTGCACAACCCACAAAGGACAAAAGATGCCTATTCGGGCGGCTCTTTTTTCAAGGAGACGCTAGAACTCGGAATCAATGAAGCAGATACCAAAAAAATAATAATTACCAAGCATTGTGACAAAACAAATTGCGAAAAAAACTGGCAAATGCCCTGCGCCAAGTCTAAAATAAAAATCAAAGCCAAAGTTAAAATCATTTAAGTAGAACAAACCTTTTCATCTGTAAGATTCGCATTTCGCTTTTTTGCGTTTAGTTATGCATAACAATAAAAACCTAAAAACAAGATTTTGTGTTCAAATCAATGCATTAAGCGATTATCTATGAAAAAAGCAACATAATTCATTTGTGCAAATTATAACGCTAAAGCATAACAAATTAACAGACAACTCTAATGACGCGGCAGACAGTTGGTTCCAAGAAGAACGGGAAAAAGACGGGATTCCCGGTTCGGGATTCCCGTCCTGTACTTTTTGAAATTTATTTCGTCTTTTTTTTCCGTTCATTTTTCTTGGCGAAATGTTTTTAAAAATTTAACAATTTTGGATTAATTTTCATCACAAAATCGCTTAAAATTTCAAGTTTTTTTTAATGGCGCCGCCTATCGGCACCGTCGAAGGCTTCTGAAATTTGCACTATCCCGTTCCCGAAAATTTTATTTTACCGGGCTCTAGTTTGAAAGCCCACAAGGTTAGTGATTTTGTGAAATTTTCACCTTTTATCATGATTATATAATTCGATATTTAAAGCTTTAGCTTTACAACTATTTACCTGATTGGTTCATGCTTCTTGATTATCTCTTAAGTGTTCGCCTTCATGTTTATATTTTCTATGCGTCAAATACGATATTCTGGGTAAATTTTGTTTTAATTAAAAGCTGTGCTATTATTTTTTAAAGAGCTGCGGCTGGGGCGCATTAGCCGTTGGAATATGGCTTTACAAACAAAAAAGTCTCTACTCAGTTTTGGCACCGACGAGTTATTCGGTTATTATTGTTTTATAGAATTCAATGAGCTACGCAAGGAGGGAGGGGAAAATTTGAGGGAATATTTTTTTCTCAGAAAACAGAAAATTCTTTTAATGCATTTTTTAATGTGAATCACTATAAAAAGTGCATTTGAAAAGGGTCCCAGTCCCCCTCCACAAATCCCCAAACAAAAATTGAGCGAGCAAAATTTCGCTGTTTTTTTGGATCAACTTTTTTCTGTCACAATTCAAATGGGCAGAATTTTTAACAACAAAAAAAAATATTTTACCAGGCGATGCCTATTGACGCCGCTAGGATTTTTCTCCTTTTTTGTTGCTCTGGCTGACTCCTTCCTCAGCCCCGCGAACATTTTTTCTAAGTACGGGCCTAAATAAGAGTAAAAAGTTCTGAAAGCTTTTGATTTGCTTAAATGGTTTAATTATAGGCAATGTCTGCGGCCGGGCTCTGTGTGGCGATTGGTGCAATGGTCGGTTTGTGATTTGCTCCATTATGGGGCCCCTCGCCCATTTCCTCGGATTCAGTGACCTTGGGACTTATCCGTTATGTGACAACAACAAAAAAATTTTTATGTTGAAAACACGATTCTGGGGATCGTAGAATTTTGGGTGACCTCAATAAAAGTATTAAGTTTTTTTTAATTTGTTCCTGAGAAAATTTTTTACCCGTCACCCTCGGGTTTGAAGTCTGGAGATCGGGAAAACTTGAATAAAAGTTAGCATTGAAGCAGGCCAGGGGACATAATCACAATTTTATTTTAGATTTTGATCATTTCATTTATCGGATGTGTAAGTGTCTGGTTGAAGTCGAAAAGTCTGATGATTTCTGTAAGTCAGTTTTATTTAGAGGTCGTATCTTCCTTATTTATAAGATTTGTCCTTGTTTTAGGCCTCCGTTCTTATTTTTTTTCCTTATTTTCGAATTTTGATTTTCTGTCTCTTCAATGAAAATCGGGCTAATTCTGCAGTTTTTGACCAATTTTGTTAACAAATCTCGTTAAAATCTTCAACAAAAAAAATTTTCACGGCGGTGTTAATAGGCGCCGCCGGACCGGTTTTCATTGCTAAAAAGCTATAAAACCTCAAAATCTTTTCTTTTTTTGCCCTTGATGTCGCTATTTTCGAAAATTTCGCGCGACCCCTGGTTTTATTAAGAGTTTTTAAATTTTGAAAAAGTCTTGGCTACGCCTTTGCTGACCAGGACTACCGTGCCCGGTCCGAGCTCTACAATTTGTAAATAAGAGCTTGAATTGGGTCGTATAACCCCACGAATAACCTACCCATTTAAGTTCTTCTGCTTCGTCTCGTTGTTGTTTCTCATCCAGTGCATGACCGGCGTTATGGGTTTTATGTACGAGGGCGTAGTCAAAGAGCGTGCAAAGATAACACTTCTACACACGATAAACGACACTTATTATGGTGACAACCCAAAGGCAACTTTGCTGTGGAACACGTGGAATCAAATGCAAATTGAAGTAAAAATGGCTAATGGCCAGTGAATGAACTGACAAATGAGCCTTTTAGCTGAAATGCTGTGGAGTTGACAATTTTACCGATTGGTTTTTCTACCCCCGGTGGAAGGGACGCCGCTTTGTGCCGGATAGCTGTTGTGAACTGTCAAAATTTAAAGTCTTAGCAAATTCGTCGCTGAACTGTGGCAAAAGCACCGAGTCCTATCCGTTTTTGTATTTGCGCGGATGCGCCGAACCTTTCACGGATTGGCTTCTCCAACACCTTCGTATTGTTGGAATGATGGCATTGCTTTTTGGCATCGTCGAGGTCATTTTAAAACGTTATTTTAAGGTCGGTTGAAAAAGGCATGGGCCATTTGTTGATAATAAAACCATTTTAGATATCTCGAAAATGTTCCTTTTTTTGCATTCAGCTCGTAGTTTTGTCCTCATCTCTGCGTTTGCTGTACAATTTCCATCAAAATGAGAAGAAACGGAGGCATTCGATCGTCGGCTGCAAACACTCCGACAGAAAAAGGAACTGTGCACAGAACGGCTCCCTTTTGGCTTTTGATTGAGACTGATTCTACGAAAGAACGCTGCAATTTGATGTATGGCAGAATGTTTACCCCAACAACAACGATTTACGAGTTTTCAACATTTTCATGTTTATTGAGACCTCACTTTCCTATCTTCACAATCCTAGTATTTAAACTCATTTATTTGTTCACTTTATTTCCTCATACAATTTGAAAGGCGATTTAAAATATTGTTTAAGTAACGGGGGGGGGGGGGAAACCAAGGCGAAATTTGCATTTGGGTTGCTTATGGGATGGGCTTTTGGAGCTCAAACGATTGGGTTTCTCATTCCCTTTCTTTTCCCTCAATGTTGTTGGATGGCCAATTGGGGAAGTGGGGCCTCAACGGTGAGCACGCCGTCCGTGCTGAGAGTTGAGCTGAAAGGTTGGCGGGAGAGGGGATATTACATAATTTGTCGAGGGGTTGAGGCGGCTGATTGAAATAGGCCACCTGATCTGTTCAGGGTTGGTGCCGCGGGGAAGCATGAACTCCTTAAAATGGCCTCTGTTTAGCATTCTGTCGCCTCCTTTCCACCTCACCCGTCGGGCACAAACCCGGTTATAATTCCACCCCTAGCCAAATGCTTTTCCGGCTAATAGCGCCTATCTGCATAATTCAAAAGGTTTGTGGCATTTCGCTTGGGGCGATATTATGGCGTCGTGTTTTGGCATTGTCTTTCCCCAACCCCCACCTGGTTGTACTCCCGGTAGACCGTGCGACTCGGCGTTTTTTCCTCGTGTTTTGCGTGCACTAACAAGCGGTTGTCCACCGTTTTCACCGTCACTTCCTCTGGTCTGTATTGGGACACGTCGAATCTTAAGGGGCACATCAATTTTTGTTGTCCAAAGGCTCCCACCCAAATATACCTAAGCCTAAGTGTTTTGCCATCACTTTCATCTCGGATCAGCGGACTCTTCAAGTTCTCCAGGTAAGGGTCGTAAGCGGGCTGATTGTGAGAATGCTGTGCCATCGTCCCCCCCGCCCCATTGCTCAGCGAACTCCCTCCACCTTGATAGTGAGTGAGTGGCATGAAAAGTGTTTGGGCGGCTTTTCATTCCCTCGCCAAATTGCCTTTTTCTTCCCTTTTGTCCTTCCTTTGGTCGCTTTGAAATCTTTTTAAGAATTCTCGGAGTGTGTCAAATGCGGAAAATGATTTTGTTTGCGATGATTGCAATAGCTTGGAAAGGGCATATATATATGTTGGGCGGAGAGTTAAGAAAAGTTTGAGGTTAACTGAAAAATAAGGAAAAGAAAAGTGGAACAAGCAAATCCCCCGAGGGGAGGGGGGGGGCGTTTTGTTATGTTGGCGACTGTGGCCACTCCCAACCCCCGGGCCCCTCTTCTTATCTCAGAGGGTCAATTATGCCTTCGGGCTGTTGTTGTTTCCCGAGGGCTTTCGCCTTCGATTTTCTCTAATATTGACTCTGAAATGGTCAACTTGCCATAAATGGCCTGCTGAGTCCCTGTCGGCGGAAAGGGCGAAGAACGCGAAGCGGCGGGGCGGTACCCCTCGAATTCTTGGCGAAGACGCTAAAAATGGGAACAAAATTATGGCATTTTCGTTTTTAGCCATAAAATTCTAAAAGACGTTCCGTTCACCTGCATTTCTTCGTCCACTCGACGCATTTCCTTCTCAAAACGTTCGCGCATAGAATCAAATTCGGAGTCAACTACCGAGTAATTGGTCCGATTCACGTCAATTTTACGCTCTGCTGACATTTTATGTGTTCAACTGAAATGTCAGTGCGTTTGTGAGGAAAGAAAGAGAAAGAAAGAAAGAAAGAGAGAGTTGTGCGTTTAAAGGGGGGGGGGGGGGGGGGGGGGGGGGATAAATAATATGCAAATATCGCGCAATTCATTGTATGGGCGTGGAGGGGTCGGGCGTTACGGGCGGGCGGGCGTATTTGACTAAAACGCGAAATGTTATGACGGCGAATTGACTCACTCAAAATTCGCCGATTCATCGCTTTCCTTCTCCGGCTGTGGAGAAGCTTTGAATGAAGGGAGAAAAGGTTTTGGCGGTATTTGGCGGGTCGGAAGAGGCCTTGGTGAAATCGATCAAGCAAGATCAAGGTTAGTGGCAGCCAGCAACAACAGAGGGAGAGAGAACGGATGTGAGGGAAGGAAGACGTTTCGGCTGGCAGAAGTTGAGCGGCGGGTGTGAAGAATGTGGGTGGACGTGAAGGAGGAGGAGGAAGAGAAGGGCGTAGGAAGGTGCTCTCCACGGGCTCTCCACGGGAGGATTGTGCGGCGTGTGGGAGGCGGTGCTGTTGGGGGGGGGGGGGGGGGGGGGGGGGGGGGGGGGGGGGGGGGGGGGGGGGGGGGGGGGGGGGGGGGGGGGGGGGGGGGGGGGGGGGGGGGCGGGGGGGGGGGGGGAAGAAAACAGAATGGAAATGGGGAAGAAGGGAAAGTGGGAGAGCAAATTCAATCTCAAAAGTCATTTTTCCTTAATTTTCAAAAATTTAAACCAATTCAAAACCCGTTTTAAATTCTCAATTTTTATTTTCAATTGACGAATTCGTAATCAGTGCATCAAATAACATATATATTTTCAGACAATTTTTAGGAATAAAAAAATTTCCTCTAAATTTTGACCAAAAGGGTCCCTCCTATGGTTTTCTCTTCAGGGAATGGTTGCCCAACAAAATTTTTTTTGGATTCTTACATTGCAGACCGAGAGGAGTCGATTGATATATTTTCGTTCGATTTTGAGTCTGGGCCGTATGACCGATATTTACCAGGAAGAATAATGCTACGAAATAGTGTGCAACAGTGAGAGATTGGTAGACACACTAGAGTAAATATTTAATTGCTTTAATTGCATTAGCTGGGGGGAAAATAGTAATTGAATAGAGGGGATTCGAACCCTCTTCCCTATTTCTTTTTTGTAACAGGAGCCCAAAATCGAATTGATGGGTATAAAACAAGTGAAATACGGATAATGATGACGTTCTGTTTACTTTCTGCACCAACTCATCAGTAACAATTGCTTTGATCACATCCATTTTTCCGTTCGAATTGTTTGTTTCTTCTTTCACTTTTGCCTCGATTGGTTCAATTCCAGTTGTTCAGGGGTGGCAACAACGCGTACAAGTTTCTGAACTTTCGTGCCCTTTCCTCGAGTCCGTCCATTGGACGAAAATCAATCAACGACGCCCTTTTCCCTTCAAAGATTGACTTTCTTTGCCTTTACCTTTCCATTTAATTATGGAAATAACAAACCCGGTCTGAGTTGCCATCGGCCATTGGCCAACGAACGGATGTCCCGGTTGCTGCCGATGGTCAATTGCTGTTGGTTCAGTTGGTCCTGGTCTTCAACTTGTTCGAATTCGTCCGCGAATAATTGACCGATCAGCTGGAGGGCCAAGAGGACGGAGAGCAGTGTAAGGAGGGGAAGGGATGTCATTCGGTGAGGATTTGGAATTGCAAATGACGAACAAAACGAAATGGAAATGGACGGGGGGGGGGAATGATGTGAGGGTCGGTCGGTCATTCATCCTCCCATTGCTAGAGGTAAATATGGCATTTACACAACACTCAGAATGGCATAGGGGAGGGAGTAGGGCAATACCAGATTGGCCTTACCCCGTCCATTTCGGCATGCAAATTGACTCCTAAATGGAACCTGAATGGGATGAGCTGAATGGGAGGGCATTTTTGTGCCAGATTGGATGAGGGGGGAAGGAAGGAAGTGTCTGAGAATGGAAGGAGTAGATTGGCATGAAATGGGATATTCGGCGAGGGGGGGGGGCTAAAGGTTATGGCGGACGGGCGGGGAAGTACTTATACATTTGTGAGTATCCGCAGGGTTTCCAAATCTGCTGAGGGTTTGCCTCATTTTGTGATTTTTCAAAATGAAATTTGCAAGTTTTTGAGGGTTTTTAAATGGAATTTTATCAACTTACCAAAAGTGACCACGGCGCGTATTCGAATCTCGCCTCATTAAAATTATTTTAGAACATTCGAACCGAAGTTGCTTTGAACATCGACCGATCATCGGAGACCAAAAAACAACATTTGAACATTATTTATTCTTTATCGCTTATGAATTCTGCAAAATGAACTTTTCAGACCAAAATGAGTCTTTTTTACCTGCGAAATGAAACTTTTGAAAACCCGAGAAAGGAAGCAATTACGGGAAAGACATTGTCAAGATTGAGCTGTGTGTGTAAAGCTTTCAACGTCCTCTGACAGACGCTACCGAGTCCCGAGTTGCACGAAATTTCGTTTCGTTTTCGTGGGTTTTCGTTTTAGTGTTTGTTTTTGAAAATGAAAAATATTACCGTATTTCCTCAAATAGAAGACCCCGGGTCTTCTATTGTTCAACCCCTCTCCAAAGGGGTCTTCTAATTGAGGTACGGTATTTTCGTGCAACCTTGCTGCGAATGGTACATATAAGTACATAGTACTACACAATTGCAAATCAAATTTTACTGGGTTCTCTGCACAGTTTGCGTTTCCATCGATTTCCTTTCATTTGCTCAAAGACCCCCCCCCCCGGCATCCGTTTAAGCCCCAATGCAAAGTTGGCGAGGAGATCATCGGCCGATAAAACGAAGGTGGGAAAAGGAAGCATTGGTGTTGATGGAATGGTTGGGGGGGGGGAATGATCGGGACAAAATTGTAAAGCATTGTGGGGGGGAATGATCGGAACAAAATTGTAAAGCATTGTGGGGGGGCACGAAACTCGAGACCAAAAACAACGACTACCCTCTGAGCCCCCCCCCCCCAGCGACTACCCTCTGAGCCCCCCCCCCCGGCGACTACCCTTTGAGCCCCCCCCCGGCGACTACACTCTGTGCTCCCCCCCCCCCCAGCGACTACCCTCTGAGCCCCGCCCCCCGGCGACTACCCTTTGAGCCCTCCCACCCGGCGACTACACTCTGAGCTCCCCCAGCGCGACTACCCTTTGAGCCCCCCCCCCCCCCGGCGACTACCCTTTGAGCCCACCCCCCGGCGACTACACTTGATCCCCCCCCCCCGGCGACTACACTCTGTCCTCCCTCCCTCCAGCGACTACCCTTTGAGCCCACCCCCCGGCGACTACACTTGAGCCCCCCCCCGGCGACTACACTCTGTGCTCCCCCCCCCCCCTCCAGCGACTACCCTTTGAGCCCCCACCCCGGCGACTACACTCTGTGCTCCCCCCCCCCCCCCTCCAGCGACAGCGAATACCTTCTCTAAGCGTCACTTCAGCGCCAAACACTCTCCCAAACCCATCCATTCATTGCTTGCCATTTTCTCAAGAAGAGCGCCACCCTCTCGCCTACTCTTTGTGATTTACCATTTTGTCAAGGCCACCTCCCCGCCCCCCCCCCCTCTCCTGATTCTCCCTTATTCCGCAATTTATGGTTGTGGAGATTGATTGGGAACGGCGGTTGGGCGAAAGAATGGACGAGAATGGGAAAAGCAACAAAAGGACAACCACCGCACCACCAACAACCCAATAAATACTCTTTTGCCACCAATCGAACGCCCTTTTCACTATTCAACGGCAATGGTAAGTTTAGTTTTGCCACAAGTCATTCTCTTCTCTCGACCCCCCCCCCCCCTCTCCCCCCCTAAATTCGCCGACGGTTGTGCCAAAAAAACAAACGGATCCCCTGGGAGTTGTTTAAGTGTGGTGGTTGACCCGAATATATTTATTTTTACTATGCATAAGACAGGCCATCACCCACCCAGACACTTCGCTTTCCCCCCCCCCCCCCCCCCCCCCCTCCCTCTCTCGGACAAATTCGATCAGATTAATCGCACAATTCCCCGTCCCTCTTTTGTTAGTTAGCATAAATCCGCCGATCGGCTCCATTCCATTCCAACTTCACTTCACTTCGTCCCCCCTTTCGTCCAATATTTATTCCCTCCTCTTAATTCCTTTCTCCTTCAAAATGGACGACTGTTTTCTTCCTTTTCATCATCGCATTCTGCCCCCATTAGGCCTGCAATTATCCTTTCGCAGTGAAGCCAATTTTGTTTTCCATGCTTTTGGAGTTGTGGGACAGTTGGGTAACAAACGATGGCACGGGGGGGGGGGGTAATTAGGCATTGATTGAATTGGGAAACGCAGCAAGCAAAGCCATGCGCCATTGGTCTTAGGACAGTGTAAACAAATTGATGAAGAAATGATATGGTTGGATGCTGGAAGAGGAAGAGATGGAAGAAGCTGCTGAAGTCAGCGAAGAAGCCGCCCCGGGGGAAGAAGCTGCTGAAGTCAGCGAAGAAGCCGCCCCGGGGAAAGCTGCTGAATGCTGAAGTCAGCGAAGAAGCCGCCCCGGGGGAAGAAGCTGCTGAAGTCAGCGAAGAAGCCGCCCCGGGGGAAGAAGCTGCTGAAGTCAGCGAAGAAGCCGCCCCGGGGGAAGAAGCTGCTGAAGTCAGCGAAGAAGCCGCCCCGGGGAAAGGAGCTGCTGAATGCTGAAGTCAGCGAAGAAGCCGCCCCGGGGGAAGAAGCTGCTGAAGTCAGCGAAGAAGCCGCCCCGGGGGAAGAAGCTGCTGAAGTCAGCGAAGAAGCCGCCCCGGGGGAAGGAGCTGCTGAATGCTGAAGTCAGCGAAGAAGCCGCCCCGGGAGAAGAAGCTGCTGAAGTCAGCGAAGAAGCCGCCCCGGGGGAAGGAGCTGCTGAAGTCAGCGAAGAAGCCGCCCCGGGGGAAGAAGCTGCTGAAGTCAGCGAAGAAGCCGCCCCGGGGGAAGGAGCTGCTGAATGCTGAAGTCAGCGAAGAAGCCGCCCCGGGAGAAGAAGCTGCTGAAGTCAGCGAAGAAGCCGCCCCGGGGGAAGGAGCTGCTGAATTCAACGAAGAAGCCGCCCCGGGGGAAGAAGCTGCTGAATTCAACGAAGAAGCCGCCCCGGGAGAAGAAGCTGCTGAAGTCAGCGAAGAAGCCGCCTCGGGGGAAGAAGCTGCTGAATTCAACGAAGAAGCCGCCCCGGGGGAAGAAGCTGCTGAAGTCAGCGAAGAAGCCGCCTCGGGGGAAGAAGCTGCTGAATTCAACGAAGAAGCCGCCCCGGGGGAAGAAGCTGCTGAATTCAACGAAGAAGCCGCCCCGGGAGAAGAAGCTGCTGAAGTCAGCGAAGAAGCCGCCTCGGGGGAAGAAGCTGCTGAATTAAGCCGCCCCGGGGGAAGAAGCTGCTGAATTCAACGAAGAAGCCGCCCCGGGGGAAGAAGCTGCTGAAGTCAGCGAAGAAGCCGCCCCGGGGGAAGGAGCTGCTGAATGCTGAAGTCAGCGAAGAAGCCGCCCCGGGGGAAGAAGCTGCTGAAGTCAGCGAAGAAGCCGCCCCGGGGGAAGAAGCTGCTGAAGTCAGCGAAGAAGCCGCCCCGGGGGAAGGAGCTGCTGAATGCTGAAGTCAGCGAAGAAGCCGCCCCGGGAGAAGAAGCTGCTGAAGTCAGCGAAGAAGCCGCCTCGGGGGAAGAAGCTGCTGAATTCAACGAAGAAGCCGCCCCGGGGGAAGAAGCTGCTGAAGTCAGCGAAGAAGCCGCCTCGGGGGAAGAAGCTGCTGAATTCAACGAAGAAGCCGCCCCGGGGGAAGAAGCTGCTGAATTCAACGAAGAAGCCGCCCCGGGAGAAGAAGCTGCTGAAGTCAGCGAAGAAGCCGCCTCGGGGGAAGAAGCTGCTGAATTCAACGAAGAACCGCCCCGGGGGAAGAAGCTGCTGAAGTCAGCGAAGAAGCCGCCTCGGGGGAAGAAGCTGCTGAATTCAACGAATAAGCCGCCCCGGGGGAAGAAGCTGCTGAATTCAACGAAGAAGCCGCCCCGGGGGAAGAAGCTGCTGAAGTCAGCGAAGAAGCCGCCTCGGGGGAAGAAGCTGCTGAATTCAACGAATAAGCCGCCCCGGGGGCCCAAAGTCCCAAAAGGGCTGAGCACTCACCCATCGGCTGGCAATCTGTCTTATTCTTCTTTTTCTAAAACTTCGCCTTCCCAAATGTATTCCACAGTTTTCCCCACCAAAAATGCCATTCATTACTCATTCTTCCCTTCCTTTTTCTCCTTCAAATTGCAACAATTTAGAAAAAATTAACAGAAAGGAAGAGAGCGTCAGCGCAGACGGACGGGGACGGACGGGGACGGACGGGGAAGGACGGGGACGGACGGGGAAGGACGGGGAAGGACGGGGAAGGACGGGGAAGGACTGGGAAGGACGGGGAAGGACGGGGAAGGACGGGGAAGGACGGGGAAGGACTGGGAAGGACGGGGAAGGACTGGGAAGGACGGGGACGGACGGGGAAGGACGGGGACGGACGGGGAAGGACGGGGACGGACGAGGGAGGACGAGGGAGGACGGGGAAGGACGGGGACGGACGAGGGAGGACGAGGGAGGACGGGGACGAACGGGCGCACGGAGTCGCATCACACCGCACTTTATTAGTTGCACGTACAGTATTTGTCAGTGCACATAATGTACAGTATATTACACCCAAAACAAACAGCGCCCGACACGGACATTGCCTAATCGATGCGAATTAAGACTTTACATTTTTTACTATTTTTGCAATCCCCGCCCCCTCTCTTTTCTCCCCTCCATCATTGACATTTTTTTACTTTTTTCGATCCGTCCTCATCATCATCGGCCAATAAAATGTCCAAAAACGATATTTTTCGGAGCCAAACACTCGAACTAATCATCATTTCAGTCGTCATCTTTTGCTTTTGGTTATTGGCTTTCGTAAGCTCAAAAAAGGCGACGACAAAAGGATTTGAAATGTTACTACGCAAAATGGCCTTTAGGACATTTATTCATATGGGAGGAAAGGGCGACTTTAAGTCGGGTTTTGTGGACAGAAAGTGAAAAGTCGGGGAAAGGAAACGCCGGGGGGGGGGGGAGAGGGGGGAGGGGGGAGAGCAGGTGTGTTTGGGGGGGGGGGGGGGGAAGGGTAATGAATGAAGGGATGGGACGGATATAGCCGGACGGACGGAGGTTCATTCCCCAATGCCGCCGATACAACTCTTTCCAGTCGATAATGCCATTCTTTGCACCTTTTCAGCAACAAATTTGAGAAAAAGCCACGACCAATAAGACAGAATGGTTGACGCCATTCATTTTCATATCATTTTGTGCAGTTCCCCGTGCCCCAATGATGGATGAATCGTCCAATCATTTGAAAATTCTTCCTTCGCTTTGAAAGTGTGAAAGGTTCGCCTACTCACATTCTTCGACACTTTCCCATCCCCCCTCCCCCTCCCCTCCTCCCCCCTCCCCCTCCCCTCCCCCCCCCCTCCTCTCCCATTCTCCCCCCTCCCCTCCCCTCCAGCCTCCCCCCCCCCCCCCTCCTCTCCCATTCTCCCCCCCCCCCCCTCCCCCCCCCTCCTCTTCCATCCTCCCCCCCCCTCTCCCCTCCAGCAGTCAGGTTGTTGCTCCCCCTCCCCCCCCCCCTCCCCCCCCCCCTTCAGTCTGCTGCTGTCGATGTCAACCTTTTTGCATAGGAATGCTTCTTTCCCCCTCTCGCCTCTCGACCCCCTCCCAGGGGATTCCCCTCTCCCAAAATTGTTTTAATTTAATTTCCCTTCTTCCCACCCCCGCCACCCTCCTTACCTCCCTTTGCACCCGCCCTTCTCCCACCACTCTATCGAGAGTGAAAATTGGAAGAAGAGAATAGCGGTGGAATGTATTGGTTGAAGAGGATAATCTGCAGTCAGAAGAGCCAAGAATTTGTTTTGTATATTTTGCAGTGAAGATGACGACGGGACGGTAAGTGGTTCAAAAATCAAAGAAGTTGGGGAGGAAGCTCTGCTCGGACCCCTGGACGACTCCCCCCACCTGGACACCCTCCCCCCCCAGGACGACCCCCCCCCCCTGGACGACCCCCCACCCCGGACGACCCCTCCCCCTGGAGAACTCCCCCACCTGGACAACCTCCCCCCCCCCCCCCCTGGACGCCCGCCCCCCCCCTGGACGACCCCCACCCCGGACGACCCCCCCCCCCATTTTTGCTCAATCCCCGAATTCTCTACAGATTCCCCCGCTGCGGGGAAAGGGAAGGGACCGGTCCGCTTTCCTTCTGATGACCGCCGCCACCCCCAACTTCCATTCCGTCCAATTTCTTTTATCCCTTCACTTAAAGAAAGTGGGCATTGCTTCGCTTTATTTTGTCGAATTCCCCGTCCCATTAATTCTTCGCATTTTCTTTTTCTTAAAATCATTAAATTTCCGTTCATTTCAGACGGACGGCGTGCTTATAAGGCCACTAGTCCTCCCCCCCCCCCCTCCCCCCCCCCCCTCCCCAATCCATTCATCGATCTTGCCTAATGCCGCCTCGCCGATTCCGATCGATTTGTGAGTCCTTTCCGTTCTCTACACATTTTTCTGCCATTTCCGATTCAACTTCTTTTACACAAAAATGAATTACACTTTATTTAAGAAACCTCCAGGAATTATGTAATGAATATTTACGAGAAAAGGAATAAGTTTTAACCTTTATGGCTCAACTAATTTCAGATTATCCCTTATTCAATTGCCCTTCCAATAATGGCCAATTCCTCGGGGAAGTCTGGCCGCCTCCTCAGACATTCTTTTGCGTATTCCTTTCGTCGTCTCCCTCTTTTCCTCCTCCTCTTTTTGCTTCTTCCCATCTTTTGCGGCACAGCACAAAAAGCAGTGGATGAGGAGGAAGGGAAGGGGTTGGAGATGGACGAGCACGAACTGGACGAAGGCAGTGGGAACGCGTTTAACCCGGACGACGAAGATGACCTCGGGGTGAGTTTGGATGTAATGGGGCAAGAAATGACAATGTATAATAAGGCTTCCGGAGTCCCTCCACCGGATGAAACGGTGGAACATCACCATCACCAGTCACAAACTGCTCCAACTTCCACTCTCCGTCCTCTCTCATCGCCCGACACTTCTGCAAAAACTCTTCGCCAACAGACTTCCCAAGCTCTGACCCCCACGGAAGAATCACGATCCGCGGCCAGTCCAACTTCTCTTTCGCCGGAGTCTTCGTCTATCGGTGATGTGGAGGACGGAGAGGAGGAACGGCTGAGACAACAGTTCCACATGGCGCTTCTTTTTTCTCTTGTAGCGCTCATTCTGGTGGCCGGGCTGGGCGCAGTCGCCTTGTGCTGTTGCTGTGAACGGAGGAGGCGACGGACGAGTGAGTCCATCCGAAGACGGGAGGGTACTCAGTTGAAGCCGGGTATTTGGTCTTTTGAAGGATCAGCCGGTGTAAAGAGACCAAAAAACTGCTTTCCAGGGCAAGGACGGTCTGACGGGTATGCGGAAGGTCGGGAGCAGTCCAGGCACTATTTGTGAAATGAGCATTGACCCAGCAGCCATCTTCGAGCAGTGAGCGCTTCTCAATGCTTTCTCTTCCTTTCTATCGCTTCTCAACATCAACGCAATGCAAAATCCCGCAACAGGCACAGAAAATGATTGTGCCAAATCACTGAAACTCGATAGCCATCATGACCAGCTGATCCATCTGTTCGTCCGTCATATTGATCACTTCCCATCCTCTCATGTCGGGTTATTTCAAAATTAATCATTTCATTATTTATATTTATTGTATTTTAAATCTCACTTTGTCAAATTTGTCTGCCATTTTGTTTTCTTTGAAGCAATTGTCCAAAAGGGTAAATTAAAAAGTATTTGATCAAAAAAATTTTAGTGAAAAAGTGGCAGTTTTCGCTCAACATTTACTCGCCAATTGTTTCGGCCTCATCACAAATTGTTTTTTATGGCGGCCGCCAATTTAATGTTAATTTGTAAGCTTCATTCTCTTTGGAATTTGATTTATCCCTTTACAAAATTTTATCGTTTTTATTTTATTAATAAATACAGATTTTTATCACAAACTTTACAAAAACAATAAATTTTTTTTGCGAGGGAGGGGGACAAATTCCTATCGCTAAACTACACATTTTGTAATGGATCGCAGCTTAATCCAGTAGCTCTATTGGAGGTGGCTTGGTGTAACGGTCTGGCCCTTACCCCTCACTCTCTCTCCTTCTCCCACTCTCTCGCCCTTCCCCCCCCCCCCCCCCTCACCCTTCCCCCCCCCCCCCCTTACTCTCTCTCCTTCCCCCACTCTCTCGCCCTTCCCCCCCTCACTCTCTCCCCTTCTCCCACTCTCTCGCCCTTCCCCCCCCCTCACCCTTCTCCCCCCTTACTCTCTCTCCTTCTCCCACTCTCTCGCCCTCCCCCCCCCCCTCACTCTCTCTCCTTCTCCCACTCTCTCTCACCCTTCTCCCCTCGCTCTCTCTCCTTCTCCCTCTCTCTCACCCTTCCCCCCTCTTTCGCCCTCCCCCCCCCTCACTCTCTCCCCTTCTCCCACTCTCTCTCCTTCTCCCACTCTCTCGCCCTCCCCCCCCCTCACTCTCTCTCCTTCTCCCACTCTCTCGCCCTTTCCTACTCTTTCACCTTATTCTCTTCTACTGAATCACCCCTCCAGAAATCTCTTTGCCCTCAAGCAAATTGCCTTTGGCCTTTTCACAATTGTTCCAAAAAGCGCAAAATGTTTGTCCCACTTATTCGATTCCCCTTCTTCCTAATTTTTTTCATTAATTTTTTTATCTTTTCGCGGGTGGCGCCGCTGCGTATAAAAGTGCCGGAAGTGCACCATTTGAAGGGTTACCGTAGTCCACTGGACGAAGGCATGGAAGGGACCGAACTTAAGGCCATAATCGCCCGTTGTTTGTTCTGCTGAAGGTGTTGCACCTCCCGACTCCGATTACTTCACTAGCGCTGAGAATAAGCCAACCGGCGGCGGGTCGGAGCCCGACTTCCCAGAAGATGAGGGCATGGAAGGATTGTTGTTGCCAAGCACGGGAGGGCGTCAGGTGCCGTTGTGCCAACAGAAATGCTTGTCGAGGTTCAGCGAAGCTGTGAAGACGGCGATGCAGTCGGGCAACAATTTCGACCGTTTTAAGGGAGTCTGTCGGTGCGTATGCCACCACACCACCATGGACTTGTCAAAACAATTCAAATTCAAATTTAATTCAGAAATTACAATGAGACGGTCGACTGTATGGACAAATTGGAGGGAGAACGTTGCTCCAACCAGGAAACATTCCACGTTTTTACAAGCGGTATTTGGGATGGGCTTTAGCAGTTTTGGGCCATCGATTTGCATTGAGTAAAAAGGACAGCCGGCGAATAATTATGGGAATTATTTTATTATTTTAGGCATCCGATATATGTGCATTGAGCAGAGAAAAGGTCATAAAAGGAAACGAAATACATTATCAAAGCAAACAACAACAAATTAAGCTTTTGACGCGGTGATTGAATGCATGGACGCGCAATCGGCCGAAGTGGAAAAAGGTGGGGGGAGGGGGGGAGAGGGGGGGGGGGGGGGGAGGGGGGGGGGAGGGGTGGGGGGCGAGGGAGAGGGGGGGGGGAGGGGGCGGAGGGGGGGGGGAGAGGAGGGGGGGGGGGAGGGGGGAGGGGGCGGGAGGGGGGGGGGAGAGGGGAGGAGGAGGTTGGAATATTCGAAATCATTCAAAAGAATGCGAGGAGGTTTGCCATGTAAAAGAGCGATTGGCACACTGGGCAGTGCAAAGTGGCATTATGGACAACTTTATGCAGGGTAATAAATTAAATAATGCATTTGAAAATTGTGGGAAATCTCAGGGGCCTTGAGCAGCTTAGCCAACGGAGAGACTGTTGCCGCAAAATTATTCGGAAGGGGCGAAGGTATTGGAACTTTGATGGGGTTGCAACATCGTCAGAGCGGGAAGGTGAGGCGATGGGGGACTCAAAGATACCACCGATAAACGGCAAGAATTAATTCGGAAAGGAATAATCCCCCCACCCACACGCCTAAAAACAGCCCGTATCCCCAAAGTCAAAAAAAAAGTTTGAATCATTCTCATTTAAACCATTAGAATCTAGTCTATTTTACTACCAGTTGTAATTTGGGACTTTTTATCGCAGAGGGGGATTCGAGACATTGGCCTGTGCGGGATTCAGACGGGGGGGGGGGGCTTCGGACCGGTAGCCGACCACAAAAAAACCATACTTTTCAAGACCCGAGACCGAGACTCTCGAGCATCACTAATATTTAAATATGGATTTGAGCTCCCAGACTCGAAATCACTCAAAACCCCTTTTATAGGGTTTCATAGGTGCTGAAACCGATAGAACAATTAAAAATTTTTTTGTTACTCCGCCTTTAAACCGATTTCTGAACGGTTTAAAGTTGCAAAAATGGAGATTTTTGACCTGAATTTTTTGTCTTTTCCCGGCGACCAACCGTAACAAATTTAATATCATTCGACAGCTCTCGATGAGACAGATCGATCTAGGGGTGAAGAAAGTTGATCAGACGCCATTAGGATACCGGCCGACTGAGTCCCAGTGCAAAAAGGACATTTCAGTACCAAAAGAAAATGAACCCCCGTTCTCCGCAGACAACTGTAACTGTAAACAGAAGACAACTGTGCACAGAACTAGGGTTCGGGCGGGCGCCTAGCCGGGCGGGCGCCCAACTAGGAAATATTCGGTCAGGGCTAAAGCCCGGTATTCGCCCGGAAAGCCCGCCCGGCCTTTTTTGGGGTGCCCGGAAAAAAGCCCGCCCGGCCCCAAGCCGATTATCCGAACCCTACACAGAACCCGGCCAGGGATATTAAATTTGTTACGGTTGGTCGCCGGGAAAAGACAAAATTTACGTCAAAAATCTCCATTTTTGCAACTTTAAACCGTTCAAAAACCGGTTTAAAGGCGGAGCGACAAAAAAAAATTTGATTGTTCAATCGGTTTCAGCACCTAAGAAACCCTATAAAAGTGGTTTTGGTGATTTCGAGTCTGGGTGTTCAGATCCATATTTTCCCTAATATTTAGGTACATATGTGTACTTTAAGGCCAGAGGAATGAGCAAAATTCATAAGGTCAATTCTTATTAAGCGAACCATGCGTACGAATTCAAATGGCGCCAAGAAAAGTTCCACTGAAACGGCAGAGAAGGGAATTAAGGTTTTTGGAGCATTCGCCTTATAGTCAGGGAGGGGGGGTTTGTTCCCACTAGAGCCCGGCGGGAACGGGATTCCCGCGGGAAAAGTGCGGATTCCCGGTCCCGTTCCCGCACTTTTTTGCCGAGCGGGATTTTTTGAAAATTTTGATCAATTTTCTTAACAAAAATTTTTTAAATTCTAAAAAAATTTTCCGACGGCGCCTTCCGGCGCCGTCGGACCCTCCAATTGTATTCCAGAAATTTACGGCAAACTGCATACCAAAAAAAACATCGAAAAAATTTTTCTGTTAAATTTTTTGAATTTTTCCCGTTCCCGCACGGGAATCCCGCAAAAAACTTGCGGGATTTTTGCGGGTGCGGGAAAAATGCGGGAATCCCGTGCGGGATTCCCGTCCCGCACTTTTTTGAAATTCCCGCTTCCGCAATTTCGATTTTACCGGGCTTTAGTTCCCACTCATTTGATTGGAGGGGGGGGGGGGGGGCAGGGTGACCATCGACGGGGGGGGGGCAGGGTGACCATCGACGGGGGGGGGGCAGGGTGACCATCGACGGGGGGGGGCAGGGTGACCATCGACAAAACCCAAAAAGTAGGATTTGCAGGATGCAAAAAGCATGAATATTTTTTAGGCGTGTAAATATACGAATTTAATGGCAAAACCTTATTAATGGTATTTCTCGTCATGTTAGACGTGATCCAATAACTCAGAATCACAGAAAATGCCCAAATGCTTGGGTATAAGCGAAATCAGCAGTCAAATTTTTGTGTTCTACCCGAGACCAGGGCCGTATTTGTTGGTGGGTCCGAGAATTCGCACTTATTCCTAAGGATGCCGCTGCTACAAAATACCGAGGCGAAAAATTGTTGGACGGAATTGGAATGAATAAGCCTCAGGCTTCGCCGCTTTCCAGACGACTCACACCCGACTTTTTGCGTGCGGCCGTACAAGATGGGTGCGAGTTAATGCGTTGCCAATTAATTTGGTAAGCGATTTGCGTGTTTTGCCTTTTGCATTATGTTTCGATTTGTTTCTGGAGGTTTTTGGGGTCGAAGAATCCGATGACTTCTGTCACAACCAATTCCGAACCCCGGACCAGAATTCAGACATTTGGTCGAAAATTCAAATTTTTCCAAAAATCACAAAAGGCAACAAAGACGCTAAATTCTGAGAGGTACCCGGGGGTTATCGAGGTTGCTGATTACGAATATGCCATCTACATATTTCATCATATGATTTCATTAATCTAATGATTTCAACAGCTGATTTTTCGAAACAAATTTTGTTTTCAAGTCGGTTAAAAGGTGTTTCTAGGGCTATTCGGGGACACAGATTCCGAATCTGACCTCCTTTTCGACCAATTTCGAACCCCAGAACAGTTACAATAACAAATCAATTTTTGAAAACACTCGAATTCGCGTTCGGGGGTCGGAATTGGTCGAATGGATGTCAGAATCGGATCTCGGGAATACCCCTAGAAACGCTTTTCTAGCGTTTTTCTTGCCTTTGAATCTGCGGGCGCATAACCGAATCGGGGGGGAACGAATCGGCCGGGGACGAATCGTCTTTTTACCGTCCTTTCAACCCCTGCCTACCCTGCTCTGGCAGCCATTCCCCCCTCCTAAATGTTTTCCTTGCTACATTCCTGCACCCTTCATTCAGTTATCGCGTCAAATTCGATGCAAAATGTGGCGGAAGTGCAGGCGCTCTGCTCTCCGAGGCATTTGTCCGACCGATCTCCCAAGCACAGGAATTCCTAACCTACGGACACATCGCCCCTTTTATGGGTGCATTTCTTCCACATCAGTGGAGTTTTTCAGTCAAATATAGTTGATGAATCAGCATGGGATTCATTAAAATTGATTCAGATGCGACTTCATGGTGAAGAAAGAGGTGCTAAACGAGTTCAGAATTCCGCCAGAACTGGACGACGCACTCCACAGAAAATACAACCATCAAAAAGGAGTAGAAGAAACAAAAGCCGAAAATAAACACATCTCGGTTTCAAAAGAGAAACTACCACAGGAGGAAGATGGACCTTCCGTTTCGCCAGTAGCAGAAATTTCTAATAACAATGGAGCAGGAAACGCCGATGAAAATGTCGAACAAACTGTGGTAAATGTTAGTGAAGCAGACCCGGGAGATCGGACCAAAGTCAGTCACGTGGTGGGCACAGCCGCATAACGAAAATTAATTGATTTGATGGAAAGCCCATCTAATCATCTGACCATTTCACAATAAATGTTTTTGCAAATAAAAATTGGAGGAATAAAGTTGCAATTGGTTGGACCCGTTACCATACGGAAGAAATGAAACACTTTTGTGAACACGTGGTGATTAACATGTTTTTCGTAATATTAGAAACATATTCGAAAGCATATTCCATTTAAATCCACATTTTGACACCAGAGATACGATGCAAAAAACGAATCAGTGAAGTTAAGTGCATTTTGAATTAAAGACACAGGTATTTCTCGGGAACAGCGATTATGAGAAAGTGGAAAATGTTGAATAAAATACAATTGAACACAGTTGACTATGTCATCGAAAGTACGTGGAACCCACCACCAAAAAACAGCGTCACCAAAGTCTCCCTTTTCTCAAGTCGTCTGATTTGACTTTTAAGTCTCCGACTGCGGAGAAATGGCGGAAAGATCATCGCCTCCGTTGTTGAGACGGTGGCACGGCACAATGTCGGAATGGGAGTAGGACGAGGAGGGTAACTCATTGCAGTCAAACCAATGGACTGCCGTGGGTTCATTCTCCGCCATCACATTGGTCGTTGCATTCTCCTCTCCAAAAGACGCATTCTCCCGGTGGCCAGACTCGGAGTGATACTGCCGCAACCGATTTTCATGGCACAATTCACAGACCCTAACCTAAAAAGTGCCGGTTTGAGCATTTAATCGAAAAAAAATATTCAACGACAAACCCTTCGATCATAGCCAAGCTCGGGAATGGCGATTTGATTGGTAGAACATTGGCCGCTTAATTACTTATTACAGTCACAAAACGATTATGCAAAACTCGAAAGAGCACCAAAATATCCGACCACAATTTCTACAGTGATGCCGCCGTCTGACCAGTGTGAATGGACTTAAATTGTTTTTATTACGATGAGCCCACTTTTTGAAATCAAAATAAAATGCCAAATTCAAGTCATTAGCAAGAAAGAACACAAAACACCTCAAACAGGAAGTACACTGATCGCAGTCCGAGTCGGGCACCCATCGAACACCGACGAACGCCGGAAGAGGCAGAGACTCGCGCACCTCAATCCCGGTTTCCTCCTCATTTTCTGGCACTGGGGCTGCCTTACCGCTAACCTAAAACAAACAGCAGTGATGGGTTTATGGATTTCACACATATTCTAAATTTTGTACAAAACATACATGTGGACCCGTTTTCGAAAAATCAAACATCATTTGTTTAAAAAATTGCTTATAATTTTTTCATTTCGTCGGAAAAAATATTATTTTCGATCATTTCTGAGAGGGAGAACGGTCGGGGGGGGGGGGGGCGAGCTGTTCCGTTTTCGAACAGGATAAGCACCGCCTACCGCAGTGAACTAAGACCGGACTAGAAGACCTATCAATATTCGAAAAAGATCGAGCCTATTATCGCATCGGCCCGGGTCCCTAATTGACAGCACCTCCAATCAAATCAAAAAATTTACAAATAAAGTCAAAAATGTTGTCCTCAGACAAAAACCTCATATATCGGGACTGCTTCGATTGGCTGAAGAACCATTTTGAGAACTTTACGAATATCAGCAGAGTAATTGGACTGCAACTGATCCGCAATGCTTGCTATGCAAACAAACAGACGGTGGATCAAATTTTCTGAACTTCCATATGCCAGCCGATCAACCGAATTGTCATTCCTAAAATAATTATATAAAATAATACTAGGGCCCGGACATGAGGACCAAATCAGCCTCGCCCGAGAATCTCAGCAAAATCTCGCTTCTTCCGGGCTTTATTAAATGCCGGTACTTTTCGGCTATATCACTCAATTTGGTCATATATTTCTTGGGCTGCGGATCATACCTTTTTTTTAGAAAGACATCTGACCTTATTTTAAAAACTATAATTAATTTAGTAATGTATTTTCTAAAAAATCATGTCATATTCGTGATTACCAGCCCTTGGGTGGTGAATAACCGAACAATGCCTAAATATCATTTAAAACGCACTTCTTATTCGTCTCGGTAGAAGAAACTGAAATTAATTGAGTGTAGCGTTGAGAACTTCTCACGACAGAAACGCTCTCGAGCTCGGAAAATTCATTTGGGCCATATTCATATTTATCAATGAGTTTTTGTTGCTCTTGGCGTTTTAATGATCGTTCGGAGAAAGGGATCGACTCTAATCAATAAAATCAGATTAAATTCGAAAGAACTAAGAAAATACCAATTTGTTGTTCTAAGGCACGCACCGATGAGCAAGTTTCGTCAAATCCGCCGTGGTCACCAACTAATTTCTTCTCGAGTTTGAAAAGCTCGCTGGGCTCAAGAGTTTGTAGAAGATTACGGACGAGAATAAGCACTTTGTAGAAATGTCGGAACATCTCAGAAATTTCTTCTTTTGGCACATCGACATTCAAGGCACCGCCAGGATAAAGGAGAAGTCCCCTTAAATGGTTTTTATCTCAATAGAACGAAGGCACAAACCAAACAATGGCAAGTCTGGGCAACGATATTATCACATTGGGATCACAATCATCAATCTGCTCTCTGGTGATGTAAGCCACTCTGATCGCTCTTTACAATCTGATTATTTGAAAGCTTCACGTTCAAAAAACACCTGGTAAGGCATTCTGAGAATAACACCGCCACGTCAAGCTGACGATCGTATTCCTTGGCCGATTTAACGGGCACCATAGCACTCACGTACCTAAAAAAAAGTTGTTAACTCAAAATTTATAGATGACTTACGCAAATTCAAATTCGGCAAAAAGTTGATCGAAAACCTTCAATGAGCCTTTTATCCCATCAGGATAATGGGTGGGGTCTTTGAGTGCTTGTTCCTTCAACAAATCACGGAGTTTTTCTAAATGCCTCGTGAACGCTTTAGCCATTGGCCTGATCGCTTCGCTTTCTGCTTCGTGATCGACCTGGAAAACAAAATCCGTTATGTATTAAAAATAAAGCTCTGTTAATACAATGTTAGAGCCAGCTGCCAGACATTCAGCTCCGAACCAAAGTTGCCCAGGCAGATTATCATGCATAATTTCATCGGGAAACTTAACGCGGAAGTCACGAGAAGCTCGATCAGATTCATGTGGGAAGATGAGCATCAGCATTTCAGCTAAACACACAGTTAAGCTTTCTAACTACTGGTAAGAGGTAACGGCTAACATATGATGTGTAAGACCCTGTCCTGAGCCTGTCGTAGCTTGTTGACAAGCTGATTGCAGCGCTCAGGATCTCTGCGGCCATCAAAAGAATCCAATTCATTAGCTATAGCATTCAGGGAGTCGTCGGCATAATACTAAATTCGTAGGCAATTTAAATGATAACGTTGTGTAAAAAATTGTTTAAAACTTACAAATTTGGCTAATGGACTCCAATCATCAATTCGAGGTTTATTTATAAGTCGCCAAAAACTTTGCATTAAAATAAGCTAAATACCAAACCAGAACCCTTACTATGGATCATGCGCAATGATGGATATGGATCGATAGATAGAATTGAACCCGTCCCAAAAAATGGAGGAGAGATAGTACATAGTTTTTGATGAATAAAATTCAACGAGGCATGAGAAGAGAGCTGTAAAATCTTAGAATACCAATCATTTCCTATCAAATTTAAAGCACATAATCTTTTGGGTTTGATTATAAATCAAATTCGGGCTTTTTGAGGATAGTACTTTTATATACAAATACATGTTTTTATGATGAAACCCCCAAAAAGCGGGTTTTGAATCGGTTGAAATTTGAAGGAAAAAAAAATTAATTTAAGAGAAATAAAGGATCCCCCTGCTTGCTGCATGAATTTTTTTCTCTCCATTTAAAAAAAATTTAAAAGTGCTTCCTTTCTTGATGAATCTACATCGAGTGGGGTTATTTTTTGTAAGGTTTTATTTTTTGCCGTGACTGTAACCCGGTTTTTATTCAATTCAATTAATGAAACATCTCTATTGTTTTACTGCATGATAGCGACCGCTGTATTTAGGTGAATAAAATGATCGGCGGTCTTTTTGTTTATAATCATAAGGGAGAAGTTCTTATTTCGAGAATTTATCGCGATGATGTGAATAGAAATGCTGTTGACGCCTTTCGAGTTTCCGTTATTCATGCAAGGCAACAGGTTTGTAAAACGGTTAAATGTCTTTTTAAAAAATCCGCCATTTCTGTTGCAGATTCGCTCACCAGTGACAAATATTGCAAGGACCTCCTTCTTTCACATTAAACGGAGCAACGTTTGGATATGTGCTGTGAGCAGACGAAATATAAATGCATCAATGGTCTTCGAGTTTCTCAATCGCTTTGCCGATACCATGCAGTCTTACTTTGGAAAGCTAAATGAAGAGAATGTGAAGAACAACTTTGTTCTTATTTATGAACTTCTTGATGGTAACTGTTTGTCAGTCGGTTCAGGGGACAGACTCAAAAATTTTGGGGGAGGGTAATGCATTAAAAAAAGATTTTTAGGGGTGTATTCCGTTCTTATTGCATATTCCTAAATACTTTTCCCATAACAAGGTCCCTCCCTCTCCCTATGGTTTTTTTCAAATTTTAATCCGTGTAGGGGAATTCCCCCCCCCCCCCGATACGGCTCTGTTTGGATGATGTTAAGAGTAAAAAGAATCTTAAATGCGTCAACGGGTTTGAGATTTTAGTGCCCAGGGAAGGAATGTTTTTAAAAAAATGCCCGTCAACTCACTCTCTCTGTCCCCTTCCCAACTTAATTCGGGTAAAAGTTTTTGTGTATAAGTATTTGTGTTAAAAATTTTGTTAAGAAATCCTTGATTTTGGTTATCCTCAAAACACTGACCCCGGAGTATTGAAGACATTTATAACTCAACAAGGCGTTCGGACAGCTGTAAGTACTAACTGATTTTAATTTAGACACATCTTTTTTTTTAATCTTATCGATGAATTCTTTGATAAATTATTAACATAATTTTTTATGGATTGCAGAAAATTTGTTTGAATAATCTCTGAGTTGATTTAGGCTAGTATAGTAGATCGCTGTTGTAATTTGGCTCACAGTGGAATTGCTGTTCCACTGTGGGCCGGGAACTAACTGTTCGCGATGGGTCAAAAATGTCCCCAAATAAGATATGTGTGTCGGTTGGCTTGATGAAGAATCATATTCATTTTTTCAGAGTAAGGAAGAGCAGGCACAAATCACATCTCAAGTGACGGGACAAATTGGTTGGCGTCGTGAAGGGATCAAATACAGACGCAATGAACTTTTTCTGGATGTCATTGAATATGTCAATCTCTTAATGTCCCAGCAAGGTCCCCAGAAATTAAAGTTTGCTGATTAGTATTCATTTTGTTATTCAGGTCAGGTGCTTTCCTCGCATGTTGCGGGAAAAGTGGCCATGAAGTCGTATCTCAGCGGAATGCCCGAATGCAAATTTGGGATTAATGATAAATTAACGATCGAAGGAAAAGGCAGGACTGGCAGTGACGACCCGTCGAAGACATCGTCCGATTGTATCTTTTCTCTGTTTGTAAATTTACTCCCTTTAAGATCTCGCGCTTCAGTTGCAATTGATGACTGTCAATTTCATCAGTGTGTAAAATTGACCAAATTTGATACGGAACATGCTATAAGCTTTATTCCCCCGGATGGTGAATACGAATTGATGAGGTTTTGAGTTTTTTCAAACTTGTTTTTGCAAAACTTCAGATATCGCACTACAAAAGACATTCAACTGCCATTCAGAGTCATTCCTTTAGTTCGGGAAGTGTCGAGGAACAAAATGGAAGTTAAGGTGGTAATATATTATACATTAGGAAAACCCCCAAGAATGACTCCAGAAATCACTCAAAAAATATGCTCATAAAATCGAAATTTTCTTGAAAGGATTTGCAGAAATACTTGTTTAAAAAGATTTTACTTCTTTGGGTTCATACATATATTTTTACGTGTCTGAAAATTCGAAAAGGTTCTAAATCCGGATTCGACATTCACAAAATCCGAGCTTGTTTTTTTAGCTTAATTTTTGATACCCCATGTTAGGTTGTCATCAAGTCGAACTTCAAGCCATCCTTGCTGGCACAAAAAATTGAGGTGCGCTGCATCATTTACCTGGTAGGGCTATTACTCATTTTTAGGTCATCATACCAACACCTCCAAATACAAGCGGCGTTCAGCTCATCTGTATGAAAGGAAAAGCCAAGTACAAAGCTGGTGAGAACTGCATTTGCTGGAAGTATTTGCTCCCTTTTTCATTTGTGATGACTTTTTTAAAGAATTAAGCGGATGGGAGGGATGAAAGAATCTCAAATTTCTGCAGAGGTCGATTTGCTGAACACAGGGAGTGCTGAGAAGAAAAAATGGAATCGTCCGCCCGTCTCGATGAACTTTGAGGTGAGTTTGGCAGGAGTTTGTGGGCTTCACAATTTGTTTCTCTTGCGTTTAGTCACGTGATCTTTTTAGGTGCCGTTCGCGCCCTCCGGCTTAAAAGTGCGTTACCTGAAGGTGTTCGAGCCAAAGCTAAACTACTCGGACCATGACGTTGTGAAATGGGTCCGTTACATAGGGCGTTCTGGCTTGTACGAAACAAGATGCTAACTGATCAAGACTGATTTCATTCCCACATTTAAAAATTGATTATCTCTCATAAGCATTGACATATACAATTATTTGAATGAACTCGAATTCATATAGTTATGGCCTGTATCAGGAAAACCCCAATTTAAAAAAGTTTTCTCCCCTACCACCCCTATGCCAAAAACATTCCGCCGAAACATTTTCTGCTTACGGACCTGGGCAGCTTTGTTTATGTCATAGTGTCCCTCTCAATCAACATCGCATACGAATTGGACTACAATATTTACTCCAAATTTCAAATGATTTTATTCGTCCATGTTGGTACCATCAATTCGAGTCTCGCCGTTGTTTTCGCTCTCCCCAGATGCATTTCTGTCCATGAGCGGAGAATTTGTTGTTTCATTCGTATTCATGCCACTTGCTAAGCTCGGACTCCTCAATTCTGTTTTTTCTTCCTCCGCAAAAGACATCCACGACTTAATTCAAAAGTAATGTGCTGAGACGCGTCGCCAAGGGAACTTTCTTTTGAAAAGACGGAAACTGGCTCAACTGCCTTTGTCTAGAAATCGAGGGAGCGACTCAACACTCCCTATGCCCCCCCCCTTGGCTGCGGGCCTGCTTGGACCACAACAAAACACATCATTGAAGTAACTTTGAATTTGTGGCCCCAAAACGGAAAAGTACCAAAACCTGCTCAACAATTGCATGGACACGTTTTTCGTATTCGCGCCGATTCTCTTGATAAAGCTGAGCAGCAAGCGAATTTGCAGGGCTATTTGGGTTGGGCTCGTCCAGCAGTGACTGGATCGAGGTCAAAATTGCTGCAACGTCATAGGTCGGTGACCATTGATTCTGAAAACATACTCAATAATTCATTTTAAAAAAATGCAAACCTGTAAAATATCAAGACAGATGCTTCCGTCGGCGTACACATTCGGATGGAACATTTTTGAAACGAATTTAACAGTTGGAGGCTTGTTGGGATATTCTTCGGTAAACTCGAGTGATAATTTGAAAGTCCCATCTTCAAATGGAGTATCCTGAGGCCCAAAAATGACAGCTTCCCAATGCATGATTGATTCCTAGACATGGAAAAGATAACTTTGCCTTGTCAGAGTAAAACCTCTGTTGGTGCTCCGCTCACACCAGCCGGGGGATCATCCTGCAAAGAAAGCATAAAAACAATATACGTCCTTGTTCTAAGAAGACCCTACTTATTCGACTTTGCAAATATCAGACCCGGATTCAGAAACTTTATGTACGGATTTTTTTGTTGCAAAAAAATAAGTAAATAGGTGGAAAAGATTCTCCCATAGCAGACTTATCCATTGCCAAGTTGTCTATACCCCGGGAAAAAACGCATAAAGCCTTCAACAATTTTGGCACAAATTACGCTTTTTTCACAGTACTCTTAATGGTGTTTGATTTTTTTTTGGCCGATTGTTTGAATCCGGGTTCAACTGCTCAGATTCTGCTCTACGTACTTGTTTATATTTTATTTGGCGGGACCGCAATTCAAAACCATCGCCCAAATCTGACCTGCAGCTTCTTAAAGTCGCGCATTAAACGACGTCTTGATGGAGTTGTCATAGTATTTGTAAATATCAATTAACCACTTATCTGTGTTCATTGAAAAAATATGATTTTTTTTGTTGATCGTTGTTACTAGTGCTGGGATTTCTAGATTTTTACCTATTTTGTTCCTAAACGGCCCGTGCTCTGAAAAGCACGAAAATTGTTTTTACCTCACAGCGAGCGTTTTTATCAAGTTTTTAGCACCTATTTTGACCAGAAAAATGATAGAATATAGCCATTTTTGGGGGGCATCTTGGTGCGATAAACGCCGCCGCTAATGAAAATTAGTCCAAAAAATTTTGTTTAAAATTTTTGAGAACATTTCGCCAAGGAAATTCCGGGGGAACGGAAACTCAAACTTAGCTGGAGGTTTCCCGTTCCCGGGGCTCACCGTGGGAGGTTCTCGCCGTCCAGGCCTCTTTATACAATCTTCCCTTAAGCTTAAGAAAATGCATTTTATAATATTTCGTCGACGGCTAAGACGAGCATCGGGTGCATTTTTTGCTTTTTCGGTAAACTTTGAATTTTGATGTCTTTCCCATCCAACTGCAATTTTTTAAGCTCATCTTTTTCGTTTTTTGTCTGTTGTATATTTCTTTCCATTATACGCCATCGGAATACAAACAAATACGCTTGGTAACTAACCAAAAGCCAAACACGGCTGGAAATCCGACGATCGTCGATTCTGAAAATTTACAAAGGCGTGAATTCCTACATAATGCTAGCTGGAGTGTTTTTTCTACACCTAAAAATGACAATATCAAGCACAAATTGCTTTTGTACACGGCAGGGAATTCTGAAAAGGCGATGGATTCGATTCAGGTTAGAAAATGTTTGTCTTAGAAACCGGTATTTAGAAATTGCATTCCAGAATGAAAAGCAAACCGGGTTTCGGGGTCAAAAATGTTGCAACCGGACCCAAAAAAGCCGCTAATAAAAAATGACAATTATTAATTTTCTGGGAGAAGAGGCACACAGAAAATTACCGGGTCGGGTGCGCGAAGAGCCTTGTCACGATTAGGCCATCTTTAGGGATGAGCCGTAAATTTTAAATTGTAAAGTTCGCCGTAGCAAATTTCTCTCCACGGTTTTAACAATTTATTTTTATTATCAAATTAAGTTTTTGAATATGCATCATGAAGTGTTCAACACGGAAAGATTTGGACAACTCAATCGAGACAATGTTGATTTTATTCTCATTGTTCAGGTTAGTTCCGTTTGGTGGATGCCTTTATTTTTTCGAGGGGTCGACGATTTCACGACGGGAGTTGCAGCCCCACCTACTGACCGCGTAGTTGACATTTAACTCATTTGCATTTTTTGAACTTGGCTTCTTAATTTTCCTTTTTGCATAGGTCCATAGCAGAATTGACTACTTGAATTATTTGGTCGGTTCTTTATCGCGTGCCAAGGGGATTGAACGCGTTTTGTTGATTTTCAGCTACGATCAGAATTCAGACCCGATTAACGAACTCATCAAAAGCATCAACTTTTGCAGAGTAACAATTCTGATTAGAGCTGTTGCCTTATCATTCATTTTTGCAGGTCACACAAATATTTTTCCCGTTTAATATTCAACTTTTCCCAAACTCTTACCCTGGCCGCGATCCATCGGATTGTCCGGAAGGAATCAAAAAGTTTCTTTTTTTGTTTATTGAAAATAATCTGATTGTTTAAGGAGTGAAGGTCTTAAATGTGCAAATGCGGCATATCCGGACACTCATGGAAATTTTCGACTTCCGAAATTAGCGCAAATCAAACACCATTGGTGGTGGAAGGTGGCGGTTTAAGTCCGTCTAACCAGAGAGTATCTTAATCTAACAAATTAGGCAAATTATGCATTTGATGGTATTATGCCGAAATATGGCTTAGAAGAAAAGCCGTTAATTCTCCTCGAGGAAGATCACATTGTGGCGCCGGATTTCCTCCACTCGCTTAAGTTGATACACAAAGAACGGAAAAGGTAAAAAGAATTCATTAAACGGTTTCATCGCTTAATCTTTCATTTTCATATTTGAGGGTTTGTCCGGATTGTGAGCTCATTTGTCTCGGCACTTATCCAAAGAAATTTTCCAACTACGAAAAAGATATCTCAAAGTTGGGGATCGAATTTTGGTACAGCAGCAAATTTAATATGGGAATGGCCATCGACAGAAAGCTTTGGAAGGCCGTGCAGAATTGTTCTCAGGTCATTGGCGTTCGACGGGCGGACTCTTCCCTCCCTCCCTCAATTCATTTGTTGTATTTGCAGTTCTTTTGTTCTTACGACGATTACAATTGGGACTGGACTCTACTCCAACTGAGCGTGAGGTGTCTGCCTTCAAAGATGCGTGTTGTCTATACGAAAGCACCGAGGTGATTAAACACTTTCAGATAGCCTCGGATTTCGGGGGACAGGCAACTCAAAAATGTTTAGGAGTTTATTTTTTTCTTTAAGGGTTCTTCATATTGGTGACTGCGGTGTCCACACGCATCGGTGTAAAGTCGACCGTGCTGCTCACGACGCTTTGTATGTTTTAGATTTGAATTTTGTACCCGTAGCATTTGGAGCTTAGGTTAAGAATAAACGGGCACTTAGCGTGGCCCTGAATGAATAAAGTTGTATGCGATGATCTTGATATTTTTAATGATGGAATAAATGATAAGCCGCCATTAAGAATAATCAAATTAACACATTCTTTCCTTTCGTATACGTTAACTGTTGATAATTTCTGATCAGATGTTAGGTGATTAATCATTGGGTCCAGATCTGGTGCCTTTGTATACTTTTCGTGTGCTTTAGAAAACTCTTTGAACGTGCGAATTCGTCTTTTTTTCCCGCCTCGATGCACGTGTTGGAGGTCGGCAAGCGCATGTTGAAGCCGTCGAAGCCGAACGGCGGGTGGGGCGACCCGCGGGACATTCGTCTTTGTGAGCTAAACACTCACCCGTTGGGAGTTGACGCGGCGGCGGTGCTGATGGAGGCAAAGAATGCGCTTCCGGCAACGGAGGAACGAAATACGACTAAAACGACGGTGACCGCTGGAGAACGAAGATGAGCCGAGAGACTGCGAATTTTGGCTTCATTTTCATTCCACCATTTTTTGGCTTAGGCAATGAACTATCGCATGGCACATATCGTCTTCTGTTTATGCTCTTTTTACCTTTTTTGTCCCATTCTCTTACGGGTCTTCTTGCTTTCGGTTAATATAATATTGTAATATTTGTCCCTTTTAGCATTTCCAAAAATTTCCGCCAAGCAGAGAATTTAATTTCCTTAAATGATGACACATTCGAAGTGTTTCGGAGTGGATAACCTATCAAACAATAAAGCGTAATAACAATTCTGAGCTTGTTTATAAAAAAAACTTGGACCGATTGTATATTCGTTTGCCAGACAGGTATTCGTCTTGAAAACTACGGGCAAAGAAGGGGGCGGGGTGAAAGAACATTTGGTCGAGTTGTATGGATGGGAGGAAGCGAGTGACAACTGCCCCCACCCATTCGGCAGCTCAGTTGTTCTGGCGGACTTAATAGTATGGGTGGATGTCGTTCAGTGGTGCTATCATTCATCCATTCTTCCAGTGTTGGAAAGGAGGGGGGCGTTTGGGGACGAGTGCATTTACTGTTTATCCTCCCTCAGCTCCGTCCCCGGATTTGCGGGGGTGCTTCTCTCTTTCTCTGTCTTATCTTTGTGTTTGCCTAGGCATTTGTGTGTTGTTTAAATGCTAACACAGCAAAAAGGGATCTCGAGTGGGTGAGTGAGGTGATTCAGAGTGGAGGGGCAAATGGGCGATCGATCGGAAACGGGGCAAGGCTGGACTGAAATGTGGCAGAGGCGGAGGATGGGTGGGCCTCGGCCCGATTTGCCGACTGATCCACTCGCCTCCCCCTCCCAACCATTCGGACAGCTTTTCGCCGAACCGATCGAGAGGAAAGCCTCCCCCGTCTCTAGCAAATCCCACTCTCTTTGCTCTTCAGAATATCCCCCCCCCCCCCGCCCCCTGCCACATCCACCCGCCGCTTCCCCTCCCCTTTCATTCCATTCCAACCCATTCTTTCCGAGGCTCTCATTTGCTCGGCTGCCCTTCTCCTCAACTAAAATACACAGTCATGGTTTGTATTTAAAATTATAATGTTAGTTTATGGGAGTTATCGAAGTCAATTTGGAATTCATGTTGAATCAGAAAGTTTGGTTCCGTCCATTCTTTGAACTTCCACTCTTAACTTTGCGTTTAGTCGGAGAAGAAGGTCAAGAAGGTGAAGAAGAAGTCCAGAACTGGATCCGAGGCGAGCTCCTTCGACCAGAAGACTATCCAGGAGTTCAAGGAGGCGTTCGGCATCATGGACCAGGACAAAGACGGCATAGTCAGCAAGCAAGACCTGAAGGATTTGTACGCGACGCTCGGCGTTGTGGCAAGCGACTCCCAAATTGACAGCATGCTCAAGGAGGCACCGGGCCCGATAAACTTCACCGTTTTCTTGACACTGTTCGGAGAACGGCTTACCGGTGAGCGACAGACACTCAATTCTTTTTGATTATTACACAAAACATTTTGTCGTTAAGGAACTGACCCGGAGCCGACCATCATCGGCGCCTTCCAAATGTTCGACAAAACTGACGTAAAAGCAAAAAATGCCAAATGGTCGATCAGTCAATGACAATAATCCCCATTATTCAGTGCGGAGAAATCACAGAGGAAACATTGTTGAAAATTCTGAAAAACAAGCGGGGAGAGCCGTTGACGGAGGACGAGGTCCAGGGCATGTACAAGGGGAACCCGCCGATCAGTGGAGGTGTGGCGATGGGCTGGCGTTTTTGGAGAGTTAAAGCCAATGGTTGAACGATGCTTTCCCGCAGGCAAAGTCGATTACAAAGCCTTTGCGCATTTGATCACGACGGGCGCGGCTGAGCAGTTGGCCAAGGTCGGCTGAGAGTCAAGAACGGATGGAGGAGAGGGCGAATGACTAGACGAGGAGTCCAAAGATCGGATCAGAGGAAAAGCCAACGATCCCTCCGAAGCCCCCCTCCCCCCCTGGTGAGAATGTCCGCAGCACTTTTATTCTAATAAATGCTTCCGTCGTTTGTTCTATTCTCTCTCTCTCTCTCCAATACACATTTAAAACGAATAAAATCGTTGGTATGGATTGGTTTTTGAGTTGTAAATTGCAATGGTATTTTTTTCGTGCGTGGACATTTCGCCGAGTAGGCCAAAAATCGGACATTTCGCCGAGTAAGCCAAAAATCGGACATTTCGCCGAGTAGGCCAAAAATCGGACATTTCGCCGAGTCACTGTAAAAACGACATTTTGCCGAGTAAGCTAAACGGACATTTGGTCAAACGATTTGGACGTATGGTATCCGTTAACTGCCGCTCTGAATACACGTTTTTTGGTTGTATAAAAGACAAGTGATTTTACACCCCCAGTGTCTTTTCCTGTCAAATTTTGGAATCTTTGCAATTTTGGCCTACTCGGCGAAGTGTACTCACAAATTAGCGAGATGTCCACTCGGCGAAATGTGCGATAAGAGCAATTTGATGCAGGGCCCGAAGTAGTTGATTCAAAAAAGCTTATTCGATGTGGTGCTAACCATGTAAATGTTAACACAAAGTCCGTACGTTTCAATGATCGCTCAACTAATTAAAAAAATTTGATACCATTCAAAAAGTCCTAAGTAAGTTTAAGGATTAATCTAAGATCACCGCTTGGCGTAAGCATAAGCTTAGGCTCGCTTAGGCCTATGATTGGGAAATATTTTGGTAACCAATTTTCCGTTTTTACCGGTGACCAATTTCCGTACATTGAAAAGAGAAATGAATTCAGCAGAATACGGAAAGAAAAAGAATTGGGTGAGAGAAGAAAGGAAAAACTCGGATCAATGGGCGGGCGGGGGGGGGGGGGGGGGGGGGGGGGGGGGGGGGGGGGGGGGGGGGGGGGGGGGGGGGGGGGGGGGGAGGGGGGAGTTAGTGGAGAAAAGCAGAAGCAAAGGTGGGATGAGGGGGGGGGGGGACTTAGTGGAGAAAAGCAGAAGCAAAGGTGGGGATGAGGGGGGGGGGGGGGGGGGGGGGGGATGGGGGGGGGGGAGGGGGGCGGTGGACAGAGAAAAGTGAAGGGGGAAGGGGGGGGGGGAGAGGGTCGACGGACGAAGGCGAGGCTAAAGCGACGAACCCCTCGGGGGGGGGGGGATTTTGTTCTCTCTCTTAACATTTCCTTTCATTGTCTAAAACAAACAACAAATAGTACACTTAAGGATACGAGCAGCAGGATTTGTCCAGTTGAATTGTTCGAGAGTTCTTCCGCTGGTCCCGCGCAAAAATGGACACCTCCGGCCTAATCGGATCAACGCCATCCGTTCACCAATCGCAGTCCATCGACTTCTACCCGTTTGCCTATGCCCTCTTTGATGAAAATTTAGGGAAGCATTGCTGGTATTGTCTGGACGATGAAAACAAGCACAAGTGGGTGGATCCATAATAAAAGAATGGCACTATCAGAATCGTTTAACTGTTCCAATCAGTCAGACGGTGTACGGGCTGTCACAGAGCGTTGTTCTGCGACCAAAACTGCCAAATTCTAGCTTGGAAGGACCACAAATTTGAGTGCCGGGGAATCAAAGCTAATAACGGAAATGTGCCGGACATTGAAGTGCGACTGTTGGGCCGAATTGTGACAAGGCATAAGGTCAGCAGAAGGGGCGGGCAAAATGGGAAATGAATGAACGAATAAATCAGGCAATTTCATGTGGGATGGACAAGAAGTGCCCGAACTTCTACAAAGACAGGCATTCGCGCCGCAATATTATGGACATTTGGGCACATACTAAAAGCATCGAGAAGGACCGTTACGCGATGAGCAAATTTGAAGGTGTGCGTTAGGACATTGTTTTAGGTCAAGATCGCAACTGATCGGTGCGAATCGATCAGTAATTATCTAGGACGGAAAGCAAAAGAGTCATAAGAATTCATTCAAATTCTCCCCCCCCCGGCGATTATGCATTACATTATGACGTAGTTTTATTCAGATATCTTTGCGCGACTCTCCAGTTTTTACGAGCCAAAAGCAATGCTTTCCAGGGAAATTGTGTTTGAGTTGCATTGCCGCGATTTTATCAATCGACACGCCATCAGTGACAAACATTACCTGAGGGTTGGTTATGTTGGGGACAATAATCAAAACATAAGCAAATTGAAGGAAATTGGCAAGGGACTGTACTTGGACTTGTGCGCATACGGTAGGTGAATTGTGCGGCATGCCAATTGGTCAGTCTTCACACAGACCACAGCTGTCGTCCCAATACGGTATACAGCTGTCGCTCGTTTGTGGCCACCCTCCGTCCCCTCAACGTCAATGTGAAAATGCTCGACCGATCCTCCACCTTTTACTCGTACATTGACCTTCTCTGGTTACTTCAATTAGTCAATATTTAAACTAAATATTATCATATCAGTGCTAAACAGGATAGAAGAAAGTTGCTGAAAGGTCAGTTGCCGTCGAGAGCGGGTCCCTTGGGGTGTTGATGATTGCCAAGACTTTTGAAGGGCCCCTTGGGGTGTTGGGGTCGTGCCAAGACTCAAGAGACTTTACACGACTTTCGAGCACCCAACTAAACAGAATCCTTGCTCAGATACGTGGTACTTTCAGTGCGAATGCGAGAGATGTGGCGATGATTCGGAGCACATCTTGACGTCGATGCTCTGTCCCCACTGTCCCCCTAACGTTTGTCTTTCCCCGGCAGCGGTTGTCTTTTTACTAAAGCGAATCTCTTCAAGAAGCCGACGTGCCTTCGTCCGTTTGGCCAAAGTGATCACAAAGACGCGCAAAGTCAGCTGTTGACATGCCCTCAGTGCAATACGACGCTTCAACGGGAAGAAGTGGCGGAGGCAATTGCGGCAATGCGCTTCATTAGTGAAGTGAGTGACGGGGCCGGCATTATGCCGTTTCGTAGACATTTGAAAGCCAATCCGCCCGTTTTAATGACGCTTTCGTTGATCAGATGCTTGAGAAGACGGACTTTGAGCGGATGGAACAGCCAAAGGCGCTCTCTCTGCTGGAGGGGATGATGGCCCGCTTCCAACACGTCCTGCCCCCGATCAACGTTTTTTTCTGCAAAATTATCCAGGCAGGCAAATTCTCCGTTGCGGATGGACTTACAAATCCCTCCCACCAACCCCCCCCCCCCCGGTTTTCAGACTCCCCCCCCCCCGGTTTTCAGACTCCCCCCCCGGTTTTCAGACTCCCCCCCCCCGGTTTTCAGACTCCCCCCCCCGGTTTTCAGACTCCCCCCCCCCCGGTTTTCAGACTCCCCCCCCCCCCCCCGGTTTTCAGACCCCCCCCCCCCGGTTTTCAGACTCCCCCCCCGGTTTTCAGACTCCCCCCCTCCCGGTTTTAGTCCCCCCCCCCCGGTTTTCAGACTCCCCCCCCCCCGGTTTTCAGACTCCCCCCCCCCGGTTTTTCAGACTCCCCCCCCCCCCGGTTTTCAGACTCCCCCCCCCCCCCGGTTTTCAGACTCCCCCCCCCCCCGGTTTTCAGACTCCCCCCCCCGGTTTTCAGACTCCCCCCCCCCGGTTTTCAGACTCCCCCCCCCCCCCGGTTTTCAGACTCCCCCCCCCCCGGTTTTCAGACTCCCCCCCGGTTTTCAGACTCCCCCCCGGTTTTCAGACTCCCCCCCTCCCGGTTTTAGTCCCCCCCCCCCCGGTTTTCAGACTCCCCCCCCCCGGTTTTCAGACTCCCCCCCCCCGGTTTTCAGACTCCCCCCCCCCGGTTTTCAGACTCCCCTCCCCCCCCGGTTTTCAGACTCCCCCCCCCCCGGTTTTCAGACTCCCTCCCTCCCGGTTTTAGTCCCCCCCCGGTTTTCAGACTCCCCCCTCCCGGTTTTCAAACCCCCCCCCCCGGTTTTAGTCCCCCCCCCCCCGGTTTTCAGACTTCCCCCCCCCCCCTCCAGAGTTTCCTTCAAAAACGTAATTAATTTTTCCTTTTCCAAATTAGGCACTTCTGCCGCACATCGACCAAACGGACATCGGTCGACTGTTGGCGTTGCATTTGCTGGTGGAGCCGTGCATTCGCCAATGTTACCCGCAAAATCATCCCGCTTTGGCGTTTCATCTCCGCAACATTGGCATTTTTGCCAAAGAGTAAACGTTTTGTGCTGGCTGAGGCTTCATTTTTCCATTCCTTCAGATTGAATAATGTGAAAAGAGCCGAAACATATTTGGTCGAGGCACTCAAAATGTTCCAATTTGTGATGGGACCCCAACATTCACTGACGACCTTAACGGCGGCAATTTTGGAAGAAATGAGCGGTAGAAAGGAAAAGGGAAGAGAGGAAGAAAAAGATGACGACAAAAAGGAGGGACAAAAAAGGGAACGGAATGAAAAGAGAATGGAAACGCCGGAAGGGAAAGAAGTCCAAAAAGGAGGAGGAGGAGGGGCCGGAATTGTTCTAAAGATAGAGCCACCGGAAGAGGATGAAGATGAACGATGCGAAAGAGAACGTCCGGAAGAGTTGGTCGCCTCGTTGGTGCAGTTGAGCATAAGCCGGGCGAGTGGGGAGGGCGAAGGGGTCGTGCCGTCGGAAGAGTGTTTCCAGCAAATAGACATTTCAGCCGCCACATCGTCGTCAAGTCGTCCGGACAGTGTCCTCAGCGGAGCCGCGCTCAGTCCCTACCATTCGTCGTCGGACGGAGGTGTAAAGAAGAAGTTGAAGCTGAAAAAGGGTATCCGGAGGAAAAGAACGCCTTTGCCCCCTAAATCATCGGCGGATGGCTCGGAGGAAGAGGAAGAGGAGAAGTCCGAAGCGAGTTTGTTGGAAGATGTGCTGGGCAAGGAAGGAAGCAAAAGGAAAAGCAAACAGGATGGAAGATAATGGAAGGAAGGAAGATAATGGAAGGAAGGAGGATAGTGGAAGGAAGGAAGATAGTGGAAGGAAGGAAGATAATGGAAGGAAGGAGGATAATGGAAGGAAGGAGGATAGTGGAAGGAAGGAAGATAGTGGAAGGAAGGAGGATAGTGGAAGGAAGGAGGATAGTGGAAGGAAGGAAGATAGTGGAAGGAAGGAGGATAGTGGAAGGAAGGAGGATAGTGGAAGGAAGGAGGATAGTGGAAGGAAGGAAGATAGTGGAAGGAAGGAAGATAATGGAAGGAAGGAAGATAGTGGAAGGAAGGAAGATAGTGGAAGGAAGGAGGATAATGGAAGGAAGGAGGATAGTGGAAGGAAGGAAGATAGTGGAAGGAAGGAGGATAGTGGAAGGAAGGAGGATAGTGGAAGGAAGGAAGATAGTGGAAGGAAGGAGGATAGTGGAAGGAAGGAGGATAGTGGAAGGAAGGAAGATAGTGGAAGGAAGGAAGATAGTGGAAGGAAGGAAGATAGTGGAAGGAAGGAGGATAATGGAAGGAAGGAGGATAATGGAAGGAAGGAAGATAGTGGAAGGAAGGAAGATAATGGAAGGAAGGAGGATAGTGGAAGGAAGGAAGATAATGGAAGGAAGGAGGATAATGGAAGAAAGGAGGATAATGGAAGGAAGGAAGATAATGGAAGGAAGGAGGATAATGGAAGAAAGGAGGATAATGGAAGGAAGGAAGATAGTGAAAGAAGGAAGATAATGGAAGGAAGGAGGATAATGGAAGGAAGGAGGATAGTGGAAGGAAGGAAGATAATGGAAGGAAGGAGGATAATGGAAGGAAGGAGGATAATGGAAGGAAGGAAGATAGTGGAAGGAAGGAGGATAGTGGAAGGAAGGAGGATAGTGGAAGGAAGGAAGATAGTGGAAGGAAGGAAGATAGTGGAAGGAAGGAAGATAGTGGAAGGAAGGAGGATAATGGAAGGAAGGAGGATAATGGAAGGAAGGAAGATAGTGGAAGGAAGGAAGATAATGGAAGGAAGGAGGATAGTGGAAGGAAGGAAGATAATGGAAGGAAGGAGGATAATGGAAGAAAGGAGGATAATGGAAGGAAGGAAGATAATGGAAGGAAGGAGGATAATGGAAGAAAGGAGGATAATGGAAGGAAGGAAGATAGTGGAAGAAGGAAGATAATGGAAGGAAGGAGGATAATGGAAGGAAGGAGGATAGTGGAAGGAAGGAAGATAATGGAAGGAAGGAGGATAATGGAAGAAAGGAGGATAATGGAAGGAAGGAAGATAGTGGAAGAAGGAAGATAATGGAAGGAAGGAGGATAATGGAAGGAAGGAGGATAGTGGAAGGAAGGAAGATAATGGAAGGAAGGAGGATAATGGAAAAAAGGAGGATAATGGAAGGAAGGAAGATAGTGGAAGGAAGGAAGATAGTGGAAGGAAGGAGGATAATGGAAGGAAGGAAGATAATGGAAGGAAGGAAGATAATGGAAGGAAGGAGGATAATGGAAGGAAGGAGGATAATGGAAGGAAGGAGGATAATGGAAGAAAGGAGGATAATGGAAGGAAGGAGGATAATGGAAGGAAGGAAGATAGTGGAAGAAGGAAGATAATGGAAGGAAGGAGGATAATGGAAGGAAGGAGGATAGTGGAAGGAAGGAAGATAATGGAAGGAAGGAGGATAATGGAAGAAAGGAGGATAATGGAAGGAAGGAAGATAGTGGAAGAAGGAAGATAATGGAAGGAAGGAGGATAATGGAAGGAAGGAGGATAGTGGAAGGAAGGAAGATAATGGAAGGAAGGAGGATAATGGAAAAAAGGAGGATAATGGAAGGAAGGAAGATAGTGGAAGGAAGGAAGATAGTGGAAGGAAGGAGGATAATGGAAGGAAGGAAGATAATGGAAGGAAGGAAGATAATGGAAGGAAGGAGGATAATGGAAGGAAGGAGGATAATGGAAGGAAGGAGGATAATGGAAGAAAGGAGGATAATGGAAGGAAGGAGGATAATGGAAGGAAGGAAGATAGTGGAAGAAGGAAGATAATGGAAGGAAGGAGGATAATGGAAGGAAGGAGGATAATGGAAGGAAGGAAGATAATGGAAGGAAGGAGGATAATGGAAGGAAGGAGGATAATGGAAGGAAGGAAGATAATGGAAGGAAGAATGCTGAGGATGAAGAAGAGGAGCATTGCAAATCGTTTATTCTGACGAAATTTGCGATAGTATTAAATAATGGTGCCATTTTCTCGTTAGTGGGAACTCGCTAATGAAACTCATTTAGCCGGATTAGTCGACATTTTGCCCGTTCATATCCGTCCGTCCATCCGTTGCCCAATGAAAGTGATTTGATTCTTCCTTTCTCTTCACATTTCAATGTCTTTTCATTGTTTTTGCTCAAATCTACTAAAACCTCATTCAAACAGGCAGTTTTAGTGCCAATATTCTTTCATTTCGCGCCATGGCCCCTTCTTCGAAGAATGCCAATGCCAACATCGCGGATGAATAAATGGATTGGTGGAAGGAATCCCACGGCCGAGAATGGAACCGAAGGGATCGCAACACTTTTCGTCCTAATTCGGTCCTCAATTCCTCCGTCGGTTGTGCTCTCATTGGCCGCACAACTTTTCCTTCCTTTCCTCTCTCCTTCCCGCTATCCCCTTTCGTCTTCGTCTTTCTTCTTCTTTTCTTCTTCTTTTCTTCTTCTTCTCTTCTTCTTTCCTCTTCTTTCTTCTTCTTCTTTCTTCTTCTTCTTTCTTCTTCTTCTCTTCTTCTTTCTTCTTCATCTTATTCAATATTTCCTATCATACCTCTGTATAATATGATTAGGTTCAATGTGGAGTTAAACTGATCAATATTTAGGGCTAGGGTTGGCACCCCGACCCCGACCCCGTCCCCGACCCCGCAAATTTAGGCCATTTTTCGGGGTTTTCCCCGACCCCGACCCCGACACCTCCAACCCCGCAAACCCCGATCCCCGAACCCTAACCCCGAGTCGGGGTCGGGGTTAACATACACCCCTAAAGATGGCATAATTGCGTGACATAATTCATTTTTTTCGAGGGCTTGATTGTGGTGGACGCGTACTTTTTGTCAAAAAATTTATAAACTTTTACAAAAACGCGTATATGGAACTGGTGGCTTGGTGGTATGTCTGTTTAGCATTAAGTTTTCGTATGGGTTCGAACCCTCTTGAGTGCAACAACTTATTTACTTTTATTTGTCCTTACCCCCTCTCCTAATAATGTAATTTTTTTTAATAAATTTCCAAATATTTTTTGATTAAATGCGTGCAAAGATGAATTTTTGAATAATTCATCAAATCTTTCTGAATTTTTGTTCTTACGACCACTAATTTTTTGAAAAATTTCATTAAATATACAATAAAATTAGATTTTTTTTGTCAGATCCTTCATAGATGCTTTTTTAGACGCTTATTTTGCAGGTTTCTTGCCTAAAAGTACACTCCTAAAAAGCTTCAAAAAATTACCGCATTTTTAAAATTTTGGTTGCAAATCCCTTAACAAATTAATCGAAAAATTCAAAATTTTTCTCGGCGGCGCCTATCGGCACCGCCGTCCCCCCCCCCCCTCCACCCAAAAGCTTTAAGCCTAAAAAGGGCCACTGATAGAAAAAAATGACGATTTATCAAACAAATTTTATTAAAATAAATTATTTTAATAAAATAATTTTTTAGCTACATAAAAAAAATTTTGATTTACTTTCAATTCGATTTGATGTTTTTTTCAGTTTCGACATAGCCCTGCTTTTCAAAATAAAAACAAATTTAAAAAATTATCGGCTCTAATGTCAATAAATTTTGGAAATTATTCAAAAAAAACAAAATCTTGACCTCTAAAATTTAGAAGGAAATTTAAAAAAAAACCCCGCAACCCCGACCCCGACCCCGACCGATTTGGGTAACCCCGACCCCGACCCCGACAGTCCCGCCCCCGCAAAACCCCGACCCCGCAATTCTCATCCCCGCACGCGGGGTGCCAACCCTATTTAGGGCGGCGGAGGAGGCAAAAATAAAGAAAAATGCACAATTTAAAAACATTTAAAGGGCTGAATTTTCCCACACCACCCCAGTGAAACTTTCACGTTTCCGTGGCCGATTTGAGGCCACTTTTGTGTAGTCAAAAAGAGCGGAAATGAAAGAGAAAGCGGAAGATGAGGAGGCGATGAGAGCGTTTTAATTGGAAGGGCCCCTGGGGGGGGGCTGTGCCGTTCGATGCCCCCCCCCACCACTCCACCACATTCATTGCCCCCTCTCTATTTCAGTATTCGGCCTTCATTCACCACCACATTCCCCATTTAGCCTTTGTTCCCGAATGGCTTATTTGGATTTGAAAGCGTGAAGACCCCTCCGGCGAAGATGAAATTCAAACTGAGACAGACCCCAAGGCAAACCCGGAGGTCTTTGGCGCTTGTCCAATTATTTTGACGTCCTTTCGATTGGCTTGTCCATTCATCCTCGACTATTGTCCTAATTAGACACCTTGGATGTAATGGAACATTGTGTTGATTATGTGAGTCTTCTTTATTTATTGATTGAAGAAGTTTGCCGATTCAATCTTTCCTTTTTGGCACTCTTCCCCCCCCACGCCGTTTTTCTCATCTTCAGTCGGTCAAAATCATTGGGCCATCGTCCCCAGGAACTTATTTGTTAGTTGGTTTTATCGCTTTTATCTTGCGATAATTGCTAAAAATCACTTGCCAATTGATCCATCGTCAAATCGGTTTTGCCACCGGAAAAAAAGCAAAAGCCTCCCCTCCACGTCATTATCACACAAATCACAAAACATTCGGCTTTTCCCGTTCCTTTCAATTTTAAATTGATTCGTTGGATGAACGAATTCAACGCAAGTTTGTTCCAAAATGTTACCCAACACTTTCCCTCTTCATTTTCTTCTTTTTCTCTTTTATATTCGTCTCTTTTTTCAAAACACGATTTGGTGGAATCATTTAGAATTTTTTTGTTCATTTATTTGTTTTATCCAATTTCTTTAATAAGTCAAAGACCCAAACAATCGCTCTAATAAAAAGAACTTTCAGAAAGGGAAATGGCGGTACACCTCGATTCGGCGCGCACGATTCGGCGCGGCACGATTCGGCGCCGAAACTTTTTGTTTATTTGACCAAACCAAACATTCTTGGTATCATTCGAAAGCATGCAATAAGTAGAAGCTTACAAAGTCAAAAGCTAAGCGATTCGACTTTAACAAAGAAAGTTATGACTCCACTACGACAAGCTGGTACCAAAAATGACAATTTTTACACGTTTTAAACTATTTTTTTTTTTGAAAAGACGAATTGTTTAGCTTTAGCTTGATCAAATGTTCAGCATACTGAGAGCTTTTGTATGATACCAAGAATGTTTGGTTTGGTCAAATAAACAAAAAGTTATAAGGTTTCAAACTTCGGCGCCGAATCGTGCCGCGCCGAATCGTGCGCGCCGAATCGTGGCGCTCCGGGAAATGGCGTCGATAGTCGCAAATTCACTTTTTGCGGGTGCCCCCCCCGCCACTCATTTCGATGGTTTGTCAATAAATAGTTCCTCCACTTCTCTAATCAGTTGACTAATTGTCCATTTTCCAATAAATGGACAAATTTGGGCGCCTTCGGGGGGGAGGGGGGGGGGGGGGAGACGGCGCTGACGGCGCTCATTCATTCATTGTTTATTCGGTGCAAAAGGCCACGTAAAAAGTGTTGGCAAAATGTTGGAGGTTTATGCCAAAGGCAATTTTGGAGGGGAGGGGAAAGTGTTGCATTTAAGAGAAAGTCAATTATCTCATTTTATTAAAACTTTTTTTTGGAAGTCATTTCAATCGAATAAAAGTTTTATTATTATTAAATATTCCGTTTATTCACAATTCGGTATTTAAATATTATTTGGCGATGGCTATTTTTGACTTTATCAGCGGATTATCGTTCATTTCCGCTTCCTAATTTCTTTAATCTTTAACTTATTTGCCCTTTTGTAATTAATTATTACGAAGCCCGCCCTCTTAATCCGAACTGCTTGATGAGTTCGATGGATGCCGAATTGGGTGGATGTCTCCAAAATGGGGAAGAGCGGTTGGGTGGCCAAATTCAATTTGGGGGATGAATTTGGTGGACTGATTGATTGTGGTGGGCGGGATAAGGGCCCGGCACAACATGGCAAAGGACGGAGGGTTAGAGGCTCCCCGGCAACAGCAATCCACGCACTAACATCGACAACGAATTACACCCCCCACCCCCCCCCCCCCCCCCATCGATTTCGATGCTTTTTGAAAGCAAAAGTTGTCGTCATTTTGTTTGCTCACATTTTTCGCCACCAACCAACTCTCGCTCTCCAGCAGCAGGTGTAAAATATCCCACTTTTTGTGCCAGCAGATTGGCCGACATTTGCGCGCAGATTTTGTCGGCGGGTTGGGTCCCGGTCTTTCAACATATTGGCCACAGGTTTATCCGTCATTCTCGACATTCTCGACTTTCTCCGTCACAGCCAAAAGACCGGCAAATTTTAATTGGCCAATGTCCGCTCGCTTTGTATTGGCCAATCTCGCGGCAATTTCTGCCTTTTACACCGAAACCCAACAAGCGTCTCTTAATAAGTCCATCATTCGCCCAGCGCCATTCTCTCGTCACAATATTTGTGGGGTTTTTTTCTTTTAATAAAGCATTTCCCCAGAGGGGAGGGATTTCATTCGTTCTCTCACTTCATTCTCATGAATAGGATAAAATTTGTCAAACTCAATTCATTTCCTTTCATTTGGCGACAAACGCAACATTCAATCGCTATTTGAATAGCTTCTGACCCAACAAAGCCCCAAAGGCAATAAATAAATAAATCTGATCGATATTTTCTCGGCTAAACGTTAAAAATGTCCGGCGATGGAATGACGCCGAACAGAACGGGGCAACAAAATTGCGGTGAATTGGAGACGCTTTTTGACGGGATGAACGAATTCTTCCGGGAGGAAACGATCATCCAGGGCTCCGAACATTCGTCCATTTTGGCGAGTCCCCGCGAAAGTGAAGAATTAATGAATTTTGGCATATTTCAGCTTGGAAATTTGATTCTGTCCGCCTACATACTGGTGATCGTTTTCGGCACTGTGGGAAACATTTTGACGATTTTGGCAGTCCTTCGAAACAAACAAATGGTGGGGACGCAAATGAGACGGTTTCCGATTCATTGGCATTTTATCTTCTTTCAGCGGACGGTCCGAAATTTTTTCATCGTTAATTTGGCCCTCTCAGACTTTTTTGTGTGCACAGTGACCGGTGAGAAGGAGGAGAATAATAATAAATAACATTCCCCTCGGGGGATTGCTCTCTAACCCAAATTTTAACATTCCCCTCGGGGGATTACTCTCTAACCCAAATTTTAACATTCCCCTCGGGGGATTGCTCTAAAGCCAAATTTTATCATTCCCCTCGGGGGATTACTCTCTAACCCAAATTTTAACATTCCCCTCGGGGGATTACTCTCTAACCCAAATTTTATCATTCCCCTCGGGGGATTGCTCTAAAGCCAAATTTTATCATTCCCCTCGGGGGATTACTCTCTAACCCAAATTTTAACATTCCCCTCGGGGGATTACTCTCTAACCCAAATTTTAACATTCCCCTCGGGGGATTACTCTCTAACCCAAATTTTAACATTCCCCGGGGGATTGCTCTCTAACCCAAATTTATCTCAGCGCCCACCACACTGTACACTGTTCTCTACGTGTTTTGGCCCTTTGGGACGACGTTGTGCAAAATTGCGGGCAGTTTGCAAGGCTTCAACATTTTCCTCTCCACCTTCTCAATTACGGCAATTGCCCTCGACAGGTGAGACGCTTCCGAAGGAACTGGGACGCGTTAAACTCGTCGGGGGATCCTCTAATTAACTAATTATTCAACTCCGGAAGCGATTGAGCAGTGAATGTCAATTCGAACCCCCGAAGGTATGTGCTTGTGATCTTTCCAACGAAGCGCCAACGTCAGCAGCGCCTTTCGCTGATGTTCTTTTCGATGATTTGGTTGGCCTCCATTCTTTTGGCAGCCCCTCTGTTTCTTGCCGCTGATCTACGACCCGTTTTTCGAGACAATCGCTGTCAAATTGAGCTGGATCTGTGCAGCGAGCAGAACGAGCGGTGGAAGGAGGTCGGCTTGATCCATCGGATGCCATTGAATGCCCTTTTATACGAGAGACTGGACAAACAAACTTTCGGCACATTTACCGAACCCATCAATTAATCTCACGATTAGACCAACAAATTAGCAGATCCGTTCTGTTCTGTACCATTTAAATATCAACTTACCCTCAACTTCCGCATCCTTTAAGCTTTCTCTGAGCAAAGAATCTTACACTTTGGGGGTGATCATCCTCCAGTACGCTTTTCCTTTGGCAGGTCTTTTGGACCAACAAAATAATTTAAAAATCGGCAATTTAAGCCATCGCTTTCGCCTATTCTCGAATTGCGCGACGAATGGGCGCTCGAAGGGCTCGGGGCGGAAGTGGCGGCGGAGGGACGGCTGGAAATCAGCCGAACACATTTAGGAAAAGCAGCGGAACTGTGGTGAGATAAACGGCTCTTTTTACTTTGTTCAAATCAAACGGAGGAGAATTTCCGTTGATTTTAGGGCTTCCAAACATTGACGACGAACTGCTTCAACGCACCGGAAGTGACAAAGCAATCGAACGGACAAACAGTCACGCTGACCACTAATCTCTCAACAGCGGCCTCTCAAAAGGCCACCAAAACATCGATTTCTTCAAACGGGGAAGTGAAGAATGCCGCCGAAGCACTGATCAGTCAACGGAGAAAGTCCGTTTGTTTTAGTACGGCCAATCAATCGATTTTCGGTACTTGTCGGTTTTGTACCGCTCCTAAATTTGCTCCTAAGGCATATTTCTGGGGGTTTGGGTTGTTGATCACGAAATATATTATGATCGGTTTCTTTAAGAGCTGAGACTGAATTGACGGGGCAAGCTTTTCACTCTTGGAGAAGGTATATCCATTCAGTCCCATTCTTAAAGAAGCCGATGATTTAAAATTGGATACGAATATGATGGGTTAAGCTTTTAATCAAACTTCAAAAATCCATTTTACAATCAGATCCGTTGCTGATCGGCATCGGCGAACGAATCTGCTATTAGTGACGCTGGTGGTGGTGTTCGCCTTTGCTTGGCTACCGCTGAACATCTTCCACTTGGTCAACACCTTCTCCAGCTCCGCTTCCTTCTCCGTGCCGGTCTTCGCGCTTTGCCATTTGACCGCAATGTGCTCGGCCTGTCTGAACCCGTGCTGTTACGCTTTCTTCAACCAGAACTTTCGTCAGGAGTTTCTGGCCATCTACCACAAACTCGGGCTGATGTGCGTTTTCCATAACCGTCTGTAAAAAAAGAATAAGTCATGGCTAAAACGCCTTAGGGCGGGGGCATAAAGCCTAAGAGGGACGCCCCGGCAGCTCAGACGGTTAGAGCATTGGCTCGCGTGTGAAGCTGATCACCGCGCCGAAAGTCCTGGGGTTCGATTCCAGCCCCGGGGCTACCATTTTGCCTATCTTTCTCTTACTCGTCCATGCTTCAAATGTTTTCGGCTCCTAATTCCTTTCCGTCTTTAGCTGGCTCTACAGGCGTTTCTCGCTTTTTGGCAAATCGATTGGCCTAAACGGCGATTCGTCAGACAAAAGTTGTCCTCCGTCGTTGGATGGGCAATCCACGGCAAAAGTTCCCCAAACTCACAGAAACGAAATGGCGCCTAAATCGATGAAAAGAACGTCGGGGAATTTGACTAGTCAAACGGCACTTTTGTCGATTGATCAGAAAAGGAACAGCCGGAGACTATCCGAAGCGCCGTCGGGGATGAAAATGGACTTCTGAGGATAACGAAAACTAAGAATTTCTTCTTAATTTATCCATTAAGCGAAAAAATATTTTTAATATCATTAACGTGTGATGTAATTGATAGTTGTTACACAACACAGCCCACGCACATTCGGCCAAATGCCCAGAGGCAATTTCGATTGTGGCGACATCCAAAAAAATTGTCAAATTAAGACTTATTGCGCGACCACTTCAACGCCATAGATCGATCTTTCATATGCCGCATTTTCAAAGAGTTTAAAGCAAAATTCCCTTCTTTCGGCTTCTCTTTTCACTTTTCGCGGAATTTGCGCCGATCTTCCTCCGTCAAATCGCCTTCCCCAGCATCTGCCAGAGGCAATCATCAACGAATAAATGGCCGATAATCCGTCCACCCACCCAAAATCCGGTCTCTCTTTTGAGCGGAGTAAAATAACACTCGCAGTCAAATGAACGCTGGAGGGGAGAGGATTCTTTAGGGGGATGAATCACCCACCAATCGTCCGTCATCCCATCCCTTCCATCTTTCAGCTGCCGATGGACACTTTTCTCTTCCGACCAGAGAGCCCATTGTCCCTCATCCTTTTTATAAGGGATTTCACTGGATAAGGACATAATATAAAAACAAAATGTCTGTCATAATCCCCTGCGGCAACAGTCCACAATTCCGTAAATTCTAAATTCGATGTCCAAATGCTTCGCCTCGTCAGTAGAATGAATCTGGTGCAAATTATTCGTTCTTTAATTCCCATTTCATCTCCGCCAAATTCTTAAAATGGAATTTTCCAATCAAGTTTTCACCCCTTTTTGTTTGCCTCATGCCAATGGTCACTCCCCCCCCCCCCCAAAAATCCTATTAGCCCCTTCCCCCCGAGGGGACTAAGTTTCTCTGAATCGCATCGTCGCCTTTCGCTTTCATTCATCCGTTGGAGTGACCACAGCTCAATCGAATTGTCGACCCATCCACCGGTTGTGGTTCCAATTTCACTTGGCGATGTGGTGATTGATCCCTGCAAAGCAAAGAGCCAAACCATCCAATTCAGCCCCAGCCCAATTCCCCCCGCCCAAAACACCTCCGCCCAATTCCTTCGCCCAAAACATTTCATCCCAAAAACCCCCGCCATGACGTAAAAGCGGGCGATTGGATGAGATGGACCCGTCTGCAACGACAAACCGGAATAGTCCTGGGAAAAGTGGAGAGGGCCTGGCTTGGCGTCACATCCTTTTACATCCGGACGGGCAAAAGGGTATAAAACCGGAGTGTGGGGGGGGGGAAGGCATTGCATCTCTTCCATCAGTCCATTCTATCCTCGGCCCGTCCGATCGCTTCATCCAACGCATCTTCGACACTCAATTGTGCCCATTGTGTCCTGCAATTGCAACGCTTCTTTCCGCTTTCTCCATAAAGTCCAAATCCATCCAAATTCCCGTGAGGCAATCCCTCGCCCGCCTCGCCACAACGACAGTCTGGCGGCTCTGTTTCATCCGCGGCGCATTGTCCACTGCAAAATGCGCTAATACCCTCCCCCTCCCCCAAAGTCCCCCCCCCCCAAAGTCCCCCCCCCAAAGTCCCCGAAACTCTCCCAAACTCGTTTGTTGAGCGTTGTTGTGACCACCGTCCATTTTGCATGTTTCAGTCCCCTCATTCTTTCACTTCCTTTTCTCCTCCAATTCCTTCGCCAAGGCAATTTCACCATTCAATTCAATTCAATTCCATCGTTTTTCTCTGCTTCAGCCATCTTTTACCTCCTCTTCCAATCATCGCTCGCCCAACCCACAGTTTTTGTTCACTTTCTTCTTGCGATTAACAAACTTCTGCAGAATATTCTTTCTCAGCCTGCCAATTGCCAATGCCGTCCCTTTTTCTTCCGTCCCTCCTTCTGCTGGTTGCCATTTTGCACAGCTCCAATGCTTGCTTTGCTTCCGGCATTTGTGGGGGAGGTAATTGGGGACATTTGGGAGATTGGGACTGACTTTTGGCTTTAGGCTGTCCCCCCCCGCCCCCTCCCCCGTGCATTCCAGCACAGTGTGGAGCCGGATACGGTAAATTTAGCAGATTCATCAACTGCTGGGTTCGTTCCTTTGTCAGGTTGTGGTCAGTATGGATGCTACCGTCTTCGAGCTCGAGTGGCATCTTCAAAAACGCTGAAACTCTCATCTAAGGACTTGGACGGTGTTGAGGCAAGTTAAATGCAAACAAAAATAAATAAAACAATAAAACGGCGATCAGTCACCGGAAGAACGCCACCTTGACTCTCCCGACGCACGCTTCATGGCTTGTTGTCAAGCTCGCCAGCTGCCTGACGCCTGCTTGAACAAATGCTCTTTCAACTCATTCACACGCCAAACCCTTCAGGCATTTCCATTGATCATAATTATTCCTTTATGGATAGATTAATTAGTTCATTCCCTTTTTGCTCAGAATATGTACTTCCGTGCCGACTCGTGCCCGATGCAAGCGGCCGCTGACATGCAGTTCTGTGCCGCCCAAGGCCGTGACCATCGCGAATGCTGCACCCGCAACGGAGTCGGATCAACTTTGGCCGGTGCAAAGTCAGTACACAAATTGCTTCTTCTGATCAATGGCACCGTCCTCTCTGTTCAGGTGTCTGACCTTCTGCAACCAAATTCCGGGCAATGTGACCCAATTGGACATGAGCTACCTCAGCTGCTACGATCGCTTCGAAAACATGAAAGGATGTTTCTGGCACGATTTACAGCGCCGTCTGAGCCACCGAATTCGGAAGTGACGTAAAGCTAAGAAAAAGAAATCAATGATCACGCCGATTGGGTTGGTTCCCAGGGCATTGTTGGCATTTTCCCTCATAATGTCCACATACTCTGCTGATTGTCCGCCAATTTTGGTCATTTCCCTGTCAATCACTTTTCAAGCACTCAAATATTTTCCGTTTTTGCCGTTCGCATTCCAATTTTTGCTTATTATTTTCAAATAATTCGTGTTTTTTTGCTAATTAGCACAAATAAAACATTGGCACAGATTGCTTTTACTGTTTATGCATTTTCTTCAAAAATTCAAATAAATGGCCATTGAAAAATATTTTGTTGGGAATATTTGGTCGGCACTCCCCGAAAGAAAAAAAGAGAAAAAGAACCAGTTTTCTGTGCTGGCGGCTGCTTCCAATGATTTTTTATTCCGACATAAAACCCATCCGCCCATCTCAAAAGCCTCAAAAAGCCATTTAGGGCTGTCAAATTGGCTAGATTTTGCGGCTTGTGGAGGTGTACGTTTTTTGTTCAGTAAAATTAATTCATTTTGAGCCATTTTATTGGTTTTGTGGAATGAATTTTGAAATCTTTCTCAGCATCAAAACATTTTTATATTTAAAATTTTGCATGTAAAATTTAAACTTCGTCCATTCATAAAGCCAAGCCAATTCTCGCGCAGCTAAATGCCACGTTCATAGTGCCAATTAGGACAAACTCTTCTTTTCTGTCACTCCACCAAATCGCCACCCTTCCCACACTCACATAATAAGCGCAATCGCTTAAAGCTCAAAGAGATTTTGTCAGCAATTGGCCAAGGAGGGCAATTGAGCGAATTCTTCACATCGACAGCATTTGTCCTCAGGCAATTACCCCCCCCCCCCCGGGGGAGAGATGGCCAAAGGGTATCGTAGTCTCAGCCGGGATGGATGGAAGTTGAGAGGGGAGGGGGGGGGGGGGGGGGATAAATAAAATGTAGGGAAATTGACCGGCTGAGGCGGCGGGTGGGAGGGCAAAATATTGAGTTGAGCGTGCGATGAACTGACGAAGGACGAAGAGTGCGCAAGGAAACAAATGCGCGAGTGAGTGCCATTTAGCGGCTGTGAAGAAATAAGAACGTTTTGTGACGTTAAAGGCGTCAAATGAGGCGCGAGATGGATGGGTAGACGAACCAACAACTCTCTGCACGAGGACGAACTTTTGGAGCTGTTCGGCCAACTTACCTTTTAATTTTATTCATTGCCGGATGGATGCGTCTTTCTCAGACGGAAGTTCCCAATGCCCCCCCCCTCCGCCCCCCGCCCCCGCCCCGGTCCGCCCCGTCCGTCCGTTCGTCCGCGTCGTCCATTATTCCGCCGCCCCTTTTTGCTGTTTGCCTTCCCAGCACATTAATTAATTCACTTCCCCCCCCCCACCCCTCTCTCACCCTCTCTCCCCCTCACCCACTCAGTTCACTTTTGTTCGCCGAATGAGTGGAGTGTCCATTTCCTCCTTTTCTTCCCCTCCTCTCCCATCAGTTTGTTTCTCATTGCTTAATTAGCCAATAAAGGGCCAATTTTGGAGGGAGAGTCATTCAATGGAGCAGCATAAGAATAATAAGAATAATGGGGTGGTCAGTAGCCAAAGCAAGCGTAATAAATATTTTGGGTCTCATCAGTGAGTGGACTTTGTCGGCGCCTCGGGGGGGGGGGGGGGCATTGGTGGAGGGAGGGAGGAGGGCCATGTCCCAATGCAATGTCCCCTTTTTTCTCCCGTTTAATCCACTTATTGGGCAAGTTCGGTGTGACGGTACGACGAGGCGATGGGTGGCATGTTAAAAAGTTGCTGCTGATTCGCCGCTATATTTATGCAAATATTCGGTCATTCCCTACCGTAATCGTTGCAATATTACCAAATAGAGAATTTTAACTTTGATTTTAGTGTCTTATCATTTCTCATCCAAAAAATTATAATAGAAATTGCACTTTCTTATTTTCAAAAAGCATCAAGCGGCATTTGATCAATTGGCGTGATTTGCTAGCCAAATGTCATCATAATTGCGTAATTAGCGTTTGGTTCTTGGGACTAAAGGCTAGCTTTAATCGGTTGGCTTCTTTCTTTCTCCTCCTTTTTACTTTTTCTCTTTCTTTTTTCTCTTTGTCCCCTTTTCTTTCCTCGTTTCTTTCCTCACTCTCCCCATCTCTTTTCTCTTTTGAGCTTTACCGCTCCTTTCTTCAATTTTACAAGCACAGATAAAGAAATTGGGTTTGGAAAGAAATATTGAGCAAAACAAAAAGGTTAAAGCGGGAAGAGTTAGGGGGGGGGGGGGGGGGGGGGGCTCTTCTTTCCTCTTTCCTTCCAACAAGGGATCATTAATCAACGGCAAGAACAAAATGTGTGGGGAAAGGGGGGGGGGGGAAGGGGGGAAAGGGGGGGGGGGGGAATGAGCGGAAATGGTGAAACAGAGAATCATACCGTATTTTGGAAGAAAGAAAAACAATCTGAGCAAATTCTTCTTTATTACATACAACCTGATGATTAGAAATTCTTCTTTTCCCAAATCGGTAAAATCTCTCATCAGAGGGAGGGACTGATCTGATTTATTTCTTCTTTCATTCATTCTGGACGACCGTCAAAACCCAAAACCCTTTAATATAAGTAATTAAAGGGACTCCGAATGCATTTCATTGAAAAATGTTCCCTTTCAATTCGCATTTCACTCGCTTTCCGTTACCAATCGGCGGATGGAAATTGCCTCCCCCCCCTCCGCCTTCTTGAACTTGGCTATTCATTTCCTTCAGTTTGGTGTCCAATTCGCCCTTCCATTGAACGCATTTACCGTCTCTTTTTCTAAAGTCGAGAAATGGCAAAGGTAATTATCGTTCATTTCGTTCATTTATCCCCCGGGGGGGGGGGGGCTCTCCCATCAAACTCAATCCCATCCATCCGCCTGTCCCAAGCCGCCCGCCCCATCCATTATTCAGCCCCGCGCCTCCACATTTACCACTGAATGAGAATGTCCGTGTCAATTTCGTGGATTGGCACTTTCTCCTCACTTCTTAGCTTCCAGGAAGTGCCAATTAGGAGGATTGGATTTAAGTGAAGCCCACGAAAAGACGGGTGTCGGTCGGATTAGGCGAGTCAGCACGGCAGCCTTAATTCAGAACCTTTTCTGTCCTTCTCATTGGCACTAATTCCATCATCATCATCTTCCAAACCATTCATTCCGTGCCATTCCTCGTTTCATGCCATTCCAATTGCATAACTCGGCTTACCCCCCCCCCCCCCCAGTAGACTCAAGCCGATCAATTTGCCATCTTTCGTCCCCTGCGTTTCTGTGCGGTTTATCCAAAAACAACGACCACCCAATTCTTTTATCCATTTCCCCACTTTAGCCTCGGCCCGCCCCCATAACTTCACCACATTCTTTGACATTGTTTCCCCCGGTTTTACGCTTTTTATTTAATTGCTTTCGAAATGCGTTACTGTAAACGCCCCCCCCCCCGCCCCGCCCGCCCGCCCGCTTCCTTTTGTAGCGGCTTAGGATGGCTGATCGCTGCGATCGCTAAGTTTGCTTTTTGTTTGCTATGTTTGAACGCTCATCTCTGTTCTCTTTAATAACATTTGTTTTCAGCGCCCGTTTCTCATTTGCCCATCCCAATAAACTAATTCATTAGAGTGGTTGATCACGCAATGAATGACTACAAAAGCTTAGCAAGGACAGAACAGTGGCATTTGAGGGGAAGGGAGGGGGGGGGGGGGGGGGAGTGTTAAGGGGGAGAAAGGAGTTGGAGGAGTTATGGTCGGTCGGAATCGGAAGGAAGTTAGGGTCGATCGGGAAAAGAAGGGGGGGGGGGACATAGGGAGGGGGGAGGTAGAGGGAGTTAGGGTCCTAATAGGAAAGGGGGGGAGGAAGGTAGAGGGAGTTAGGGTCCTAATAGGAAAGGGGGGGGGAGGTAGAGGGAGTTAGGGTCCTATAATAGGAAGGGGGGGGGGGGGGGTGATAGTGTAATTTGTGAACTTTGGGGATTGGTGGTGGAAATGCTTTTTGGATATCAAGCACAGAATGAATAGGCAATTCTGAAAAAGAATTAATGGCCCGGCCCCTCCATTTAGCTCTGCAACTCCAATTTGTCTGCATTTATCTTATGGTCTTTTTTGGTTTGCATTTTCTGAGATAAAATTATTCCGCCTTTTTGCAAAAATTTTTACGGAGGGGAGGGATTTATGCTCTTTGAAACCCATAAAACAAATTGACAAAATGAGCGGGAGATTACAGCAAAGGCGGGATTAGGAATTTGGACAATTCGGGAGGGGGAGGGGGGGGGGGGGGGGAGAGGGGGGGAGGGGGATAAATACATTGCCTTGGCGAGCAAATAGTAACCACAACGCAATTAATTTATAATCTGCCGATCATCCGACACACTTTCCTTCCTTTTCTTCATTTAAATAAACATTTATAAATATATTTATCGTATTTTGTCCTATCCCTTTCATTTGCATTTGCATTTGCATTTATTGGGGTCACTGAATGACTGAACTTTGGGGAATTGTTTTGTTTTGTTTGTTAGTCCATTCACTCCTCACTCATTGCACATTCACAAATCAGCACCAAATCACTCGAATCCGTCGGCGACGTGCCCACAAATTCTCCAACTCCAATTAATTGTGACAAAATCAGTGCGAGCACTGCCCAAATCGCCCTTCCAAAACTCTTTTCCCACTGATGAAGAAAAAGAGAGCACTTAGCGATCAGCGATGGCGCGCCTTTGGTTTGGTTGGCTGACAAGGCGTTTAACAGCCTCGACGACAGACCCCCCCCCCCCCGGCGTTAATTCATTGCCCCGATTAAACACCCTTTACAGCCAGCCTAATGACAGCCTAATGGACTCCCGCCGATTCCTCCCCCCCTCCCCCTTTTTGGTGGCTGTTAATGCGCCGAATCAATGGACGAATATTGCTTCAGTGAATAAATGCTTTCGGTTGGATTCCGAAGGCCGGGGGGAATTGGAAACGCTGCTCTATTGGCATTTCATTGGAGTTATAGCTTAATAATATTAAAACTGAATTTGTTCTTTAAATATTTCTGTGGCAGAGTATGTGAATTGCCACTTTTGTTTTTTGCTGAAATAAAAAGTCGTGGATTGATCAGCGACTTTTGACTTTTGGCATTAAACCAAGGATACCGTAGGTTTTCGTCAATTGGTTGGCGATGGATGGGGCGTGGCGGAGGGGGGCGGGGGGGGGGGGGGCAAAGGGGGGGGGATGCCCATGCCCCCCCTCCTCCCCCCTCCCCCCCCCCCCCCCCCCCCCCCTCTCATCCAACATTTATTCCACCGGGAGAACCCTTTCTTCCCCGAGCAATTTTCCTTGGGCAGGCTCAAGAATGAATTTGGCTATCGTTTGGATGGAATGGTTGCTGCAGTTTCGGGAGTTAATTAAGGGGCAAATGGGCGGGTGGTTGTGGTGAGGCGAAAAGAAAATATTCCCCCGCGTGTCCGACACCGCCCGAATTACTTTCCGAGGAAAGGCACAAATTAGCGGAACTTGCTGACATGGACAATGTGTTCAATGTTCATCTCATCAGCCTCCCCTCCCCCTCCCCCCCCCCCCCATCCGAGTGCATTCACTCGAGGGAATGACAGAAAGGGGGGGGGATGATTACCCTAACGATAAGAGCGGATCTCGATGGAAGGATTGTGCTCGAAGAGCACACACTATAAAGTAACCGTGCTCCCCCCCCCCCCCCGCCCCCATCCATTTCATTTGTGCGGCACACTTTGCCCATTTAGGCATTGCAATGGCAAAGGACGGAACGAACATTTTGCCGATTGCTTTGACTTCGGCCGAATGTTTCCCTCCTCAATCGCTGCCAACAATTAGCTTCTGCCTTCTTCCCAATTTACGCCCATTTTTTGCAATTTTCTTTAAGTGCGAATTCTGCCATTTTTGGCACTTCTGTCAGTGCCACATTCATTAGAAGATTCCATGAATTTTGTTCTTTCTCTTAATGGAAGACCGACCAACTAATTCCATCCACCTTTCGCCACTCCCTTCTAAAACTTATTTCTTCAATCCCTTAAGTGTTCTCGTCAAATGTTCATTTTCGCTAAAATATTTGCTTCAAAGGTTAATTTAGTCCTACCATTTACAATTTGTCATTTTCAATTGTACCTCATAAAATTTAGGGAAATTAACGAATTTGGGCAAAATTGAAATGCAATCGGGCGAAATACCCAGCAAAAAAGTGACAACAACGCCAACTTTGGCTTCCGCCGCCATTTGTCCTCCGATGAGTCCAAATGTCTTTCATCCTTTTTTGTACTTCCCGCCAAAAGTCATTTAGAAATTCTCATAATTACCAACAGAACCTTTTTCAGTCTGTGGACAGAACAAATTGCGGTGAAGTGCAAAGTTCTTCAACCATTGAAGGTGGACGGGATGGACGGGAGAGAGAGAGCAGTGATTGCAAGGGAACTGATGACGACGAACCGCGACGCCAGGGGACCCTCGGAGCAAAAGCTGAGCCCAAAATGTCATCCTCTGGACATGGCTTTTCCATTGAGGTGAATTGGGAAGGAAAAATACAAACCATCGGTCGGAACAGAGCGAGGGGGGGGGGATTGGCCACTGATGTACCGGGGGACGAGAGAATTGGTACCGGGAGGGAGGAGGGGGGGGGGGGGGGGGGGGGGGGGGGGGGAGGGAGGGGAGGGGGAATTGGCGCCACTGATGTACCGGGGGACGAGAGAATTGGTACCGGGAGGGAGGAGGAGGGAGGGAGAGGGGGGGGGGGGTTGATTAAGCGTAGCCAAATTGATTTGGAATCGGAATATGAGAAATAGTTGAATTTGGTTGTTTAACCCAAATTGTCCTGCTGATGACTAACTCATACCGTACAAACAGAACATTTTGACGGAAGAGAAACGGCGACGACGGAAGAAAAACGGAGAGGAATGTGAAGAAATGAAAGAGGAAGGGAAACGACCGCCGAAAATTGCAAAGAAAGAGACGGCAGACAATTCATTCAAACGGGACGCCTTTGACCATGAACAACAGCAGCTGATCACATCAAATAGGCAACTTAAGCGGGAGGAAGAACAATTGTAAATTGTCAAAAATGCTTTAGGGGAGCTTTATGGAAAGTGCCATAAGCACAGTAAAAGCATATTTATCGGCAGGTGCTCTGCCTCTTCCGAACTTCACTCCCACACACTTCCCCAACAAGTCGGCCCGGCCATCGCTTCGTCTTCGCTTGAAAATGTCACGGCTTGGCCTTGGCAACATCTGAACGCTCTGCTACTGCAACCGCCTGGGACTGTGGAATACTTTCTGGCAATGGCCCGTGCCCGAGAGAGCATTGCCACCACTGAGCAGACACAACAACGCGAGCAGGGACAGCAGCAGCAGCAGAGTGAGTCGAATGGGGCGAGGTGGCCACTCGAGGGAATTTGGCAGCCAGATCGCTTTGCATAGGCTTTGATTGAGGCCGCTCTTATTGACCCTTGAAATAAAAGTCGCATTTGAAGGAAAGGGAATCAAAGGTTTATCTCGATTCCAAATCCTTTTTCACTCTCCGCTAACCTTCCACTTGTTCCGCTAATTAAGCAAAACAGATTTATGGCCCTTCTTCACCTTCTGGCCTCTTGCTGCTGGTCCCTTTAACCCCTTTAAGATGCGCTCAAAATATGAATATTATAAATTCCCCCCCCCCCCCCCCCACTTCCATTATTCCCCCCCCCCAACCCTCTCCCCCTCTCCCAACCAACTCATGCACATTTATTGTCTTTCTTCCATCGGCAGATGCGTTGTCTGTTTTTGAGTTTCCTTTCTTCACAAATTGACTAATCACTCTCCTCGATCGTTCATTGGCGGTACTCCCCCAAAGGGATGGGGCGTAATTGGATGGACTTCGCGTGGCCGAAAAATTAAGCCCAATTTTGTCGGCAAAACATTGTTAGAAGGGGTGGTTAAGAACAAAGAGACACGGCAAGAGATGGGCCAATGGGCACAGCGGGGGGGGGGGGGGAGGGGAGGGAGGGAGGGGGAAGCTGAAAAAGAGGAGGGGGGAACGTGTCAATTTTAAAATAAAAAACAATTATTTAACAGATATTAAGCCTGCCCATGCGTTAAATTTGTCTCAGCTGTTGCTCGACCCCAGCAGTCGTCACAACCATTCCAATCCGTTCATTGAAATGGGCTTTCTCAGTGGACAGGTCCCCCCCCCCCCTCCCCCTCAACCAAAATATTACGCTCAATCGCTTTTTAGATTCCGCTTATTCATCCGACCGCTGAATCGCCTTGTTCCCACCGCAATTCTCTGCAAGGCGAAGATGGAAGCCCGGAGGAAGGCTTTGAATCGGACAATGAGGAGGACTCCAACGCCCCAAAAGAGGTTCTGTCGTTCTGTCTTTAAGTGTAAATGTCCAGTGACCGTCTCGTTCATATTGTCAAGGCAAGCGATGAAGAAGGGACTGCGGACGTTGGGGACATTTCGCCAAACGGAGTTGAAGAATCGCTGGTGGAAGGGGCGGGACGGAAGAAGAAAACTCGGACGGTGTTCTCGAGGCATCAGGTCATATCTTAATGTTGTTCAGCAACAGTTCGAACACGACTCCCAGATCTTTTAGGTCACCATGCTGGAACAAATGTTTATCGATAGCAAATATCTGAACGGCCAGCAACGGTCTGATCTGGCACGTACCCTGAAACTGACGGAGACCCAAGTGAAAATTTGGTTCCAGAACAGACGAAACAAATGGTGAGGGGCTTTGACTTCTGTTGCTTTTCCTTTACTTTAGGGCTTTTGATTATTTTGGGAATGGCTCTCCTTTAGGAAGCGTATGAGCACCGATGAACGAATGATCGCGGACACTTCGTTTTCGAGCTCCACCGGTGCCCCTCTGCCGACGCTTTCCCTCCACCACGCCCCTCCCCCTTCGTTCGCTGCACCTCCGCTCGTCGTTCAACAGCTCAACCAACAACGTCATCAACTAGTACTCGCGCTGGCGGGCATCAACGCCACGGTTAGCCGTTCGTACTTATGACTAGAGAGCGGGCCGATCGAAATCTCGATCGAACAATTTTTACCGCGATTTTTTGAGATTTTTTCAAGATTTTCAGTGATCTCGAACGAATCTCTGTCGTTTAATTTTCTTTCGAGATACGAGATTTATCGGTTTCTCGATCGAAGTCTCGATCGGTCAACAAGTCCGATCTCCACTTATGACATTGTCCATCGCCTGTTGCGTTGCTCCATTTAGCCGGCTTATTTATTTGCTCAAAATTAGTTGCCCCTCCCCCAAATAGGATTAATACGGTTGGGTGGAGGGAATGAAGGTGAGGGGGTTTGAACAATACAACCGGTTTCAGTAACAAATGCCATTCATTTCAGGCACAAAATCCCAATGCACTCGGCGACTCTTCTGCGGCCCCATTTCACCAAAATCAACAATTGAATTGCTCTGCTGGTGTTTCCGTGACACAACAACAACTTTTGAAGGCGGACCCGCAACAAAAGCAATCCAACCCAATCGGAAACATTGTAAGAGTTTTTGCACAGTAAAATTGAATGGCCCATTTAACATTAGCAACTCGTGCACTCGGAGCAGCTCCTCTCCTCTTCGTCGTCTACTCCCACGCAAGCTTTTGTCAATCGTTTACTGAATTCTTTTGGCGTTCTTCCTTTTCTACAACCGCCACCGTCAAAGAACGCCTAACTTAAACTTAAGCCATTTTTCAATTTCAACTCACAAATCAGCCCCCCCCCCGCCCTACCCGAAACGTTAAGCAAATGCCCCCCGAACTTTCATTCTGTTCTTCCATGGTGTATTTATTATTATACATTCTCACATCTTGCCCACATCTTGCACTCATCCCATCATATCTTTTGAGCAATTCTCTGTTTTTTTCTTCTCTTGCACAATGCCTCCCTCCTCCACCCATTGAATAAAATGGTATGTATTTTATTTAAATCCAAATTTATATCTAATACATAAAATTAATTTTACAAGCGCCCAATCGAAGTACTGTATGACGAAGACGCTGGTGCTAATTAGGGTTGGAACTACCGGGGTTTCCCGTTGCAGGACAAAATCACTAATCACTGGGACTTTCAACACTCGGACATTTTTTGTTCTATTCTATTTTTTGTACTATCGACACTCGACGGATCGGAAACGCTTTCCATTAGAGGGCATTTTGTCGGTGGGATCGTCCCAATAAAATGTTTGATTGTTCTATGGGTTTCAGCCCCTAAGAAACCCTAATAAAATGGTTTTGAGTGATTTTGAGCCTGTTGAGCTCAGATCCATATTTACCGGACATTTTGCATGAGCCACCAAAAGCGAAGCGGGCCATTACCGTCCCGCCACTCCCATCCCAGGAACGTAACAGCTCATAAATTTTTTATCGGGTCAATTTTATCCAATGCTTTTTCGAATGCTTATAAATAGCTTCGACTTATCACGACCTTTCAAATGATATATAGAAGGGTCAGTCTTGAAAAAAGTTATGCTGTTAAACGTTCTTGGGACGGTAGTGGTGGGACGGTAATGACCGCTACTCACCCAAAAGTTGGCCAAAATTGGTTGGCATTGTGTTTTTGAGTTTGTTTTGATAACTTTTGAAATTTGAGTGCAATTTTAACCAAATACCTAACTATAAATATTATCCAACTAAAAATCCGTTTTTTATACATAGCGAATGAGATTTTTTAATCCAGACAATGTTTTTCTGGTCCGGGAACAAAATTTTAATGAAGGGCGATCCTGATTTACGCGGTCCGCAACGCGTTAATGTTTATTTACATAAGTGCTTTTGAGTCTGATACCTCAAAAATTCCATGTTTAGCTGTTAAAGAAGAAAAACATAATTAATATTCATGTTGTCTTCTCACGTGATTGGGCCTGCTTTAATCGTGCATAAAACTGGCCATAGCAACGGCGAAGCTTTAATTTGGTTACCGAGAAGGGAAGAACAGTTTTTCGTCAGTGATGAAACTGTGGCCATTTACAATCCGGGTGATTGGATTCTTTTCGACTACAACAGAGAAAAAATCGTTGAGAGACGGGAAGAGAGTCCGTACGAAACGAAAGTACTGCATTCCAGTGTCGTAAAGCAAGCGTTCGTTCAGGTACATTCATTAAAACTTATTGGGATTTGGCCCAGAGACGTGTCCAAAAGTGTTTAATGCCTGGGGTGGGTCAGTGTACTAGTACAATAAGGTGGACGGCAACGACATCACAAAAACGGAAATAGATTGGAGGCCAAAATTTTTCGGAAATCGGAATTCTGTCTCCAAAAATGTTGGAAGCTTGGGATGGGGCGGGTTGGCGGTGCTTTTTTGGTAAAGAAACTAGTCTTTTCGTGAAGGTTGTCTCTAGAAGAAATCTGGCCCTATATCATGAAGCATGTTCCCTACTTTTTTGAAATATTTTTTACAATCCTGGCAACAGGAAAATGACTTAATTAATTCTATAAAAATACCATCGATCTCTTCAAAAGCGTTTAAAGGTTTAGGTCAAAGTACCGCTTCTTTTCTTCTCGGACAACCAATTTTGTGAGGTTGTCGCTTATTCACCCGGCTTTGGTCGTGTTGGTTCCTTTGTTCGGCACAATAATTTGGCAATGGATTCGATGTGCTTCGCTTGGATTGCCTTGTGAGTGATTGGACTTTAACTTTTTTGTTTGTTTTAGCGATTTGCATTATCTAATTGTAAGCTTTTAGTGCCGCTCTTTTCAAAAGTGTTGAATTACGCACTCTAATGTTCGCCTTAGATGTAAAATGGATAGTATCGGGGATTGACCGTCTAATGGCAAAATCAGAAATTGTGATTAAACAATTTCGGTTGATTAACTTTTCTCTAATTCAGATTGATTTCCCTAAAAAATTGGGAATGAGCGATCCCTTCAACCGTTTTCTTGGTGTTGTTGTTGAACGCCAATTTTGCAAGGACAGTCGCAAAGTTTTGGTCATCAAATTCTCCACCGAATCAAACAGATTGTGTGAGTATTGTGACCCAACCGCTGGTGGTCAGCAACAGAATTTTCCTATCGGAAGTTGGGCCCGTTTTTTGCCAATGTCAGTTTTGTTTTTAGGAATTTCCATTCAACCCCCAAGAAAAATAATATAGAATAACTTTTACTTTTTGTAATTGTAAGTTCAGTAATAATTAGGGCGTCCAAAAATATGCACATGCATTTTTTTTCCTGAACTGGGAACGGTCTGAAACGTACGAAACAGTGGCGTAGCCAGGAAAAATTTTCGGGGGGGGGGGGGGGAACTCGATTCTTAGGGGTGTACTTTTTGCTTTTTAAAATCGATTCTTAGGGGTGTGTTTTTCCTTTTTATTGCATTTTTGTTAAGCAATTTTCCCAAAAAATGTTCAATTTTTAGGGGGTGCTTTTTCCATTTTTACTCCGTTTTGTTAAGAAATTTTCAAAAATCCAAATTTTTTTTGCGAATTTTTACGGAGGGGGTCGGCGGTGCCGATAGGCGCCGCCGAGAAAAATTTTTTTGTTTTTTGTTGACAATTTGTTAAGAAAATGGTCAAAAAATTGTAAAAGTGAAAAACAATAGGGTCCCCCCTCTTGTTTTTTTTCCTTCAAATTTCATTTCGGGGGGGGGGGGGATTCCCCCCCCCCACCCCCACCCTGGCTATGCCACTGGTACGAAAACCATGTTTTCCGCTTGGTTTGAAGCGTTTAGAACGCATTTCCATGTGCATATTTTGCATATTTCACGATTTATATGCATATTTCGCTGGATCGACTTTAAAAATGCATCCTTAAAAATTGACTTTTTCAATTGGGTGTAATAGCGAGGGCTTTGCCTGTATTTAAATATTTTTGCTCTTAAAATGCATAAAGCTATTCATTCAGACGCAATTTTTCCAATGAATTCACGGCAGTAAATCCATCGGCCGCGAATAGACCAAATGGCGTTTCTTTGCTTCAGACAGAACCAAAAATTAAGGTTTTTTACTCTAATTTGTGTGATAACATGCGTTTTTTAAGTTGGCACTGTCTCATGATCTTTTCCATCTTGACCAGGACTCCAGCAAAAACATTATACACGCACAAATGTTTGGAGAACTCCAGTCCACTCGCGTTTTTGTGCAAGAATTGCGACAAAAGCGTCAGAAACTGAAGCATTTTCAGCCGCGACTTTTTATTATGTTTGATCCGATAACAAATCGGTGGATTCCAACTTATTTTGATGGCCTGGACTCTCCGTTGCACTCCAGCGGGAACGGACAAAATGCCAACGATCAATTGCCAAATCAAACGTCGCAAAAAAAGAATGACTCGGGTATTGTTGTGTTTAGGCTTCGAGAGCCTTCGGAACCACTGGTAATATTCATTTATCAGGAACTGACTTTGGCGATAAACCCAAACAATTTCAAACGGCTAATCGTGATAATGAACGAGGGAAGGGATATTTTCTGTCGATGGAGAGGTTGCTAACTCATTATTCTCCGTCATGCTTCAGGCCCCTGTTTAGCCGATCTCGTCCATTGACTTCGTCATTGGGGAGAGTGGATTTCAAACAAAACAATCGCCGCTCTTACGATAACAGAAACGTAAAATTAGCTCTTATTTTAATTTTAAAAAAAAAAATCTTTTTTTGAAGGCCAATGGATCTCGTTTTTCTTCCAATTCTTCGGTTGCTTACAAACCAAGTGTACAAACGAATTTGCAAGGACTCATTGTCTCGGTTTCCAATAACTCCAGCAATATGTTTGTGTATGATTTAACTTAATGAATATTTATGCGTTTCTCCTTGGTAAGGTGCAGCAACATTTAGAGATTTAAGCAGTTACTTTTAATCTTTAAAAAAAAGTTTATAAGGAGTAAAACGTATGATCTTTCCTATAGATACACGTGCCGATTCCCATCCGAAGAGTTTTCTATGAACAGAAGCACTACTTCTATACCAGATGGGGTTAAGCATGGAAGCTGGGTTAAATTTGACTTGTGAGTTTTTACCTGGGGTTTTCATTTAATTTCTTTAAACTGAAGGAAAGTTGACAGTCGTGGTGATAAAACGGTTAGCCGTTGCGAAATAGACGATGCACCACCGGGCTGGAAGGTTACGCCAGTTAGAAACACAATTCAGGTGATGCAATGGCGGCGTCTGGACTCACTTACATCTCTTCAGATTGAATTGATCGCCTTTGTACCGAAGAAATGGCACCCGGACACAATGGCACCTGAAAAACGAATTGTTCCAACGAATTGGATTGATGAAATGTTGGATTTTCAAGGACTGTTGACAGAGGAAATGGCCGACAAAAGCGTCAAAGTTGTGGTGGAAAGGAACAAGGTAGTGGGGAAGAAAACGAACAATAAGATTTAATGATTCACTCAATTTAAAGCATCCTACCGGCAAAACCTGGCACCTTGTGAAGGTGTTAAGCATTTTGTGAAAGGCAGCAGCGTATGGATTTGGTCAGAATTAATGGATATGTGCACTGAGTAAATGGTTTTGTACTCTTCAAGTTTTCTATTGATTTTTGCATTGATCTGACTTTTCTTATTATTTCTTTGAACAAACTTGCTCATTGCATAAAATGAACTCAATTTGATGATTTTACCGGTTCAAATTCAGGCCTCTAACACAAAGAACACGGATTTTAGAGATTACCCGGATAAATTGTTTTTTTCATAATCTATCGTTTATCCCGCTGCGACGGATACAAATTCAAAGAAAAACAGCAAGACAAGCAATTTATTGAGGCAAAGTTACAAGCAAGATATTTACGAGCAAACAGTCAAACAACAACAAATTAGGGTAATCGCGCGACAAAGCAAAAAGGTCATGCCCGGAACGTCGACGTCGTCTTCAGCCGACAGTTGTCTCATTCTTCGATGCCTCCTCAGAGTCGCCGATCGAATCTAAATAAAATTTAAAATTAGGGTAATCGCGCGACTAAAGCAAAAGGTCATGCCCGGAACGTCGTCGTCATCAGCGATGGTTCGTCGTTGTCTAAAGTTTTTAAAGTGTTTAAAAATTCTGACTAAGATAAACCACAAACCACGTTGGTGGGATCGCGCGGTGCCGTCAACGCGTTGACGGCAGAAAAACCTTCAGTGCGGTGTAGCCCAACCCGACGGTTGCTGCTACGGCCACCAATTCCAATAATCCACTCTGGAATTTTTTTTGTAAATTTAACGATTATTGTTAAGAAAATTGGTCCAAAAATAAGACAAAAGGATCCCCCTTCTGGTTTTTTCTCTCGAAATTTTCGGGGGGGGGGGGGTCTGCAGGAACGGACCCCGACTCATCTCCGGCCAACTCGTTCCCCACCCCCGACTCGTTCTCTTTACCCCGACTCGTTCTCTTTACTTCAATTCGTTCCCCATAATAAAAATGACAAAAATTCTCAAAAATCGTATAATGCGTAGAACATGTTTTGGAAAAAAACAACATTTTTTTAAAAAAAGTTAAAAGTTATTGCTAGGAGTTTTGGGGTCCTAGGGTTACTGGTTCCGAACCCCAGCCCCGAAATCGAAATTTTTTTTTTATTAAAATCGGAATGAACCCCTTTCACCGCAGACAACTGTAAACTAGAGTAGGTCGGGACCGGGATTTTTGGTAAAAACCGGGACCGGGATTGACCGGGACCTTGAAAGCCGGGATCGGGACCAGCATCTCGAACCGGACCGGGATTTTGCTTTTTTTAAAACCGGTAAAAACCGGACTGGCAATAAAAAATTTTTTTTTATTGTTGTAATGGTCAAAGGTGAAGCAAAAATTGTTTTTTTTAAAAATATATTACCCATTGTTTTCAACTTCAATTACCTCATCTTCCATTTTTTTGACAATTCTGCTTTAAAATTTATGAAAATCATCCGAACCCAATAAATAAGAACATTTGCTTTAAGATTACTCAACATTGAATAAAGGCATAAATTTTTAAACATTCAGTGAATTTGACCAACCAAAAAAATGAAATGAATTAAAATATTTTTAAAAAAATGGAAAAATTTAAAAGAATTTTTATGATTATTTACACCAATGTAAATGTTAACAGAATCCTATATTATAATTTAGAGTGTTTGTCTGTGTGTAACGCTGTTGAATTTGGCGAAGACGGTGCGCCAAGAGTTGAGGATGAAGAAGGGTAGACACGAAAAATGGAAGAAATAGCGTGGAAAGTGAAGAGACTTTTGACAGAGAAAGAGATTTTAGTGAACATCTATGGCGGAGGAAACAATTTCTAAAAATATTTTGATTTTTAAAATTAATTTTATAACAATTAAGCAATTTGTTACATTTTTATTTATTTTTTGCCCAGCAAAATTGGGTAAATAGTTAAAAATGCATAACTTTGTTCAAAGTTGAATGATCTTAATTATTTTAGTGTTATAAAATGCAGAAAAATCAGCATAACTTTTTATTACTTATACATATTTTAAGAAAATCGAGATTACAAAAGGTATATGTAGTCAATTTATCGAAAATTTGGAAATTTTCACTGAAAACAGCTCAAAATTTAAGAAGCATTGGCCCATTTTCGTTAATTTTTTAAAGCAATTTTTCTTAACAAACAATGCTAAAATCTTGAAAAATTTCCGGCTTCTCCCATTCCTAAAAAGCTTTAAAAATAAATGCGGCCGAAAAGTACCAAAAATGCCACCAATGAATTTTTTGCTTTTTCGAAAAGTTTTTGGTTATATTGAGATTCTGAGTTGTTGGGCTAATTTGTAAGTGATATACCTGATGAGAAATCCGCAAATAATTTTTTCACAAATTACAAATCGCCTTCACTCTTGAGGTTGTTTATAGGACGATAAATGGATTTAAAAATTGATTCATTTTATGCTTTCCCGCTGAAGACATTGCTGAAATTTTTTTGAAAAAAATGTTTTTAATTTTCTTCACCCCCACCCGAATATTTGGACGTCCCCAATCCCCAACATAGCCAACCCGACCCCGAAATCGCCCGCTCCCGAGGGGCCTGGGAGGAAACCTAATTTTGAGGCCTAAATTAATTTTTGAAAAATTTTTACTCAATCCTGCGCAGGATCCTGCAATTTCTAAATGCAGGATTAGCAGGATTTGCAGGATTAATCCCGCAGGATCCGATCCTGCAAAAAATTTTGAATTTCAATCCTGCAACAGGATCCGCAAATTTGATTTTGCCGCACTCTAGTTCAATTCCCGTGTGAAAATTATTTTTTTCAGTTAATTGATATTAAACTAAATGTTTTAAATATATTTTTTTTAAATTAAAAAAAACAAAAATGTTTAAATTGACAAAAGGAGAAATGCCAAAGGGGAGAACATGCTAAAAGGGCCAATGGTGAGGAAATGCCAAAAGAAAAAATGCCAATGGGGAGAAAATGACAAAAAGGAAAATGCCCAAGAGGAGAAAATGCCAAAATGAGAAATATCAAATGGGAGAAAATGCCAAAAGGGAAAATGCCAATGGGGAGGAGATGCCAAAAGGAAAAATGCAAATGCGGAGAAAATGCCAAAAAGGAAAATGCCCAAGAGGAGAAATGCCAAAGAATGTCAGAGGAGAAATGTCAAATTGAGAAAGCAAATGGGAAAATGCCAACAGGGAGAAAATGCTGAAAGGGAGAAATGTCAAATGGGAGAAAATGCCGAAGAGGAGAAAATGCCAAAGAAGAGAAAATACCAAAGGGGAGAAAATGCCAAAATGAGAAATCTCAAATGGGAGAAAATGCCAAAGGGGAGAAAATGCCAAAGGGGAGAAAGAAAATGGGAAAATGCCAAAGGGGAGAAAATGCAAATGAAGAGAATATGCTAAATGGTAAAATGCCAACAGGGAGAAAATGCTGAAAGGGAGAAATGCCAAAAGGGATAAAATGCCGAAGGGGAGAAAATGCCAAAAGGGATAAAAAGCCAAAAGGGGAAAAATGCCAAAAGGGAGAAAATGCCAAAGGGGAGAAAATGCCAAATGGAAAAATGCCAACAGGGAGAAAATGCCAAAGGGGAGAAAATGCAAAAAGGAAAAGTGCAAAATGGGAAAATGTCAGGAAAGAAAGTGACGCAAGGGAGAATGCCAAAAGGAGAATTCAACAATAAAAAGCTTCGATGTATTCAATCAAATCTTTTCATAACATATCGTACCTCCCTCTAGCGGTTGGTGCGCCATTAGGCGCACCTAAACCGCTAGTGTCGGAAAAAATAAATGTACACACTAGGGGATTTGAACCAGCACCCCACCCACACTTCAAATGCCCCCACCACTCACCACTACACCATCACCGAACTCCGTCCAGATCTCAAAAATCCCATGTTTAAGTGGTTCAAAAACAGGTTCAAACATTTTCCCTAAACTTTTGACATATTTTTCCGAGCTTAGCTCGTCAAGACAAACGATTGGTATATAATTTATGCTGTTTTGGAATGGGCGTTCGCTATAGTTTATCCTATTCGTTTACTCTCCCGATCATCCTTACATCCATTTTGTATCTTTAAACGATCTAAAAACAAAGTTTTTTTTCGACCAATTGTTCGAATTCAGGTTCAGAAATGATCAAAACGGAGGTCAGAATCGGATTCTACGCCCCGTTATACCCCTAAAAAGACATTTTTATCGACTTTGGAAAACAAATTTTTTAAAAAAAGTCGGGGTAAGGAAACGATTTGGCCGGGACGTTGTTATTACGCTGATTTAAAATCAATGAGAAACACAACAGAAAATTAACAGTGGTAAACACATGCAGGTGTTTGCAATTCAAACACAAGGCAAAGTTCCATTTTACTCTGAAGTCTTAATCAAACAGTCAAAATGCAACAACAAATAGGGAAATTTTTAACGGGATGTTCGTTGATCACCATCCGCGCTCCAATCATCGCCCAGCTCCGTCCGATCACTCCACAGCGCTCAAATTCGCGTCCGCGCCGGACTCAGTTGTCTTTGTTTCATTCTTCGATGCTTCCTCAAAATCACCGATCAGATCTAAACAAAATTAGAGTAATTGCGCGACAAAAGCAAAAGGTCATGCCCGGAACATCATCGTCATCAGCCGATGGTTTGAATTGCGTAGTCTAAAGTTTTTAAATTGTTTAAAAATTCCGACTAAGATAAACCACGTTGTTGGCAAGTTTCTTCAGATGAGTAAGCGACTCAGCTCCCAGTTGGTTGAGAATTCCCGGCAACATGTCCGTGATTTCTAAAGACAACTAAATAACGGGTGGCTAAAAGTGTGAGAAGCGCGTTTGGGTTCTGTCGTAATAACCAGTAATGTTTGTTGCAATGACTTCCAGACCACCAATTGAAGAAAGTCGGAACAGGGGGGGGGGGGTACCAAGAATTTCTAGCTATGAGTTTTACCATAAAGCTTTTGAGCTAATTAATATTATAAACATACGCTTGTTTTCTGCTGTTCCAGTGATTGAGAATGTGCTGAATTCATTGTACAGCAATAAAACGCGCAATTCTCTTACTTGGCCGGCACCGATGCCTGTACCTTCGGATTGTTGAAGTGTATCACCGTCCCGTCATCCTTGATCATATTGACCTCCTCGATGCCAGGAATGTTGGTCACTGAAAGCTTCTTGAGATTACTCTGTAACTTTTTGTCGTCCATTGCTGTCGTTTTGTGCACCACTTTCTTCTTCCTTCTTGCAGTACCCTAAACCGAAATTTGAAATGTACATTTCTTCCCAATACGTCAATTCGGTTCATTTGATTATGGATCATTTTTTTAACAACAAGTTATCGCTTAGCCTATTTTACTTAGACCAGTCAAAAAACAGTTCCTTCAACTGTGAATTTTCCCAATGAGTACGCTGCAATATTTGCAACTTCAACAAAAATTATCTAAATGTTTGTGCTTATATTTATACCTAGTAAAAACGAAATACCTTTCCACCAGTGCGCACATGTTCTGCGTTTTGTTGCAGTTTCTTTATTTTCTCTGCATTCATTATCGAAGAATTAAAATACCAATGCTGTTGCTTAATTTAAAAAAAAGTTTACATCGTTTCATTATTTTGGGCTTTCGCTGAAAATTCGATGAAATGCCTTTTTCAGCCAGTCAAACTTACATTTTTGTCACATTCGAAAGTTCCCGAAAAAATTACGTTTCTTTTATAAGAAAGCGTTATCCAACCGGAAATTTACGCCTAGACATCCACACCATATGAGAAACCGTTTCCTATGCGAAGTCTGAATCAGGGCTGGCGCGCGGTCCATGATTGACGCGCTTTTTTAGGCAATCCGCGACGCGACAATTTGTTGGTAAAAGTAGAGGTCGGGACCGGGATTTTTGGGTAAACCCGGAACCGGGATTGAGAAAATTAAAAACCGGAATTTTATAAGGGGGAAAACTAATCAAATCCCAGCCAAAAAAAACCGGGACTAATGGGTAAGAGCAAAGATTGCCAGTTTTGAGGGATTTTATAAAGGGAAAATTCAGTCCCAAAATTGGAGACTTCCGTACAAGTCCCGGTCTCCGTCCTACTCTAGGTAAAAGTAGTTTATGGTCGGTCATCTTTAGATTCGATAAATTTATAATATAAATTGAATCCTCCTTTTGGCTTTTCTTGTACTATACACGGTTTTTTCCTGATGGACCAATCCGGGCAAATTTGGTATCAAACGGTAGCTCTTGCTGAGACAAATCGATCTAGGGTGGAGGAAGTTGATCTGACGCCATTTGAGTTCGCCGAATGAGTCCCAGTGCAAAAGTGACACTTCAGTACCAAAAGTATTAATGAAATAATGGACCAATCCGGGCCGAAGCGGGCCATTAGCGTCTGGCCACTAGCGTCTCAGGGACGTTTGGCAGCTCATAACTTTTTTCAAGACTGACCAATCTTTATATCATTCAAAAGGCCGTAATAAGACGAAGCTATTTATAAGCATTCGAAAAGCATTGGATAAAGTTGAACAAAGTTATGACCAGAAACCAATGAAAAAGTCCGATTTTTGCACTTTTTCATGTAGAACTTTTTAATAGTGCATCGAACCGGCTCGTAGCTGCTGACATATATCTTCTAATCATTTAGAGCTTTCGAATGATATAAAGATTGGTCAGTCTTGAAAAAAGTTATGAGCTGCCAAACGTCCCTGAGACGCTAGTGGCCAGACGCTAATGACCCCTACTCAATCCGGGCAAATTTAGTATCATTCGACACCTCTCGATTCGGATCCTACGCCACCGAATACCCCTAGAAACGCTTTTTAGCGACTTTGGAAAAAAATTTTAAATTTTTTTACAAAAAATATAGATGTCGAAATCATAGATTAGATGATGTCGTATGATAAATCTGATGTCATATTCGTGATCAGCGGTCTTGACAACCCCCGAGCACTTCTCAGAAGTGCATAAAACATTAAAATTCCGCTTATAAATGCTTTTTGTTACTAGAAAAACGAATCGTCCCTAAAAAACGAATCGTCCCAAAAAAAACGAATTGGGTAAAAAACGAAGTGGCCAAAAACGAATTGGGGTCCGTTCCTTCGAAGCAAGGTATGATGCTGGACTGCAGTCCTTTAAGAAACCCGCAAAATAAGATTTATATTGACAAAAAAAAACGTGAAGTTTGACTTAAACTTAAAACTCCAAAATATTGTCTAAAAACACCAAACTGCCAAAATATTGATTAAAAAATGTGCTAAAACTGACTAAATCCAGTCAATTTTGCGTGAAAACCTTGGCGGAACTCAGTTATCATTAAAAAATGGGTCACCAGGGACCGGATTTTTATTTTTAAAATGTTTTTTTGCAAACGGGGTTTGATGAGAGAAGCCGGAAACAGCATTCATTTCGAAAAATCTTAGAATTAGAGCGACTTTTTAGTCAATATAAATCAGGGCTGGGATTCGTGTCCTTGGATTCCAAGGACAGGCCTTGGAAATGGACCCTCGATCTTCGAAAACTGAAAATGTCCTTATTTCCAAGAATGTCCTTGGAAAATGAAGATTTGGCTGGAAGTTTAAATATTTGTAGTTTTAATTACGGCTAAAATTTAATCAAAATTTTTTCGGCGGCGCCTGTCGGCACCGCCGACCCCTCCCCCCCTGTAAAGCCGAATTCGCAAAAAAATTGCAAATTTTCGATTTTGCCAAATTTTTCTCTCATGTCCTTGGAAATCAACATGTCTGTCCTTGGAAACTGTTTTTGCCCCATCGCAGCCCTGATATAAATCATTTTTTGGCGTTTTAATGGATAATTCTTAGGAAAATGCAATATTTTAGGAATTTTTCCAAAAATTTTCTAAGAAAAATCCAATAACAACGAAAAATGTATCCCTAAAAATGGGGTTTTTCTTGGACCAAAAATGCATCCCCTGATTTTAATCAAGTTTTAATAGGATATAAATTTAGCAATTCAAAAAGCACAATACAGTAAAAGCAGCCTTCTTCCAAAGGCACATTAAATTGTCAATGAAAAACATGGGATTCAGTAGTCACAGAATTTTGCAATTCCATCCATCTGCGGGTACGTTATTCGAGTCCAGAGCAGTACCCATCCTCGGAGATAAGCAATCGCTGACCATCTGATTTCCGATTTTTACCCGAATTTCCATGTGATTTGCGCACCACAATGTCCATTATTTTAGCCTAAGAGGTGAATTAATAGATTGATTACAATAATCGTTAAAAATCTGACGGGGCCATCAGGAATTTTTTAGATTTTAACGATATTGTTAAGAAAGTTGGCCCAAAAGTACGATTTTGCAAAACAACCCTACTGTTTTTTAACAAAAAAACATTTCGGGGGGGGGGGGGGGTAACTGCCACCCTTTGACCCGGGGGGGGGGGGGGTAGCTGCCACCTTTTGACCCCTCCCCCCTGTTTTTTTTTTCTCAAATTTAATTTTTTTTTTTGGGGGAGGGGGGGGGTTATTTCTCATGGAAACTTTAGATGCCATGTCTAAGACCTGTTTTCGCAATTTCGCTAACACCTTTCCTTCTATCGGCTGTTGACGAACATCCGCTCGTTCATTTTTGTTCGTCACAAGGTTTTTGTCATTCGAATCTCTCATTGAAAATGGAATCGGCGTCGTATTAGAGCGATGCAGAGATGACGAAGGGGAAATTTCGTTTGAGATGGGAGCGGAATGGACGTGTAGCTTCTCACGAACCTGTACACGGCGACACATTTTTGAAAAAGGGTATTAAAAATTCCAAAATTTCCGGCAGTTAAGCACCCCAAACCCACGCTCTGGATTGGAATGCTTATTCGCTTCAATGGCATTACCTTTTGAAGCGCTCCAGCAAAGTGAGAGCGCGCTTTGTGAGCGTCAGAAGTACCTTCGCACAACCGGTTCCTCTCCCCAAAACTTTGCTGATGGTCCTCACATTGTCCTCCATTTCCGACAATATTCTCATCATCGACCTCCACAGAACTTAAGTAAAGACGAAATATGAAAACCCAACAGAAGTCACACTGTGCATACCCAAAACCATTTTTTGGCAATTCAACGTCAAAGTTTAGGCGAGGCTCCGAAAACGAAATTCCAAGTCGTCCCTTCCTCCGTCCAGGAAAAAGTGCAGAGAGCAAACGTTTTCCCCCGCCTTTGACTGTCCCAATCGTTCTTCCGTTGCTTAAGCTCGACTCCGACGGAAGAATTTCGTTGACATTATGCTCCGCATTGCCTTTTTTCAGTTTTCTGATGGGAAAAGCAATTACGCAAGTTTTTGGCGGATATTTAATGTGAACATTTGTTTTGGTCTAAGTAGCAGAACATGTCCAACAATCAACGTATGTTCAATATTATTTTTGAGCTGACTGACATTGGTATTAAGGTATGAAATTTGTATTTTTCCTTCTCACCCCTCTCCTTCTGCTCCTATGCCATCTGATGTTAGGCTCCCCGGACTCGGTTCACGACGAACGTTATTGCTGAGCACAAGGCCAAGTTCAACCCGTGGCGAATTTGTTGCTGGGATCAATTTTGTTGCAATGTTTGCCTGATCACGCGTTGATTGATGGTCACTATTTTGAGTAGAATTGTTGCCATTGGCTTCAGATGCGAAGGTGCTGGTGGAATTGGACGAGTGTTTGAGTTTTTTGAACTGCACATTGCTACTAGCCGGGCGAGGGAGTAACCGGTTAAAGACATCCATCGAGTGAAATGGTTAGACGTTGAACAGGCAATTTAAAAAGTCGGACAGGCAATTGTAATGGGCGGGTAGAGCTTTTATGTAATTGTATTAAATACATAATATTCCATAAATGAATTGAATAATAGCCCTTAAGCATGTTATGTATAGGGTGGGAATTTTTAGTTACAATATTTAAATATTTTTTGTGTTGCTTTGTTTGAAAGACACGTTTTAGTCGGAATTTCGTTGTTTTAACCTCACTCACTGGGGTCCCATCGGTTCCATGACTTTTCGTCAATGGACTCTTCGTCAACGACTTTTCGTCATTGCACTATTTGTCAACGACATTTCGTCAATAAGAAAGAATTTAAAAAAAAATTAATTTTAATTAAATTTAAGCCAACATCAATTTTTTAAGTCTAGGGGTATTTTAGCATTCTACAACACGCTCATAATCATCCGAAAGCACGATTCGATCATTATTTGCCTTTTTGTTGTAATTTTATGTTTTTAATGATTTTGAGGCCTTTGTTGCATTTTTAAAATTTTTCAAAAAATCATAATGTTTAAATCATATCAGATGATGTCACGTGATGAATCTGTTGTCATATTCGTGATTAGCGAATTCGATAACCCCCGAGTACTTCTCAGAAGTGCGTAAAAGCCTCTTAAATCTTTGCGTATTACCGAAAAATTGTTGGCTTAAATTAAATTAAAATTTGTTGTTTTTTTAATTGTTCTTATTGACGATAAGTCGTTGACGAAGAGTCCATTGACGAAAAGTCGTGCCACCAACCCAACTCATCACCTCCAACTTTGAACCTTTATAACTCTTTTCAAAATGAAACAAACCAAATATAAACTCTAAATGTGCCAAATAAAATAAACTTTAATTCAACTCGATATGTTAAGTTTGAGAAAAGTTATGATCAAAAGTTTGTCAAAAACCATTTATTTTTGATTTTTTCGGGCTTTTCAGGTCATAACTTTCTCAAACTTAACATATCGAGTTGAATTAAAGCTTATTTTATTCGGCACATTCGTAGGTACATTGTCAGCATTTAATAAGTTGATTAACTTAATCGAAATTCGAAAGACTGATCGAATTCTGAATTCGAGAATTAGGAGAGAGTAAATTTGGAGGAAGGAAAAATGAAAGCTGCTTCCATTGGACTTGAACACCAATGCGGTCGGGGGAAGTGTGGGTGGGGGTGGGGGAACGGGTGGGACGGATGGGAATGAGCAATGGTAAAGAACGGGGGAGGGAGTCATTGTGTGCGTTGTCGTGTCCATCCATACATCGCAGCATCTGGCGATCGATTTGCTGCGGAAAATTGAGTGTTTTAGGGGGAGTAATTGATGTTGGATCAGAATCAGAATGGGATGGGTAAAGTTGCACGAATGGCAATGAGCAAGCAGCTTTGGTACGGATTTTAAGGAGAGGGGTGAGAGCTTTCTGAAATTCGCCGACCATCAGCAGAAAGAGAGAGAAGGAAAAGAATTGGTTGAAGCAATGCAAAAAGCAATCATCGCAGAGGGATGGGAGGGGAAGAGGGCACGGGTGCTGAGAACCCGGCATGTAACCGGATTCCGGACATTGCGGAAGGGCGAAAAAACGATCAGAAAAATTAGAAAAAAACAAATTTTGATTCGAATTTTGCGGATTTATGGACATTTTTGGGTCCGTGGCATCCGGTGACATCCCTGCTGCTGGTGAGAAGCAAAGAATGAGCTGATTATACGGCGGATGGATTGAAGCGGAGGGGAAGGGGAGGGGAGGGAAGGATTTAGGGATTGTGGGAAACCGCCCCACCCTCTCTATTCCCTCTGATCGTCCCCCTTCGCCAACATTTCTCCATCGATCGATTCCATCATTTGGCTAAACGGAAAAAGCATTGGGAGCAAAAGAGGAAATTGACAGCATCTTCTGATCGTTTCTATCAAATAGAGCATAAGTTTTGTTGTCTCAATGTCTTCCTATTACCCCCACGGTTCCCCCCGTGTCACATTCATTCCACCAACGCGTAAAGGGCCATCGTCGGAATTGCAGTTGATCGGCAGAGAGGGAATAATGCCTATTAAAGTAAGTAATGTGAGTTTGGGTTTGGAAATAAGCCCAAGAATCTTCGTTTTCAGGTGTTTTCGAAACCCCGTCCACTTCCCATTATCGACCTTACATTGTTCGGCGGTGGGATGGGACCAAAACGTTTTTATAAACGTAATTTAAAACATTGGAATAAAACAGAAAAGCTGTTTAGGTGAAAAGGAAAGCATTCCCGAATTCGTCAGCTCAGAAGAAGATCAATGGCACAGTGCCGGCGATAATATTGTGATAAAAGTCCGTTATAAAGGACATCCGGAACCGTTGGTACAGTGGTAAGACGAAATAAGAGAGAGGGGAGGAAAGGACGACTGACAAATGAGACATTGACAGGTTCAAAGGGGAGCAACAGCTGAAAGGTTCAAGAAGGTTGGTGATCACGGCTGACGGGAGCTATTCGGAGGTGAGTGCAGAGGCGGCAGGGCGGCTAATTTACACTTTGGCGGGGGGAGGGGAGCGTATGAATTGCGGCACTTCCCCTTCTTGCAGATGGCAATTTTTGATGCGCAACGTTCTGACGGAGGTTTTTACAATTGTCGGATTGAAAATGCGATGGGAGTCCAAGAAAGGGGCTGCCACGTGTTCATTCGGGAGGGAGGACCATCGGGAACGGCCGGGAGCGGAGCCCTAAGGCATTGGGGGGGGGGATCGCTTTTCTTTCATCCTGAGTCTAACGGCTTTATGTTAGGGCTTATCGGTCGGTGCTTTACACTCCGGCCCAACGATACTCCAGATTCTGACGAGAAGAAGAGGAGAGTGCTCTTTCTTTTTGTGAATTAAAAACAAATTTGACGAAATGAACACAAGGAAAACGAATATTATAAGTAATTGTAAGTAAACTTTTAGTCAAAATTAACAAATGTGGACGACCATAGAACATAATTAATTGTGTGGGTGGGGTAACGGAGAGAGTGATCATCACAATACAGAAAGGGAAGTGAATTCGGGGAGGGTCACTGCTCGGGACGGACGCTTCACACCGATCGGTCAGTGTTCCTTTCTTCTTCCGTCGTCTTCGCACCGTGCACAACGGCGTTCAGCACAAATTCGAGCGTTCTTTGCACCTTAACAAATTGCGCTTTTGTCCATAAAAGTGCGAGTCGAATTGCCACTGCTTCACCTCACTCTCCAGCAGCGACAGTTTTTGATTTGCAATGCTTTGCTGAGCCTCGCCCCCAGCGTTCTTCGGAGTTGCGTTTGTCCCCGACGACTTTTTGTTCTTTGCCATTCTTAGCTTGTTCCTCTCCTTCACCTTTATGCCAAAATGTTCAGAGAGAATTCACCTTTTTTCCCTTTTGCCTTATATTCGAGCGTTGAATGCGGCACACCATAAAAGGATCCGGCGCGATGTACAGACATTTCTCCGCTAAAATGGCTTTTTATTGAAAACGACGACATTTCGTCATAAACCAACCTTCGGACTGATGCCACCGCCCTGACCAATGCATCCTTATCATACTTTCTGGAACACCAAAACCTACCAAATTTTATCATTCCCCTAACGCCACCTGTATTGGCCACGCTTTGGTCTACTGACGGTGCTGCTTTTCTCCCTCCTCTCCGTCTTGATGTTCTGTTGCAGTTGTTGCTGTTGCTGCTTCGCCCCTTTGGTTTCTGTAATTTCCCCTTCCGCCGCACCCTTTGTCGATTGTGAGACAACTTTTTGCTTAATCAACGAAGAAAACTCTTTGAGAAACTGCCCAGCAGCACTTCCGGCACCCAAAAGTGGGAAAGTCGGCACTTAATTGATAGCATTTTCGAACATTCGTAATGCTCTCACTGCTCTGTTGGCGCAGCAATGCTGACGGCATCTGGGCAATCAACGGCACGGGCTCGCTACTTTGCTCCCCCGCATTCTCCGGGGTATCGGCCGTCCTCTTGCCGGGTCCTTCGCCCCCACGGTCCTCCCCTTCGGCAAATGAACTGTCCCCCGAGGCACTTTCAGTCAGCGACCGATGCACCGACAATCTGCGTTCGTAATGACTCGTTACCAAATCACTCAGCAGAAGACAACGGACCTTTGTTCTCTCTTGTGAAGTGCAAAAGCGGTCAGGCGTCGTCTCTTGCAAGAGCCGTCTCCGTTGTCTTCTGCCGCCTCCAATTTGTAAATTTTGTTGCGAAGTGTTGAGCGTGGAATGCCGTAGACGACTGATGCCCTCCGTGTGCCAAGACGGCCCATGCGAATGTCCTGAACTGTCCAAATGGTTGTTTTCTTGGGAATTCCGTTGGGTGACCGTCACCGCGGCGTCCAAATCGGCCTGTGAATAAGTGCGCTTTGTGCCAAGTTTGGGGCTTTCCGCTTCACTGCTGTCCTCGCCGCCGCCCACGCCGTCGATGCCAACCAACAGAAGCGGCGGGGCGGACGCATTTTCACCGCTTTCGACTTTCTTCTCTTTTCCAGCATTAAGGGAGGACGATTGATTCAACGATCCGACAGATTTGGTCAGATCAAGCGGCTGCTGATCCCCATTTTCCGTTGGTGATTTTGTCCTCGAGTATTTGCCAAATGCCGCCAAAAAGGCCAAAGCTTCGTCTTCGGACGGCATTGTGTCGCGTTGAACACCAGCGGATGTCGGCGGTGGGCAAAACCCGTTGAGAGAACTCATAAGATTGAGGGCGAACAGTTGGGACTGCCATGCCATTGTCAATTGTTGGTGAACTCGAAGAATGAAATTCGAAACGAAAAATTGGAAAAGGACTCACTGTCGAACATATTGGGGACGGAGTTTGGAGGAGTTGAGGGGGAAGTTGCTGATGAGCTGTTGTTGGGAAGTGACATGAACGGGAAGGAGGGATGAGGCGTCAGAAGGGCGGGCCAGGGATAGAAGCCTAAATCAAGGAGTTTAAAGAGTGATTCGAATAAATTGCAAGTGACCGGAAGATAAAAGTGCCGCAGGCAAAAAGGTGGGTGCCGGAGGCGGTGAAAGCATTGCGGAGCCTCCAGCAGACAAACCGCCGTTTAGACTTGTCGACGAGGACATCGTGGCACCCAGCAAGTGTATCGCAGCAGCCATTGCCATCCTCTCGGCTCCGTTCATTGCTCCGGCGGAGCCCATTAGCATTTGCTGTTGCTGATGTAGGGCAGCAAGCAGTCGCATTGCGTCGGGCACGGAGTTGGTGGCGGAAGATGAGCACGAGGGAAGCGGGGTTTCTGACGGAGGAGGAGCCCTTTTTGGCGAATCCGGCGGGAGATGGACGGATGAAGAAGCGTTGGAGGAGTTTATGGATGAAGATGAAAATGAGGCGGCGGAGGATGAGGCGGACGGAGGGGATGAATGGCCGGGAATGGTCATCAGAGGGGGCAGGAGATGAGTCGAGGAAAGCTGACGGCCGAGAGAGGAGGAATCGTCCAGCAAAGCATCGTTCATTGTCAGAAGGGACTTAACAGGGGAGACGAGAGGAGACGGGTCCGATCATTTCCAAATTCAGCCAACAAAACGGGAGTGTTAAAAGCACCTGGGAACCGAACGACGAAACTCTTTGACGACTTCCAAAGCACCAATTGCAGTTTTTGGACAAGTCCAGCTCGAAGTCGGCGCTGTAGCTTCTGCTGGAGGCAACTCAAATAAAAGAAGAGATAAAAATGCACAATGAAATCCTTGGGAATTTTGAGCTTTTTATATTCAGAGACTCTTTCATTGGTCACAGAAAGTTTACGCTAATTGTAAGCGTGAATGATCCAACTCTTTCCGGTTAACACTAATTTTGTCCCACTCCCCGGTTTAGATTTTGTTCCTTTATCGCTTTCATCAGACCAAAAAGTGAAAGGGGGAGAAACAAAAAAAAAAGAGAGGGCGGGGAGGGGGGGGGGGGATGGGAGAATTGGTCAAAGGGTTGGGAATAAGAGAGAGAGAGAGGGGGGGGGGGGAGAGAGGGGGGGGGGGGGAGAGAGGGGGGGGGGAGGGGGGGGGGAGAATTGGTCAAAGGGTTGTGAATAAGAGAGAGAGAGAGGGGGGGGGGGGGAGAAAGGGGGGGGGGGAGAGGGGGGGGAGAGAGGGGGGGGGAGTGTGTAAGATTGGTGAATGAATGGGGCGGGAGGGGGGGGGGGAGGCATCGCCCAAATGGGGGGGGGGATTACGGTAGGAGGGGATGATTGGGGATGATGGACTCTGAAAATCAACTTGCGGACTGTTTATTCAGCACCAACCAACTGCTTAGATGATTTTGAAATCGAAATCCAATCGTTTAAAACTGACAAAATGAATTGTGCAAGAAAATACTTAAGCGGTGGCATTATGTGATGGTTGATGATTTGGTTTTTGATGGTCCATTTGCGATTGGCAGACTAAAAAAGTGTCGGAGGGAAGGGACACTTTTTGGTTTTGGACAGACGGAGATGGTAAGAAGAGATTAGGCCGGCCGTTCTACCGAATTGGCCGTGATATAGAAGAGAAGAAGGCTGGCGGATGGGAAGCGTTTCTGATGAAAGAATTAGGAAACGATCGACGGCTGGTGAATGGGTGACCCCGATACGCAACAACCCGAGTCGGGCGGGTACCCGACACCCAACTACCTCGAGTCGGGCGGAAACTACCTCGAGTCGGGCGGAAACTACCTCGAGTCGGGCGGAAACTACCCCGAGTCGGGCGGGTACCCGACACCCAACTACCCGAGTCGGGCGGGTACTCGACACCCAACTACCCCGAGTCGGGCGGGTACCCGACACCCAACTACCCCGAGTCGGGCGGAAACTACCCCGAGTCGGGCGGGTACCCGACACCCAACTACCCCGAGTCGGGCGGGTACCCGACACCCAACTACCCCGAGTCGGGCGGGTACCGTCGGGCGAGTACCCGACATCCAACTACCCGAGTCGGGCGGGTACCCGACACCCAACTACCCGAGTCGGGCGGGTACCCGACACCCAACTACCCCGAGTCGGGCGGGTACCCGACACCCAACTACCCGAGTCGGGCGGGTACCCGACACCCAACTACCCCGAGTCGGGCGGGTACCCGACACCCAACTACCCCGAGTCGGGCGGGTACCCGACACCCAACTACCCGAGTCGGGCGGGTACCCGACACCCAACTACCCGAGTCGGGCGGGTACCCGACACCCAACTACCCCGAGTCGGGCGGGTACCCGACACCCAACTACCCCGAGTCGGGCGGGTACCCGACACCCAACTACCCCGAGTCGGGCGGGTACCCGACACCCAACTACCCGAGTCGGGCGGGTACCCGACACCCAACTACCCGAGTCGGGCGGGTACCCGACACCCAACTACCCCGAGTCGGGCGGGTACCCGACACCCAACTACCCGAGTCGGGCGGGTACCCGACACCCAACTACCCCGAGTCGGGCGGGTACCCGACACCCAACTACCCCGAGTCGGGCGGGTACCCGACACCCAACTACCCGAGTCGGGCGGGTACCCGACACCCAACTACCCGAGTCGGGCGGGTACCCGACACCCAACTACCCCGAGTCGGGCGGGTACCCGACACCCAACTACCCCGAGTCGGGCGGGTACCCGACACCCAACTACCCCGAGTCGGGCGGGTACCCGACACCCAACTACCCGAGTCGGGCGGGTACCCGACACCCAACTACCCGAGTCGGGCGGGTACCCGACACCCAACTACCCCGAGTCGGGCGGGTACCCGACACCCAACTACCCCGAGTCGGGCGGGTACCCGACACCCAACAACCCGAGTCGGGTATTTACCCAGTACCCGGCCGGCCAAAAATTGAAAAATACCCGCCCGGGTCCAAGCCCATTTCTCGCACTCAGTTGGCGATAGGCAAAGAGGTGATAAAAAAAGGGTAACTAACTGATCAAGCTTTCAGATTGCTTGATTCGGTTGAATTCGAAGAAAGTAACAGTCCGAGGCGTAACGCGAGATAAAAGATGGGATTGAAGAGAATGTTTTGGAATTTGTTTGGTGATGAAATGTGCGGCGGATGAATCCACCAAAAACCTTTAAGTCTCGATATGCAAAGTGAAATTAAGAGGAATACGGCAAAAAAACAGTGGGGGAGGGGGGTGGGAAGATCTCAAACTCTTTTCAATTGCCCCGGCTGATCAACGGTCGATCTTAGGATTACATTCTTTCGTCGGTCGGAGATGCGTTGGGAAATGGGGGGGGGGGGGAGGAGGGGGAGGGGGGTGGGTGGGAATGACGGTCGGACGGTGATGTTGGATTGGGAGATTAAGTGGTGGTGGGTTAACAAGTGGGACATGGTCGGACAGATGAGACTGAATGACTGTGGCATGGGACAGACTTCAGACGTTTAGAGGGGGCGGGGGGGGGGGGATCATGAAGGGGACTAACGGTGGTAAAAGATATTCGGAGGGAGGACGGATGATTTGCGTGTAACCAGCAACTTCATTTGGAAGTACCCCAACCCTTTCACCCCCCCCCCCCCCCCCCGCCTTCCCCCCACTTCCATTGTCTCCAAGTTTCCACCGCCAATGAACAATAATGGAAAGGATGACAATGAGCGGATGAACTTTTGAAGTTCAAAAAGTGGCAATGGGCGAACGAATCGTAGGCTATTTGTTTGGAAACGATACGATTGGGGAGGGGTTAATTGGAAGGAAGCGAGGAATGAAAGGGTCAAATGGTATAAAATAAAATATATTCATTTCCCAATTCAGCTGATCAGAACCCCCCCCCCCCCCCGAAACTCCTCCATTCAAAAGGTCAAAATGAATGCATCCGAATTCCGAACAAATGCAATTGGTCTCTTCCTAGCGGCAAAATAAAATGGAAAAATGAGAAATTTGCGGGGGGAAGGGAAGGTAACAAACAGGGGGGAGGGCCACAAAGAAAAGGGCGAGTTGGCCGAATTGGGAAGAGCGGTGACTTTGAAGCACCCGACGATCGGCAGCACCGGCGGGGAAACGAATGAATGGAAGGAGTGAAAGTGAAGGGATGCGTAGAGGGAGGGGGAAGTGGGGGGGGGGGGGAGGGAAGGGAGGGGGGAAGCGGGGAGGGGGAAGTGGGGGGGGGGGAGGGAGAAGGAGGGAGGGGGAGGGGGAAGCGGGGGAGGGGGGGAGGGGGGAAGCGGGGAGGGGAGGAAGCAGGGAGGGGGGAAGCGGGGACGGGGGGGGGGGGGAAACGGGGGAGGGGGGAAGCGGGGAGGGGGGGGGGCAGCAACGGCGGGGGGGGGGGGGGGGAAGCGGGGGGCAGCAACGGCGGGGGGTGGGGGCGGACCCCAATTTTACGAAAAATGGACGAATTGTTTGGGTGGGGCGTCATATTCCCATAAATGGACAGCGCCTCCATTCTCCCGGATTAAGTCCCGTAACCAAACACTTTTGACAAAATAGCAATTGTCCGTTTAAAGAGTTTTTGTTTAGCACCTTTAATATAGTTCATTTTTATAGGATTATAACACTTTTTTTGTTTTAAAGTTTCTTCTGACTCAAAAGTGGACTTAGCCCTTCCCTTTCTTTATTTTGGTAACACTTTCCCCCGAGGGGGGGGGGGGGGGGGGGGGGGAAGGCGCAGCCGATGAAACTTTGTTCTCTCCCACAAATGCACCAATTTTTGTGCGCCCATTTGTCCCTTCGGCCATTCTTTTGCCAAAAGGTGCAAAAGTTGGCGTTCACCAGGCAAAAGATTGGGGGGGGGGGAAAGGCAAAGGCACAAAAGGAAGCGATCGCCGCATTTTCCATTCATTTCAATTCAATTCATTTGCTTCGATGGGAGAGCGTATTTAGCAGAAAAAAGGGCAAAAAAATCTTAATTAATTGACAATTGAAAATAGAATAGAATTAATTTAATAGAGAATTTGTTAAAAATGCTCATTTGACGGCTGCTGAGTAATGCATTCTTTTCCTTCCATTTGCCCGCCATTCATTTGGCTCAATTAGCCAACTAAAATTCAAATGATGAGTTTTGACCTTTCTTATTTAGACAAAAAGGCCTAAAAAACTGTTTAACGTAAAAATGCATTCGAAAAGTATTTGGTCCAAGTTGGCCGGGGCAAAAAAAGTTTAGGCCCCACCAAACTCAAATCTTTGTGGCCAATCTGAATTATTCTTCCATCGCCTCCAATTTGCACATCGCCAAACAATTGCCCCTTTTGCATAATGCTGCTAAATGAGGATGGGGCGGGGGGCGGGGGGCGGTTGGAGGGAACGGAGAAGGTGAAAGATGAGGGGGCGGGGGGGAGGGAAGGTGTGGAGGGGAAGGGACAAATTATTCCGTCCCAATTAATCATTTAGCGGTGGCCAACGACATTTCGGTGTCAGCAAATGATTGACTCACTCGAAGGGGGGGGGAGGGGGGGGGGGGAGGAGGGGGGGGGGGAGGTGGGGGGGGGGAGAAGATGACAGGGCAGGCAAATTTGATAAACCTTCCAATCGGCAGAAGGGGGGGGGGGGGACGCGTTGGAAGCAATAGAAGAAGGGATTCGGCGTAAACTCCAATAAGCCACGGCATTTGGTTTAAATGTGTGGAGAATTGGAGTAATTCCCTAAAATCCGACAAAATATGCTCATAACCCGACAGCACAACCACACTCATTGGACCAGCAGATGGAGATTTCGAGAACAATTTTACGATTTTTGGGTGCTTTTCATTGTTTAGCGCTATAAGCGGTAGCCGAATTTATTGCTCATCAAAAAACTCCAAAGGTTTGGTTGGTTAAACAGCTTTAAATTTTGAAGGAATGCGTTGAGCGGACGAAAGGATATATAAATAAATATAAAGCCCCCCCCCCCCCCCCTCCCCCAGGATATATAAATATAAAGCCCCCCCCCCCCCCAGGATATAAATATAAAGCCCCCCCCCCCCCTCCCCCAGGATATATAAATATAAAGCCCCCCCCCCTCCCCCAGGATATATAAATATAAAGCCCCCCCCCCCAGGATATAAATATAAAGCCCCCCCCCCCCTCCCCCAGGATATATAAATATAAAGCCCCCCCCCCCACTCACTTTTGACTGCTTGGCCGAATTTACGCCATTGACCGGGGCCCAAAGCACGCTGAAAAACATTCTCCAGGCCTGAAATGAAGGGAGGCAATTAAATGAAACTTTCAAAATTAGTGAAGTGACCATTTTGGGAGAATGAAAGGGAAGGGAGGGAAGCGGAGGAAAGATTCGCCGGGGGGGGGGGGGAAGCGGAGGAAAGATTCGCCGGGGGGGGGGGCGGGGAGGGACCGCCCAAAAATGGATGGAGAAACACCCCCAAAGGGACCGACCGTACGCCCTACCCGCCAGCCCTCCTTTAGCCCCCCCCCCCCCCCCCCCCCCTCGCGTTGAAACCATCCAAAATATTATTCCCCAATTTTTGAATTTAATTCAGTTTCATAGGCAATGCGTAATTTGGGCCATACTTTCATTTTACTTAACAAAAAAGAGATGGAAAGTGGCGATGAGACGGAAGGGTGAGGGGGGGGGGGGGGGAGGGACGAATAAATAATTATTTTCGGCGCTAATGGGTCCCGAGAGGGAAAGAATTCGAGAGACAAACGGGGATTTTGTTTGGATGCAATGGGTGGGCATCAAACACCGAATAATTCATCGGTTTTATTCAAAAATCTTGAATTTTGGACAACATTTATCGAGTGTTAAGGTAAATTTGAAGGAATGAGGAAAAAGAAGATAAGAAGAGGAAGGAGGAAAAAGAAGAGGGAGGAGGAAAAAGAAGAGGGAGGAGGAAAAAGAAGAGGGAGGAGAAAAAGGAAGAGGGAGAAGGAAAAAGAAGAGAAGAGGGGGAGAAAAAGGAAGAGGGAGAAGGAAAAAGAAGAGGGAGGAGGAAAAAGAAGAGGGAGGAGGAAAAAGAAGAGGGAGGAGGAAAAAGAAGAGGGAGGAGGAAAAAGAAGAGGGAGGAGAAAAAGGAAGAGGGAGAAGGAAAAAGAAGAGAAGAGGGGGAGAAAAAGGAAGAGGGAGAAGGAAAAAGAAGAGGGAGGAGGAAAAAGAAGAGGGAGGAGGAAAAAGAAGAGGGAGGAGGAAAAAGAAGAGGGAGGAGGAAAAAGAAGAGGGAGGAGGAAAAAGAAGAGGGAGGAGGGGCAATAAAAATTCCCACAAGCCCTGGAGAGTGGGAGATTCTTATTAATGCCGCACGTTTCAGCTGACACTTTCAGCATGCCGCGAGTCCAACCTCAACTCGCTTCCCTCACTAGGCAACTTCCTTCTTCAAGAGGCTCTCTTCCAATTCATTCTTCCCTTCCCTCGCAAATACCCCCCCCCTCCCCCCCCCCCCCTCCCCCCCCCCCCCTCCCCCCCCCCCCCCCCCCCCCCCCCCCCCCCCCCCCCCCCCCCCCCCCCCCCCCCCCCCCCCCCCCCCCCCCCCCCCCCCCCCCCCCCCCCCCCCCCCCCCCCTCCCCCCTCTGCTGCAGCTTCTTCTTCTTCATTCACAATTTGTTGCCAATGCTCTCCCTCTCCGCCCTTATCTTCAAATTCATGCCCCTCCCCCCCCCCCTTCCTTTCCTCGCCTTCGCGCTCGGGGCCCGGGCCTATAATACTAAAAATTGGGGTTTCGTTTTTAATTAAGCCCCCCCCCCCCCAATTCTGAAAGATGAATTGAGAAGGAAGGAATTGGGAAGGGAAAGGGCGGGGATGAGCGGTCGGACGGGCCGATAATGCGCGTAAAGTTAGTGGCGGTGCCAAATTATGCGAAGGCACACCGGAATAGCCTCCGATTGAAAAGACAAAAAAAGAAAGAATAAAACAATAAAGACAATTTGTACAGTTACATAAATCCGCTAAGTTTCTTTGACCTCGAGTTAATTGGGGCAAAATATTTATTGATGTTAGGGCAAATAATTTGGTGAAGACACAAATCACAAAAACCATTCGGCAAATTTCTTTCCCATGCCCTCAATTGGGCAATGGTAATTGCAATTTGCAGCAGATCCGTTAGACCCACCCGGCAATTGGCCAACCCCAAACAAAATCTCCTCACAGGTGAGGACACAAACAACCAAACGGGGCAGGCCCAATTAGCACGGAAATGGCCCCCCCCCCCCCCAACAATCGGATAAAGCAACACTTTTGTCATTTGGTCGTGCAAATAAAAAGGTTGCCAAATATGTTGAACCACCCAAAAACGACGTTTAGTCTTCTCAGTCCCCTTCAACTTTATGCCCTTCGATAATTATTTATATTAAATTTGGGCCTTTTCCCAACATTTTGCTCTTCGTCGTTCAGGGCAACCGCCAACCCAATTGGGATGGATAACAGAATGGCCCTTCCGATCCAGGGGATGGGGTGGGGTCGGGATGATGCCGACCTAGATGAAGCGATGAAGCGTCATTTATTCACTGCCGATGGTTAATCTCCATGAAAGAGGGATGAAATGAGCGGACGGAGAGCCCCTGAGGGCAGGGATTAAGCCAAGAGCAAATTTGCCATCAGCCGACGACAAAGTGGGAGTGCTGCCATTGTTGACAATCACTTGGCACTTTTCAACTGATTTGGCCAATATCTGTGTTTGTCTCTTCCCGAAGGCAATTTAGTAAATACTAACCCACGATCTCTTAGCACCCGGACACTAAAATCCTTCCGAATTTTAATTGCTAGGCGAAGTGAGAAAGGGAGTTTCGCTTCTCCAAATCCCGCAGCACTTCCCACTTCAATTATATTCCCTTTCTCTCTGTGTGGGAGGGGGGGGGGGGGAGGAGGGGGGGGGGCGGGGGGGGGTGCGTTTTGTCACAGTGTTAAAGCGACCAATCGACCGACCGCTGGACAACCGGGTGTAGAAATTAATTAAGTGCCGGCGTCGAGAGAATTTGGCCTGTCGGGTAACGAAGGGACCGCCGGGCACCCAAAAAGGAGGGCACTCGCGCCACGGCATAAATGGGGGGGGGGCGGGGGGTGACAATCCTCAGCTCATTGCCTGTCATGGAAACCGCAGAAAAATTTGGGTATTGAGAAGTGGGGGTTAAGGCGGAAAGCGCTTGCGCTCTAAAGCCCAAAAAACTCATTAGCAGACCAAAATTGTGTAGCTCGAAAAATCCAGGTAAATGTTATCGATAGTCTCGGGTCGCCCAATTATAAATACTTCTTAAATGCCGCCGACCTCTCCCACACCGCTTCTCCAAAGCGTGTTCTTCCTCATTTGTCAGCCCAAACTTGTGCCATTCATTTGTTTTCTGTGCCACTTTTCGGTCCCTTCCCATCCCTTAGCCTCCCATCTCTTCACACTTTTCACCCGGGCAACCCAGCACTTTTGGGAATTCACCGTGGCTGACAGCGGCGCTGCCGAATAATTGGTGCCGACGGCAATATTTCTGGGACGAAGACAGCCCGGGGAAAAACAATTTTGGCGGCAGACTCGCCGCCCCCCCCAAGGGATACCGTAATCTCCGAAAAGTCCATTTTTGGAGGGAGGACTCGACAAATATTCCTGCAGAGGGACGAGTTTACACATCGAAATGCAGCCTCATTCGCTTTCATCCCGCCGATCAAAATCCATCCATTTTTACTTCTTATCGCCTCCCAACCAATCCATTAAAGGGAATGTTTCTCATTCTTATCCGGATAAGCGACTTTAATCACCCAATGGAATCTCTTCGGCCACCTTCTATATTTGTCGATCATCATATGCTCGCTCGTTCCTTTCCTTCCCTTCCCTTTCGTTAAACGAATAGCTTTTCCCAATGGCCTCCTAAAGCGAAAGTGTTGAGACACTAAGGCAAAAAATATACTTAAAAAGGGCGCTGTTGAAGATTTAAAAGAATTTAACAGCCAATGAGAGAAAAAGACTAATTTATAAATAAAATAAAAACAACAAAAAATTGGAGAAGATCAAGAAGAATGAATGCTTATGAAAATGAGTGAAAGGGGGGGGGGATAAGGGCATGTCCAGCCGTAGGGAAAAGCCATGCAATGCAAGCAAAGGATGGATGGGCCAGTCCCGTCTCCAATTCCCCTTCCCTCTCTCGCCTTTCGCCTGACACTCAAACTAATTAAGGGTAGACCCGGGGGGGGGGGAGACATTTGAGGGGGGCGGGGATTGGAAGGGATCATTTTGCATCATTTGCGCTACGCAATCGGTCAGCCTGCAAGCTTTTTGGGATTTAACCAACCGACGAGCATCAGCAGCTGTCGGCCCCACTTGGACAGCTCGCGACAGTGCACCCTTCTCTCAGCCGAACACCGATCGTTACAAACATCCGACGACTTGTTGGAGGAGTCTGATAAAACTGAAGAGCAATTTTCTCTCATATTTTCTGAAATCTTAAAAGGACCAAGTGAACGGATGTGAGCGTGCATTATGAATATTGTTGCCGGGAAAATGGGTGGGTCGGCTGATGTCGAATGACAATTTTGTACGGACCGATGGAAAAGGATGAATCGACGCAAGAAAATTGATGGACGGGGCGGGCTTGGAAAGCGAAAGCAAATCCAAAAAAATTATGCTTAGGTTTTTGTCTCTTCTCAAGCCTTACTACGACGCTGCATTCTGACGAGAAGAAATGGGCGGAGGGGGGGGGGAGGGGTAAGTATCTGAATCACTCGGAGAACTTTGAGAGTAAATTTATGATTGGTCCTCCCGTTACACTCGAGCCATTTTTTCGATGATATCGAAAGGAGTGAAGGTAATGGCACTTTGGGGGATTTGCCGCATCAGTGGCATAATTTGGCCGCTGTGCGAGTAACATCAGCGAGACGTGAGGAAGGAGAGGGGAGGGGGGGGGGGGGGAGCGGAGGGCCCGGCGACCGACGAAAGTGCGCCATGGGGAGAGAGTTGGGGGAGGGCCGCTCGTAACACAGCGCCGGTTAGCCCCCGGGGGAAGGGCCACCATCCACCAGCGGTGCCAACACCCGAGAGGGCCGTCGGCCCAATGGGGCGAGCGGACGACGCCCAATCCAAAGGGAGGATGACTTCGAAAATGGAGATGGGCCAGGCTGGGGACCCCGAGGGGATGGATAACGGATCAGCTCATCTTCCGTTGAGCTCGACCAACCGGTGGGATTTGGCAGAAAAGCGATTCCGGTCATTTATGCCGCCCCGTCATTCTTTTTGAATAAAACGTATTCCAAAAGCAACCGTATGGAACAAGAAGCAATCCAAAGCGAACGTACGTCATTTATAAGACGATTGATGTAAGGTAAAATTGTAAGTCGATATTGTTTTTTTTGCATAAATGAAAATTGTTTAACAGAAATTAAAGCACTTCAGATTTTACTAAAAAAAAGGGGCAGCGGTTAATGAGCACAATAATTATAGGGGATTTGGGAAACCACAGGGACCAATTGTTGCAAGCAAAAAGTACTTTAAAACATTCTCAGTAACCCCACCCTCACAAATCAGCCTTTTCATTAACCTCTGCCTTCTAGGGTGAGAGCCAACAATTTTTGGGCTTCTACGGCAAACTTTTAAAAAAATATTGCCATAAAAATCATAATTTAATGCAATTTAAACAATTTCCTTAACTAAAGTTAAAATTCTGGGAGGGGGGGGGGGTAGGTGGGTCGGCGGTGTTGATAAGCGCCGTCGAGGAAATTTTTATTCAATTTGCTGATGGGAATTTTTTGCGTTAAGAAAAGTAGTCCAAAAATTACGAGTTTTGCAAAACAAGAGAGGACCTCCTAATGTTTTTTAACAAAAAAACATTTCGGGGAGAGGGGGGGGGGGGGAACTGCGCTACGGCCCTGGGCACGAATCAGACATTTGCGATGTGAAACGGCGCAACGGTGATGCAGTTGAGGTCAGATCGTAATAAAAACAATAATTCTGATTTTTATTTGAGTTTAATGATTTATTCCATATCATTAACAATTCATCGTTCGAGGGGAGCCATTCCCAGTTTCTTCCTAAGTGCATTGCTCTCCTCAATTTCTCGTTCGAGATCCTTCCCGGCACTGCGTCCACTTCGACGGTCTAAATTTAATAATTCGGCACAAGAATTGCTTTGGTTTCTACCATCGGCGGAGGGAGAACGGCGTCTTCGTTCTCTGGATTTGCTTCGGCTACGGCCACGGCTTCGCGAACGACTTCGACGTCGAGAAACGATCTATTTTAGTTGTTGGACGATTCGGGAAAGTGTAAAAGTGTAAAGTCCTTACGCTCGGCCTCGCTCTTCGAACCTCCTGCTCATCTTCAGAATCGCTGGAAAGACGTTCCAAATCTTCATCTAAGGCGGAAGCATACAACTCCAACTGGTCTTTCTCTTCGAGCGCTTGTCGCTTCTAGAAATGCAAATAGGTAATGGTGCAGTTTTGCGGTTACATCCGTTCGAATGTACCGCAAAACACTGCCCTAAATTAATTCTTAAAAGAGGAAGTATAAATGTGGCGCACTTCTTTAACGGGGAGGCTTGACAGACCTGACGCGTTTTTCAGAATTTAAATTTATATAAGGACCTGTAGTCGAGGCAATTGGACGTCACAATAGTGGTCTTCCCTCAGCAAATTGTCAATAAATTCGTCCATGTGGAGCAATTCGAATTCTATAAGTGTAATTAAGAAACAACTAAATTCTCTACTTCCTCACTTCCCATTCTGTTCATATAACGCAATTTACGATAATCATTGTACAATGGCTCCAAATACTTATAAACCTCAACCGAGTTGAAAATCAAACGAATGTACATAGCGCCAAGTGCGCGGACATACCTAAAAGTGAAAAAAAGACAACAAAACGGTATTATTTGGGTTAGGGGTATATAATCGGGCTGGTGCCTCACATTTAAAAAAAATGTTGTTTTCTTCTTAAAGTCATGCAAAACAGGTCTTAAAGGGTTTTGGGGTCGGGGAATCCGAATATGACATTATTTTAGACCGATTTCGAGCCCGGGACCCGAATTCGATCATTATTTGCCTTTTTGCTGTAATTTTTGCTTTTTGAATGAGTTTGAGCCCTGCCATTCCTAAAAAGCTTCAATAGACTTTAAATCTTAATGAGTCAACATTTCGGTATTGCTAGGGCTTAACTCAAAAACGGTCGGATTATAAACCATTCAACTCCGCTCGCCGCGCTGAGCACGAATCTAAACTAGTTCGAAATTCTCAATTTTTATTTTCTATCAACATTCGTAATTAGTGCATCAAATAAAATTTTTGCAGATTCGTGCATTAGACTTAGAGTGGAGTCGATTGGTATGCAATTCAACCGTTTTTGAAACTTATATTTTTGAACAATTCCTTAAAAAAACATTAATACCCGAAAATAATGAATTACTTAAAATCGTCCTGTCGAATAAATTCGATGATGATATCTTTGTCAGGCTGTAATTGGAGTAATTTCAGCGTAAGACAAAGAAACTGAGCAGGTTTTATGTTTCCGGCGTAAATTCCTCCAATGTAACGCAATTCAATCGCACGGTCGACGACCGTCTCAGCTAAAAAGAATTTTGTATAAAATTTTTAAATTGGAAATGCGAACCCGAAAGTCCGAAGCACTGCTCCTTCCAATAAAGAGAATCGTAGATACGCGTTCGAATAATCTTTTCAATCAAATATTGAGGATTGGTGCCTTTTACAGTGTGTGCATCTCTAGCTGTACGATTTGCCATCGAAAAAACGATTTAATTAATTAATTCTACAGTCTATAGTTATGTAGTTAACGGACCGGATCACCTTGTAAGTTATAAATAGGGCTCGGATTTCAGGTTTTAACCTATTTTTCCGAGCCCTAGTTTAAAATAAAATCTCTCTTTTCGCGTTGGTTTGATTTGGTTATGGCGTAATGTCCTATTTTCAAATAAAGTTTGAGATGCACGGAAGAAAAGAAAGAAAGGCGCCATGTGACAACAGAGCATTGACATCAAATTAAGCCTTCTTCGTTAAGTTCACGTCCACTCCATTATTATTTCTTTTCGTTTCCATGGGAGTGGATCTGTAGTGTGGGAGTTACTGTCTTTTGTTCATTTGATTGGACCAGGGATGCCGAACAATCGAAGGAGAAAAGTGTCAGCTTAATCCACGTGTAATTCTCCGAGCAAAATGAAGGAGGAGGAGGCCAGCGAATCTCAATCTAGAAGGGTTTATGCGCAATTAGGTTCGCTTTTAGTGGTGGCCAGCAATTGATGGGATGTCAATGGGACTATTTTAACTCCCAATTCTCCTTCCTTTGCCCGGTCAATCTTTCGCTTTTCATATTTCCATTTCGTGCTCAATGGTTGTTCTTTGCGAGAGTCGCCTGCTTGGGTTATGGCTGGCCAACTGCGCTATTAGGGATAGGTAAAGTTGGGCTTACAATCAGAAAATAACTAATATTTTACTTTAGGCTTTCTGAGCTTTTTCGTTTGGTTTTGTGTTCTCCATCGTGTATTTTCTTAAAACGCGTAAATTTTTAAAAAACGCAAAGGTCAGCTTTTCAAGCGCGGCATTTGCAGCACATCCGAAGTCATATTTATTCCCTATAAAGGTATATTTTTGTATGGATTTCTTTTTAGCATTTGTTCTTTTTAGAGTATTCAACTCAGGTCAGCAACATTAATCTGGAAATGGCTGCAAATTTGGCAATGGCATTGGACGAAATCATCAAAAATCAGGGAAAAGGCTCACGCGCTGTTGGTGTCAAACGTGGTGGAGGCCGTCTTGTCGGTGCTACTGCGAGTGCTCGGCCTCGCTTTCCGCAGAGAGGATTCGTGTCAGGGGTTTGAAACAATATAAAGTCCATCCATCTGCTGAGCTCTCCCTTTTAGGAGGTGCCAGCCGGACAATGGAAGCACGATAAATTTGCTGAAATATACGGAGGTGGCAAGAAGCGTGCAAGTGGGAGCAGTTTGGGGGTTTTCAAATCCATCAAAAGTGGTTTGGGCGGTTCCATCGGCGCACGGATTGCGCGCAAGGCTACAGGACGAGATTCTGGCGGGATGGTAAAGTTACAAATGTCGAATCTGCCCGAGTCGGTGGTCACTTTGGATTTGGAGGTTTGTCTTGTTTTTGATGTAGTTGCGCTATTGTTGGCTGGCTCATTTAGGAACTCTTCCAAGACTTCAATGTGTTTGGCGTTGCTGTTCATTATGATGAGATGGGCTCCCATTTGGGCACCGCGGACTTGTTCACCGATCAACAGTCCGCTTCAAATATCTTACGCGAGTTCAAAGACATCGCTATCGACGGTTTGTTTTTAAGTGCTTTTAGAACGTAGTTTTAGGTACAAAACTTTATGGGTTTTTCTTTCCATTCCTTTTCATGGAATAAACAATTGTTGTAGGAAGTTTAGTGGGGGGGGGCAAGTTTCCCGTGAAAGGAGGAATTATATTAAATATTTTCAAGGACAAGAGATTAAATTCTGTTTGGTGACTGAAGGCACTGACTCTGTTGGTGCGAAGAGAGCCAACATTCGCGATCGTCTTCAGCGCATTAGCGGGGGGGCCAATCCGATAAGGAAAAAGTCACTCGTTCGTAAAAGAATTTCTGGAGGGTCTATCAAAAAGCTGGCACGTGTTGGTGGCGGACGACGCAGAGGTTGTTTAAAATTCTTTTCGGAGGCTGATAACCACTTCTTGGTCACTTTTAAGTTGTCGGTGGCGGCGTTAGTGCTGGCAAAGTGGAAGCCAAGGCAAAGACGGCTGAAGAACTGGACAAGGAGCTGGAGGCATATATGAAAAAGCTATAGAAAGAAGTGCTTATCGATGGGAGGAAGTTTCAGTTGCAGCTTTTTCTGTTCCTTTGCTCTGCCCTTACCAATTTACAATTTATTTTATCATTTTTGCATTCGAATCCTTTTTATTTGAAAGCTGTTACCAAAAACACTTTCTGGACCAATGCGTAAATTCTGTTCATTTTCTGATCAGTTCTAGAAAACAAAGGGTTTGTGAAATGCGTGTGGTGTATTCTTTTCGGCTTTCTCGGTTACGCACACCGCTTACCCCATCCCAAATTTGACAGTGTATCGTCGAGGACGTCGGTTCAGTCAGAAAAGCGCCGTGAATTTTGAGTGAATTGGGTCAGAGGTGTATATCTTTGGATGGATTGCAGGGGCTGGGAGTTTTGGATGTAATCAATTGAAGACGCGGGAGGGTGGGTGGGTCATTAGGGAAGGGTTGTGCACTTTGGTGATTATTGAATAACGCGCCCGGATGGATCTTCATTCCATCCCAGCACATTCCCCAGAAATGGCTTCTGACGAGGAACTTCGCCTGCTCGGGGAGGACTTAGTGCGGTTGTGTCTAAATGACCCGAGAACCATTTTTGATTCGGTCTGTGCCAGATACGAACGGAAGAAGCGGCTTTACGTAAGTGGAGGAGAGAGCAACAAATGTTTCGAGTGTGCCAATGATACTTTTCAAACAGACTCGAATCGGTGCTTCTGATCTGTTGGCGCTGAATCTCCATGAGCATTTGTCCATCTTTGAACCATCGGTTTTTGCACAATTTTTGCCCCCTAAAGCGCCTTCTGATCATTCGGGCGCCCATATTTTTGCCACAGCTTCACAAACACTGAAAGATGTCAGCGGAGACGGAAAGGAAGCGGCCATCGTATTTTGCGGGGAAGCGGGGGCTGGAAAAACGACCAATTTCTTCAACACACTTCGCTTTTTGGCATTTATAGAAGAGCGGAGGAGGACAGGAGCGGAGGAGGGTACGCGGGAAGGTTGGGTCAGAAGGGAACTCGACATTCTTGATGAGAGAAGCTAAAAGATCGGCATTTTTGGATATTAGAAATAGGGTTTCGACATTTTTGGTGAGATGAGGACAGATGGGGTGGTGGGGGAGTCTCTGATCAGGGGAGAGGAGGGTGGTGGTGGGGGGGGGTCGCTGATCAGGGGAGAGGAGGGTGGTGGTGGGGGGGGGGTCGCTGATCAGGGAAGAGGAGGGTGGGGGGGGTCGCTGATCAGGGGAGAGGAGGGTGGGGGGGGGTTCGCTGATCAGGGGAGAGGAGGGTGGGGGGGGGGGGTCGCTGATCAGGGGAGAGGAGGGTGACGGGGGGGGGGAGGGGGTAAATGAAACTCAATTGGAGCTTACGTCAGGAAACAACAGCAGCAATCCAAAAGTTTATCGTGTCAATTTGTTGTCGGTGAAGGCGATAAATGCGTTAGAACTAATTTTGGCCGCTTTTGGCGCAGCAAAAACAATTAAAAATGATCGCTCAACGCTTCACGCTTATGCGGTGGAGTTGCATTATCGGGGGTACAGAAATAATAATCATTTTGTAATTGGACCAAAAATAGGTATAATTCATTTCCCAAAACAGAAGTGCTCTCGAAGGCCTTTCCTTCTTGGACCCGTCGCTCCCAGTGGAATTGTCGAGAATAATTGGCCAACGAAAGGGAGAGGGCAATTTCTGCGTTTTTTATCAATTGTGCGGTGGGATTGATGCAACACAAAGAGAAATGTTGGGGCTGGCCGGAGCTGACAAATATTTCTATTTGAGTCAAGTCGGAAGAAATTTGCACCCCAAAAGTATTTTCTTTGCCTTAGGGCGGCTGTTGCCAGGAGGGCGTTAAGACTTCGGCTTTTGCCGAATTAGTCGATGCGCTTTCACTTGTGGGATTCTCCGATCATCAGAAGGAGCTGATTTGGCGTCTGCTCGCTGCCATTCTTCACATCGGAAACCTTTTCTTCAAGCCACAAAGCGTCCGAACTAAAAAAGAAATTGGGCAATTAGAAAATCCCCTTAAGGTTGGTAACGAGGAGGACAATGTGGCGGAAATCGTCAACGAGACGGAACTCCGATGGGTGGCTGTGCTGCTACAGACGGATTTTGAACTACTGAAACGGGCATTTACCCACTCAGACAAAGGTAAATAGGAAATTGGTGCGACTTTTAAACCATTACTATTTGAAGACCAAAGACTAAACGTGGAGTCGGCACTGGATGTGCGCGATGCTTTTGCCATCATTCTCTACGGAGGGCTTTTTCGGTGGATTTTATCCAGAATTTCGATGTTTTTTCGCCCTTCGTCATCGAGAGAAGCGACAACAGAATACAATGGGACATCCTTAGGTAAAATCATTCTGTTGGATGTGCCAGGCTCGAGGCGTTACAATAACAACGGTTACGAGGAGTTTTGCATCAATTTGGTCGGTTAATTCGAATATGCAAGGGATTTGGGTCGAAATTTAGCTCAACGAACGACTTGAACACTTCTTCCAGCAGCAACGGTTTGGCCAGTTTAGTGACGATCAACTGCAGAATGGTGGGAGTTTGTTTGGACATCAGAAAGTCTCTTTACATACAATTCGCAGTGTTTGCATCGCGCGGTGCTCTCAGCCAATACAATTGGCCGTGTAACGAACGCACGATGGAGCTGCTGGTGAAGAGGCCGATGGGCATTCTGCCATTGCTGGACGACGAGTGCAAATTCCCCCGAGGGACGGAAGAGACTTTCCTTCAGCATTGCAACATCAACCACCTCGACAACGCCATCTACGCAAAAGTAGCCAGACATGTGCTGATCTTGAACTGATTAGACTTCCGCTTAAACATTCTAGGCACGAGTGAAGGGTCGTCTCGAGTTTGGCATCCGCCACCATTTCGGACTGTCCTTCTACTCCATCGACGGTTTTCTGGCCAAAAATCGGTTTCAGCAGCCTGCCTTCATTTTTACCATCCTGTCGTGTTCCAAAGATACTTCGATGGCCTCAGTTTTTGGCGAGATGTTGTCGAGTAAAGTGGAAGACCGAAGTGTTTACGTAGCGAATGAATGGCATCGTGGCATTGTCAAGTTGTGTGAGCAGCTCAAAAGGTGAAGAGGGATTTAGCATATTTTGTTGGGAGGGCATTTTGAATCCTTTCTTTCACAGTTTTCGTCTGCATTTCGTTCGATGCATTCGGGCCAACATCGAAACGCCAGGTGGCAAGATGGATCAGCAACTCATCCAACGTCAGCTCCGTATTCTCACCGTTTCGGACCATTGTCTCGCCGTCCGCGACGGATTCCAACATAAAATTCCAATCAAAAAGTTTGCCAATTCGTTTCGCGCCCTTTTGCCAGAAGAAGTTTTTGTTTTGTCTCAAAAATAACAAATTAAACGTTTTGAGGTGGTCAATGGACAAAATGTCCACCAGATTGCCAGAGATGTATTGGACGCGCAGGGTATTCGTTACGCCGGCAACTTCGAATTTGTGTCAGGCCATGTTTTTCTGATGGAGCCGCTGTTCGAGCGCTTATGCGAGTTAAAGCAGGCCACTCTCAATTTGGCGGCTTTAATCATTCAACGAAATTTTCGTAAATTCCTCGCGCGTCGTTATTTCCTTCTAAAACGTGCGGCAGCCACTCAAATTCAAGCGGCTTTCAGAGGATGGAAATGCCGAAAAAGATTGAAGAGTGTGGCATCATTGAGGGAGAGAACAATAAACACTCTGACGGAAAGAGTGAGAGAGAAGGCGGGTGAGGGGCAAGAGCAGCTGCTGAACATGCTCATCAATTCGGGAGAGCAATTGCAGGGAGAGTTGGGGGCGCTGTTACAGGGAATGCACAGTCTTTGCAAGCAGAAAGACGAGCAGGCAAAATGGACGCAGTTTCTGGACTGCTCCAACTACGTCCCATCGACATTGGCAGTCAAATGGAAGCCATTCAATGCCCCCACAGTTTCGTTGGAACAATTCGCGGCTGATCAAATCAAAGTTCGATGGGAGGCAATTGCCAAATTGTTTTGCTAAATTCTCCTCCGATTTTTACAAATTTCCCCGATTTGTTTAAGGCTATCCCTGTCGGTGCTCGCCGCGAGCCAATTGTCGCCCCGTTCCTGGCCAAGGAGACGGAGGAGGAGTTCCTGCAGTCGCTCGCTTTGTTCAGGCTGGTCCTTAGCTACCAATATCAACCCGAGAGCAGCAGCAGCACCGACCCTTGTCGGCTAGCCGTTTTGGCGAAGGCAATTGTCCGGCATGGCATTCTCTTCCCGTCCCTGCGAGATGAACTGTTTCTCCAACTCATTAACCAAACCCATAAGTCAATTTGTAAAATGGCAATGGACCGTGCTTGGACTTTGTTGCTGTGTGCCATCAATGCATTTCCTCCCACTGAGGCGATCGTTCCCCTACTGCACGGGTGAGGCAATTCCCGTTGCAATTTGCACAACCTTTTCAGCATTTTCCAAGTCCAACCGCCCCCGCTCTCCAAAATGCTATTCGCCGGTTGTCTCAAAATGCGTTTCCGTCAAATTGAAGCGGCCGCTTTCTACGGAAGTCGGCATTTTGGGCCTTCCCTATTGGAATATAATGCTTTTGTTCAACGGCGTCCATTCACTCTGTTGGCACATTTTGTCACAGGCGAATCGCTTTTGATTGAGACGGACGCGTGGAAAACGGCCGAAGAAATGGTACAGACGATGCTCAGGCAGAGGTGAGCCAGCTAACTCAAAGAAAAAGCATCCAAATGAATCCCCTCAGGGGTATTGGCGACTCTTTTGGATGGTGTTTGGAGTTGGACGACGGACTCCGATGCACTTGCATTCATTCGTCTCTCTTTCTCTTCGATGCCATTACCCAAATCGAAGAAAATCGACAATTTTTTACGGAACAATTCGGCACGGAATCGCCGTTATTTGCCTTTTTCGATTCGCCAAAATCTATAGGAGAAGAAAAGTTCGAGAAAATTAACAACGAAAAAGAAATCGGAAAAAGTCTTGAGACGGTCGATTCCCCTCCGGCAAAGAACGCTGCTGCTTCACAAATTGGCCGCAAGCATTTGCTCAGCAACGATTTTTATCGTCCAAAATTCGCGCAATCATCAAAAATGGAACGGCCCCTGCACCAGCAGCCTTCCGCAGTTCGAACTCGACTGGACGAAGGCGTTCAGCTGCGACGGTCTTCAAACACGAATTGCATGTCGCGAATAACGGAGCGGGAAGAAGACGGCACTTCGACCAATGGCACTAAAATAATTAATTGTTGTTAGCTCTACAAATCCTTTTTATAGTTTTAAAATAATTTTGATTTAACCAATGCAGGTATTAATCACTGGTATCCTTTGTCTAGGTGAAGGGACATTGGGTCTAATCCGGGATGTGCCCGTGCCAACATCGGATGGCGCGGTCGAACGCTTTCTCGACGATGTGTTCGAGAAGGCATTGCCTCCAGTGGACTACGACCTGGAGGACAAGGACAATACAGATGAAGCTGAAAACGAGATTCCTTCAAAGGCGTCAACTCCCTGGGAAAGTATCAGAAGGAAACTAAACGGACAATGCCCAACGACACAAAATGCCAATTTCATTTGGCCAAAACGTTTCGTATACAGGACTGGAGGCGGAATATTCGTAGAGCGTAATGAACAAGAAGTCAAAGACGTACCAGAAACATACGAAAAGCAACAGCAGTTCAAAACCTACCAACCGAACGGAGAATTCACTTCTACAGAACAACAAATGGAAAATTGTGGCGAAAATCTTCTCGGACAGCCCACGGCCACAATGCTACGGGGAATGGCCGACGTTGCCTTCGGCGTCCAAGCCCCTCTTCGGCATCTTCAAGCAGAAGAAGGGCGATACGAAGAAGTATTCAACAGAAAGTGGGGACAATATGTTCCAATGAAACAATACTTCGACAACAAAGTCAAAACGGAAGAGGAGGAGGAGGAAGAGGAAGAGGAAGCGACAGAAAGTGATACGGACGACGGTCTGATTTCGGAGACGCATTCGGAAGATAAGGCCGAGGCCGTCTGCGGCGCCCCCGGCAATGAATGGGTGCCCGAGTCCGAGTTCGCCCTCGACATTTTGTTGTTCAACACCAGGCCCCAAGCCCAACAGCCGTCAGGGACATTTTCCGTCGTCGGAGAGAATCAGCCAATCCCGCGGCAAATTGTCAATTTAAACAATGAAAATAGTCCAAAGAAAGCAGCAAAAAGTGTAAGCGCGTTGACATACTCACAACAGCCATTCAGGTGCAATTCGGAATTATGTCAGAATTTCTCAAATTTATTATTTTCTATTTATGGAGGAAATGTGGCTTAAAACAAAGAAAGCTTACTCTGTGCATTTCTTTTTACGAATTGGAGAAATTTATGCAATAATAAAAGTATTAATTTGTTTAGATTAATTCTATGCCGGGATTTGTTTGTGCCGGGAGAAGTGCTGGACGATGCGTTGGAAATCGACTTAACCTTTGCGCAGGTAAGCCATCCTTTAAATTGTGGCAATTTACCCCGTTTTTGGCGTGAAGATTATCCGCGATTGCCGTCGTCAACTTTGCCAGCCGCGAATTCGCCGATACGAGCGAGAAGCCGTCCAACAATTGCTTCGTTTGTGAACGAAAATTGACGGCATATTCTAAAGGAGACTCCCAAATCCCCAGGAAGCTTCAATATCCCACCAAATGCGTTAAACAAACCTTCGACAATCCCAACAAATGTTAAGCTGGAACTGATCGGAATCGTCCGCAAATGGCCTTTATACTTCTGCAGACTCTTTCCCGTCGTCGAGGAAAGGCCCAGTGGACGGTAAGTGTGCCCGGACTAATTTGTAAGCTGAGTCCCACTTGTTAGGTTCCCTCAGCTGTTGGGCATCTCAGAAACCGGTATCCGACTGGTTTCCGTTCTTTCGAATCAAAACGGGAACGGCAAGGAGGTCAACATGGCCATCCAAGATCACTTTGATTGGTGCGACATTGCCGAATTGGTGCTGGAGAACGACGCCTGCGCCTTGCGAATTGTCACTCGTCAAAACATCGCCATTCTTATCAGTGGACAGCAAATGGCCAGGGTCAAACAACTCATCGAAAGTTTAGTGGTCGACGGCACAAAGGTCAGAACAAATGCCCAAATTGTACTCCATCCCGGGAATAAGTTGTGAATATAAATAATAAAGTGCCTTCCTTAATTTAGCGACGGCACTTTGTGGTCGCAGTGTCCGCCTACAGCACTCGCGAGTCGAACGTTCTCAGCTTCGAGTCGGGCGATTGCATTCAGCTAATCGACCGCCCCGACTCCGAAATGCCTTCGACGGGCGGCCAATGGCTTTTTGGGAGAATGGCGCGAGCTAGCAAAGGGACGTAAGTTTGATTTGAAACAATTCGCTATTTAAAGAAAGTATTCAAAGCATTAACAATTTCTTATTCCATCATTATTATGTCAACATTCAGAAAGTTGGATGGACGCTTCGGCTGGTTTCCTGCAGAATATGTGTTGTCCAATGCCGAAGTTGGAGAACAACAACGGGTGGGTGGAGGGCAAAAAGACTTCGGTCGAACGAACGTTTTGAAGGAGCACTCCTCGGACGGCGGAGGAGACGGCCCCACCACCTCCAATCCCTTCACAACCATCGACGACTCCTTCAGAGAGTGCGTCGGCTCCGAATATCCCTTTTCCATGGCAATTCCGCAATCTTTGGAACCGGTTGGTTGGTTCTCTATTAATTTCATTAAAAAGGTTTCTTTTTTTTATAAATAATGTTTTTTGGGTCCGATTGGGAGGCCAAATCCTTTCGCTTTTTCATTCTTCACGGCTTTTGGAAGAATGGTCACAACACAACACACAATATAATGCAATGTAATGGCGGGGGGGGGGGGGGAAATGCTTAATGAATGAATGAATGTGTGGGGGGGGGGCAAGGTCAGCGCCGGAAGCACGCAAAGGTCGGCGGAGTGCCTGAGGGGGGGGGGGGGACGCGTGGAAATGAGTGCGAAAATGAGCAAAAGTTGCGGAGGAAAAGCGTAAATTTGGGGGAGGCGGAAGCGGAAGGATTTGAGCAAAATGCGACGGAGATTGGTGGAATTGTAGGGGAAATGGACTAAATTAAATGTCTTTCTGAAGAGGATCGTCGTCTGGGGGCGTCTGGGGGCGGCTTTCTGTCCAATATGCGGCGGATCCTTTCATCCATGCATCCCGGACTCCCGCCCCCTCCGGGGGCCCCCCCATCTGTCGGGGGGACTTTCTTCTGCCGGGGGTTGGTGTCTGGGACCTGTCGCTTCTGGGGCCGGTCCAACTCCGTGGAAGTGTTTGGGTTTCCGATGGTTCTCAAACGCTCCGTGCCTTCCCACCGGAGGCGACATTCTGTCATTGTATGGCACTTCTCCTACGGTTCCGTTCTTATCGAAGAGCTCTCGACGGTCATCGAATGTTCGAAGTTCGATGGGAACATCCCTTTCATATGTATGTTGGTTTTGAGCACTTCTATTGCCATATCTGACGAAAGGAAACGGATAAATTGGCATTTTTGGAGGGATCGTACATTGACTTTGGCGGTCCACTTGGGACGATCGCCCACGGGGGCCAAATCAGGTTAAAGCAACAGCAGCGGATCTTTCGGTAGTGCTTCGACGAGTCTTGGTCTTGCGGTAAACGATGGGAAGAAGACCAGTGAGTTGCGCTCAACGGACCTCTGCTTTTGGTTCTGTCATCTTCGAAATGTCCTCCATAACTGAAAAATGGCGTGGGAGAGAACATTCAAAAGACATAAGTGCCGGCATTCGTGCCAATTGCTTACCCTCTTTCCGCCGACCCAGCACCCCCCCACCCATTCGCGTATTCGTGCCTTCTGTCGCCTCCTCCAGTTTTGCGACGATCCTTCTCCTCCTCCCTGAATCGCTGGTGGTGTACAGCTCCACCTTCTCCGTCTCTTTCGTAATGTTGCTGTTCCATGCCACTCCGTCGAGCGTTGTATGTGCCGTAGTGTTCTCTTTCTTTGTGTGTTGCACCCGAATGCCACCGGTTGTGCCGGTCGCTTCCAGTCTAACATTATTATTATTATTATTATTTTCATATTTAAGCTCCAACTTTACCCACCTGATGGCTCATTCTGGAAGAATAGTCAGCAGTTGCGGAATCCGGGTAGTAAACGTTGCTGGTGACTCTTCGGCTCCGGGGTTCACCGGTTACTTCCAGCCTCTCGGATTTTCTGCCGTAACCAAAATTTCCACGAGGAGGCGGCCACACTTTTCGCTGGTGATTATAGCGAATAGCGCGGTCGAAGCTGGTGTACTCCTCGCATTCCTTTTTGCTGTCATCAACTGGGCTTCCGATTGGACGCAACCATTTCCACTCGGATCGACGAGTTGGGAGGGTGGACTCGCGGCGTATTGGCACGACCGTTATCCCACCACCTGCATAAATTTGAATAATTATTAATCAAGTCCAAAGTTACCCGTCGTTCGTTCAACGGAATTGCTTCTATAAGCATCCGAACTGGATAGTGTCAGCTGTGGATGCAATTCGTCCTTTTTGCTTCCGTTCCCGAACAGCTCGCTTTTGTAGTGGTAAGCGGGCGAAGGGGCGTACGTTCTTCCGCCACCTCCCGCCGGCTTAGATGCGTAGAAAGTGCGGCTGACGCCGCGCGTTTCTGTGTCGAAATTCGGGAAGCGGCGGTGGTCGAGAGAGCGCGAGCGGAAGGCGGGGCCAAGCGAGGCGGTCGAGTGGGGCAATGGCCGCGAGGCCGAGGCGGGAGCGTCGTCGAAGTGGGGGCGGGAACGCCGGTAGGCGGCAATTGTGTCCATGCCGACCTTGCAATAAGCGAAATGCCTGCACAAATGTTGGTTAATCCGGAATTCGTGAAGTTCGACAAGCAAAAAACCGGGAGATTGGAGTCTCTCTCCCCTCGAGCGCTTTCCTTCCGTTTTATCGGCCAATTATCTGCTGATCTGATTCAATGTCTCTTCTTCACCTAATGTCGGGGTTCAGTGAATCATTTCCGTCGCGATTGGCCCCAATGTTTGCGATCATTGGGTCGTTTCTTCCCTTCGCTTGCCCGATGCCCTCGGGCGAAACCACCCAAACGCAATTAGCGGAAGAAAGGGCAATTGATACACAAACAAACGGAGGGACTGCTGACTAATTACCTAATTTGCCTAAGCAAAAACTGACCGACTGTTGTTCCAATTTTACAATAACGGGGGAGGGGCGACGAATGAAAGTGTTGAAAAGACAAAAAACGTAATAAATGAAAATATGGAGGAGATGGAAGGGAATGAGAAATGAATGATCAAGCAAATACGGATGAGATAAGGGCGAGAGCGGGAGCCGGAGCTAACGGATTTTGCTTGACTCCGGAGGGAGGGAGAGAATGCAGGAGAAAAGGAGGGAAGAGAGGGGGGGAGAGAGTGCACGGAGGGGAGGGGGGAGGGGGAAGAGACTGCAGGAGAGAAAGAGGGAGAGGAGAGAAGGAGGGAGAGAGTGCAGGAGAGATGGAGGGGGGGGGGGGGAGAGACTGCAGGAGAAAAGGAGGGGAAAGGGGGAGAGGCGGGGGAGAGGGAGAGAGTGCAGGAGAGAAGGAAGGGTGAGGGGAGGGGGGGCGGGGAATTCCTTCAACAATGCTTGGCTGCCTGTGTTCTCTTCACGGTTTTGAATCTCGATGGTTCTGCTGATGTGATGCGCACTGGCAGTGAATGGTTGGGTGGTGTTTACCCCTTGCGATTGTGTTGATTATGGCGGAAAGGGGAGGGGGAGAGGAAGAGGGGGGGGGGGAGGGGGAAAGGAAGAGGGGGGGAGGGGGAGAGGAAGAGGGGGGGGGGGAGGGGGAGAGGGGGGGGGGGGAGGGGGGGGAGTGATTGGTTAATGATAATGATGGTAAAGAAAATAATGGAGTGAGAGGAAGAGGTGAAGAAGAGAAGAAAGGCTTTAAGTTGGAGGCACGGCGAGCGAGGGGCTTGGGGAAAGACCGGTTCAGAGGTTGGGAGGGCATTCGGCTAAACGGGGCGTGGAAATGCATTGCCGGGAGGGATTTGGGCAAGGCGGCTGACTACTGCAGAGAAGTGAGGGGACATTCGCTGTAAGCGGTGAATGGATGGGGAGGGGGGGGAGGGGGGGGGGAGGGGGGGAGGGGGGCGACTGATTGTGGGTTTGGAGTAGTGGAGACATGGAATGCTGAGAATGGCTGAGAGGGGGGAATCCCCCTGTCAGCCTTTGATTTGATCACTATTTTGGGATTGGGAAAATTGAGGAAGGTACGGACGGTGAAAGGCGTGCATAATTGATGGTTGCATTTTGTCGGGCTGACACTATGAGGGCAGGCGGGGGGGGGGGGAGGGAGGAATAGGGGGGGGGGGGAAGGGGGAGGGGGGTGGGGGGGGGGGGAGGAGGGAGGAATAGGGGGGGGGGGGAAGGGGGAGGGGGGTGGGGGGGGGAGGGGGGGAGGAGGGAGGAATAGGGGGGGGGAGGGGGTGGGGGGGGGGAGGGGGGAGGGGGGAGGGGGGGGGGAAAGGGGGAGGGGGGTGGGGGGGGGAGGTGACGGCTGAACCAAAAAGGGAGGGCACCACCTTTTTGTTGCCTAGAATATCGTAGAAAAGAAGCAAGATTTGATGGGAATCGCTCTACCAGCCCAAAACGGAGACTTTTGTCATTTTCCACTGCTTTTTAAGCTGTTTGCCAACATTGACCCTCAGCTGCTGTTTGTTCCCAACCACGCGGGCGCCGATCGCTTTACTTTCTTAGAATTTGCCTATCATTTCTTTCGGCGTCCAAAAGGCAATGGAGCAAAATGTACGTTTAAATAAATTTAAATTTGTTTTAAACCATTTTATATGCGTTAGTTAGCCGATCAGCCGTCGGAGATTGGCCTTGCTGGAAGGAATTGGCCGACCGTATCAAATTTTCTGATCGTCCAATCGCTCATTCTCTTCTTCGGCTGGAGAGCCACGAAGCTGATCGCGTGGCCCAACAGAGTTTTTTGGTGATAATGCGCTTCATGGGAGACGAGTAAGGGCCTAACCTCCCCCCACCCCCCCCCATTTATGCATTTTGCTGTTTTGGTCAACCACCAAAAGCCTTTAGAACTTTGAAGCGCCATCAGTCCTTTACTGATTGCGTGTACGAATTGCTGTCGCTGTGTCACGTTTACGTGCCGATCCGTGATGAAATTTACTGCCAAATTCTTAAACAGGTTACCGAAAACAGAAGCGAAAAGTGTGGTGAAAGTACGGTCAGTTTTTTTTGCCAAAAGAATTATCAGACAGACAAAAAGTTCGTTCATTTAAGCTGCGCGGTTGGCGCCTTCTGAGTATTCTCTGCGCTTATTATGAGTGCTCCGAAACGTTCAAGCCATTTCTGGTCAAATTCATTGGCGAATTTGCCTTTAACGCGAGGCGCACTTTCAGTGGTGGGAAATGGCAAAATTGCGAAATTCATTTGATTCTGTCACAGGAATTGCCAAAATTTCGCTTTACAATTTGGCCCAGACTTTTCGCTTTGGCGGTCGTCGATTGATTCTCTCCGCGGCCGAAGTGGAAGCGATCGCTGTGAGTTTGGCCCAAACTGTTAAATTAGGCCAAATGAATGTTTAAGAACGGAAAGAACGTCCGACGGCAATTGTACCATTTGCCCGGAGGCCATCGAAGACTGATAAACACACGTCCAGTGACGGTGGCAGAAGAGATTGTGAGGGCACTCTGTCTGGAGATGAACATTCGAAGTGTGGCGGAGCAGCAGGAGTTCTCGCTGTGTTACATTCTGCACAAAGGCAACAAACAATCGATGAGGAAATACGCCAAAATGGCTTTTGACAGAATGAATGCCTCCCGGGGATATATTTAATTAACCAAACAAGCAAAGCAGAACCTTTAGACAATTCTGTACACACACTGTTGAACGACGAGTACGTTCTGGATGTTTGCACGGAGTTGGAGACACGCGGCGATGACTATCTGCTGATCCTGACTCGCAGTGTGAGACCATTGAGCGCGCGCGCATTCTCTGCTTTTCACTGAACGCCCCCAAAAGGTTTGGCTGCATCCGGTACGCCGTGAGAGTGACCTGTGCACGGATGCCCTGTTCTTCCAGCTGTTGCCCAATTACCTGGCCGGACTTCCCGTCTCTCTTCGACAAGACGGTTCCGCCACTGCTGCAGCTTTGGTTCGATCGGACAAAAATCGTTTCGTATTTTTAAATGTTTTAAGGATGATATGACAACCCTCGGAGCTCTGCTTGTACTCAGTGGCCATCGATCCAATCCGAAAATGTCCGGAAACGTCTACAGATATTTGAACTAGAAAATCTGAAGTGTTTAGGTGTGACTTGCTCGATTTGATTCCGAAGAACGTTTTGAACAATTCCAATATTTCTCATGAACGGTGGCTTCAGCGTGTTTACGCTCGTGTCAAAAAGCTGAACGGCTTGGACAGTGTGTGTTCAACAACTTTAAAAGCTCGGCAGCACTTTTTGGGTTACAAATTGACATAAATCAAAAAAAAAAAGAAAATCTCAAACAGAAATTATTGAGCGGTGGCCTCTGTTCGGCGCCGCTTTTTATTTTGTCCGTCGTGTATATTCGGGTAAATTAATTTTCGATTATAATATTTAAATATAAACTTTCGCCTTAGGGAAAAATCTGGCCAATTCGGTGTCAGATGCAGCGGTCTTGGCGGAAAATTGCGTGTTGGCAGTGAACAAATTCGGACTTCGAGTGTTGTCCAGTGGGACCCACCACATTTTGGCCGAATTTGCATTGGACGAGGTGAAGGGTTTTCTGGGAGTTTTGGCCAAAAGTCGTGCACTTCTCGCTAATGTGTGAATTGAATGAATCCTGAAATCCCAAACTTTGCAACAAAGATCCACGAGATGACAAAGTACTCCGTGTCCGACACGAACTTCTTCGAAATCCGGTTTGCGCCTTGGGGGAAGACAGAGAATCAGCACAATGCCGTCACTGTGGAGACAGATTTGGTGCCGCCACATTTTGACAATTTGAACGAATACATTTTTTCTTCGTTTGTTAAGGGTAACGAAATCAGTCGACTAATTGGCCATTACATTTTCCTCAACAACGGAGCAGCAAAACTTTGTGAAAGATGAAGCGAAGAGGGGGCGCGAAATGTGCCCGATTATTATAAATTGTTTAAGAAATGTTCCGTTGTTTTGTTAGCCAAAAACAACCTTTGTAATATTTATGCAATTAATATAAAATGAATATCAAAATTACCAAAAAAAAGGTAAAATGAATAATTAGTTTAATCATTTGCCGCGGACCATCCGCAAAAATTCGTCGAAGCTGATCCTTCCGTCGTTGTCCCCGTCACAATGTTCGAACATTTCGTCGATGGCATCGTCGTTATGCAAATCGGCCGTCTTCTCGAGGATCTTTTTTAGTTCATCTGAACAAATTGACAAAGCAATGCTTTGTTCATTTGTCGTGTGATTTTTATGGACAAAGTGCATAATGAGATTTAGTCCAAACGTCGGCTAAACATGAACGCATATTTGCCGAAGAGAATCGTCAATTTCGTCTCACAATTTTGTCCAGGCATGGGCACGGATATCCGATGCCCGGATATCCGCGGATATATCCGGATATGGATGGATACGACGCTACAGAATTTCAAAAATGGGACGGTTATTCGGAAAATGAGACGGATACGGATACAAAAGTCGCGGATATATCCGGACACGGATTTAAAATTTGTATCCGTGCCCATGCCTGGTTTTGTCTGTTTTCCGACCTCTGCTGATTGTTCCGCTTCCAATTGTGTCGTAAGCGGCAAACTGGTCTCGCAACTCTTTGACTGTGATCTGATTGATGAGCGGGCACCGCAGATAGGATACTGTAATGGACGACATACGGTTCGACAAAAAGAATACAGTATGAAACGAACCGAATGACTCTTTATTGATTTTGCCGGAATCTTAATGCATGGAATGTAAGGGAAATCGTTGCCAAAAGTTAATGATGGAAAGAGTGCCCGCGGGGAGGTCAGTGGTTGGGGGGACTCCCACTCACTGTCCTTGTCCATCTCCTGGAAAATGAAGTCCAATTCCTTCCGAGTCGGCTCCACGTTCGCTGTGCGCAAGAGGGCGGCAATTTCCATGCGACTCAATCCCCCGTCCTTGTCCATGTCCAACATATCGAAAGTGTTCGACACTTCTGAAACAGTGAGTGATCTTTGTCCTAATGTTATTCATCAATATAAAAAACAATATAATACAATATTACATTACAGCAAGAGGACCAAACTTTTAGTTCATTAAATTATATTTATCAATGTTTTTTTATTTGTTGCCCGCCTTCAGCGAACATGCGATGACAGGGCATGCTTAGTGGGACACCGGAGCGATGGGACCGAGCGGCGCCCACCCTTTGGCCAGTATTTATTTTCGATACTGAACTGTCCTTTTTACACGGAGACTCAGTTGCACATAAATGGCTTCGCGCTAAAAAGCCTTTCCGCACCTCGAGACTTATATTTTGGGCGTTAACCGGCTTTTTGACGGGTTTTAAACTAACGAATATACGTCATTTTATTTTATTTTTAATCATCGAACACCGACCGTCGTCATTGAGTAAATATCGACGGCATATGAAAGAACCGGAAGCTGTCATTGTTGTCGCCGTTGCTAACGAATGATTCTTTGGAGCGGATTCTGACGCCGTTGCTAATGATAGGAGAGGGCTGCGGGGGGTGAGGCTTCACGAAAAAGTCTCGGGAAAGAGCCCGGGGGGGGCGGAAGAATCGTTGGACCGTTTGCTGCTCCCCAGGGGGGTAATTGCCGTGTGACTGCCCTTCCCTCAAATGTTGTCGATGAGGAGAAGAGGCAACCGTCGATAAAAAAAATATTCCCCCCCCCCTTTTTTTTGTTTAAAAGCTTTCGTGGATTTCGTGACATTAAGTGACGTATGATCGATTTTCAAGAATTGGTTGAAAAATAACAAACAAACGTAAAAACGGAGGGAAGGGCAAACTAACAAATAAGCTTTTCCCCCGAGGCGATGTTATGGGGGGGAGGGGGCCATCGTCCTTTGGCCCTTCTTTCCCCGAAGCAATTTCAATTGACTTTTTTGTCCACCCCAAAAGCTAAAGCAGAGAGAGTATTTGTAATGTTAAGCCGACAGACATTGGAATCAGTCAATTCTTAAACTATAAACTTGGCTTTACAACACAAAGTGGGCATTTTTATTCCAGGACAATATTAATTAGAGCGAAGTCAATAGCAATGTCCTGAGAAAATTATCATTAATATTAGGAATTAAGGAAAGTTTAATGATGCCGAATGAAAAGTAAAAACACTGACAATGATTGGGGGATGGCCTCGCAGGACAAAAGGACAACCGGACAAAAGGCCAACTAAGCCAAAACGGGCAAAAGGCCAACTAAGCAAAAATACAGTCAAAAAGCTGCTGTCTGGGGCCTGGTGCTCGTCTTCGGGTTAAGCGCTAAACCCGGGTTAACGGGCCTAAACCCGAGCTAACGATAGAGAATTGGGGTGCTCGTCTTTGAGTTCTTAACCCGGGTTAAGGCGTTAACCCGGGTTTACTAAACCCCAAGACGAGCACCAGGCCCCTGGAAGTCATATCGATGCTCGGACTGTCGTTATTTTTTCATATGTCAACCTCTCGCTAGGGTACCCGGTTTTAAATTATTGGCCTCTCGATGACCCCAACAAGACATCCTCGGACTTCTGATGCTGATCGACTTCAAATTGGAAGAGAATGGAAAATACGAATCGTTGCAGGGCTAGCAGATCCGATAATTTCCTCTTGTCACTTTTCATTTTGTCGTTTTATCCCATTTTGCATTTTCCCTGTGGTTTGGTTGAAACAGTTCTCGTATTTTTATGAAAACAAAAATACTCGATTGTGTTCAAATTGCTTGTATATTTCGTCCGAATAAATTTTCCCCCAAGTTTTTCTTATTTTCGTTTGTACAATCTCGCCAATTAGAGTCAAAATATGAAGAAGTAGGGGACTTGGGAGAAGACGGGAGACTGAAAGGAGAGAAGAAAAGGAAAAAATGGTTCTGAACAGAGCGAGCGATCAATGGGTGGGCGATCTTCCCGCTCAAGGTCGGTCAGCAGTTTGACGATACGACGAAATATAAATTGGGACATTGAATTCATTCAACCATTTTCGCATTTGCTTTGCACAATTAGAAGTCAAGTTGTATTTGGTTCATCCACTTGTAATTGGTGTGTTTTAAACCTCAACAGTTGACAAATCCAACAAATACCCCCACCCTAGTGCCTTCCCCCCCCCCTTTTTGCCAAAGCCTAAGCCTAGGGTAGCTTAGGCCTAAGCCTAACAAACCCCACGCCAGAGTGGCTTAGGCCTAAGCCTAATTAACCCCCAAGTCTCTAACTTTTCCCCAGTTATTCTATCCGGCTTTGGAGTTACTTAAAAAGTCGGTTTTCCCTTAACAACCGATTCAAAAATTTTCTTTCAAATTAGTGTCGCATTTTACAGTATCGTATTTTCTTCATAATGTCGCATTTTCTGTCGGTGTCGCATTCCCCCCCTCCCCCCCCCCCCCCCCCCCCCCATCAAAACATTCGTTCGACTCCCTTTTCGTCTTCTTCCTCCAATTGTTCCTCTCCCCTCTCCCATCACATCATCCATTCCTCTCCCATCTTGTACAAGTGCTGATGATGTTATGTTGTGATGGGCGAATGTTCAACCCGTCCGTCCGTCTTCAGCCCCCCCCCCCCCCCCAAAGGGTGGTGGGCCAACACTTTCTTTTTGTCAACAACAGCAACAGAAGACACAAACAATCCAATCGAAAAATAAAGGTTGATAGTATGGTTACCAGGGATGTGCTCTGGTCGACTTTTTAAAAACCAGAAACCAGAAATCAGAATTCTGGTTGCATAAAAAAAAATCAGAAACCAGAAATCAGAATTCTGGTGCCCCTTTTAAAAATCAGAAATCAGAAAACAGAATTCTGGTGCCCAAAACGACCAGAAATTCTGGTAAATCAGAAAACCAGAACAGAAATTTTTTAAAAATTTTTTGAACGAAGAAAAATTTCTAAAATCTCGAAAAATTTGTCGATTTTTAAATTTTTTTGCGATTTCTGCTTCTTTGGGGGTGCGGGTGGGTCGGCGGTGCCGTAGGCGCCGCCGAGAAAATTTTGAATTTTTGACTTGATTTGTTAACAGATTTTCAACCAAAATTTTGATTTTTGATGACAATTGTTAAGAAAATTGGCCAAAGAATGAATAATTTTCCAGAAACGGCTATTTGTAAATGGTGTTGTAAATAAAAATTTTAACTTAAAATTTCTGGTTTTTTTCTGGTTTTTTCTCTAAAAAACCAGAAACCAGAAATCAGAATTCTGGTTGCAAAAAAAAAACCAGAAACCAGAAATCAGAATTCTGGTGCCCAAAACGACCAGAAATTCTGGTAAATCAGAAAACCAGAACAGAACAGAGCACATCCCTGATGGTTACCCGAACAGGCATGGGCACGGATACAAAATTTTAAATCCGTGTCCGGATATATCCGTGACTTTTGTATCCATCTCATTTTTTCGAAATTCATATCCGTATCCAATCCGCGGATATCCGCTGAGAAAATTTTTTTCAATTTTTTAAACCAAAAATTGAGAATTTTTCTATCAGTGCATAACCAAAATGGCCAAAATATGCAGTTTTAACAATTTTTTGCCAAAGTATGCTTTGAAATCTGCAAAATTTCGTTTTTTTTATTGCATTATTGTTGTTAAAGAATTTTGCAGTCAAAAAAGGGTCAAAATCTGAAAATCGGACTTGGTTTGTTTGCTTCTTTTATTATTTCTTGCTCAATTAACAATTTTGACCCGGGAAAAACCATTGGGGGCGTGCGGGGGGGGGGGGGGTGGGGGGTGGGGGGTCGTCGCCGTCGGCTATGCCGCGGGGGTTCTTTTAACCGCCCAGCAGACCGATACCCCCCCCCCCCCCTCCCAATTCCCCCCCCCACCCCAATCCCTCCCCCCCACCCCCCAATCCCTCCCCCCCACCCCCTTCCCTCCCCTCCCCCCAATCCCTCCCCCCACCCCCCTTCCCTCCCCCCCCCAATCCATCTTCCGTCGTCGTGTACCCACCGCCCGTCTTAGGTTATTCTTTACTGACCCAACGGCGAATGACCGACCCAAATTTGCGATTCTCCCCTCCCCCTCCGGCGACGCTTCAAAATGTTCCCTTAACCATTTTTTCCCAACACCGCTTTTTGTCGTATCGAACGATTCCCTCCAATCCGCACTAATCCATTGTTGTTAATTCGTTTGGTTTCGTAATCTCATCAAAATGGTTTCAAAAAGTTCGCAAAATAGGACGGATTGGGGTCATTCTTGCTCAGCCGCCCATCTCTGTTGGTCTACGGGCTCTCTCATTTCGTTCGAATCACTAACACTTGACTGATCTCCTTTCCTTTCCATCCCAATTTTTTGCCCCTTAAATTCTCTTCACTCGAATCAATCCCATAAAATGCGATTCTCCCCTTTCATTATTCACTTTCTTATAGCCAACCAGCAGACCTCTCTCTCTACCATTAATATAATGTGAGATTTACTATTGCCGTCGGCAAATTGCGCTTCCCCAAAGGCAAAGAAAACGGAATTGGAAGGAGTGGTCGAAGGGAAAGTTGTAAAATTGCGCAAAGGTGCTATTTCCCCCAGAATTCCCCCCCCCCCCCCCCCCCCCCCCCCCCCCCCCCCTCCCCTCCCCCTCCCCTTAGCTCTCCGATTAGCTTCGATTTGATGGGAAGGAATTGTTGAAAAGACACATCATTCTTTCAATGCCGAATTTTGTCGGCTGTGGGCGCTGGTTCTCCCAAAGCTAATCTCTGATCCATTCACTTTTCCGTCATTGCCAACCCGTTAAATCAATCAAATGTCACAGAGTTTTGTTCCCACCGCCGTACCAAAGAACCCCCCCCCCCCCCCATTAGCCTCTTTCATTGCCAATTCCGGCAGCAATTACCCCCCTCTTCCCCTCCAGTGCTCCCCCGTCCACCCTTTTTCCTTTTCCACGCTACAATTTCACTCATCCGTCCGCGTCTTCACAATTCAAATTCATAATTTGGCTTTGGACCGCGATATGTACATTCATTCTCAACTTTTGGTTATCACAAAGCTTCTGTTTCTTTGCCTTGCAGCTCTTCCTCCAAAATCCGCTCCATTCCATTACCCCCTCCCCCTCCCCCCCCCCCCCCCCCCCCCCCCCCCCTCCCCCCCATCGTCCATTTTTTATGTTCATTCTCTTCCATCCTCCCCCCCCCCCCCCCACCCCCATTCATCCGCTTCCCCCCCCCCCTTATTCTTCTTCCTTCATCAGCCACTGTTTCTGTCTTTTCTGCCTGTGTTGTATCTCATCCAATGCTGCTCTTTACACATTCCCCCCTCAATCCCAAAACCCATTCGACCCCCCCCCCCCTCCCCCCTCCCCGCCCACCACAAGGGACATCCCACCCCATCCCCCCTCATTCTTCCCATGGCAGGCAGCAAAGTGGAAACTAAACCTGCACTTTTTGAGGAGAGGTGTGAGTGAATCTGTGAATACGTTCGGCATAGCCCTCGGGATGTGTAATTGGGTCGCGCATTCCCAAATAAGTACAACGATAATAATCTTTAAGTTCCGAAATATCTGTTTATCTGTTTTATGTATAGCATCCAATCCCATCGTCCGTCGTCAAGCCTTTCAACTTTTGCCAATGTCCACTCCCCCCCCCCCCCCCTCCTTTTTTTTGGTTGTCTGGGCAATAGGAAATAGACCAATGCATAAATAAATTTGTCCCACCAACAACTCGTTCGCATTTGCTCCGATCCGTTAATTTGCGGTTGAAGGATCTTTGGGTCATGCGCGAAAGATGAGGTTGGGTTGTTGAGGGGGGGGGGGGGGAGGGGGGGGGGAGAGGGTATTTGCCTGGGGCCTATTTCAATTTCCGTCGTATCTCCGATACGGAATTTCTTTTGTCTGTCAATTCTCATTCAAATCGCATTTCTGATGAATCCCCAAAAAAAGGGTTAAAGACAAACTTTTAGCATTTTTATTTATGATTTTTTAAATTTAAAAAGGCAACTAGATAGAATTTAAGGTGTACAAAAATAAAACAAATAATTTATTCGCACATTCTTCAATTCTCTTCGACACCAAATTGGATATGTACATGAGCCAGCCATTGCTTCCCACTGAACTCCTTCGGCTGCTCTCCAAGGGTTAAGTGGAATTTTGGAGTGTTTTGCGCAGCGGGAGAGCGATAGCCCCCCCCCCCCCCCCTCCCAGTACCAGCAGCTGCTTCCTAATGGGGCGGTCGAAAATATTTCTTTTCCTTTTCTTTGAGTTGGTTGGGTACATTCTGCAGAACGGGTCAACATGGCGTCGATTAAAATATAATATACGTATGTAAATAACACATGGCTTATTTCTATTTTCTAACCCTTTTCATTTCAATTGGGACGCGCATTTGGGGGATGGATAACCGACGAACGGGTGACCTTTAAGCCGCTTTTCCTTATGCTCTCATCCTCAGATTAGCATATAAATATACAAATATATGTGCTGGAGGCTGTAAAACAAAAGGGCTGAAGTGAGAGGGGGGGGGGGGGGGGGTAATGAGCACAATCCGTTTGCCCCCCCCCCCCCTTTCGTTTTGTCCGTTGCCTTTTTGTATGCCAAAGCTCCCCAGGGTAATGGAATGCCCCCCCCCGGCAAAAAATAACAAGTGTTGTTCCACTTCTGTCTCTCCCTCGGGGTATATCTTTTTTTGACACAATCAATCTGATTTATTCCACTCAAATCCAATTTTTCTCGCTTGCGCTTAACCATCGGCTTATCCCAAATTCCCTTTCATCGCACTTCCTTCTGACAGATTGTTCGATGAAAACCGGAAATTCAAATTCACAGTGCTCGATATCCCCCAATCTCCCCCCTCCATCCTCTCTCCCGTCCCCTCCCCTTTCCTCCACTCCTCCTTCTAATGTCATCCTATCCCCCCTCCCCCCCCCCTTCCGCCCGCCAGCCATAAATGGTTTATGGGCGGAGGATTCGCCGATACGTTCAGTTTCAGCTACCGGTTGATGCTCATTTGGTTAATGCGTCTGATTCGGCTTTTTGTGCCAACACTTTTTTGTTTTCTCACTTGTTCCCCGACAACATTTGCAAGTCGCGCAACTATCGCCCATCCATTTGTCTCCCCACGATAACATTTGGCAATTTCCTTTCAAACAATTTTAAAATTTATTCTTATTCAGTTTTAAGCCAATTTTATCCATATTACGAATGCTATCCAACAGATAAAGCCGAACGACTAATTTTAAAGTTCGTATTTACACTTTAAACCCCCGAGGGGATGGTCACCCACAGACCGGCTGGTGCCATACGCCCACATGCGACTAGCCGAACCGTAAATGTCGAAAAAGGAATGAGAAAAGTGGGCGAAACTGCTGTCGAAATTGGAGTAGAAAGTGGGGCAAGAGGTAAAACAAACATTTAAAATTTAACCATTTTTGAGGACCGAGAAGGACGCAAATGATATCCGGAGTTGGGAAACCCCGTCAAGAAATTTGTGGGCCTCTCAAGTGGATTTGTTTCATCGTCAATTTTTTCATTTTTGTGAGTTATTTAATTTAATAATATAATTGGACTATATTCGTTCTTGCCTCATCTTCAGTTTCCTCAGGCTAATGTAATTTTCAGCCTAACATTTGTCCTTGAATGGACAAAGAGTGGGGAGAGGGCAAACTGTGCCCCCCCCCCTCTCCAAGGACAAATCCCCCCCCCCCCTCTCCAAGGACAAATCCCCCCCCCCCCCCTCTCCAAGGACAAATCCCCCCCCCCCCCTCTCCAAGGACAAATCCCCCAAGGACAACAAATCCCCTCCCACCCAAGGACAACAAATCCCCCCCTCCCCCCCCCCCCCCCCCCCCCCCCAAGGACAACAAATCCCCCCCCCCCTCAAGGACAACAAATCCCCCCCCCCAAGGACAACAAATCCCCCCCCCCCCAGCCCTTTCATTCATTCATTGAGTCAGTCTGATCTGATTGGTAAGCGATGAAGATTAACGAGCGCAGAACGGCAGAGCTTTGAGAGGTGACAACAGCAACAGACATTTCTGATCAGCCAATTCCAATGGATGATTATTGATTAATGAGTGAATGAATGCCTGAGGGGGGGGGGGGAGGGCGGTGATGGACGGAGATGGCCTTATGCCGACAAAAAACGACAACTTCCGAGAATTTTGTGGTCGTCAAACAAAAAAATTAAAACTTTACAGATATTTCCTATTTTTTAGACATTGTTAAAATTTAATTTAATTTTCGGTTAAAACATAATTTTGCATATTGCATTGAAAAACATTTTATAGAATGCGGGATAAAGACGAGAATGTTGTTAATTACAGCTTGGTTCGGTTGGTTGTCTTGCGTTGGGCGTTTATCTGTTCATGACCGATTTGCGTCCTATCGGCGAGCCCGTCGACGTGTTTCTGAACCCCGCGGTGCTGCTCACTTCTGCTGGCTTCGTCTCGGGCACGGTCGCCCTTTTGGGGCTTTTCGGCGCCCTCAGAGACAATGTTTGCCTCCTGAAACTGGTTCTTTATCTTCTCTTCCCGCGGGGGAAGGACTTTTTGTGAAACGCTTCCGCACAGTTTGCTCTCTTCGTCTTCCTGTCCTACCTCGTCTTGGTGGTCTTCACGTGTTTTCTGTTCCTCCTTTTCTATTCTGACGCTACCGGAGACGAAAAAGGCAAAAATGGATTAAATGAACCCACCGTTTCTCACCAGTCCCACCAACCCATGCAGGAATTTCCGCCCAATTCGTCCTCCTCTACTCCATCCGACGCTACCACACCAACCGCAATGTCGCCGATTTCGTCGATTACATGCAGGAACAAGTAACGATGAGAATCCGAAAGTTGTTCTTATCGAAGAGTTTAGCTTGAATGTTGCGGAAGCACTTCCTTTCGAGATTGGAATCTCAGCGAGCAGTTCAAATGCAACTCCTCCAATCCGTACCCTGAACGGTAGTCAATTATGCTATTTTGGTTGCTCTGTCTGCTATTGAACATTCTCCCGGATCGACCCTTCCAATTCCCATTCTGCTGGTGCTCTCATAGTTCTCATTTGGTCAGTTGCGGTATACCATTCTCCTGCTGTCGCCGTTCTGTCGCCGGAGGTGCCAATGGCGGTCAGAATCCGCTTGCCCCTGCCATCCGATCCCTCCAATGTTGGCAGAACGCACAGAAAAAGCGCGAACAACAACTCGACTCGGTTTGTGTCTGTTTGTTGACTTTATGCTTTTCTCGGGGAATGATTGTTTTTGCTCCACAAGGACATTTATGTCGCCGGCTGTCTTCAGCCACTTCGAACTCTGTTCGACGACCACGCACTTCACATCGGATTGGGAGTTGTGTCGGTCATTCTGCCAGTGGTCGGTCCAAAGTTCAAAGGCTTTACGGCACTTTCGACTAAATTGACGGTTAATTTGTCCTTTCAGTGTATGGCCGTATTCCTCTCCCAATGTTTGGCCCGTCAAATTGACTATCAGCGATTTTTGCTTCAAAGAGAAGAGCGACGAATTGCGCGAGCGGAACGAAGGGAACAGAGGTTTCGCGAGCAGAAGCAGCAGCAACAGCAGCAGGTGGGACGATGGAGTGAAGGGCGAGGGGGGGGCGCGGGGATTGGTGGCGACTTTTATCCTTTTCTCTTCAGGATCAGAGGAAGAGAGAATCAGTGTCATCCCAATCACAACTGGCCAACGGTCATGGCCATCAGCTGACATTTTCTGGCACAATGACACAGATACTGTCGGACCGAAGGTTATTTTACTTGTTTATCGGTAATTTGGGGGGGCCCTATTGCCATAATTTATGCCTGAGAAAATTCGTCGTTTTAGTAACACTGAAAAGGAGAATAATGAACGGCGAAGACGCATTCACAAGCGGCAGAAGAGGACAAAGAGTTCGTCTCCACTGAGAGCAGTAAAAGTGAGGGGCGCCAGGGAGAAAAGGCGCTCGATGAATGTGGAAAACGGAGGAGGGGTGACAGAGGGGAAGAATGGGAGAGGGATGATGGAGGATGAACGGAAGAATGAGAGAGGGATGATGGAGGATGAACGGAAGAATGGGAGAGGGATGATGGAGGATGAACGGAAGAATGAGAGAGGGATGATGGAGGATGGACGACGGAAGAATGGGAGAGGGATGATAGAGGATGAACGGAAGAATGAGAGAGGGATGATGGAGGATGAACGGAAGAATGGGAGAGGGATGATGGAGGATGGACGACGGAAGAATGGGAGAGGGATGATGGAGGATGGACGACGGAAGAATGAGAGAGGGATGATGGAGGATGAACGGAAGAATGAGAGAGGGATGATGGAGGATGGACGACGGAAGAATGAGAGAGGGATGATGGAGGATGAACGGAAGAATGGGAGATGGATGATGGAGGATGAACGGAAGAATGGGAGAGGGGTGATGGAGGATGAACGACGGAAGAATGAGAGAGGGATGATGGAGGATGAACGGAAGAATGAGAGAGGGATGATCGAGGAAGTGAAGAAGAGGAAAAAAGCAGAGGAAGAGGAACGGAAGAGTAAATCGTCCCGAAAGAATGCGCTAGGGAAAAGAGAAGAAGCCATTCCTCGGAAGGCATTGGCCATGAAGCCGACGGCACCGCCGATGCCGTCGTACTTTACACTTCAACAGGCCCATTTTAGCTGACCCACGCACCAATTGGACGTGATCGCTCAGTGCTTTCTTAATGGGGCAGCCGTTACAACAAAATGCAAAACTTAAGCATGACGTCATCTAATCTCCTAATCAAATGTCATTCATTCGCTTTCTGCGAGCCGATCAATTTCTATGCCATTTACGTTACTTTTATGCACGTTTCTGCCAATTGGTCATTTCTTTCGTTCGTTTTGTCGGGTTTTCCCCATTCATTTGAATTCATTACAAATACAAATTTACTTACGCTCTTTCAATGATTCCTTTTTATGAACAAATTTAAAATGCCGCTTGAATGGCCAATAAAAGAATACGCCGGCTATGGAGAAAGCAAAGGCAAAGTTTTCAAACACATTTCTGGCAGTTTTTTCGAGGGCACTAATCGCATTATAGTTTAGACCTGCCGGGATGTAACCGGATGCCAAAAAAAGCCCGGAATCCGGCATCCGGTTACGTCCCTGGCTTAGACCAGTGGCATCGAACCGTTAGTCGCTGAGACAATATGACGAGTCTGTTGTGCCGAAACTTCAATTTGTTCCATGCCGAAGTCCATCAAGCGAATCAGTGCCGCGTCCTCCTCAAGTGGAGGTCTTTTGCTGTCACGCTTCTGCTTATTTTGATGCGATGGCGCCGGATTCGTTGCACGAGTTGTATTTGTACAGATTATTGGTTGGGTTGAATTTGATGGGGGGGGGGAGGGGGGGGGGGGGGGGGAGTCAGAGCGTACGGAAGGATCAATGGGACGGAAAAGGAAGGAATGACGGCATTTCTTGATTTTCGGAAATTAACTCTCGAGTAGATTGCTTCTTTACCCGCTCATTATGTTAAATTTGTTTCCAAAACAGAACAGTTGTCATTCATTCTTTCGTCCCAAGGGCATGCCGAGAATTGGGGGAAGAAGCACAGCTGTGCTGGGGCAATTGGAGAAGTGAAGTGAGTTCAAACCGTTGGTTATCGGCCGCCCTTCCAACATCTCCCGTCAAATTGTCCGTCCATCGGATTTGGCATCGCTTTCTCAACTTAAATCCATTAGAGTTAATAACCTTCGTTAATTTCTATTTCCATTTAATACAAGCATTAATTAGCACAAGGGAATTAATTGTTTAAAGATTGCCGGATGAATGAGCACAACGGGGCTAGCAGAAGCAGAAGCAGCAGCAGCAGCAGAGAAAGACGAGGCGGAAGATCGGCTCCGCAAATTGCTTTCCTCCATCGGCCAGCTGTCCGAACACGGCGAAGTGCCCGGTCAGACGCAATTTAAGCACAAAAACTTTCTTTGCCTTCTTTTAGCCTACGCATTCGCTACTCTGATAAGCAGCGCACCACCGCAAGCAATTGCGGAACATTTGCATCAAGTAATCCTCCAAATGCTTTCCCTCACATTCATTCCATTCCTTTTGACCAGCGATGGCTCTCCGATTCGCATTTTGCCAAAATTGCCCCCAAAATTATCTCTCACATGAGCACGGTACAACTCATTAACAACCGTTTCATGCATAAACAGCATTTGCAGAACGTGAAGGTGTACTCCCAAGTTCTGTCGCTGGTGCTGCGCGACTACAATTTGCGCGACGAAATCCGCATCCAAAGTCGTGGAATGTTTCGCAACTACGTGCGCACTCTGATCGAGCTGTACCCGGTGTACAGGTAGACCAAATTGTTGTCCTGCAACATAAAACGAATTGGTTTGATTTTCTGTTTTTAGACAAATCGACAAGACCTTAAGTGCTTGCCTGGTGGACCCGTTGTTCCGCTGTTTGCAAATGCTATCGGAAGAAAAGCCCGACAACAACGATATGCTGGTACACAATATTTTTGCACTTTCTTTTGTTGTTTTTAATTGCTTTTTATTGCAAATTTGCTTTAAACTAATTCTAAAAACTCGAGTGTTTCGCCAACTTATTCGCCGAGTTCGGCCAGAAGCTGTACCAGCTGAACCCGTCGGAGTGTGATCGAATGGTGCTCGCCTGTCGCTATTGGCTCTGCTCCAATCGGATACCCCTTGAGGAGGAAACTCGACGACTTTTGATGAATGTGATAGGAATTAATTATAATATCAATCAGTTGCTCGAAGTACACTAATAGTTAAGGCCATGGACCTTTGGACCTATTCTTGGGATCTCAAATTGTTTCCGGACTGTCTGAGACGGTACTACGAGGAAACGGAGGCTGAGATCCAAAGACAGAGGCAACAGTTCGACTCTTCCGGTTCGAACATCGTGTCCCTGTCCTCCAGAACCTTTCTGTTTCAGCTTCAGTCTTTCCGTGGATCAATCGCGACAATTTTCCTTCCTCTGGCTTTGTAATGAGCGACGACTCCGTCTCCTCGTCTCAATCGACAAATTGCGCTCTGAATTCCATCTCACAACACTCAAACGCAATTATCAACGGCCATTTGCACTTTGCCAAGTCGGATTTGAGGGGAAATCCGAAAAAAGAGAGGGGCAAAGGCACGGCACCGGTGGGTAGAGGGCAAAGCGGCAAGGAATCCACCATTTGATAACAATGAATCAATCATCAATCTGTTCGGCATCGACATTCAGTAGAGAGTGATCGAGGGTCAATGTGATCTGATCAATCCCTTCCACTGCGGTCACTCTCCCCCTCAACAATGGCCATTTATTTTCAAAAATTCCAGTTTTTGTTTCAATAATCTTATGATGCTTTGTATTTGTCCCCAATTTAAATGTTTATCCGGGAGCTTGAGAATTTAAAATCTTTTTTTTGAATGAATTGCGAAATTTTTTTACAGAGAAAATATTTTGGTGGTATTTGATTAGTCCAATTGGGCGATTGATGCCCTCCTTTCCACAATGCAACAGAGCGCAATCGCCACACAAGGCCACACAAAAAGTGCCAAACCGAACATAACGATGAGAAGGACAGCGAAAATCTGAGATGCTTTAATCAAAATGAATAAAAAGCATCTCTCACAAATTGGTGATTGGACGAGACTGGGGTTGGAAGTTGCGATGGTTCAAATTCAATCGATCGAACTTTGGGGGAAGTTGGGGGGACGCTCTTCACGCATAAAAGGGATAAGTTAAGCATTTTCTCGGAATATTTGACCGACTTCAGCTGCCGGTGAGACATTTTGACTTTGACGGCGGATCATTCGATCGAACGTCAAATTTGACAGTTTTGCCGGTAGAATGGCAAAGACACAAAATAAAAACAAATGGCGAAACATTAGGGGACAATTTGGGAATAGAATGAGGGGGGGGGAGGGGGAGGGGGAGGGGGGAGGGGGAGGGGGAGGAATGAGGGGGAGGGGGGGGGGGGAGGGGGGAGGGGGAGGGGAGGGGGAGGGGGGGAAGGAGGAGGAGGGGGGAGGGGAGGGGGAGGGGGAGGGGGAGGGGGAGGGGAGGGGGAGGGGGGGGGAAGGAGGGGGAGGAAGGCAATGGATCGAATGCAAAAATGGAAGCATAAAATGGGAGAGGAGGAATAAGCACGCCCGGGCGATGAAGAGGCTCGGGCTTATTAGTCACCAACACTTCACAGCATCAGTCCATTCACTTCCTTCTCCCCAACCACCCTTTCTTTCTTTATGTAATGCTTAATCAAAAGGCTTGTTGTTGTTGCTGATGCCTTTGCCTTTCGCGTCTCCTCCAATCACGAACGAACGAGTCCAACTCCGATCGCTGCTTATTGTTGAAACATAAGCAGAAAAGGTCAAACTATTCATTCATTCAATAACCGGACGATCTATAAATACAATATGAAGAGCTGATCGGAATCTTACAATTCTTGTCCACATTCGCTCCCTTCCCTGGCCGCCTCCCCCTTCCGATGGATTGATGTGTCGATGACTCCGTTTTGCCTTAGGGAAGAAAACGATCGTTCATCTTCCCCGCTTCACCAGTTGCCCACTTACGTACTGACAACGGCCGAATATTGCGGAATGCTCTTTCGATCAGCTCCGAGTGAACCTAAACTCTGATGCATAACCAACGCAACAAATTGGTCTTTTCCAACTCGAAGTTTCCCTTTGGCGCCCTTCCCTCATAGTCAGGGTGGGCATCCATGTCAAGCAGTACGAGAATATCTCATTGAACTCGTGTCGGAAGTTGGTGTTAAGAAAGCCGTACAGGAAGGGATTAACACAAATTGAGGTGATGGATAACTGAAGACGGCAAATTCAATGTCAGGGCGTCTCAGTACCATAAAATCACTACCAATTTACACGTCTGATCGATGCGCTCCACAATGGGCGACCCGCTCTCCTGCAAAAGCTTTGGTTCTGTTGGTTGAAGAGGTAAGAGAAAAAACGGACCACTCCCAACCAATCCAAATCGATCAGAATCGAAACGAGGGTAAACGGAAGCCAAAGGACGGCGTAGGAACCGGCCATAGCGATGAGAAGGGCCTTAAAAGAAGAAATTTCCAATTTCGAACTTTTGTCCATACAGTCGTTCGATTGCTACGCTTTTCAGCCGCCCTTGACGAGGCTCCGATCGTCACGATGGACACTTGTCTGGGCAGCATTAGCTCGGAAGTGGCGATGCTGGACTGAAACAGTTAAGTGATTTCCTCCAATTTATGCTAAACATTCCCAATTTGAGTGGAGTCCGTACCCGCTGAGTGACGCCTCCCATCGACGATGCCTTAGACCCGCCCCGCTGGCGCCGCCTTTCCATCGCCACCCCCACACTATCGCATTCCCTCTCCGAATTCTGCTTCAATTGCTTAGCGTTCATTTTTAAGAATCGCGTCAGTTTCATCTTCAACGAAGCGATTAAAGACTCATTAGGACAAAACAAAACGAAAATTACATTGAAAATGGAGAGAACGACGAGCGGAACGGCGTAAAGCATCACAGCTTGCATTGCGGCCATGCCAAGTTGGACCATGCGTTCGTCGACGACAATTAGCCAGAAGGAATTGTGGGCATTTGGGGAGGACTTTGGGGGGGGGGGCTGTCTTTGTAAATCGCCGCCTTTTGTCTTACCATTTCTTCCTTTCCCTGCTCATCTTCGCCTGTGCTAAGCCGACACTGACTCCAACCGTAACTTTGCAACACAATTTGTGAAGAAAAGTTGGCACTCGTCGAATGGCCGTTGGCCGATGTGTCCTTATATACATAAATATCCTTAATTTGGTTATTTAATTATAACTTAAAATAAACGGAATACTTATATTACCTTAATCACATAGAGCACATGGACCCGGTAGTAAACAAGCAATGGAAAAGAGAGCAAAAAGGAGAAAAACTGTGAGGGGAGGGAAGGGTCGGCGGATAAAGCAACAAATGCCAAAAGCCCACCCAAATGAACAAATGCCAAAAGCCCACCCAAATGAACAAATGCCAAAAGCCCACCCAAATGAACAAATGCCAAAAGCCCACCCAAATGAACAAATGCCAAAAGCCCACCCAAATGAACAAATGCCAAAAGCCCACCCAAATGAACAAATGCCAAAAGCCCACCCAAATGAACAAATGCCAAAAGCCCACCCAAATGAACAAATGCCAAAAGCCCACCCAAATGAACAAATGCCAAAAGCCCACCCAAATGAACAAATGCCAAAAGCCCACCCAAATGAACAAATGCCAAAAGCCCACCCAAATGAGGAAGGAAATGAACAAGGCACGGGCGCATTGGCCTGGCCGGGCGGAAGAGGAGCTGATGTTCAGAGAGCGAACGGAATAATAGCGGTCGATGGCCATCACCTGAACGGGGCGGGGCGCGGGGCGTTCACGCCATGGTTCACAGTAAAATGCCAATCCAACAGAAATGGTCAACGTGGAGCAGTAAATGTTAGAGCCGGGCAGCGCATTTGCGAATTTGCAAAAGAAATTTGAGTAGGGAAAGTCGAAGTCGATGGAAGGCAGCCAAAGGAAGGGCACCTTCACATTTAAATTATTTGAATTATGAATGGACTTGGAATGGCAATCACCAGCAACCTACCGTTGTCAATGCCAACATCAAATTGGAAAGTGCCAAGTTGACAATGAACACATTGCGAGCAGTTCGCATACTTCGCTTGCGAATCACCGAAAGTATCACCATTCCGTTGCCGATCAGTGCGAGCGCGGAGATCAGCGCGTACATCGCAGTGTAGAACCATTCTTCCCAATGTTCGTATCGACGCAATTGGGCACTCAATCCGAGAAAGAACGACTGAAACGGGGGAAAGCAGGGCGCTGACGGGATTTATCAAAGCATCGTTTGTTTTCAACTCAATTACCCTAATGCAACTGTCGTCAAACGGATGGGACAGCCATCGTTGTTGATCTTCCGCAATGGTGCCGTTTGTTGCAGCAAACGTTGGCAGTCCGTCCCGGGGGCATTTTCTGTTGAGTTCGTCAACAGTGAGAAAACGCATCTATTTGGAATTTTCCGATAAACTGAGAATTAGTCGTTCTCGAGTCAGTCGCGAGATTCGTACGGATTGGTCCTGGTGGCTTTGCTCTTTTTTGCCGTTTTAACAAAAAATGGAAAATATTTTTGGAATGGAGGGGGGGGGCTGGGGGGACGTTTGGGGAGAGGGGGGGGGGGGAGGGGACGTTTGGGGGGGGGACGTTTCCACAAAAAGTTTTTGGGGGGGGGGGGCTGGGGGGACGTTTGGGGAGAGGGGGGGGGGGGGAGGGGACGTTTGGGGGGGGGACGTTTCCACAAAAAGTTTTTGGGGGGGGGGGGGGGCTGGGGGGACGTTTGGGGAGAGGGGGGGGGGGGGAGGGGACGTTTGGGGGGGGGGACGTTTCCACAAAAAGTTTTTGGGGGGGGGGCTGGGGGGACGTTTGGGGAGAGGGGGGGGGGAGGGGACGTTTGGGGGGGGGGGGGACGTTTCCACAAAAAGTTTTTGGGGGGGGGGCTGGGGGGACGTTTGGGGGGGGGCTGGGGGGACGTTTGGGGGGGGGGGCTGGGGGGACGTTTGGGGGGGGGGGACGTTGCCACAAAAAGTTTTTGGGGGGGGGCTGGGGGGACGTTTGGGGAGAGGGGGGGGGAGGGGACGTTTGGGGGGGGGGACGTTGCCACAAGGGGGCTGGGGGACGTTTGGGGGGGGGGCTGGGGGGACGTTTGGGGGGGGGGGGACGTTGCCACAAAAAGTTTTTTGGGGGGGGGGGCTGGGGGGACGTTTGGGGAGAGGGGGGGGGGAGGGGACGTTTGGGGGGGGGACGTTTCCACAAAAAGTTTTTGGGGGGGGGCTGGGGGGACGTTTGGGGGGGGGGGACGTTGCCACAAAAAGTTTTTGGGGGGGGGGGCTGGGGGGACGTTTGGGGAGAGGGGGGGGGAGGGGACGTTTGGGGGGGGGGACGTTGCCACAAAAAGTTTTGGGGGGGGGGGCTGGGGGACGTTTGGGGGGGGGGGGCTGGGGGGACGTTTGGGGGGGGGGGGGACGTTGCCACAAAAAGTTTTTGGGGGGGGGGGGGCTGGGGGGACGTTTGGGGAGAGGGGGGGGGGGGGCGGAGGGGACGTTTGGGGGGGGGGACGTTGCCACAAAAAGTTTTTGGGGGGGGGGGCTGGGGGGACGTTTGGGGGGGGGGACGTTGCCACAAAAAGTTTTTGGGGGGGGGGGGGCTGGGGGGACGTTTGGGGGGGGGACGTTGCCACAAAAAGTTTTTGGGGGGGGGGGCTGGGGGGACGTTTGGGGGGGGGCTGGGGGGACGTTTGGGGGGGGGGCTGGGGGACGTTTGGGGGGGGGGGCTGGGGGGACGTTTGGGGGGGGGGGCTGGGGGGACGTTTGGGGGGGGGGACGTTTCCACAAAAAGTGTTTGCACGGCAATTTGAGATGGCCGCTAATTCACTCCGCCGGTGGATTGTTGTTCTATTTGCCCTAAGATTTTCTTTTGAATTCTTCGAATTAAAATAATGCAATTTGGGAATGTTTGCTCTTCCCAGAAACTCTTTTCCTTTTTTATATAAATGGGACGGAACGATAAAAGCTGACACCGATTAGAGAATAAAATTCGACTAAAAATGGACAGTAAATATTAATCAGTGATAAATTATTATATTATTATTTTCTTTTGTCATAATTTGCATTATGAGAGGGAAAAGAAGATTATGAGGGGAAAAAGGAAACAAAAGTGAAGAAAAGAAGCAAAGAATGGCTTTTTTTCATTCGCCCCAAAGAACAAAGGCAGCCAAATGGAAATATGTAATGGCTGGCATTCCTCTAATTTATAAGCCTCATTCAGTCGGCTTATTATGTCAAAAGGGACAAAGTGTCAAAAAAAAAGGAAACAGTTCAACAAAACTTTGTCTCCCGTCAAACAGATAATGTTTATGCATTTTAGATAGATATTGGCAAATGCTGTCCGCCGCGCTCTTTACTCTTTCCCTTCACGGAAACAAAATTCATTAATGGGGGGGGGGGGGGGGGGATTTCTTAGAATGCGCCCAAATGCAATAAATAAACGATTTCTCGCAGAAGGGAAAAGAAAGATGGCATTCATGCCAAAGAACGGACGGACGGACGGAGATGAAGCTTGCTTAATGGGCGGGGCGATATCACTTTCAATTTGTTCCGTCCCGTTCTTCCGTCTTTTAAAATACATTTACATTTCCCCCGCTTCCCGTCCGCCCTTTTCAATGCTTTCTTTACATTTTTGGCACTTTTCACTTGTGGGGCCCTCCCTAATCATTTAGGCATTTGAGCGCATTTTTAGAGGAAAAGCCGAGAGAAATTTGAAAGTAATGAAGGGAGAAAGAGAAGAAGCGGCTGGCTCTTCTTTTCCCTATTCTTCTTCAAGGTCAGAAATCGAATGAAGCCAAAAAAATCGTCCGTTTTTGTTTTCGTTAAATTTAATAAAGTTTAAAAACGAATTGGGCGTGGGGAGCTTTTTTTATCCAGCACTTCAGAAAACACAGTGAGTGGCGGCGGGTGGACTAATTCAAGAAAACTCTTCTTTTTCAATTTTTGTTTCTTTTTACTCGCAAATTGGTGCCTGTTATTCATTGAAAACAAAAGTGGCATTTAGTGGGAAGAGGGACAACGGGAAGTGAAGAGGGGGAGAGACAGTAAGACGCGCAATTATGCCCTCCAGCCCTGACTATGAGTCAAAACAGGTGGGGGATGACGGCCCGAAGAAAGGGCCGGGGGGACAATTGGGCGGGAGGGCGGGGGGGGGGGGCTTGGAAGTTGGTTGGTGGAAGAGCATGTCGAGAAAAGTGCGGCACGGGGGGGCAATGGGAGCATAAATGAAGTTAAGTGGCAGAGAGGACGTCGGCCTGGGACGCCGGGGGAGGGGGGGGGGGGGGGGAGGGGGGGAGGGGGGGGGGGTGGGGGGAGAGGGGGGGAGGGGGGGCGGACAAGGATGAGAGCACGGAAGAGGCTTCTTTAGAGTATTTTGGCGTTTTAATTTCGTTAAACACGAATGTTTTGGATGAAGAATAGTGAAAGAGGGCAATCAAATGGACAAAAGTGACTGCTTAAGACAAAGTTTTCAATTAAAATTTACGGCGTCCAATTCAATGTTTCTTCTGCTTTTTGTGTTAAACTTTCTTTGATGAAGAAATTGCTTTCTTTCTTTGGCTTAGCGGAATGCCAATTTGAGCCGAGGCCCGACTTAATTAGTCTAAACTCTTTTACGTCTTTTTAAAAATCATTGGCTGATTCGAATTGTCCAATTATGGCAATGTTTGTTTATGCATTTTGAAGTCTTGCGGAAAGTTTTCGGATACAGCAAACAATGGCCTCTTTATTCAGTGAGCAAAAAGAGTTAAACAATGAATGGGACGGAGTGCCTTTTTCAATAAAAGAATGCCGCCCCCCCCCCTTCGGGGAAAGGAAGAATGGCGGCGATAAGCCATCGGGGGGGGGGGGGTGAAGCTCATAATGAACTAAAACTAATAATTGAAGTGAATTAATTGGCTGGCAGATGGACGACGACGACGACATATTCATTCCCAACGGGCTTATCCTTTGAAAGAAATTTTTGTTTCTGTTCTGAATGAATGGCCGCCATTTCGCGGCAAAATCCGTTTTTATGAGTTTTGATAGAAATCAGCGACAGTTTTTAACGGCTTTTACCAAATTCGTAAAGTTAATGCACTGCTAACCAATCTTACAAATTAGTTATTTGAATAAAGGACTTTAATAAATATGTAATGCCGCACTTATCTCATTCTGCTGCCCTTTAAAAGCTTCTGTAATGTTTAAGGTGTTCCGCAGCTCTTTAATGAAAATTGGGACCCAAAATCGCAGATGAAAAGCGGCGATACGACGTTCTTTAGCCCCCCCCCCAGTGATCCCCCCCCCCCCCCCGGTGATGTTATAACGTTATATTCGCGGCTTCTCGGAACTTTCGCTTTCCCCCCCCCCCCTTTCATTTGAGATGGCATTTTCGAAAACAGAAATAAGAAGTTGCCAATGGAAGAGACCGGCATTTTTGAATTTGGAAGAGAACAAAAAGACATTTCGCAAAGCCCAAATTCAAAGGTCCACCAAAATCCGTTCGTTCTTCAGTCTTTGGCACGGCAGCAGGTGCTGAATGAATGAATGTAAAGCGAAAACACTTAGCCAAGGCCCTTTTCCTCCTCAAAAGGCTCAAACATGCAAATTGGCCTTGTGGCCTTCCTTTTGCCCAAAATGAGCGGGCATTGCATTGGCAATTGTGAAGGGCCTTTTTCCTCCGGGTGGCCCCCCCCCCTCCCCCCGTCTCCAAATGCCATCAATTTGGGGTGGATACGGTAATTGGAAGGAAGGAATAATGTAAAAAGACGCGTTCATTCATTCGTGGCAAGTCCAACAGATCAAAACTCCCAGAAAGAGCCATTAATTATTCTGTGTTCATCGGGTCATTTAATCATTAATAAGAAGGTGATACCTAATGAGTTTCGGGGGGGGGGGGGGAGGATTAATTGGGGGATTAATTGCGCTCTTTGCTTCGATGAGCTTATCGCTTGCCGGAAAACGCGGCCCAAAGCTTTTCCCAATGCTTCCATTCGCTATTCTCGCAGATTTGCCAGCTGAATTCGTCCGTCTGTCTCCGGCGGTGGCGTTATTTTTAATTATTTGTGGGAAGATGCGACCACACAAACCGGGACGGAGAGAAAAGGTCGTAATGGAGACGGATAGCCCCCCCCGGCTTCTTGACAGCCGGATAAGGCTTCCGGCGTATGATTTTGACCCGGTTATCGAGCGGTTGGTATTAATACAAATTTTTGTGAGCTAAAAATAAATATTTGGCTCAGTATTATAGACATTTAGTGAGCTATGCTGTGCAAAAAATTGTGAAACTTCTTTTTTACATATGACAGAACGCCAAAAATTTATTAATAAAAACAGTTCGTTCAAATATTAAATTCGCTTTTTTCTTTCCGTCCATGGATTGTACTCAAATTTTGGACACAATAAAAATTTTCAAGTTAACCCCCTGGTTAACGGTTTTACTGCTTTCTGACATTCTGACACCCGCGGGTTATGCCGTTGTTGAACAACCCTAGTTGAAAAGGTAAGTCGTCCTGTTTTGTAAATGTTTTCGTTGTTATTCAATTGCCGTCGCCCTCTTTTCCCCCGTTGACCACAATATTCGTCCAGCCAACCTTCGGGCCGGCCGAACCTTTGCTGAAGAACACCGTCGCTTTGTTCAACTTCAGTGGAGAACGGGGCAATTGGCGCTTGCCTCGGCGCACTTCGTCAAAGTCGCGGTTTTTTGTTTCCGGCAAATAAAAGAATAAAAAAATGAGAGCGACCAAAACGGGCTAAACGTGGGGGGGGAGGGGTTGGGGCATAGAAAATGTATTAAAATTGCACATTTTGTGCCAAAGAGCGACTGACCGGAACAAATAGAGAGAAGTAGGCAAATCCGGCACCAATCGAACCTCGCAGAGGGAGGAAAATTACGAGCAGAAGTGTACGGCTAATTAGAACAGTTTTGAATGATCGGATGCATTTGTGGGGTATAAGGATTTAAACCCGATCATTTGGCAGAGATTGGCCCATCCTTGAGCGGCCGAACGTGCATTTTGTTCGACGAGTTCGGCCGACAAAAAGTAGCAAATTGGGCCAGGCCCAAATGCGAAAGCGATGACAAACAACGAAATAGCCAAACTCAGACAGAGGCCAAGCCAATTCAGCTGATCGAAGAAATATATAAAAGCCACCCCCCCCCCCCCCCGGGGGATTCCACTGACTCGAGTCTGTGCATAGGCGTGCATTAATCCGCTGATGACGACGTTCATCACCAGAATGACTGTCAATGTGACGAGGAGAAGACGGCGTCGTCCAAAACGGTCGACGAGCAGTGCGGAAGCAATATTAGCAACCAACAATTCGGAATTTGGAACAATTAGTCAAAAAGAAGGCATTCATTATTCATTCATTACCAAACTTAGCAGGGCAAGGCCAACATTGTCGATGGAAGACCAATATTCAGAGATTCCCGTCGCACGGAAAAGCTCCACAGCAAAAGCATTGATAACTAAACCAAAGGGAAATGCACCGACCGTTATGCCCAAATTTGACCGGCAATTCCACTGAATGCCATGGAAAGTGAAACGACGCTGCCAATACTAAAAGGGAAATTCGAAAATTATTTTTGGAATTAATCAAAAAAACTTAAAAAGTGCCCTTTCGATTGGGGCCTCGTTTCTTTGCCAACTGAAAAAGTCCAATGGAATTTTGCCGCAAACTCCGGAAAGTGTCGCGGCTGAGTTCTTTCATTCGCTCGTCCAATGTATCGTCAGGGCAATTGGAATAAAATGCCAAAGAACGACGGGCAAATGTTTCTTTGCTCCGAATCAAAAGAAAACTCAAATTTGGGCTTTTTTACCTTTTTCTCTTCTAAAATATACAAACCTTGGACTTTCTTTCGCGAAAAGTGCCAAAAGTATCGTAGTGACAAAAAGTTGGATTCCTTCGATTGTGAACATTGCCCACCAACGGTTGGAGGAGCCCAGCACAGTCGGAATGGCCATTAAAGAGCCAAAAACTGTGCCAAGCTGAAGCAAAGCCCCAGTGCTCATTGAGACAGAGCCACGACAACCTTTTGGACTTTGGAAACTTTCAAATAAAACTTTAAACCGCCTCCGGTCCAAAGCCCACCACAATGTCCAAATCACAGACAGCCAAAAAACGGTTAGGGTAAAGTATTTAGGCCTAGGCCTCCGTTCGAACTTCGAACACAGGTGGAAATTAAAAGGCTGTTTTTGGCTGCGGTGGGGGGCTGAACATTTTTGGGTTAGTGGGGGGGGGGGGGGGGGGAGGGGCTTCGTAACATTTTTGGGTTAGTGGGGGGGGGGGGAGGGGCTTCGGAACATTTTTGGGTTAGTGGGGGGGGGGGGAGGGGCTTCGTAACATTTTTGGGTTAGTGGGGGGGGGGGGGGGGAGGGGCTTCGGAACATTTTTGGGTTAGTGGGGGGGGGGGGGGGAGGGGCTTCGGAACATTTTTGGGTTAGTGGGGGGGGGGGAGGGGCTTCGTAACATTTTTGGGTTAGTGGGGGGGGGGGGGGGGAGGGGCTTCGGAACATTTTTGGGTTAGTGGGGGGGGGGGGGAGGGGCTTCGTAACATTTTTGGGTTAGTGGGGGGGGGGGAGGGGCTTCGGAACATTTTTTGGGTTAGTGGGGGGGGGGGGAGGGGCTTCGTAACATTTTTGGGTTAGTGGGGGGGGGGGGGGGGGGAGGGGCTTCGGAACATTTTTGGGTTAGTGGGGGGGGGGGGGGGGAGGGGCTTCGTAACATTTTTGGGTTAGTGGGGGGGGGGGGGGGGGGGGGAGGGGCTTCGGAACATTTTTGGGTTAGTGGGTGGGAGGGGGGGAGGGGCTTCGGAACATTTTTGGGTTAGTGGGGGGGGGGGGGGGAGGGGCTTCGTAACATTTTTGGGTTAGTGGGGGGGGGGGGGGGAGGGGCTTCGGAACATTTTTGGGTTAGTGGGGGGGGGGGGGGGGAGGGGCTTCGTAACATTTTTGGGTTAGTGGGTGGGAGGGGGGGAGGGGCTTCGGAACATTTTTTGGGTTAGTGGGGGGGGGGGGGGGGGGAGGGGCTTCGGAACATTTTTGGGTTAGTGGGTGGGAGGGGGGGAGGGGCTTCGGAACATTTTTGGGTTAGTGGGGGGGGGGGGGGAGGGGCTTCGGAACATTTTTGGGTTAGTGGGTGGGAGGGGGGGAGGGGCTTCGGAACATTTTTGGGTTAGTGGGGGGGGGGGGCTTCGGAACATTTTTGGGTTAGTGGGGGGGGGGGGGGGGGAGGGGCTTCGGAACATTTTTGGGTTAGTGGGGGGGGGGGGGGGGGGGAGGGGCTTCGGAACATTTTTGGGTTAGTGGGTGGGAGGGGGGGAGGGGCTTCGGAACATTTTTGGGTTAGTGGGGGGGGGGGGCTTCGGAACATTTTTGGGTTAGTGGGGGGGGGGGGGGGAGGGGCTTCGGAACATTTTTGGGTTAGTGGGGGGGGGGGGGAGGGGCTTCGTAACATTTTTGGGTTAGTGGGGGGGGGGGGGGGGAGGGGCTTCGGAACATTTTTGGGTTAGTGGGGGGGGGGGGGGGAGGGGCTTCGTAACATTTTTGGGTTAGTGGGGGGGGGGGGGGGGAGGGGCTTCGGAACATTTTTTTGGGTTAGTGGGTGGGAGGGGGGGAGGGGCTTCGGAAACATTTTTGGGTTAGTGGGGGGGGGGGGGGGGGGAGGGGCTTCGTAACATTTTTGGCTTAGTGGGGGGGGGGGAGGGGCTTCGTAACATTTTTGGGTTAGTGGGGGGGGGGGGGGGGAGGGGCTTCGGAACATTTTTTGGGTTAGTGGGGGGGGGGGGGGAGGGGCTTCGTAACATTTTTTGGGTTAGTGGGGGGGGGGGGGGGGGAGGGGCTTCGGAACATTTTTGGGTTAGTGGGGGGGGGGGGGAGGGGCTTCGTAACATTTTTGGGTTAGTGGGGGGGGGGGGAGGGGCTTCGGAACATTTTTTGGGTTAGTGGGGGGGGGGGGGGAGGGGCTTCGTAACATTTTTGGGTTAGTGGGGGGGGGGGGGGAGGGGCTTCGGAACATTTTTGGGTTAGTGGGGGGGGGGGGGGGGGGGGAGGGGCTTCGTAACATTTTTGGGTTAGTGGGGGGGGGGGGGGGAGGGGCTTCGGAACATTTTTGGGTTAGTGGGTGGGAGGGGGGGAGGGGCTTCGGAACATTTTTGGGTTAGTGGGGGGGGGGGGGGGGGGGGAGGGGCTTCGTAACATTTTTGGCTTAGTGGGGGGGGGGAGGGGCTTCGTAACATTTTTGGGTTAGTGGGGGGGGGGGGGGGGGGGAGGGGCTTCGGAACATTTTTGGGTTAGTGGGGGGGGGGGGGGGAGGGGCTTCGTAACATTTTTGGGTTAGTGGGGGGGGGGGGGGGGGAGGGGCTTCGGAACATTTTTGGGTTAGTGGGGGGGGGGGGGGAGGGGCTTCGTAACATTTTTGGGTTAGTGGGGGGGGGGGAGGGGCTTCGGAACATTTTTGGGTTAGTGGGGGGGGGGGGGGGGGGAGGGGCTTCGTAACATTTTTGGGTTAGTGGGGGGGGGGGGCTTCGGAACATTTTTGGGTTAGTGGGGGGGGGGGGGGGGAGGGGCTTCGGAACATTTTTGGGTTAGTGGGGGGGGGGGGGGGGGGGGAGGGGCTTCGTAACATTTTTGGGTTAGTGGGGGGGGGGGGCTTCGGAACATTTTTTGGGTTAGTGGGGGGGGGGGGGGAGGGGCTTCGTAACATTTTTTGGGTTAGTGGGGGGGGGGGGGGGGGAGGGGCTTCGGAACATTTTTGGGTTAGTGGGTGGGAGGGGGGGAGGGGCTTCGGAACATTTTTGGGTTAGTGGGGGGGGGGGGGGGGGAGGGGCTTCGTAACATTTTTGGCTTAGTGGGGGGGGGGAGGGGCTTCGTAACATTTTTGGGTTAGTGGGGGGGGGGGGGGGGGGAGGGGCTTCGGAACATTTTTGGGTTAGTGGGGGGGGGGGGGGGAGGGGCTTCGTAACATTTTTGGGTTAGTGGGGGGGGGAGGGGCTTCGGAACATTTTTGGGTTAGTGGGGGGGGGGGGGGGGGGAGGGGCTTCGTAACATTTTTGGGTTAGTGGGGGGGGGGGGAGGGGCTTCGGAACATTTTTGGGTTAGTGGGGGGGGGGGGGGAGGGGCTTCGGAACATTTTTGGGTTAGTGGGGGGGGGGGCTTCGGAACATTTTTGGGTTAGTGGGGGGGGGGGGGGGGGAGGGGCTTCGGAACATTTTTTGGGTTAGTGGGTGGGAGGGGGGGAGGGGCTTCGGAACATTTTTGGGTTAGTGGGGGGGGGGGGAGGGGCTTCGTAACATTTTTGGGTTAGTGGGGGGGGGGGGGAGGGGCTTCGGAACATTTTTGGGTTAGTGGGGGGGGGGGGGGGGAGGGGCTTCGTAACATTTTTGGGTTAGTGGGGGGGGGGGGGAGGGGCTTCGGAACATTTTTGGGTTAGTGGGGGGGGGGGGAGGGGCTTCGTAACATTTTTGGGTTAGTGGGGGGGGGGGAGGGGCTTCGGAACATTTTTGGGTTAGTGGGGGGGGGGGGGGGAGGGGCTTCGTAACATTTTTGGGTTAGTGGGGGGGGGGGGGAGGGGCTTCGGAACATTTTTGGGTTAGTGGGGGGGGGGGGGGAGGGGCTTCGGAACATTTTTGGGTTAGTGGGGGGGGGGGCTTCGGAACATTTTTGGGTTAGTGGGGGGGGGGGGGGGGGGAGGGGCTTCGGAACATTTTTGGGTTAGTGGGTGGGAGGGGGGGAGGGGCTTCGGAACATTTTTGGGTTAGTGGGGGGGGGGGGGAGGGGCTTCGTAACATTTTTGGGTTAGTGGGGGGGGGGGGGGGAGGGGCTTCGGAACATTTTTGGGTTAGTGGGGGGGGGGGGGGGAGGGGCTTCGTAACATTTTTGGGTTAGTGGGGGGGGGGGAGGGGCTTCGGAACATTTTTGGGTTAGTGGGGGGGGGGGGGGGAGGGGCTTCGTAACATTTTTGGGTTAGTGGGGGGGGGGGCTTCGGAACATTTTTGGGTTAGTGGGGGGGGGGGGGGGGGGGAGGGGCTTCGGAACATTTTTGGGTTAGTGGGGGGGGGGGGGGGGGAGGGGCTTCGTAACATTTTTGGGTTAGTGGGGGGGGGGGGAGGGGCTTCGGAACATTTTTGGGTTAGTGGGGGGGGGGGGGGGGGGGAGGGGCTTCGTAACATTTTTGGGTTAGTGGGGGGGGGGCTTCGGAACATTTTTGGGTTAGTGGGGGGGGGGGGGGGGGGAGGGGCTTCGGAACATTTTTGGGTTAGTGGGGGGGGGGGGGGGGAGGGGCTTCGTAACATTTTTGGGTTAGTGGGGGGGGGGGCTTCGGAACATTTTTGGGTTAGTGGGGGGGGGGGGGGGGAGGGGCTTCGTAACATTTTTGGGTTAGTGGGGGGGGGGGGGGGGAGGGGCTTCGGAACATTTTTGGGTTAGTGGGTGGGAGGGGGGGAGGGGCTTCGGAACATTTTTGGGTTAGTGGGGGGGGGGGGGGGGGGGGAGGGGCTTCGTAACATTTTTGGCTTAGTGGGGGGGGGGAGGGGCTTCGTAACATTTTTGGGTTAGTGGGGGGGGGGGGGGGGGGGGGAGGGGCTTCGGAACATTTTTGGGTTAGTGGGGGGGGGGGGGGGGGGGAGGGGCTTCGTAACATTTTTGGGTTAGTGGGGGGGGGAGGGGCTTCGGAACATTTTTGGGTTAGTGGGGGGGGGGGGGGGGAGGGGCTTCGTAACATTTTTGGGTTAGTGGGGGGGGGGGGAGGGGCTTCGGAACATTTTTGGGTTAGTGGGGGGGGGGGGGGGGGGGGAGGGGCTTCGGAACATTTTTGGGTTAGTGGGGGGGGGGGCTTCGGAACATTTTTGGGTTAGTGGGGGGGGGGGGGGGGGAGGGGCTTCGGAACATTTTTGGGTTAGTGGGTGGGAGGGGGGGAGGGGCTTCGGAACATTTTTGGGTTAGTGGGGGGGGGGGGGGGGAGGGGCTTCGTAACATTTTTGGGTTAGTGGGGGGGGGGGGGGGGAGGGGCTTCGGAACATTTTTGGGTTAGTGGGGGGGGGGGGGAGGGGCTTCGTAACATTTTTGGGTTAGTGGGGGGGGGGGGAGGGGCTTCGGAACATTTTTGGGTTAGTGGGGGGGGGGGGGGGGGGAGGGGCTTCGGAACATTTTTGGGTTAGTGGGTGGGAGGGGGGGAGGGGCTTCGGAACATTTTTGGGTTAGTGGGGGGGGGGGGGGAGGGGCTTCGTAACATTTTTGGGTTAGTGGGGGGGGGGGGGGGGAGGGGCTTCGGAACATTTTTGGGTTAGTGGGGGGGGGGGGGGGAGGGGCTTCGTAACATTTTTGGGTTAGTGGGGGGGGGGGAGGGGCTTCGGAACATTTTTGGGTTAGTGGGGGGGGGGGGGGGGGAGGGGCTTCGTAACATTTTTGGGTTAGTGGGGGGGGGGGCTTCGGAACATTTTTGGGTTAGTGGGGGGGGGGGGGGGGGGGAGGGGCTTCGGAACATTTTTGGGTTAGTGGGGGGGGGGGGGGGGAGGGGCTTCGTAACATTTTTGGGTTAGTGGGGGGGGGGGCTTCGGAACATTTTTGGGTTAGTGGGGGGGGGGGGGGGGAGGGGCTTCGTAACATTTTTGGGTTAGTGGGGGGGGGGGGGGAGGGGCTTCGGAACATTTTTGGGTTAGTGGGTGGGAGGGGGGGAGGGGCTTCGGAACATTTTTGGGTTAGTGGGGGGGGGGGGGGGAGGGGCTTCGGAACATTTTTGGGTTAGTGGGGGGGGGGAGGGGCTTCGGAACATTTTTGGGTTAGTGGGGGGGGGGGAGGGGCTTCGTAACATTTTTGGGTTAGTGGGGGGGGGGGGGGGGGAGGGGCTTCGGAACATTTTTGGGTTAGTGGGGGGGGGGGGGGGGGGGAGGGGCTTCGGAACATTTTTGGGTTAGTGGGGGGGGGGGGGAGGGGCTTCGGAACATTTTTGGGTTAGTGGGGGGGGGGGGGGGGGAGGGGCTTCGGAACATTTTTGGGTTAGTGGGGGGGGGGGAGGGGCTTCGTAACATTTTTGGGTTAGTGGGGGGGGGGGGGGGGGGAGGGGCTTCGGAACATTTTTGGGTTAGTGGGGGGGGGGGGGGGGGGGGGGAGGGGCTTCGTAACATTTTTGGGTTAGTGGGGGGGGGGGGGGGGGGAGGGGCTTCGGAACATTTTTGGGTTAGTGGGTGGGAGGGGGGGAGGGGCTTCGGAACATTTTTGGGTTAGTGGGGGGGGGGGGGGGGGGAGGGGCTTCGTAACATTTTTGGCTTAGTGGGGGGGGGGGAGGGGCTTCGTAACATTTTTGGGTTAGTGGGGGGGGGGGGGGGGGGAGGGGCTTCGGAACATTTTTGGGTTAGTGGGGGGGGGGGGGGGGAGGGGCTTCGTAACATTTTTGGGTTAGTGGGGGGGGGGGGGGGGAGGGGCTTCGGAACATTTTTGGGTTAGTGGGGGGGGGGGGGGGGAGGGGCTTCGTAACATTTTTGGGTTAGTGGGGGGGGGGGAGGGGCTTCGGAACATTTTTGGGTTAGTGGGGGGGGGGGGGGGGGGGAGGGGCTTCGTAACATTTTTGGGTTAGTGGGGGGGGGGGCTTCGGAACATTTTTGGGTTAGTGGGGGGGGGGGGGGGGAGGGGCTTCGGAACATTTTTGGGTTAGTGGGGGGGGGGGGGGGGGAGGGGCTTCGTAACATTTTTGGGTTAGTGGGGGGGGGGGGGGCTTCGGAACATTTTTGGGTTAGTGGGGGGGGGGGGGGGGAGGGGCTTCGTAACATTTTTGGGTTAGTGGGGGGGGGGGGGGGGGGGGGGAGGGGCTTCGGAACATTTTTGGGTTAGTGGGTGGGAGGGGGGGAGGGGCTTCGGAACATTTTTGGGTTAGTGGGGGGGGGGGGGGGGGGGGGGAGGGGCTTCGTAACATTTTTGGCTTAGTGGGGGGGGGGGAGGGGCTTCGTAACATTTTTGGGTTAGTGGGGGGGGGGGGGGGGGGAGGGGCTTCGGAACATTTTTGGGTTAGTGGGGGGGGGGGGGGGAGGGGCTTCGTAACATTTTTGGGTTAGTGGGGGGGGGAGGGGCTTCGGAACATTTTTGGGTTAGTGGGGGGGGGGGGGGGGAGGGGCTTCGTAACATTTTTGGGTTAGTGGGGGGGGGGGGAGGGGCTTCGGAACATTTTTGGGTTAGTGGGGGGGGGGGGGGGGGAGGGGCTTCGGAACATTTTTGGGTTAGTGGGGGGGGGGGGCTTCGGAACATTTTTGGGTTAGTGGGGGGGGGGGGGGGGGAGGGGCTTCGGAACATTTTTGGGTTAGTGGGTGGGAGGGGGGGAGGGGCTTCGGAACATTTTTGGGTTAGTGGGGGGGGGGGGGGAGGGGCTTCGGAACATTTTTGGGTTAGTGGGGGGGGGGGGGGGGGGGGAGGGGCTTCGTAACATTTTTGGGTTAGTGGGGGGGGGGGGGGGGAGGGGCTTCGGAACATTTTTGGGTTAGTGGGGGGGGGGGGGGGGAGGGGCTTCGTAACATTTTTGGGTTAGTGGGGGGGGGGGGGGAGGGGCTTCGGAACATTTTTGGGTTAGTGGGGGGGGGGGGGGGGGGGGAGGGGCTTCGTAACATTTTTGGGTTAGTGGGTGGGAGGGGGGGAGGGGCTTCGGAACATTTTTGGGTTAGTGGGGGGGGGGGGGGGAGGGGCTTCGTAACATTTTTGGGTTAGTGGGTGGGAGGGGGGGAGGGGCTTCGGAACATTTTTGGGTTAGTGGGGGGGGGGGGGGGGAGGGGCTTCGGAACATTTTTGGGTTAGTGGGTGGGAGGGGGGGAGGGGCTTCGGAACATTTTTGGGTTAGTGGGGGGGGGGGGGGGGGAGGGGCTTCGGAACATTTTTGGGTTAGTGGGTGGGAGGGGGGGAGGGGCTTCGGAACATTTTTGGGTTAGTGGGGGGGGGGGGGGCTTCGGAACATTTTTGGGTTAGTGGGTGGGAGGGGGGGAGGGGCTTCGGAACATTTTTGGGTTAGTGGGGGGGGGGGGGGGGGGGGGGAGGGGCTTCGGAACATTTTTGGGTTAGTGGGGGGGGGGGGGGGGGAGGGGCTTCGGAACATTTTTGGGTTAGTGGGTGGGAGGGGGGGAGGGGCTTCGGAACATTTTTGGGTTAGTGGGGGGGGGGGGGGGGGGGGAGGGGCTTCGGAACATTTTTGGGTTAGTGGGGGGGGGGGGGGGGGGGGAGGGGCTTCGTAACATTTTTGGGTTAGTGGGTGGGAGGGGGGGAGGGGCTTCGGAACATTTTTGGGTTAGTGGGGGGGGGGGGGGGGAGGGGCTTCGGAACATTTTTGGGTTAGTGGGGGGGGGGGAGGGGCTTCGGAACATTTTTGGGTTAGTGGGGGGGGGGGGGGGGGGGGGAGGGGCTTCGGAACATTTTTGGGTTAGTGGGGGGGGGGGGCTTCGGAACATTTTTGGGTTAGTGGGTGGGAGGGGGAGGGGGGGGCTTCGGAACATTTTTGGGTTAGTGGGTGGGAGGGGGGGGGGGGGGGGGGGGCTTTGGACCAGCAGCCGACTGGAACAGCGGCAACACCTGCATTCTGCCAAAAAAATGCCTGCCAGTCCAAGACATAATGCCAATGAAAACCCAATGCCAAAACGCGCAAGGAAAAAAAGTTCGAATCTGTTCAGCTAAAAAAATTTGTTTTTTTGGCTAATTAGGCAATTTATACAAAATATGAGAGCGCGCCGATGAAAAGGCCAAAAGCGCCAAATAAATTGCCCACAATTAAAACTCGCAGACGTCCCAGCCGATCTGCCAATGGACGGATCAAAAGCGAGCCGAAAATGGCGCCGAAAAAGAGCATTGCGACGATCAGACTCCAAAGGTTCTTATGGGGGGAGGGAATTCGAAAGGAAATGATTGATCCCTTCGGGGGTTTATTGTCGAGATTGACCAGATTTGTCTCGACAAATTTTGTGCAATCCGGTTGGTCTTCCAGTCAATTACCGTACCTCCAACTGATTTGTGTCCATTTCCTTCTCATAATTTGTTCGCAGTGATGAGTTGAGGAATTGGAGGAAAGTTTGCTGTGATGGATTTGTGATGGTAATTTGGATGCCGAAGTGGAAGGAGCCAGTGAGTCCGACCAAAAGAGCAACCATCAAAAGGCGCAAGGAGGGCATTTTGGAGGAGGGCATTTGGGAGGAGGGCATTTTGGAGGAGGGCATTTGGGAGGAGGGCATTTTGGAGGAGGGCATTTGGGAGGAGGGCATTTTGGAGGAGGGCATTTGGGAGGAGGGCATTTTGGAGGAGGGCATTTGGAAGGAGGGCATTTTGGAGGAGGGCATTTGGGAGGAGGGCATTTTGGAGGAGGGCATTTGGAAGGAGGGCATTTGGGAGGAGGGCATTTGGGAGGAGGGCATTTGGAAGGATTCAGGAGGAGGGCATTTGGGAGAAGGGCATTCAGGAGGAAGGCACAGCGCAAACACCGAAACTGGCGGAAAACTGTTGTTCCATTTGAGTGCTGAAGGGATAATGGGAAGAAAGGGGACCAAGTTGAAGGGATGGGGATCAAAGTAAAGAAGGACCAAAGTGAATGCGCAGGTCTTTACATATTCTGCCAAAAGGACTAATGGAAGTTTGTCCCTTTATTCTATTCTTAACTACCTTTTCGCAAATATTTGTTTTTCAATTAAAAGGTGGTTAATTGACGGAAGTATAAAGGAAAGCGACGGGACAGAAATAAAAAATATGATAAAAGTATCAATCAAATAAGAACATTCGAATTTGGGACTTTACTCGGTTTGATTGTGTGTGAAGACGCTTATAAGCTTTAAAGTTGAGTGTCAATGAGCCTCCCCCCAAAATGGCTTAATTTGTAAGTATTTACACAATTTAAAAATGGTTAATGGAATAAATGGACGAGATCATCACAATCATTTAAAGTGAAATAAATATGGCTTTCTTCAGGCTGATCAGTGTCCGTTAGAGAGGCTGTGCCCCTCCCTTTTGTCCCTCTTCCAACTTCTGATAAATTCCATTTGGTACTGAAGTTCCCTTTGGGTTGATTCTTTCCTGATGGGTTCGGTACACGGCATTCTTCGTTTTCGCATTGGAGTTTACGGAACCGCTGTGGCATTTACGAAGAATTGGACCCGAAGCGGAAGCATTGGAGAGGGGAGAGGAGGGGGGAGAGAAGGAGTCGCGATTTCGCCTAAATTGTTGCTTTATTGGTGCATTTTTGGTACATTTTTATGGTCACCTTGTGTTGAGAATCATGCTGCGATTGGAGCGCAAACTCAGCTGATAATGCATAGATGAACAGTGATCGCTTCTGCTTATCTGTCGTATTAATGTCGCCGCTTTCGGGAGGGTGCCGCCACTATCTCCGAATGCCAAACTCCCGTTGCCGAGACAAGCGGTCGTTGTCCGCTTTCGACAGTCACCGCGACTTTTGAAAATGCCAAAGCGGTAGAGGAAGGGGTTTATGCAAGTGCTGGAGAGAATTAAATCATTTCATTTTGGTGACTTTTGTGGCAATCGCCAATTACCTGGCCAACAGTATGGACTGGAGCCAATTGAAGTTTGAGGCTATTTGTTCGCATTTTGAGTCCGGCTCGCAGACCACCCGAAGCAAAGCCATCACCTAAGAAAAATTCGTTTTTTGGGGCATTGAATAATTGGAAATGACCTGGTAGGGCAACCAGCTCAGCACAAAGGCGCAAACAATTGCGGCGGTCGCCTTCAAAAAGCGCAATTTGGTATTTTGCTGAAGCCTTTTGTGCTGGTCGGTGTTGGCCAAACAGTTGGACTGGCGCAGAGAGGCGCCCTGATGACGAAGGGACAAGCCAATGGAGACGTAACAGAACAAAATAACAGCTAAGGGAATGTAGAAGGTGGTGACCACGTGGAAGAAGTGAAAACTAAACGGGAGTATTTGCTTTTCATACAGAAGAATAAATTTCATTGGTTTACTTACCCAAGTTTAGCTTATAGAACCATAATTTGAATTACATAAAAAGAACTTGGTATCTGAAAACATCATCAATTCGGTGACCCACCCCAAGATCGGACAAAACGAACACTTACACCATGGTTTGACTGGCGCTGAACCCCTTGAGATGGTAGCACTGGACGAAGGGCGTGTGCGGAATTGGCCGAGTGCCTCGGAAGACGGTCATCGGAAGAGCGCAAAGAATGGCCAACAGCCACGCCAACCCGATCAGCCAGGTGACACGACGATTTCCGTTCGGAACGCTGCCCAATGGCACTCTGAATGAGTGGGAAGGAATTGCCAACAGTGCCAATTTGAAGGCAATCCAATTAATGATCCAAACGTTACCAAGGCTAGGCTATTGCTCACCTTATGCAGTACAGCATATCGATGGCAATTGCGGCTACCATATTTGACCAGAGGTGGAAGGGCAGCGCGGAGAGGAAGGAGTACATTTTGCAGAGTCCGTTCCCTTGGGTCCAGTGAATGTTCCAGATCCAGTGAGTTCTCCAAAGACAATAAATGCACAACACCATCAAATGGGCAATCAGCAGTTGCCGGGACAGCCGGATAAGTCGCATTTCTCCCGAATGGCTTTTGGTGCGCCTGAGTGAACAAACGCGAAATGAGCGGGAAGTGACAGAAAGAAGGTCGGGTACTTCTTGTAAAAGTTCTTCAGGGCAACGGCATTAAGCGGGGCTCCGATTGCGAAGAAGCACATTTGGTAGAGCATCTCCACCACTTGAAGAAATTGTAAATAAATCGTTTACGCCAAATTCCCCTCTAATTACTACTCACGCTCTGAGGTGGAGTGGACGGACCACAGATGGGACTCGTCCAGAGGCTCGGCTGGCAGAGCGGCGGTGACATTGGCCATAAGGAGAAAGGGGAAGGGCAGCGGGAGCTGAAAGCCGGGCGACTGGTCCATTGGCAGAAGACTGAGAAACTCATCCGGGTCGGCGGCCATTGATTGGGTCAGATGCCGTCTGAATAATGGAGAAGATGACCGATGAGTGTACAGAGGAGCAATGTCAAATGGGGAATTAAAGGGCACGGCACCTTTTTAGCAAAACTGAGGGTAATAGAAACGCGCAAACGGAGCAACGTTGCCCGAGGGGAGAGACAACGACGCCCTCGGGGGAATTTGGGTGATGAATTGGGGGGGGGCGGGGGATTTGGGTGATGAATTAGGGTAGGGGGGGGGGATTGAGGGGTTGGACGGGATAAAAGGAAATAAATCGTTGAACGTACCATTTACAACAATTTTGCCTTTATTGTCGAATAGTGAAGGAATGCAGAAAGGATTTGTTAGGGTATAATGGACGGATGAATGATAAGCCTTAAAGCATTAGCTCCAATCCGGCGTTATTCGCCCTAAGCTTAATTCCCGATTTCAAAAAATAGCGCGACAAAGTTAGTGTAATTTGTTAATGGATTTATGAGTAAATGTAAATTATTGTTCTAAACCAAAAAAATTTATCTTTTAATATCTGATCAGTGATCAAATTTTATCGATCTTTTATTCGGGAAAGGGACAACCTCAGCAAAAGCATTTGAGAGAAACTGGGAGGGATTTGCTTCGCAGCCGCCGCCTCACATATCCAATTTCACTTTGGAAGCGTTCCTAATAATTTCATTCATTCTTCACACTTTTAGGCATTGAAAATGTGTGACAAATGCAAATATTCTAATCGGGAAAAAGATAAACCAACCAGAGTTCACAAGTTAATCTCTGCTTATTGAACGGAACAATGGCATTGGCACTGCCATTAGTTTGGGTTTAGGATCGAAAAAGTGCGGTCATCTGTCGGGAAATGAACAAACTTTTAGGGAAGTGGTTGTGGAAGTAAGGGGGAAGTTGGGAGGGGAGGGGGGGGGGGGGGGGGCTTAAACTGAGCTAAGAGCCTTACACTGAAAAAAGGGAAGTGACGAGCTGAATTTAAATTGGAAACTAATGGGAGGAATGCCGCCGATGAGTGAACTTTGGTGCGCAGTGAATGGCAAATACAGAAACCGGAGTGTTTTAATGGTCGTTTCAAAGCATGAGAAGCATTGTTTTGCTCGTTCATTCCCCAAACGCCGTTGCGCACTTTCAAAATGCATATTCTGCAGGGGAAATAGAAAAAGGCGTCGAGTGGGAGGAAATACACAAAATCAAATAGTGCCGTCGCATTCATAAAGTGCAACAGAAAATCCCCCCCCCCCCCCGAAATTGGCTTTAGCCTTCAAACACTCCAAATTGAGTTTGGATGGACCTCCCATTGAATCGGCGCTGTGCCATTGACGGTAATTGTGCCGTGGTTTATTGGCTGGGTTGAAAACATTTATTTTTTTGAGGACGTTGAGAAGCCAGTGAATATGCGCTTGTATCCGCCTAATTACGGCGTAATTACGAAATTGTGTTGAGGAGAGATTGGCATTTATCATTTGCCCGTTATCCGACGAAGCGACTGCGCAAAAGCAATAATAATAAAGTGGCCGGGTCTACTGAACCGAAAGCGTCGTATTCGGTGACGGACGACCGACCGATTGACATACAAATTAGCCAAATTTGACTTATTTTGGGGATTTGGTTCATTTTTTGCATTGGCCAATGACGAATTGCCAATTTGCAAAACCTTAGGCTTTGCTTGGCCTTTAGTAGCTCCTTTGGGTGGTCGATGTGTGAATGAGTGAGTGCGGGTCTAAATATTTTGTGAGAGTCGGTAATGGCGGGAGATTAGCGGCATGGGATAAAAGAAAAGCCGTGGGGTAAAGCGCCCAACTGAAGAGTCGACTAATCGTCGCACGTATTAAAAGTCTTTTGTAAAGTCCGCCCATTTTATATAATTAAACCAATAGCAAGCATTTCCCCCAAATACGCTAAGGAAAATAAAATTTGCAATTTCATTTTCTTAAATATTTTTCAAAATTTTTGGCCAATTATTTTAGTTTCCAAAGAGTGTTTTGAAGCGAATGAATTGGACAATGAGCGGATGAATTCAATTCAACAATTGATGGATGGCGAAAAATGGAAATTGGTGCCGTCGATTGCAAATTTCCCAGTGGAAATATCCTTCTCAAAAATGCGAGTGGAAAAAGTAGCAAAAAAAAATGTGGGAAATCGACGAAATATAATTCTCATAAGTATTTTGAAAGTATTATTAAATTGTCACTCGACGGGCATTTGGGGGGGGGGGGGGGAGTTGGGGGAATGCTAAAGTAATTTACGGTTATGTCATGTCGATGATGGTTTAATTGATGAAGGATGCTGCGGAAAGACAAACGAATTGACCCCCCCCCCCCCCCGAGGGACGTCTTTTAACCTTTTAGAAAGAAAAGAAGAGAGTTGTCCTGTTATGCAAATGCCGTTTTAATTAAAATGGGGAGGGGGGAAGACGAAATGAATGAATGAATGCAGACAGAGAAAGGGGGGGGGGGGGGTCAAAAGCAATTAAAAGGGATGAATTACAAGAAATGACCTCCGAAATTAGTGAATGTATTGAAGAAGTGATAAATGAAGTGGAATTGATTGCTGTTAATCCATTTTTAGGACAAAACAAATCTCTGACGTTTGAATGGCAACGAATTATCTTATGCTATTTACTTTATTAACATCGTTACGAATTAGTAATTCAAAATTGCCATAACGGCGTGAATTAATTAAGCCGCGAAAGTTTGGGGTGGGGGGGGGGAGGCCGTGGGAGAGACTAACCAACAGAAACGCCTTCCGATGGTGGGATTTTGGCCATTAACAGAATGAACTGCCCACCAGTATGTACATGGGAAGAAAATGCAATCCATCCAATAATCAATTAAGCAAGCACTGCCGAGGGAAGCAAGGCGAGAATGGCCGGAATCGGTTCTCTCCCAACAAATTTTGAGAAAATAAATACGGAACTTCAATGCTAATTGAGCTGTGAATTAACAAATGACTAATAAATTTGCGAGAGAAGCACCACAATTAATTTGGCATCGCTTTGCCCGTCTTCTCGCGCATTAAACGACGGGCTCCCAGCAATAGCCTTCTCATTAATAAGTTTCTTCTTGGGATTAAACTGCCGGAGAGTATGTGGGTGGGGGGGGGGGGGAGTTTGGCAAAAGATTGCTGATGAAATGACGGGCAAAAGAAGCGCCATTGGACGGCAAAAACATCAACACATTCCTCTCACATTTTGTGCTCAATTAGGGGGAAGAGGGGAGGGGAGGGGGGAGATCAGGGGGGGGGGGGGGGGGGGAGAGAGATCAGGGGGGGAGATCAGGGGGGGGGAGAGAGATCAGGGGGGGAGATCAGGGGGGGGTTGGTCCTTCGGTTTGCTGATCTCAATGTGCCCGAGCATTTGATCACTTCCTTTGCAATTGTGTTGTTGAATTAAGTCAAACAGGACGAGAAACCCTACCAATTAATTTCTGCGCAATGTTCTGGCAAATTTACTTTTCTGACTTATTGCTTTTTATCTGGCCACCCCGGTTCTGCTGGAATGCCAGAAAGAAGGAGCCCAAATTGAACGCCATCTCAAAACTTTGCCCACCGCACTCCTTCCGCCGCTTCAACTTTATTAACTCATTTCCCATCTTTGTCATCTTCACATCCAGTTGATTCCGCTTCTTCTTTCGCCACAACAAATACTTTTTGATAAGAATGCCGCCCCCCCCCCCCGCGGGTGGGTGGCTGATAAGTGTACTCACTCATTTGCTCTCCGACATAATTTCGTTTCTTTCATTTCATCCGTTGACCATCCATTCACCAACACTGCCCGCCACCCTCAAAGTCCATCAATTCATCCCTTCCCACAAAAGTCCCCACCCCCAACCCTCCCATCAATGATTCCCTTTTTCTATGTGCTTTCCGTTGTTGTTTTCATCCCATTTGTTGGTGCTGAACATCATCGCCAACAGAACGTTTCACCAATTCGCAATGTACGGGCACATTACGATGCCAAGACAGAGATGATTTTGGTGGATTGGGAATGGAGTGAAATTAAGAGAAAGGAGCTCGAAGGTGGAGAAGGGGTTGATCGGGAGAGGGTAGGGGTTGATCGGGAGCGGGTAGGGGTTAATCGCGAGAGGTCGATCGGAGGAGAAAAGACTTTGCTGCCAACGCCGGTATCATTTCTAAATAATAAATTTTGAATATTCATCAGATTACAAATTGTTTGTGCGTTACAAAGTGTCAAATCTCGAATGGCGGCGGGTGGAATCCGACGAAGATTCCCTTGGGGCGAAGATTCCGTTGGGCCAAGTTCTGAACAATGGCGACGAATTCACTGTCCAGGCAAAACAATTCAAATTTGGGCTTTTTTATTTTATATTTCTTCATTGGGCATTTTCATTTCTTACGCTTTTCCTCATTTTATTCCAATTTTTTAATTTCATTTGCTGTTAGGTAATCGCTGAGTCCAACGAGAGGGAATTTGGAGTTGAACAGAGCGATCCTTTGGTGATTTGGGTCGCAAGAAGGACGGACAGAGGCAATGAAAGTGGTGAAAATAGTGAACAAAAGCGACGGGAAAATGTCGAAAATGGGTAGGGAGGGGGGAGGGGGGGGGGGGGGATTTTTAAGGGATAGGGCACTTCTTGGCATTGCAGTAATGGGGCGGCTTCGGAGGAAGAACTGCTTCCGCCGTACAACTTCACCGCCAACGTTCTCGGACCTGGCCAAGTGCGTCTCGAGTGGCGCCAACCACCGCTGCCCTTCCCCTCGGTGGTCCCCTTTTACATTGTGAACGCCCGACAGCTGAGTGCCAACACGGGCGACCGCTTCCCCCCTCAACAGGTTGGCATTGGCACTCACAAGGCTTTTCAGAGATCACAGCCTTGGAAACCCAAAAAAAGAGATTTGACAAAGACCCGGTAGCTGTTACCCAAAATCTGAGGTCCAAGGATCTTTTTCAACCCTACGACCCGCGCACATCCCCCCTAATCTCCGTCGCCAATTTCCTTTGGTTTTCACCAAATTTATCCTTTAACGCTTCGTATCGATGGCACTCACTTTTTGTTGGGCAATTTGGTCTCTGGCGAGAACTACGAATTCACCATACGAACTGCTTTGGATGCGGAACGTATATCATCTGCAGCGGCCATTGTGGAGATTGCCATTCCATTGGGTGAATTTGAAAAGAGAAAATGATCAGAGTGATCGGTTCAGAGAACGATTTGGTAGAGGTGGGCAAACTAATTGTGACGTCACGGTTCCGTCCTGATGGCCATGGAGTGGTTAATCTCACCTGGGAGGTTCCGCAACATTTGCGGGGGAAAATCCTGTGTAATTTCTTAGCCGATTCCACCAAATCTTTGAAAACCCTAAGCTTACGAAATGCGTTATACGGAAGCGGACCGCGCCCGCTCGGTGAAATTGCCTTTTTGGGAACAGCTGGTCTTCCCCGGAACTGCTCCAACCGGCGAAATTCACGACATGAAATCGTTGGGTTGACGTTGGCTTATGATTTTTTGTAGTTGTTTTTGTTGTTTAGGGATTCGGAATACGTCCTGCGAATTCGAACGACGATGACCTCGGGGGCTCAGGTTGAAAGTGGCGAATTCCGCATCCGGTGACAAATCGATAAACGATTAAAATTAAATTGGCTTTCTTGGCCCAGAACGCCCAAATCTGCCGGGGCCAACCCAATTGCCCGGTTGGACGTCCTTTACTCCAGCGAAACGCCCTCAGTACGCCTTCAATGGATTCTCGCCCCGTCGGACTAAACGTTAAATTTTGGAAATTAAATTTGGCTAAAATGCAGGCACATAAACATCGCGTTGGTTGGCGGTTACGATGTGTTCGTCACCGATCGATACGACCTTCCGGAGAGGGAATGGAGCCATCGACGGGTCCATGGCAGCGAGCCCCAAATGACGCTGGACTCGCTGAGCCCTTCGACCACTTATTTTGTCCGAATCGATGTCCGTAATTCGGATGGGACTGATGTAAAGAGTCAGGCTGCTTATCGCTTCACAACATTTGGTTATTTGCCGAAAATTAAACTTCTCAAGTCCAATGGCCCCATTTGACCAGAAACTTTGCCACTTCAAAGTCAAAGAGATTTTCGTCACGCCGACACATTGGCCTTTCAGCAGATCGGGCACGGCCGAGTCAAAGTTCAGTGGGAAATGCCCGAGGCGGTGAAATTAGTTTCCAAAGGTTTTTTGAAAGATTAAAAAATAAATGTTCCTTCCGTGTTCAGGGATCAGCATCTTCTACAAGTATAGTTGGGATTGGAACAACTTTCCATGGATATTTTTGTGTTTTTCTCAGTTCGGACACGCGAGAGCCGTTAGATCGATGGCATCGAATGGATTTGGACAGTTCAGAACCGGTTCTTAGTCATTGTCGTGAGGTTTCCCGGATGACCAGGCTTCTCCATTTAAGCGTTCCATTGAATTAATCGGGCTCCGTGCAAATGCGGACTATAATGTGCAAATTGTACCGTTGGGCATGGACGGAAGGCCAATGTGGACCCACACACAACGACTTCAGTTGAGAACGAAAGCGGAAGATGATGAAGGTGAAGAAGAAGAAGAACGGATGAGATGATCGGAAGGGAATGAGACGGATGGAAGAAATGAATGGAAGAGTGTCAAGCAAACTCTAGCTGACCCAATCTTTTGTTTTGAATATATAACAACCGGCCTCCAAAAACATTCACTTTAATACTCTGCTGCTGGACGAGGACATCCTCGTCCCCAACACGTCGTGGCCGTGTTGGCATGTCGAAGAATCGGTCGGTCGGTCGAGAACGTTTTGTTGTCAAAGAAATAATTAATTTGCTTTTACCGCAAAAACAAAGAATGTATAAGAATGCTTCTTCTTCCAATGTCTCAAGCTGTGCTCCGGCTTTGGCGAAAAACGCACAGTTAAACACTTTTCTTGGCACAAAATCAGTAATTCCCCCCCCCCCATAAACAAAAATGCCTTATTTTTGGTCAATTTGTCGAAAAGTGCAGGAAGCCCCTACCCCAACCCGCCCACTGATTGCTTTTGCTTATTTTGCTTCGACTTCTTATCAGTTTGTGGCGTAATGAAAATGAGAGCGAAAGTTATCCTCCTACAATAATAAAGTCATGCATCGGCCAACGCTTCACCCATCCTCCCACCCCCCGGCCTAAATGGTTTTCCCTATTTTGATTGATCAAAAAGTCCAAGCCCAGCTTTTTCCACTTCCATTGGACACACTTCCAGCCGAGCTCGTTCTCGCCATTTTGGCACGACTTACGAGCCCCGAGGACATTCTCTGCTGCAAATTGGTCTCCCGAAGAGTTTATCAGCTGATAAGTGCTAACGGCACTATTCTTTAATTTATTTCCGTCTTACTATTTACCCCTCCCTATTCACCAACAAAATTGGCGCGTCCTATGGCAAAATGTGCAATTAGGCAAAACGAAAAAAACGAAAATTGTTGGAAAGTCGAAATAAGCCGAAATGGGGGGAAAAAATGGCAAATGGAGGTGGAACAGGAACAAGAACAGGAGCAGGTTGAGTTTTCGGGTTGGAATAATCGAAGCGAAATGAATTTGTTGACTTTTGCTCCAATTGAGGACGATGCATTCCCTCCCTTTTGGCACTTTGAATTGGCCACCATCGCGCTGTCGGGCCCATTCATTGGCAATGGCATTTCTCTTCTGAATCGCCGACTCCGATGCAATCGCCAAAACCGAATTCGCAATGTTTTTGTAGAAAACGTTGTGGCAATTACTCTTTAACACTAATTAATTAAATTAATTCTCTTGGTTTTAGTTCGAATTCGTCGATGTGCAAAGCACTCAAACGCTTTTTGGTCAGCTGATACGGCAAAAATGTCAGGTCATTGGGAAGCCCAAAACAAATAAATCAAATTATTTTCGTAATTCAAAAATCTTTCAGCGGCTTCACCTAAAAAAATTGCCGTTTCAATACTCATTTTATGGACCATTCGCTGTTGCCCGAGCAGTCATCGAACTCGTTGGACTTCTCTTTAGCCCAGTTTAAATTGGAGGCCAAAAACTGTAATGAGAGTTTATAACCATTCGAACGAATTTTTCCCTTTTAATAAACATTCGCAAGTTTTATTTGGGTCATTTATAATTCTTAATTCGGTGGCAGGCGAATGCCTTCCGAAAAACTTCGTTCTGTGGACAATGGCCAAAATGGCGGGCGATGTCCGCGATCGGATCCGCCGTCCCCGTTCGTTTCCGTTGCTGTGGGACTCAATTGTCCCTTTGGAATCGGCAAATTTAGAAGAATATGCACAGAATCTATCGACAAAGTTTCTCTTCTCATTGGCCGCTTTTGTTCTCGTGAGTGAAAGTTGGAACAAAATATTGAAATTTATGCCGCAGAATTGGCAAAATGTCCCCATGCCGCCCTCCTTCCATATTCGCCTCCAGCGATGCCCTCAAAACTTCTCGACCACTTTTGGCGCTTTTTGTGACCGATTGGGCATCTCTCAGATGAATTTGGTGTTCCCCTCACTTTCGCATCGGACAGCGCACATTCAGGGCAAACAAAATCAAGTCGGGCTCAAGCCAATTATGCCAACCCCCCGGGGGTTCTTTTAAGGAAAAGGGCTTCTTCGAGCTTTTCTCGCTTAAAGATGTGCCGTCGAGTCCGATCGTTTTCTGTCTGGTCAGCCAGCGGACTAACGAATATTTTTAAATGGTGCGCAATTAACGCATATTTGACGAATCATTCATTTAAATGTTTTTATTGAATAATCAATTAAATATTGTGCATTTGCTCTTTTTACGACTTTTTCACTTCTCCCTGCACTTCTTTCACTTGCTCTGACACCAATTGGTCCGTGAATTTCTGAAATTTCTGGTAATTCTTTGGGTTCTGTCGAATCAGTACCTGCACAACTTCGCCATGGGACCAAGCGGTCGGGTGGAACCGGAAGCGCGGACGGCCCTCGGAATCGATGAGGAATTTCTGGGAATGGCATTTATTTTCTATTATTCCCTCACACGACTCCTAATCGTTTTGGACAAAACAACGTTTGTTATTAGCCTGCTGATCACCTCAAAGTTCCACGTGATGTCGTTAACTCGAATCGGGTTATACATCAATTCCTCCCTCTTGCCGATTTGGGGGACAGTCTGTGGACAAGAATCCTGCAAAGGGACGACGGAACCTTTTTTCCCGTTTCCGTCTTCGATTCCCTACTTTCTTTCAATTCTCAGTAAACAAAAATAAATTGCAGTTGCTTACCAACAGCTGATCAACTGTTTTGAACAGTAGTAAATATTATTTATGCAGAACAGCAATTTTGGCAAGTCGCGTCAAAAGACGGCGTCCCAATTTTGCCCCCCCTCCTCCCCACCCCTCTGATTGGCATATTCTCGAGAACCCCTCCCCTTCTTATATTCTCGAAAACCTCTCCCCCTCTTATTGACATATTCTCGAAAACCTCTCCCCCTCTTATTGACATATTCTCGAGAACTTGATGCGTATTTGCGATTGTTGTCAATTCCAATGTCGAGTGATCGTCGATTTTGTTTGTGTTTAATGTGCGCGAATTTGTTGAACTTTGGGCCCCTACGCCCCACTCCGTCCTTTCCATTTTTAACAATGTTTTGGTACCAAAAAAGTCGAGTGGAAAGATGAGTGAGCACCAAATTAATTTTCTCGTAATTTTCACCAATTTTTTTAAAATCAATTTTTGGACAAAGTGATTTGGAGAGCACTTACCTTGAGGAACTCGTAGAGCGGGTGCTGGTTGGCCCCGTTGACCTCCAACTTTCCGTAGATGTTCAGCCGCGGGTGCGGCTTCCATCCGTTGCCCGGCCGGACATAAGTGATCCCTGCAGGGGTCAAACCTTGGTTGGTCAGACCAAAGCATATTATGTTCAATTACCGTTCATAATCTCATGGTTCTCGGCCGGTTCCTGCAGGTAGAACTGATTGCATGGAAAGGCTAAGATGGAGAACTGGTTGCCGTTGGCGATGTTCTTTTCGATCAGCGGGTTGAAGTCGATGTACTGCTGCGTGTAAGCTTAACAAAAAGGAGGGAAGGAAATTGGCGGCACAAATTTGGCAAATTCATACCACAGAATGTGGCCACATTAATGACGAGAAGAACCTGTCCTTTGAACTTCTCCAAGTTGGTGAAGTTGCCATCCAACGTATCCACCTGAACCAAAGTACAACTAAAATTCCATTTCAAAACGTCACACCTCAAAGTCGTAGATCGTCATGTTCTGATCCGACTTGCATTTACTCCATCGAGTCGTCTCATCGATCAGTTTAGGACCTAATTGCGTGAATTATTCAATTGAAAGTTTACAATTTTTACCGGGTTGGTATTTGTCCTGTTTGGGTTGAGCCTGTGACTTAAACTTTTCGACAGAAAAAGTCACTCCAAAAAGCAGGAAAGGAATGAGCAGAAATGAAATCATTTGACTTCAGATTGAAATTGGAGATACTGTAAAGGTAAAGGTAAAGGAATGGATTCTGTACAAACTTTGAAAACATTCATTTTTGTCTTGGGGAATTTGTTTTGCATTTTTATACAAAGAACATGCACAGCTCCCCCCCCCCCTTTCCTCTCATCGGATTGATTTTCATTTTGAGAGTCTCATAATCCTTTTAATCCGTCTTATGGATTCATCCGCGGATTTCTCTTCCAATTGCAACGACAATTGGGCGGGTCGGTCGTCGATCACGCGAATTGGTTGGGAAAATGGGGAAGGTGGTAAAAGAGGAGTGAATTTGGCGACCGGAGGATGGCTGGGGTGGTGACCTGATCGGTGCCCTGCCCTGACTTCTTGATCATCAATCCCTTATTTGATTGTGTTTTGTATTGTGAGAAGTGGCAGGGGGGGGGGGGGGGGGGGGGGGGGGGAACCAATGAATGAACATTTAGGAGAAAGGAGACTGGTAAATGAATGAATTCGTCGGTGCCCTTCCAGCTCAATTTATAGGGGTGAGAGTGAAAGATGGGAGGGACCAGCAGTAAACGAAACGACAAGCCCGCGCGTGTCTCCCCCCCCCCCCTCCCATGGACACCCCCCCCCCTCCCACCCTCCCCCCAAACCCCCCCCCCCCAAAGCAACCCCATGGGCACCCCTCACCCAAACCCCCTCCCCCAAAGTACCCTCATGGACACCCCCCCCCCAAACCCACCAAACCACCCCCCCCCAAAGCAACCCCCAACCCCCCCCCCCCAAAGCAACCCCTAAACCCCCCCCCCCAAAGCAACCTCATGGACACCCCCCCCCAAACCCCCCCCCCTAAAGTAACACCCCCTCCCTAAAGACATGAACACCCCCCCCCCCAAACCCCCCCTCCCCTAAAGTAACTGTAACTCCATGGACACCCCCCCCCTATTCCAATTCCATTAATGTTTTGTTAAGCTGATCACAGATGAGCTGTCATTAGCGTTCTGGAACACAAAAAGTGAAGCGATGAAACAACGCCAAATTATTTGTCGCAAAAATAGACTCAGTCAGGAGAACAACAGATCAGATCAGCCACGCTGATAAGAGTATCATGGAGAACTGGAAAAACGCTTACCATCGACGGAAGGAAAATTTGATTGGAGTTTAGCACAAAAGTGATCAGCGTGCTTTCGATTAGATTTTGTTTTACGATAAAATGGCCCGGGGCAACATTTACAAAAAGTGTTTGACCTTCAGCTGCTCCTCGACGTTTTGTGTCTTTTGCGACAACAATGGGAAGAAACTCTTGACGCCCCCCCCCCCTGCCTAATAAACCGCCTATTCCATTAGCAGCATTTGTAATCATTCTTTACTCCTCACTCCTCACTCTTTCACAACATTTTTTGTCATTACATCCCACGGGCAATAAAAGAGAGCGTAAAAGGGTCAGTCGGGGCGTGGGGGGGGGGGGGGGACGGGACGGGGGAAACTCTCCGTGCGAGAGAGAATTCGTTCGGAAAGGGACTCTCAACTGATCAGGACATCACAATGCTCTTCCGTCGTCCGCTCAATTCTTTTTGATTTGCGCACTGATTATTTCTGGACGGGACTATTGAGGAAGGAAATAGCGGGGGGGGGGGGGGGTGGCGTTTGGGCACCAACGCAGCAACAACAACAAACAGCAGATAACCAAACAAACGCAGCATGCCCAACAAACAATCGGCACATTTTGTCAACAATCGGCGGGTGATATGTCCCAACGTAAAAAAAATAAGAAATTTTTAAGTAAATTATGCATTTTGTTTTTATTTTAATTGGATAAAATTGATTTGCGAACGTTCCAGGTCAAAAGCTTTTTTCAAAAATGCCTTTTAATTTTTGTTATTTTTAATCCCTCCCCCCCCCCTCCCCGAATCCATTTGCATTTGCAAATCCTCCGGCTTTAGGGCTTAATCGAATCGAATTGGTGAGGAAGTGATGGGGAAAGAATGCGGGGGGGGGGGACTGAGAATGTGGGCCGGACGGTGATTCAAATGAAGGCAATTCCCTCACTCATTCCCCTAATGCGCGAACGAATGGATTTTGTCCCAAATTTGGCCCCAACTCTTTATTTAATTATTGGGTTAATCCACTTAAATTTGCACTATTCTCCTAAAATCCGGGGTGATAATTGTGCCAATAATCTTCGACAAAATACCCTGAAAAACTCCACTCCCTCCCCCCCTCACCCTCCTCCCTCCCTCTCCTCACCCCCCCCCCCCCCTCACTCCCCTCTTCCCCCCCCCCTCTACTACCCCTTCCCCTTCCTCACCCCCCTCTTCCCCCCCTCTTCCCCCCCCCTCACCCCCCTCTCCCCCCCCCCCCCCCTTACCCCCCTCTCCCCCCCCCTCACCCCCCTCTTCCCCCCCCCCCTCTCCCCCCCCCTCACCCCCCTCTCCCCCCCCTCACCCCCCCCTCTTTCCCCCCCCCTCTCCCCCTTCCCTCCCTCACCCCCTCTTCCCCCCCCCTCCCCCCCTCGCCCCCCCTCACCCCCCCCCCTCTCCCCCCCCCCTCACCCCCCTCTCCCCCCCCTCACCCCCCCCCCCCTCTTCCCCCCCCCTCTCCCCCCTTCCCCTCCCTCACCCCCTCTTCCCCCCCCCCCTCACCCCCCTCTCCCCCCCCCCTCACCCCCCCCCTCTCCCCCTTCCCCTCCCTCACCCCCTCTTCCCCCCCCCCCTCCCCCCCCTCGCCCCCCCTCTCCCCCCCCCCTCCCCCCTCTCCCCCCCCCCTCGCCCCCCCTCTCCCCCGCCCGCTTCAACCCCTTTCCCACCCCAACATTAACCTCCTTCGCTTCGCCCCCCTCTAACACTCATCACCCTCCAAGTCCTTGGGCACGACCGCTGACGAGGCAATTATCCTAATCCAACTGTGGGATTCCCAACCCCAAATCTTAGCCCCCCCCCCCTCTCCCATTTACCCTCTCCCCAACAAATTCTGTCCATTAATCCAACTTTCCACAAAATTCCCTCTTTTTCTAAAGTAACATTTGCATTTTCATTGTTTCTTTTCCCTTGTCCGTCACTTGTCACTTCCCCCCAGGCATGGGCACGGATATCCGCGGATTATCCGGATACGCACGGATACGGAATTTCAAAAATAGGATGGACACGGATGGATACGGATATGAAAGTGAAATCCGCGGATATCCGCGCATATCCGTATATTTGAGTACCAATGTTTTTATAATCATTTTTAATTTTTGCCGAGGACATGGCGGTGGTCTTCCGTACTTTTTGACAAAAATTTCATCTTTTTTACAACCGTTCGTCCATTTCAAAACTGTGGTCTAGTGGTTTGCCTCTTCGACTTGTCAATTAAAATGAGTGCAAAAAAAGAATTTTTGAAAAATTCTGACAATGATGTCGAAGGTAAAGATCAACAATTGTATGTATGAGAAAAAAATTCTTAATTTTTGGTTTGTTTAAAAATTGGAAAATTTTCTCAGCGGATATTGCGGATTATAGAAGAAAAGAAGTGGGGGGTTTCTCCAATTGGGGGACGACCGATTCACTCGGGGTCAATCAGGGACGCCTTCGCTACTGAACTCCAATACTTTCCAACTCGCACACAAATATTTATTAACGCCAAATATCGCACAACAAAAGACGACTCTATCGATACTGAATAAGAAGTGAAGTTGTGAATGAAAGGGAATGAAAAGGACATTGAAAACAAAAGGGGCGGGGCTTAGCGATTACCTAGATCAATAAGGAACAAAATGCCACAATAATTTAAGTAAATGAAGTCACGTCCCCATAAATCCAACATCCCCAAACAATCAGAAAAGGCGTCCCTGCCTTTCTTCTCGTCCCCCAGAGGTTCAGACCGCAAAGGTGGTGTCCACAGAACTTGGCTCTTCGGTCGACGTGCAAGATGAAGCCGCGATCTGATGAAGAATTCTAGAATCGGCCCGATCTCTAGAGGAATTGGTTCGGCTGCGTCCTTGGCTCCCTGCGATAGTTTCCAGTGTTCCGATGCCGATGCTTTCTCGAAAAAACTGGCTTGGTTCGACGCTTCATCCAGCTGAAACTCCTGGGATTCTTCTGCTCGAGCCCGACGAATTCAATCGATTCGTTCTCACTCGGTGCCGGCCAGTCGTTCCTGATCTCGTATCCTTTCCGAAAAAGTTCAAAAGCGACCCGCTTTTCTTTGAACCCGACTTTCAAAGCCTTCTTCCACCCGTTTCTCACTCTTTCTCGATTGGATTTCGATCTTTCCCACCGTCGGTGTCCTCTCTCTCCTTTTCCTTCCTCGTGTTTCCAACCCTTTCCATTTTCTTTTCCAAGCGGGAATTCCGAACGAGTGGGTGATTTTGGAAACTGGGCTTTCTCTGACAGTTTGCCCAGTGGTTTCTTAGACGGTTTCGTCTTCCCTTTCCTTTCCTTCACACTTTCATCCCTCCCCAAACATTCAGAAGCAATTGTCCTCAATTGCAGCGACGACTTCGGCACTTTTTTGCTTTCCTCCACTCTGATTTGGGAATTCGAATTTGGCACACTTTCGTTGGTAAGACATTTTTCGTTTCGTTGTGGCTGGGCGCTCACTGGTTCGTCCTGGGCCATTAACCGAAGGTTCGCTCTTGAACAAATTTCTCGCATTTTCGGAAGGAAAGCGTCCTCTTTGCCACTGGATTCCATTTCCAGCTCTCGGACCTCAAATTGCGTTTCCAGACATTCCGACACTTGATTAAAATCTGATGCCATCCTTTTCGCCGTCTCGAAGAACCAACATCCTTCCAAGCTTTGTTCGAAACATTCGTCCATGGCTTCCAAAACCAAATCTTGAACCTTCATCGCCCTGCAGTAGAGAATGAAGGATGCTTCTCCCTCTCCTTCCTGCCATTTCTTTCTTGCTTCCCTCTCCACTTCGAAGAAGAATTTGGAGCGCTTTCGGATGTCCATTCGCCGAAAACATGCCACAAGCGCGCCATCGATTTCGCTGCCTTGTCTCCTGAGTTCTTCGATGGATGAAGAGATCAAAGGTCGCATTTCTCTCGTGTCGCTGATGTGGTTTGTGGTCTCCCAATTTTTCCTTTCCATGCAACACCTTTTGCTCTTAATCTTTGATTGCCGATTGTTGACAAAGTGAGATTCGGCTCGAATTCTCGCTTTTCTCCTCGTTCCTGCTTTCTCACTTACAAATTAACTAAGCACCGGCCCGGTGTTCTTACAGCAGAGGACAAAAATAGGTTCGACTCGAACTTCTATTTCTTCCCGACACTCCTTTCTTTTCCGCTGTTTGCCGTTCCGACCCGGAATCAACAATTTTCCACTCTGCAATTCGTCTCGAACTTTCCCACACCCAGAAATGCCGCTGTTATCTCCCTGACCTAGGATCGATAACTTGTCCTTTTCCTGAATTCCTACCGACCTGGTTAGGCAATTCACTCCGCTCTGTTCTTGCACTATCGTCCGGCCTGGATCGACAAGCAGTTTCTTCGTCTCACACTTTCAAAGCAGCCTCGTTCTGTTCCTCGGGAGCGCCATATAGAAGAAAAGAAGTGGGGGGTTTCTCCAATTGGGGGACGACCGATTCACTCGGGGTCAATCAGGGACGCCTTCGCTACTGAACTCCAATACTTTCCAACTCGCACACAAATATTTATTAACGCCAAATATCGCACAACAAAAGACGACTCTATCGATACTGAATAAGAAGTGAAGTTGTGAATGAAAGGGAATGAAAAGGACATTGAAAACAAAAGGGGCGGGGCTTAGCGATTACCTAGATCAATAAGGAACAAAATGCCACAATAATTTAAGTAAATGAAGTCACGTCCCCATAAATCCAACAGGATATCCGCGGAGCGGTACGGATATGAATTTCGAAAAATGAGACGGATACAAACGGACACGGATAATAACAATTAGTATCCATGCCCATGCCTGTTTCCCCCCCCCCGGCGAATTGCTTTCGGACTTTCTGTTTGTCTGGTGACAGGTCAAAAAAAAGGATAAGGCGCCTGAATGTGAAAATAGCGTCAATTCTCGTGCCATTCCAAGTCAAATTAGTGCCGACCGTAATTAATACCGTATCACGCAGCAATTCTGTCACTTTTCTGCTTTTATCTATTCACCAACCAAAATGATTGTGGTCAAATGATCAATCGCACAATTTTTATGCTTCTCGCGATGGTCGGTGGAAGAGCGAAGAGGGCACAAAGATCAGTCGAGGGGGGGAAGAGGTTTAAAGTTTAAAGTTTAAACCCATTTTTATAATAAAAATAAGCGGTGGGTAAGGAAATTAACGTTAAAATTTAGTGTGATTTGTACCCATCAAATAATAAAGCCAACCAATGCACTCAAAGTCGAAATTGGCGAATATTTCACACATCGGTGGAGTTGTTCCGAAGAATATGGTGAACTAAGCCTTTGGAGAAAATGAATAGTCGCCGCCGGGGGGGGCAGTTTCAAAGTCATAATTCATCACTTATTTAAACTATTTTCTGAAACATTTTATTCCATCCAAATTCGATCTTTTCCATGTTCGTTAAAAAAGTTTCTAGAATCTTTAACGACACGCCAAAACTGAAATTCGGGCACCGATTCGAAAACTCAGTGCGAGCTCGGAATATTTAAATGAATTAAATCCCCTGGGGGAAGGGGGGGGGGGGGTAAAATCAAAACGGAGCAGAAAAGATTGCTTCTTAAAAATGGTTCTAAGCATGGGATCACTAAACTCGAAAAAAGAGAGGAAAGTGATCAACCGCTTTTAAAGACTCCTATCTCAGAATTTGAGCTGATCAGACCCAATGATTTTATTTTGTTGAATTTAAAAAAATCAAAAAAAGGGGACAAAACTTATGATGACACACCTTAAATTATAAACGGTACATATTTCTTACAAATTTTTGTTCTAACCTTTCAGGTCCAAATCGTTACGTTTTATTTGTGCGAAACTGTGAGCAAATTGAGAGAAATGGAAAACGAATTATTTTGACGGACAGATTCGGGTTTGAAAAATTGAAATTCTTCGATTGACGGGAAATTGTTTAGATGTCCAAATGAGAGCGTTTCCGGTCACTTTTCTTTGAATTATTCCGACTCTACGCGACACGACGCCAACAATTCAAGCCGCAAAAGTGTGTCTATTTTGGAGTTTAAAACCCCTAAAATTTCATTAGTTTTGACTGTATTTGGCCACTCCCAATTGTTTTCGTCGCCGGACGGAAGCCTTTTTCGCATTGAGTGCATTTTGTCACTGGTGCCGAAGGCTGGGGGCGCAAACGCAACGGAGGTGCAAAGTCTTTGGCATTGCTGCGTAATTTGAATAACTCATTAAGCTTCCCAATTGCTCCCGAAATTCGTCGACGTCGGGTCGGGAAAATGTTTTGAGTAAATTGCTGACTCCAACGATGGCCCATCAAAAGCGATTTATTGGTTAATTAACCGGGGGGGCATTGGTTTTGAATTTAAAGTCGCGCTAAACGCCAACAGATATGGTGGAGACGAGCGTTTCCAGCCAATGGATTCGAGTGGGAGATGGGCAAAAGGATAGGCCAGCGTTGTCAAAACATTCTGAAACTTTTTTGGAAAAATTGTCATCGGGCAGCAAAGAACATCGGTTGGCCGTTCTAAATGATAAAAATAAATAATTTTGTTTTGGGTCATTTGAAATTTGGCACGACCAATTGCCAATTTCGGGCGAAAGTGAAGAGGCGCCGAACATGGCGTTGAACCCGTTCCTGTAAGTGCCGCACTTTTTCCGGTTTTGTAAATGTTGCAGGGAACGCGCGTATTCCATCTTCGCCACCAGCGTGCCAACTGTCCCTTCCATTCCTCCCACCGCAAGTACTGCTCCACCCACCCGATCTACAATGCCCAATGCTGAACCCGTCACACCCACAGCACCCACAAATCCGCCGAAACCTCCCACCACCGTACCTATGGCTCAATTTACTCAATCTACTGTATCCGACACCGAAGCTGCGATCCCATCGTCCTCCCCGAAAGAACCTGCAACTCCATCGGTAAGTTATTATTGTTATTTTGATGATTATTGTTTTTTATCAGTTTTCGTCGTCTCTTTCTCTCATTGGAATTCGTCGTGAAGGGTCTTCGTCTTCCCCGCCCAATTTTCTGGGAAACCTTAACACACCTTCCGAGAATAAACATCCAAAGTTCGAATCGCATCATTACGTCAGACAACAAAATGAGCAAATAAGTCGAGAAACGTCACCAATTGTCGGACAAAATTCGAATTTTTCGGTTAGAATTGTCAAAGTCTTCGCTTAATTAAGGATAAAATCGTTTTATGTGAACGTGAACTGTCCATTCTTCTACAACGCCTCGACCCCCTTGCCTTCACGCCATTGTTCATGGTCGATGCTCAACACGGCCCTTCTTGTAGGTTATTTTTCGAACTACTGACTATGAAGCTTACTTATTGTTCATTACTTATTCAATTTTGTCCGTTCTTTCTCTTAGACTTGGTCCATCTTTTCCACTTTGCATTGGCTTTGTCTTTTGGGCGGCAAATTGCGTTCGTCGGTTATTGTCCATCGTCGGCTGACCATTTCGCCAAAACAAAAAATGGCTGCAGCCAAAATGAACGCGATGAGGCGGAAAATGATGCGGACGAAGCATTTTGGAGGCCTTAAACACCGCAAGTCTCTGATTGAGGTGACCGAACCAATCCAAAAAAGGGGAAGCTCTTTCTCCTCACTATCAGTGTCCCGACAACGGCACAACCGACCGAAAATCCCCGTCCGAGAGAAGGCGAGCGCAGCAGAAGGCATTGCGCACAGTACGCCAGCGACACCTCCTCCACCGGACGGTGATCGGAGCGATGCCGCCAATGAGTTTTGATCAGCCAGAAAGTGTTCACCAGGTAGAGGGGCAGACATTAGAATGGGCTCTTAGGGGGGGGGGGGGGGGGGGGGGGGGACTGTTTTAACGGGGCCGAAGACCTCAGAAAGTGTTCGTCACGTGTAAGTCTTTTGGCTTATTCCCTCCCCCCCCCTCGCCGCCAAAGTTGTCTCTTTCTGCCGCCACACATCGTCGGCAAAATCAAATAAACGACCGTCGGCGACGAGTTGTCTCAAATTTGGGCCGAATTCGAGAGGAAGAGGGGGAGGGAAAGAGGGAGTGCCACCGCCAGGAGAAAAGCGGTGCAGGGATATTCGATGGAAGAAGTGATGGGAGGGACAAAAGCGGCGCCGGAGGGGCGGTGGACGACGGACGGAAGGAAAATGGAGAGCAAATTGCAGTCGAACAGATCACAACGCCCTCGATCGGAGATGATGGCCGACTGAATTGGCCAACCGATGCAGGGAAAATGTTTAAATTCTTCTAAGTCCAATGATCCAAATAGCATAAAAATGCTTATAAATAGTAGACGGGCATTGGTGTGAAAGAAGTTTATGTTACAAATTTGTGCGGCAATGCCCTTCCGGCTAAATGACAAAATCCATGGTTCTAGTCGACTTTTCGCGTCGCAAAGACTTTTACGCGTCCCAAAAGTACTTACAATCTGCTAATTTTTTCTTCTTAAAAACTAAAGCTAGTAATGCGGTAAATGGCAGCCTAAGTACCGCACAAGGGGACTACGTCAGCCAGTGGGTGGGGCGATACCACGGGCTCCGGAAGAAGTCCGCGCGTGGTCTTTCAAGGATTTTTGCTGATTATCAATTAAATATGATGATTAAATTTGTTGTCGGAACATAAAATGTTTCTAAATTTGGTCTTCTATGAAAAGCATGAACACTCATAGACGGCCATGGGACGCGTAAAAATGTGTTGGGACGCGTAAACCATTCACGGGACGCGTCTGAAGTCGACTAGAACCAAATCGATTATCAAAGGCAGCGTAAATATTCAAAATTTAAAAATTATTTTGATTGATTAGTTATATATATGCCCGCGAAATAAAAAAAAACATTACCCAAATTTATTTTTTCGTAAAAATGACAAATTATTGTGAAGAAGTCAGCGTGAGATACAAATAATAACAACTCGGTAAGAAACTTTTTGAATGATAACGTAGAAACATTTGCAACAATTAAAGATCAATGCTTTAAGGCACTTTCGAAGTTGTTTCTTGGACTGAGAGAAATTTAAATGTTTTAATTTTTAAATTTCGGTGTCAAAGGGCGGCGGCGGCGGTGGGAGAAGTTTCGGTGGCGGCGGCGGGGGAGGCAGCAAAAGCGGCGAATTTGCTTCGCCCATCTGACTAAAATGGGAAAAGCGATTGGATTACTTTTTTACGCAAAACCTTCCATTATCTTCCACCAAAGACGCTTTTGAACGGTAACGCGTTGGCGTGTTGTTGAAGAAAAAGTGCGACCCGACGCGCTGCTGAACGGGTTCGTCAACCGAAAGGGCGATCGATTTCTTGAAACGCCAATTTGAATTTTGCAAATTTAAATGAACCGAAAAATCACTTTCGACTGCGTACTGTCCCACTTATGGTGCACAGTTCCAATCCCCGCGTTCTGCTGACGACTCTTTTGAAGCGCTTGTTGAATGGCTTCGAGTCGAGGGGTCCAATAGCTCTCAAAATGAACGATCGTCTGTCTTATCTCCAAAAAACAAACTTCTCAATTCCTTTAGTTCACCTTATCTTTCAGTCCCTTCCCTGTCGAATCATTCGATCGCTCCAAAACCAAAGAAACTGTGCGTCTCTTCACGTTCGGGTGTGAGAAAGGCTCTGTCATTTTGAATTTAAATGTCAAGTCTTAACCCAACGCCATAACAAGCATCTCTCACCATCTCCGTTCTCCTCCCCTCTCGACCTCTTTTGACCATGGCGAGGCTGAAGTTCAGTGTTTATGAATTTCGGGGTGGAATTCCACGACGATTCAAAATTTTTGGCATTTCTTACAGCTACATCAGTTCTTGTGCATTTTTGGGCGGAGTTCTTAATCAACTGTTATTTACCATTTATTACTTTTTCCCACCGATATCGTCGACCCTTCTCCATCCGGTTCGTTTCCATTTAATTCGGATGGCTCTGCTCGGTGACTGCCATTGATTGAGTTTCGAATGCTTTTGTATTTAGGCGTGAATTTGGGGAAAAGATGTGCATGGCTTTCCAGTCCGTTCTGAGCAGCTTGCATCTGAGCCTGATGAACGCTCGAACCCATTCCATCGGATAAGCGCTTATTTCTGTGGATTTTTGTGTCAAAATTTGATAAGTATTCTAACCCACCTGAAATAAACAGCGACTCGGTAAACCCGTGTGTTTGTGGGACCTTCGACGCCAATTGTCTTATACTCCGGAATGTCGGGGTCGCCATTTCCGCCCTCTCTGAGTGCAAGACAGCACTGCTGCAGCTGCGACTTGGGGTCATTCCAACGCTGGGTCATGATGAAATACTTGAGGGAATAATTCATTAATCATACAAAATTCATCTTCAAGTAGATGATCGGGAATCTCGATCGATCCTTAAGTTCGATCTCTGTTTTGAGTGGAGTGAGGAAGGGGAAATTCCATCCCCCAAGAAATGAAAACTTGATGAAGTTTCAAATTTTTAGCCATCCGTTCTTTAGATTGCCTATTTTTTTGTACTTTTAGTCGGGGGAAAAAGCACGTGCGACAGAATTGGCGGCAGTAAATCAATCCGCGGTCGACGTAAAGAGCGCCGATAAACGCTTCGTTCTGAAAGAAAATTTACTAACATTTGAACAAAAAGCATTTTTACCAAATCGGCTTTGTCCTTTAGCCTCAACTGCGCGAGAGTGCCCTTTCTGAGAAGTGCCTGAATTGACAAAAATTGACAGTGTCTTCACCCAATCAATATGCCCCTATTGAAAAGCACCTCAGGTATAACCAAATAGCGAGTCATGGCCAACTCGTCGCAAACGAACGATTGCGTTTTGTTGCTGACCAAACAGGTCCTGAGCAGAGAAAGATGTCCTTCCTGGTGGTGCGGGAAGTGCTTGTAGATGTACTCGGTGGTCAACAGCTAATTGACAGAAAGCGATGACATGCAAAAATGCCTTTAAAGATAGATGAGTATGTGAATACCTGCAAAACGGTGTCCCCGAGGAATTCAAGACGCTGATTGTTTCCGCTAAACAAAAAGACATTACTGCACAAATTGTGGAATTGGGAAGAAATGGCGGACCATTCAACTTTCAAATAAGAAGTCGAACAAAAACAAGATAACCCCGAAACCAAATCCATTTTACAGTGTCAGATAGTTGTACGGCACATTGCGCCGAGTAAAAGCCTTCGCCAAAAGACGAATGTGCTTGAATCGAATTCCGATTGATTCTTCAAAATCGGCGAGTAGTCTCAGACAGGGCACTTTTTCAATTAGATGCCGATCGCCAAAGGGATTGTTACGCTGAAAACAAAACATTTTAATTAATTTGGAAAAAAGATTTGACTTTAAGCGGATGTTCTGGCAGAGTTGTCCAAAGCTTCTTAAGCAATGCGTCATCTTTAAACAGTACATTTGAAAAGATCCTTAATTTATCCAATTATGACCAAAATTCAGTAAAATTCCCAGTTGCAAATCTATCACAATAATCCAACTCATTCGTACCGGTCGCATTCCTCCAAATTTGAATCCAAAAATATGGCGGCCATAAGAGCTTCAAAGGCATTTGCCATGGCGTGCCGTAAATCGGCCTCATGGCAAAGGTCGGGGCCGTGGGAGTAAACCATAAATTTGTGAAGCTCGAATCGGTCAGCTAAAGTGGCCAAATGCCGATTTTGGACCTGAAAGTCATTGAACAAATACTTTTGACTTTTTGTTACCAATGCGGAACGAAAGGTAGCCAATCCGCCCTCGTCGAGGTCACTGAAAAGGAAGAACAAGTGAATAGTGGTCAGAAACTCCACGACGGCATCTCCAAGGAACTCGAGTCTGGAAGTGGAGAGCGATTTATTAATTGAATTTCCGAGAATTTTGATTATAATAATTTTTGGTACAGTAATTCCCCGTATTAGGCTGAAAAAACGGGCCTTTCATTGTGCCTGAGAGGCGATTCCGTCACTTGTTGACTGCCCTGGATGGACATTATCTCCATCAGTGCCTGAATGCCCCTTTTTCTTGTCGATTGTTGTTGAACAGAGTTTGTGGTGGACAATTGGGGGATAGCTGATAATTAAAATTAATCATTTATCCATTCGTTTAACTGAATTGAGGGCATACGCTTTGGAAAAAATTGTTTAAAAAAATGCAACCCCAAAATGCCAACCTCGGATGTTTTTTTCTTCAGATTACCTCCATGAATGGCTCCCACTGTCTGCTGTTCTCTGCCCTTTCTTTTCAGCGTCCCTTTGCCCATTCTCAGCCCACAATTGTTGATCGTATTCTTCGCATGGTCCGAATTCGTGCCGTAATTGGCCCGAAACGAAGGATGGATTAACGCCAATTCCAAAAGTGCTCGATTCTTGAGAAAAAAATAATTATATCTAATGTGCTGAAGGTCTTTAGTCTGAAGAATGCCTTAAAAACGTATTCAAGACGTTCTTTCTCCAACATTCCTAAAGAACAATGGAACCGGATGTGGTGGCACATCAAAACCAGCAGCAGAGAGTGTTGAACAATGTCAGGGTAAAGGCCAGTCGAATAAAAGCCACTGAAAGTTAGTAAAATTACAAAATTGGCGCAGTTTCAACAGAACCGCGAGTTCACAAGAATAGTTGTGTCGCGTCGCGTGACGCATTCCTGCTTCAATTGCTGCAAATTGGCTTCACTGGCGCGCAGTGTTCGCTTTTCCTCCGAAGTCAGCACATTGTTATTGCGTCCTGTCAGCATAGTCTTGCGGATTTTAATGTGTTTTTTCAAAGCATCTTGGTATCTGAAACTTTTTAAAATTAACATAAGCGCTTTTTAAGTTCTCTTTAACTGAGGCCTCTTTGAGAAGGCATAAGCAGTCGGTTTTACGCCAAAATGTACAAGCAATGGGTAAAAGTCCCGGTTTGTCCCGTCCAGACTGTGAGCATCGATCATGTCCATTCTGATCGCCATTGGACGCTAAATGAGGATGTAAATTCTCGGCCATTCGGTACTTACTTTGGCGGGGTTTACACAAATTTGTCCCTTTTTCTGAAGGGCAAATTCGACAAGAGCCGATTTATTCCTACAAAAAGCATTGGCCATTTGGTCATTCAACAAAGGCGAAAATTCGCGGGCAAAATGGGCGAGAACAGTTGACATTGGAAGTAACTCTTTGCCGTCCTCTAAAAATAGAAAAAAGAATAAAATAAAATTAGATTAAGTCCCAGACCCGGCAATTTGCGAGCGAATCTAGGCATAACATGATAAAAAGGACAGGTGGAACACTCGTCACCGTCTTGCGTTTCGCCATCAACGGAATAATTAGTCGAAAAACGGTTGAGGTCGTACAATTCCAATAAATCTTCGAAGAGAAAAGCATGGAAAAGTTCAAGATCACGGATTGTAAAACTCTAAATTAGGCAAAACTCCTATTATTTCGAAATTAAACAAATTGCAACTGCAACTCACTTCGGGCATGTTTTCCTTCACAAGTCTCAGCTGAAAGTCGTTGGTCCACTGATTGATGGGCGTTTGAGAAAAGTGTTCAGGCAGCGGCCGATGGAGTAAAATGGAAAAGCCGTCGAATTCATAACAATGTCCGTCCAATTGAATTGCCGTTGGTCTTCTCGAAAAGGCGCTGGGCGTTGGCTGAACAACCAGAACGTAATGGTGGAGACATTCGATAGAACTGAAAAAAAAAAGATAATAAAATCATGGAAAATAGCCCAACGGGAAAGCGACCTCGAATTCCACTGGCATTTGGTCAACGATTGCTCTCCAACGAATTTATCGTGTCGTATGCCCGACTGTTTGGCAGTCCAAGAACACTTGCACAATGGACCGTCGTTGAGTTGCCCGGACTCATTGAATCCGATGTCCGGATGCAAAGCGGCGGGATGGTCCCTTTTGCGTTGAATCTGATGAATAAAAGTATTTGAGAAAAGTGCCAAAAAAAACCTCTTTATGTGCCATCGATGATTTCTTCTCGGGTCCGCCACTCTTATTTGATGCAGTGGATGAACATTGGTGACTTTTTCGGATCCCATTCCTCCGTTTTCTCCCTTTCAGCCCTGGGGATATGTTAGCTTCTTTCTTTTTTTGAAAAACGTACTATCCCCGCAATTCTCTTCTTCGTGCTCTTCGTTCGATTCCGAAGTCGCCCGATCGCTTGCGGACGAACCATCAGAGTCCAAATGATGAGAATGCGAATTGCCTAAACATAAGTACTTTAAAAAACAAAAATAAATAAATAAAAAATACATTTGTAAAGAAAATTTTCGACTTGTGAAGGTAACGACTTGGGTTGTTCTGATTTCGCAGCTCGAATCGTTTGCAAAACTTTCGTTTCAAATTCGTTGTGAAGTGCGTGCAGCGCCGAGGTGCCAAATTGTCCGCTCGTACGATTCTAAGTTAAAAAAACTAATGAGGCAATTCAATTCAATTCAATTCGAATGGCATTTGTTTTTCCTTTCGAGGTAAAAGCAAAGAAAAGGGGCAGAAGAGGGCCGCGCACTAATCAATGGATGTGAACTCAAAAAGCGGAGAGCGCATTGTGCCGATCCGTAAGGTCCAAAGACCCCGCAATGTCATACTGAGCTTTTAAGCACATCCACATTGTCGCCTTAGACATGAGAATAAAGTCGGCAACAACTGCCAGACGCATTCATTTTAAGCACAAATTGAAAATTTTATGTACTCTTCTGTAAAATTTCCCTGGCGTAATGGACTGAGTCCAGAACGGAGATTCGCCAATTCCATTGCGTCCGTCGTCCGACTCCGTCACGCCGCTTCCGCCGACCGCTTCGAGAGGGTTCGGGAAGTGACACTGATCCACCTCATTGTCAGCCCAATCGATCGCCCCCGTAAATTCCAATTCTTCAGACTTTTTGTTGTGTGACACACTGTCAGATGAAGCAGAAAACGAACATTCGCCAGTGTTCAACGTCGCCTCTTTAAAATTTATGACGATTTACTTGCGTAATGAAAAATACAAATTTGAGCTCCCAATGGATAATTACTAGGGATAGGATTATGTTTTAACATATTTTTTTCGTGGATTCCTTACCATGAGAGAAGACCAAAAATAGTATTGTTTTGAAAAAATTTTGAATTAGGGCGACTTTTTAGCACATATTAAAACATATTTTGGGGCATTTTCGCCATTTTTCAAAAAAAAACCAAGAAAAATGCAATAAAAACGAAAAAAACACCCATAAGGATCTTTTAAAAATTTTCAAAAAAAGCACCCCATCTGCCACCAAAAAATAAAAATTTTTTAAATTCCATATTTTTAAAAAAAATTTCTGAAATGCCTTTAATTTAAATATAAAATTTTTATTTTTACTTCAATTAGGACCATTTCTTGAAAGTTGATTAAATTTTTGAAAATTTTATGAATAAACTGCCTAGATTTTGGCCATTTTTGGCACATATTTTGGCATTTTTGGGATTTTTCATACATATTTTAGCATTTTTAAGCACATAAAAACATACATATTTTGGGTTTTTTAGAACATTAAATCCTATCCCTAATAATTACGCAATTTCTTGGTGTGGGTGAGAACTCCCACTTTCCTTTGTAGTGATTGGTCAACGTGATTAGTCGGCTAATCCACTGACCTGCCCTAGTCGAAGTTGATGGCTCATCATCAGAAATTTCTTCACATTTTTCCATTTATTTGCTTTTAATTAGCATCCAAAATACAGTATATAAAAAAGAATACACAAAAATATTAAACTTTGCGTTTAAGTACTTTTCCCAATAAATAGTTTTTAATACGTAACAAACAATGTTTTAGCAAAAAATAAAGTGTACCAAGACATACATCAAGTCCAAACTGATAAAATATAAAGTTAAAGACATACATCTGTCCATAACTGAATAAAATTGAACAAAATGGTTTTTGAGATGAAAGGGAAGATAACGAATTATGGTAGGTGTTGTGAACCATTTAAATCGTAGGAAAAAGAAGATCCGCATGAGGGACACATCCGATGAATTCGCCATTTGACTCATGAGTCCAATTTGATACGGGGGTGCTGAATGGGGAAAGGCAGGGTTATCTTCGTTAAAGAATGACGTTCACCTTATTTCCGCGCATGTACTGCTCCAACTCCGTGTCCAACTCTTCGGCAGTTTTAGCCCTTTGCGAATTGTTTTTAGCGCCTCCAGCAGATGCGACTCTGCCAGGACGTTCACGGGCAAGAGGAGAACGAGACCTGGAAATGACGGTTTTGCGTTTGGTATCCAGACGCTTCGGCAACAAAACAATTCGGCAATAGACTTATATACAAGAATTATATAAAAAACAATGCTCATGCAAAATAATTCATAAAATCGAATTTCTGACCCCCCCCCCCCCAAAAAATCAAACATTTTGACAAAATTTCAAAATACAAAAATCAATTTTAGTCTCGAAAGCTTTGTGATGTCTTAAGATTTTGAGGGTAAAATTGAGTTTATTTTAAGTTTTACAAAAAAAAATGTTCGAATTCGGGCCCGAGATTTGGAATCGAATTCGGGTCCGAGATTTGGAATTGGTCGAAATGGTGGTCAGATTCGGATTCGACACCCCCCCCCCCCCTAAAAGCCCTAGAAAGCACCTTTTTATCGACTAAAAAAAATAATATTTTCAAAAATGGGGGGCATAAACTATGGTAGACTATTACCAATTCTCGTTGTCAAACTGTCCGTTGCCGAATCGTCACCATCCGCTTATTTTTAATATAAAAATAAAGACTTCTAGAGCTTCGGAGTGTATAATCCGAATTGGCCTCAATTCTGAATCTCTAAAAGTGCCAGAAAATTAATTTTTGCACTTTGTAAAAGATCTTTTGAATGTTTTAACCAAGCCGAGTTATTTTGTAAATAGAAAGCAATTCGTTAACCGTGAATAAGTACGGGAAGAACGCCCGCTATTCGATCGCTGGCCGCGGCGGCGGTTATTAAAAGGGACGGTATTCTTCGGACGACTGCGCGCAAACTGAGCAGAATTGTTGGCCTGTTCACTGACGATAGCAAAGCGAATTCGACTCCCTGAAATTTATGTCAAATCCTTTCTTATTTAACGCATGTAACAAAATCCAAACTTCTCATTTTTAATTTTTTCAGCCACCGACATACAAACCATCGATAGCCACGTTAGCAAAATCCCGAATTATTGACTGTGCTGACGGAGCATCGACAAACAAATCAGCAGTGCCCATATGCGCACCAAACTCGTCGTAATGTACACCAATACCAAAAACATTATAGTCCTCAAAAAGCTCCTTAAACCAAAGGATTAAACCAGAACAAAAAACAGTAGTCATACCTGAAGATCCTGGGTGAGCACAGTGTCAGGGAGGTTGGCGATATTGATCCAGACCACGTCGTCATTCACGGGCACGGATCGACTAACACGTCGCGTACCAAATGAATTGCGTTGACCGAACCCAACACGACCTGATTCACTCATTCGAGACGGACGCTTGCCTGATTGTTGTTTTGGTGGAGGAGGACGAGATTTAGAGATAATTTCATCCAATGCCAAATCAACATTAGCCATGTATAGACGTAATAAACCTATAATAATTATCCTTTGTCAGGAATTCGGTTATGCTATAGCCTATGCCTTCAAATATTTCGAAATATCAAATATTACTTGGGGTCTCCCCCATCTCATCACCAACCCAACTCATCACCTCCAAGTATAACCAGTTTGATAAGTCCAAAAATTTGATGGTCAAATAAAGGACACATTTTTTTAACTTATTCATGAGAATGTGCATATTTTTCAAATTTCCGAGGAAATTTGAATTTTTGATTCAATTTTGTTACAAGATTACAATCAAAATTTATGTGGCAATTCTTTGAAGTTTTTAGGGATGAGCAGAGTCCGCGGTGCCGACAGGCTCCACCGAAAATTTTTTTAAAAGATTTTAACAATGTTTGTTGAGAAAAATTGCTCTAAAATTTTAGAAGGCGTGGTGACAAACAGGGATGGCGGTAATTTATTTTTAAAAAACGGCAAAATTTTCAAGTGAATTAAAAAAATAATTTATTTTAATTAATACAATTGTTTGAAATACATATGTATATTCCACAGTACATTTTAAATAATTTTGAAAGTTCCATTTTTTACTTCTGCTTCGGCGGCCTTTTAAGCCTATTTTCTACACCGAAATTTTTATGAGGAAAAGCAGTTAGCCAGACGTAGTTAGCAAAATTAACTTCGGTGGTGCATTTTCAGCTTTTGAACATTTTCGTTAAGGGATTTCAAAAAAATTTTTGAGAATTCTGCTGCCCCCCCCCTTCCCCTCTTCACCCACAAAAATATTTTAAAATGCAGCGCAAAAAAAAATTTTACTTGACAAAAAAACCGATCTTTCTATCAGTGCATGTGCTATATGTAAAACAGTAAAACGTTAAGTAAGAATTAACGAAAAAAGAGAAGAGTGTGTTTTTTTCCTGGCACATAAAGGAGTGGAGAAAGTAGGGGTAAGAAGAATAAACGATTTGCTAATATAGCTGAGATTAAGAAAACCACTTTGAAATGTGAATAGCAAAGATTATATATATCATTCGACTGCCGTTGACTTAGACATTCTCCGGGTTTACACTGACAATCTGAAACTCTCGAACGACGTTCTCACATCCTTCGTCATTCTGAATTCGTCAGATTCAAAATTTTCACGTTCATCCGCCTCACCTCTGCTAAACCGCCACCCCTCCCATTCGCTCCATTTTCTCCCATCTTTTTCATTCTTTGCAGCGTTTTAAATGCGACAATTTCTTTCCTCTCTTTTGTGCGGTTGCGTTGTTCGTATTCCAACCTTTAGGAAAAAGCTTTGTAATTTGAATGAACCGAAGTGATAACTGCTGGCCTATTCTCAATGATCCGCTCGATGATGCGTTCGGTCGTCAGTCCATTCCCCGAATCAACCGTCTTGAAAATGCCCAGGCGTCTAAAACAATCTGTTATAATCAATATAACCAGGGCGCCGTAACGGCTAGGAGGCCTCCCTCCCACAATCCTTTAAAAGTTAGTCGTTTTGGACCTTCACCAACTCACGAATAAGTTAAGTTACGTCAATGGTTACACAGAAAAGAGATGCACTCACTTAGGCACCTCGTAACAATCCTTTCCCTCTATGGCCGTGTGGTGTTCGGTTCGAATGCCTTGCGCAACGAAATTAATGCTGAATCGGTCGATCAATTCTTTCGTGACACACAGTGGGGCACCGATTACAACTTCAGAGACCGGCTATGAGAGATTGACTTTGGAATGAAACTATTAAAAATTAGAAACTTTGTACGCCAAGACACTGAGAACCCGTTCGTGAAGTGTCATAATCGGGTAGTTCTGACCTTTGTACAAATTAACGTCCTAAAATGCAAATAAATAGGACAAAGTCAACATTTCCAAGTCTCACTTGGTCTGAGTATAGGCCAACGATCAAATAATCGCCAAGTCGACGAGCCTCTTCCAAAAAGCAAAGGTGGCCAATGTGGAAAAGGTCAAACGACCCACAGACATAGACAACACGATCGTCAGGGGTTGGGGCGCGACCTTGAATTAGGAGAATCGAATAAAACAATCGAGAAAGCGGCAAATACCCTCAGAAAATTGCATAATCGTCTGAGTCGAAGGCAAGAAACGCGAGATACATGTCCAAGGCGAACGGGCCTCTTGGTCCTAAAAAATTCGACATTGACACATTAAGAAATAATACATTCATGAATTATACCATAAATAGCAAAACAAAAACAATAAGTCCAATTACAACAACCGTGCTCAGTTTGCGCGCATGATCACGTTCAACATCATCCAATTCACTTTCATGACTTTTGTGATGCGTTTTGGTGAGCAACAGCATCCGACCCACCAAATCCTTTTAATCAATCGATCAGCAAATTATTTATTTTTTCCAATTTAGTTTCCACCGAAATTTACCGTTGTTGAGACTCCGGGAGTTCGACTGCATTCCCTGTAACGTCCCGCAGCCTTTACTTCGGCATAAGTGTCTTTCCCATCGGCAGTTAGTGTTATGTCGTCTAAGTCTTGAGTTCGTTATTTCAAATTACGCTTTGAAGTACCTCCATGGACACAAAAATCGCAATTGTGTTCATCCAGCGTCTTCAAGGTGGTCACATACGGCGCTGCTTCCACAACCTAAAAACCTTTCTTCTCAAACATAACCACAAAGTACGTATCCATTGACAACCTCCTGACTTATAAATAAGGGAATTAGTTTTTCTTAGGTGCTGAAAACGAACAATAAATAGTTTTATTTTATGCTAATGGGTCTTCGGTTCTGAAGGCTTACGCTATTGAATTTACTTCATCGACCCATTTGATCCCGCGAACCATTCGGTACCGTTCTTGCTCATTAAAAACCGGAGGACCTTTGTGTTTTGCGATTTCTTCATCTGTGTGAACCTAAAGCGGAGAAAACAAACTTTAAAACGCTGTAAAAACTAACACCAACAACCAAACAGGCCCCCATTTGCTTGGCTTGGCGAAGTTGATTTGCGTGGCCAAAATGGACCATGTCATAACTGAAGAAGCAATAAAATAAATCAAAATGTTAATGCGACTCACCACCCATCACACCACACACGACAATTCCGCTTCGTCAGTATTTCTTTAGCCCCACCGAAGTCAGTGTTTTCGTCGGCAGAGGTTTTGACCATTGTAAAAATGTTAAATACAAATTTCTTTTTTTATTTACATATATTATAAAACGAGAATAAAAGTTATAATAAAATTCATATTAGTCATTTTTGGTGCAATTTGATCATTTTTGGTGCATGTAAATCCGGGCCCTATTCTTTTACATATTATTTCAAAACATATGAAAGCCCATGAAGTGGTTATTTAGTCAATAAAAACAACAATTTAAACTGTTTGAACATTCTTTTCAGCACCCAAGAAAAGAGTGAGTAAGTAAAACGAATGGTAGGGACTAGGAATGTGAGTGATGTTAAACGAAAGAATGAAGATGAAAAGGGGAACAGACAAAATGTGAGCGTAAATGATTGAACGATAAGAAAGAGTGGGAGGGGAAGGGTAACTCCGTTTTTGACAAATGCGACATAAACACAATACACACGTATATATTAGAGTTGGCCGGGACCGGGATTTTTGGAAAAACCGGGACTAATGGTCAAAAACCAAGATTTGTAATTTTGAAAAAACCCGGGATTTTATAAGGTGGAAATTCAGTCCCAAAATTGGAAACTTCCGTACTTCTCTAACTGTCTGTACAAGGCTCCTTGCTGATAACATTGGACTTTGAGCTTTTGTTTGGTATCAATTACAATGTTTTCAGAAGAAAGAATTGAGAGGTGAGTGTCGGGGACTGACTGACTTAATTGTTAAATCGTAAATAATTTACGTGCGTGTCATTCAATCGCGGCGGGATTCCACTTATCCCGGCGTGCTGTTGCGGTAGATGTGCATCATCTATTGCTGGCTGGCTGAAGTGGTGCATATTTGTGAGGGGGGGGGGGGGGGGGGACGTCCAAAGTGGAGGGCATCCTTCGTTGAGGAGGTGTGAATACGAAGACGATGAATGCCAAGAGTAGACGAACGAGGATGAATGCGGTGGTTGGAGGGCTGCGTATGCGACGATTTGTTGTGCTAACAACAAGCAACCCCATTCAAAGCCAACATCCCTTCCTCCCCCGTCGAGATGTGTTGAAGTGATGCTGTGGTGGTGGCGGAGGAAATGACGTTCTTCCCACCCGAGCTGTTGGGGACGTTTTCTCCCCCCCCCCCCCTCCTCCCTCCTGCCCCCTCCCCCCCCCCTCCCTCCTTCCCCCCCCCCCCTCCCCCCCCCCCTCCCCTCCCCCCCTCCCTCATGCTTTGCTTCCTCTCTCAAACATTGAATGCAAATATGGCCGAGGAGGTGAAGGTGAATTGGTGAGGCGGGTACTGAGAGAACAAACAAACCTTCCAAAATATCTTCCATCCGACCCTTCCTTAAGGAATGGTCAGTACGCCCTTCCCATCCCCGAGGCGACAATTTCCAATTCGTTCCTTTTCCATTTTGGCGTGCATTATTAAATGACTTCTAGAAATGATTGGAGGGAATGAAATTTGCAGTTTATTTATCTCGTTTCAAAGATAAATTCAGAGGCCGAAGGTCACTGGCCGCAAAAAATCCCTCGCAAAGTGAAGCCGTTATGGCGGGGAGCGAAGGCCTGCAAGTTTAGGCCCCCTGCGCAATTTCTTCCTCTTTAATCTGGCCATTACTCCGGCCTAAATTCGTGCGGCTTGGACCAAAACGAATGAATGAGCTGAATGCGCTTTAAGCTGAAATTAGAAGGAAAATACCCTCGGGCAACAATCTTACAAAATGATAGGGAATGATTGTGTTTGCCTCGTCGCTATGGGTAGTGACGGTGTCCTCTTTTTGCCCCTTGGGGGGAGATCAAAGCTATAGACCAAACAAACACCCCCCTCCCCTCCCCCCCCCAAGCATCTCCAGCAAACACCGCACCGCCTTTAGCCCCCCCCCACCCCCCCCCCCCCCCCTCATTCTTTTTCCTTTCACAGCCATTCGTTCGTTCTTCCACCCTCACAATATTCCATTCCGTCGTCCCATCACAACCGCGCCAAATATGGAGATTGAACTGGGAAAAGAGGAGAGGAGAAGAGAGGAAAAGCAGCTAAAAGAGCTAACTCATTTTGAAATTTGAATTCCTCTCTTACATTGCCGGACACAAAACTCCCTAAACCCGAATCGACGAGCAATGATTTCCCAACAGTTTTTGTACCATTCTTTTTCACCATTGTTCATTTTCTGTTTATGTTTTCACCTTCCCCCTCCTCCCCCCCCCAATCACATTTTGCCCATTAACTCCCCCAATTCCCCCTCTCCCCCCCCCTTACACCGGCCTCCTCCTTTTTTACCCAAGCCAACTTACTTAAAAGAACTTCCTGCTGCTGTCGTCCATCCGAGGAAAGGAATTCCTCTTTTGTATGCTCTAACATATTTTGGACTGATTTACAATACTTTGTTTGGGTGGGAGGACAGTTTTTTTCTTTTTGAACAATTGCCGGAGGGCAATACGCAACCCCCCCCCCCCTCCCTACATTTCCATGTTCACCCATTTCCTTCCATGTTCACCCCCCCCCCCCCCATTTACCCTCGGTCGACCCTTTCACTTTATCCACAATTTCCACTTCTCCATCAAATTCCCAACCTCACCACTAACTCTCCTTTTTATCCTCCAAAATTGCTCTAGTCAAGGCGAATTCGGATTTACCTCGACGGGGGCACTACATTTTATAGCCTTTCCCACAAATAATGATCGATGGAAGGAATAAAAAGCATTGTTTTGATTCCAAAACTGGTCACATTTGTTTAGTTACCCCAATTTGGACCCAAACAAAATACGGAAACGACCCGCCGCCGGTTACATCCGGCATAGTATTAGGCGACTCAATGCAAAGTTTATTTATTTAATTGTTGAATTCCTTTTGACACTTTTCCACCCCAATTGATCAATTACTTATAATTGCCCCATAATAACTCACTCACTCATTCATTCATTCTTACCCATTTTTGCCAAAAATTACACCCAATAAAATGGCCATGGGGGGAGAAAGAACGACTTTTATGGTCCAAGAAATATGTTTGATGGAAAGAATGATAAGAATTGTGTGGAAGTGACAGAATGTTGTGACGGATAAGGAGGAGCACTCTCTTCCGCCAGCGACTGATCGATCATTTCTTTCCGAGAAGCAAAACGCCGATCAATTAGTCGTTTCAATTGTTCTTCCATTATGTGGCCAAGTGCTTTCAATTAAAGAAATACAATAAAACTGCTGGTAGCCGCCAGCCACACTAATGATTCATTAATTCACTTAGTCCATCTGCTGGATGTTCCCGTCCTCCGGTCGTCTCTTCCTCCTCCTCCTCTTCCTCATCCTTTTCCCCATTTTTGACGCTCAACAGCAAATACTTCTTCCCACGGCCAAAAGAGTTGAGGACGTGAAGCGCTCGTCTTCTTCCGTTCTTCAGCCGAGGTTGTGTCAGTGCGAAATGCCTAAAACGGTCAAAAGTTTGGCATTTTGACCGTTTTAGGCCTGGTTGGCATTTTGACCTAGCGCCAGGCAGAGTTGGCTTTTTGACCGTTTTAGGCTTGGTTGGCATTTTGACCTAGCGCCAGGCAGGGTTGGCTTTTTGACCGTTTTAGGCTTGGTTGGCATTTTGACCTAGCGCCAGGCAGGGTTGGCTTTTTGACCGTTTTAGGCCTAGTTGGCATTTTGACCTAGCGCCAGGCAGGGTTGGCTTTTTGACCGTTTTAGGCCTAGTTGGCATTTTGACCTAGCGCCTCAGAGGTCCCCCCTCCCTCTTCACCAGACTGTTCCTATTTCAATCCTTCGCTGTTACAGTCCGACCCAACTCGCACATTCCCCGTCGAATGGGTCTGAATCTTCGCAACCGCCCACATATTGGTCTGGCCCCAGAGGGGACATTTCTCCAACAATCTTTGGAAAGAGGTAAAAAGGGCTGACTAATGAGTTTAACAAATCGGAAATTACAGCAACCGACTCGAACTGTTCATATCATCTCGAGAAGTGAGTTGCAATCATTTTGGATTTTATGTTACAAATAATCAAAACACTTTTTTTGAAAGGGCGTTAACAATTTTCCATTATAATTTTTTTTGTCCAAATTTGTCGAAAACGAAAACGCCAAAAACCCACAAAACGAAATTCGTGCATTTTTGCTTTAAAGTCGAGTTACGGTTGAGACCCTCACAATTTGCTGGTGAATAAGCTTTGTACAGTTTCCCTTTACTAATCCAAAATAAAAGAAATTGTCGTTGGTTTCGTCCATCTTTTGGATGATTCATCCGACAATTTTTTTGAGCTAAAATTAGGCAATATTTGGTTGGAATATTCTGTGCATTGCCCTTTTTCCAGCAACATTTTCAGGGTTTAGCACAAATTTGCCATTTTCACAAAAGTGCCGACTTTAAAGGGAATGATTTTTGCCCTGTAACGCCGTCGGAGGGGACAAAAAAGGGGGGGGGGGGAGGGGAAGGGAATAAAAAGTGTGGGAAAAGGGGGGCCAATGTTTTTGGGAACTCGTCTAATATTCGAATTTTCCATTAAACAGAAAATCGTGACGAGTCGGACTCGTCTTCGGATTCGGCTGAAGTTCTACCGGAACATCGGACGCCGAATGCGCAACGGCACAACCTGTGCCTGTCCCCAGCAGGACGACAGCAGCTGCAGCAAGGCACACTCGCCCTGTTACACGGCGTTCACTGCCGTCGTCGGAGTGGCAAAGTGAGCGTGGACACAACGCCAAAACTCTCAAATTGCCATGGTGTTTAGCCAAATAGTCGACTTTCGCTTCACTCCGTTTGTTGTCGTCGACGGAAAGACGGAAAGCATTGACGCGCTCAAAGAGTTCGAATGGGGCGAACAAATGGACTTTGAGCTTCCGGCAAAACCGGTGTAATTTACATGGCTTGTGATGCTTTTTATCGTTTCCCCGCAGCAATTCTTCGACATTTACGCTGTAAATTTGGGCCCCGTTTTTGGTCCAAACGGTAAAATCGTCAGTTGGTCCGAGACGGTTTGGCCCGTAGACGCGTGGACTGTGCACCTCGGCGACAATGTGCCATCAAGTGCAATGGAACCCGTTTTCCCCCTGGAAAATGATTTTGTGGGCAGATATGACACTCAGAGCACGTAAGAAATTATGTTTAGAATTGAGACTGAAATTGTTCTAAATCACTGAACACCTTAGGCTGATTGAGACTGAAACTGTTCTAAATCACTGAACACCTTAGGCTGATTGAAACTGAAACTGTTCTAAACTCACTGAACACCTTAGGCTGATTGAGACTGAAACTGTTCTTTCCAACTCACTGAACACCTTAGGCTGATTGAGACTGAAACTGTTCTAAACTCACTGAACACCTTAGGCTGATTGAACTGAAACTGTTCTAAACTCACTGAACACCTTAGGCTAATTGAACTGAAACTGTTCTAAACTCACTGAACACCTTAGGCTGATTGAGACTGAAACTGTTCTAAACTCACTGAACACCTTAGGCTGATTGAGACTGAAACTGTTCTTTCCAACTCACTGAACACCTTAGGCTGATTGAGACTGAAACTGTTCTAAACTCACTGAACACCTTAGGCTGATTGAGACTGAAACTGTTCTTTCCAACTCACTGAACACCTTAGGCTGATTGAGACTGAAACTGTTCTAAATCGCTGAACACCTTAGGCTGATTGAAACTGAAACTGTTATAAACTCACTGAACACCTTAGGCTGATTGAGACTGAAACTGTTCTTTCCAACTCACTGAACACCTTAGGCTGATTGAGACTGAAACTGTTCTAAACTCACTGCCTTAGGCTAATTGAACTGAAACTGTTCTAAACTCACTGAACACCTTAGGCTGATTGAGACTGAAACTGTTCTAAACTCACTGAACACCTTAGGCTGATTGAGACTGAAACTGTTCTAAACTCACTGAACACCTTAGGCTGATTGAGACTGAAACTGTTCTAAATCACTGAACACCTTAGGCTGATTGAAACTGAAACTGTTCTAAACTCACTGAACACCTTAGGCTGATTGAGACTGAAACTGTTCTTTCCAACTCACTGAACACCTTAGGCTGATTGAGACTGAAACTGTTCTAAACTCACTGAACACCTTAGGCTGATTGAGACTGAAACTGTTCTAAACTCACTGAACACCTTAGGCTAATTGAACTGAAACTGTTCTAAACTCACTGAACACCTTAGGCTGATTGAGATTGAAACTGTTCTAAACTCACTGAACACCTTAGGCTGATTGAGACTGAAACTGTTCTAAACTCACTGAACACCTTAGGCTGATTGAGACTGAAACTGTTCTTTCCAACTCACTGAACACCTTAGGCTGATTGAGACTGAAACTGTTCTAAACTCACTGAACACCTTAGGCTGAAGTTGGAGTATTCCATGCAATGTTTGGACTATTTCATGGGGCCCTCCTGTGACCTGCTTTGCACAAGTGACGGAAAGGCGCAGAACTCAAAGCTGTACGGGGGCATCAACCGGCTTAACAACCAGGAAACCCGGCAGCCCATTGGAACGGTGCATGGACTTCGGAATTGAAAATCCAAAACATAAAAATGGCAGATTTGCGAGTCAACTTTGGAGCCGAAGCGCTTCTACGAATGCATTTACGTGGACAACCGGCGATTCCAAGTGCAACAGTGCCGTTTGTGTGAGTTTGGAGTGATCAACGACTCTTTCTGCGTGCACACGGCCGACGAGTGGCGGCGGGAGGGAATTGTGCGTTCTTTGCCCCCCCCCGGCGGTCTTTTTGATTGAGCTGTTCTGTGAGTTCAGGACGCGGACACTTTCAAAGGCCAAACTCTGGTCGTCGTGCTCGGACTCCTTTTTAGCCTTTCATTGACATTGGTGCTGCTCCTTTCTTGCGTCCTTTGTTGGATGTTTGTCCTTTCTTTTTTCTCCTTTTTGTTGGCGTTTCCTTCGCAATTTCTTCCTTTTAGCATTTGTCGTCAGAGGCGACTGGTAAAAGTGCGACGGGGCGACCATTTCAGAGGCGGCCCGGGAACTTACCGGCGAAGCGGCTTTGGGGCCCCTTACAACGTCAGCGAGAACGGATTCGGCAGTCGGTTAGGCGACCCCTTGGCCCACCCGTTGCTAAATGGACACATCGACAGCAGCGACTGGACAAAGCCCACTCAGCCCCCGGCAGCCGTACAGAGAGGACTGCAACACCACCAACAGCAGACGCGGGGCCATGGCGACAGCGAGTCGCCGCCAACGGCACGGCCTCCGAAGGGAGCTGAATCGAGTCCCAACACCAGCGAAAGCGTAGGAGTTGGCACGGGAATTTTGGGAGTCGAATTGGGAGACAAAAACAATCAAAAACGATCGTTAAAAGCAATTAAAGAAATTAAAGTAAAAAATGCCAAAGGCGGCGTCTTTAAACAAAGCAACAATTCGTTTGTTAGGACTATCGGCCGAGTCCGTTCACGCCGCGGAGAGAGGCGCAAGTGTAAATTAAAAGAAGCCAATCGACTCAATCAAAAAACAATTATTTTCTCAGTGCCATTCCCAACCATTTTTGCTGCATTTTGCCAAAGGTTCTGTTGTTTGATCGAAAGCAACAAATACCGATCGATCTTCACTAATTTAAGCCCCCGCTTCATTTGCTGTAATCTCTCCAATTTTATTTCTCATTTTGCTTTGAACTCAAATCTCCGTTCCTCCATTTTCTCATTTCGTTATTTCACATAACATAAATATGAATACATTCACGCATAAATAATAAATTTAAATTCAATAATTGAATTTGTGACGAATCGGCAAAGGAAAGCCGCCGAATAAAAGTGTAGCAAATCGCAAATAATATGTTAAAAAACCCTTCAATAAACTCACAGATTAACTGAATGAATGTTTATCGATCCGGTTGAATACAAAAAACGAAACAAAATAAGGGAATTTTCACATTTTGAGGGGCAAATTGACTGAATGATTGAATATGTACACGGCACAATCGCAGAGGTCAGTCCGAATAGGCCAATTCGTTCGTTCTTTCCTTCCAAATTCAGCGGACAAATGGCCAATTCAAACTTTTGCTGTGAGAGGGGCCTCAAAATAAAGCCGTCGGATGATTTATTTGTGGTTGAGTTTCGGTGTCATCGAGCTCTTTTATTCATTCTTTCACGGGTTCGGTCGGAAGGCGCTTCGAGAGGAGCAAAATGAAAGATTTTATGAAGAATTTGTTGGATTATCGGACGAAGAGTTGTGCAATGTGTGCAACGATTACATTGCAAATTCACTTGGGATACGATGGACCTTTGCACAACTCTTCCCGAGCGAAGAGAGAAATTGCCACATTTATGTAAAGAAGGAATGAATTGGGGGGAGAGGGGAGAGGGGAGGGGGGGGGGGGTAATTAGTATCGTTGGGGTGTGATTGGAAAACTATCCTGAATGGGGGGGGGATTGTGAATAACCGTTCTTAATGAATTAATGTCTGAACAGCGGCGGCAAACAACAAAAGTTAGTTCGTTCATTTTGGTTGAGCAAAGGGAAAGGGGAACAAAGTGTTGATCCTAAACATTTTGTTGTGCGATCGTTGGAATTACTTAATTGATCAATCAGCAGTCCCTCGGGGGATAAACCCGCTTTTTGGTGCTTTTCCTTCTGCCCGCTCACTTCTCCACCGACCGATGGCGATTTCTAGCCCAAGAGTCCGGATGTTGGGAGACGATTGTGTTCGATCGCGGCCCCAGGCCGTCCTCTCCCCTGCCGTCCTCGGCCAAAGACTTTTTCCGACCCGCCGACGTTTGCGTTTGCTTCCGCATTTTATCCGAATCGGCGTTAGTCACCGCCGGAGAGAGATCCGTGTCACTGCCCTTCTGAAATATTTAAATTAAAGTTTAAACTACCAATTTTCTATTTATTTAAATTAAAGTTTAAACTCATTTTCTATTTATTTAAATTAAAGTTTAAACCAATTTTCTATTTATTTAAGTTTAAACCAATTTTCTATTTATTTAAATTAAAGTTTAAACCAATTTTCTATTTATTTAAATTAAAGTTTAAACCAATTTTCTATTTATTTAAACTAAAGTTTAAACCAATTTTCTATTTATTTAAATTAAAGTTTAAACCAATTTTCTATTTATTTAAGTTTAAACCAATTTTCTATTTATTTAAATTAAAGTTTAAACCAATTTTCTATTTATTTAAACTAAAGTTTAAACCAATTTCTATTTATTTAAACTAAAGTTTAAACCAATTTCTATTTATTTAAACTAAAGTTTAAACCAATTTTCTATTTATTTAAATTAAAGTTTAAACCCATTTTGTATTTATTTAATCCATTTTCATTTATCAATCACGCCACCCACCTTCCGTTGTTGCTGTCTCCATCCCCTCGGGGGCGCGTTGCTGCTGTGCCAAGTATGGTGGTTGTTGTAGTTGGGATCGTTCGTGCCGTTGTGATGTCGGTGGTGTTTAGCAGACACCGGAGCCGAACCTCCACCACCGGGCACTGTTCCGTTCCGTTGGCCACCCTTCCCAATGTTTTGCAGTTCGGAGCCCCGAGACTCGAGAATTCGGTTGAAGGACAGATCACTACGCAACATGTACGTGGTGGAAGGGGTGGAGCCGAGACATTTGGACGCCTTTGGACAAAGGGCAAATTCGTACAAAAAAGGAACCAAAAAGGACGCACCACCGGAATGTCCGGCTCAACTCGCCAAATTTTGAACTTGCGCACGAACCAAATGAACGGCACAGACGCCATCGAAGTGACGACGAGGCCAAAGGCGATAAACAATGCCCACGTCGGATAGGGGACATTGTGCTGGTGGGTCTGTGAAAGGATTTGATAAACGAGAAACAAACGCAAAAGGTCGAACGGTGGTGGAGTCGTAGGCGGAGTACTTTGGAACATCCGAAAAAGACTTGAAGACGGAAGCGACGAAAATGACGACCATAATCACCGGTGAGATGAAACGCCAAGTAATGGTCTGAATGTGGAGAGGAATTGAACATGTTAAGCGGAGTACAGCTCCCTCCCCCCCCCCCCCCCCGAGGGGAGAGGAATTGAGCATGTCAAGCGGAGTACAGCTCCCCCCCCCCCCCCCCCCCCCCCCCCCGAGGGTGGAGAGGAATTGAGCATGTCAAGCGGAGTACAGCTCGCCCCCTCCCCTCCGACACTTCGCAGTCTTCGCCCGCTGGACAACCCGTAAACCACCAGATTCCCATTTACATATCACGCGTCCCCGAATATATTTTCCAGTAATTAATGCAGAAATCAAATATATTGTCATAGGAGTGGATCGTTCCCCGACCATTTCATAAATCACCGATTTCGGGGGGGGGGGGGGGTCTTTTAAATGTTGCCTTTACATAGAATAAGTTCAACTCACCCAATACAGTCCCACCGGCTCGTTGGTCATGTACTGAAGGTCGCGCACAAATCGGTCGCACCCGTACACGTAAATGACAGCGATAATCTCGAAGAAAGCGACACACATCAGAGCATAAGAACCGGCAAATTGGTCGAACAAAGACACCCAGTACTGAAGAAATATTTGTTGAATTCAGAACGGCGACGAAACAGCGACCTGTCCAGCCTGAGTAGTGAACACCAGGCCTATTATGCAGGCTGAAGTACAAAGAATTGCAGCAAGAATCGGTTTGCTCAGCGGTATCATTTTGGCATCGTTCAACGAAGTGATCACGCCCTCGAGCATGCCAAACATGGAGCCCAAGCCAAGCATCAACAGCATCATGAAGAACAGAATTGCCCAGAGGGGCGGAAACGGAAATTGGAGGATGGCCTCAGTGAACACCACAAAAGCCAGACCCGTGCCTTCGGCAGCCTGTATAAATACTAGAGAGGGTGAGGAGATGTTGGATTAGAACGGCACCTGGGCGATTATGTGCCCGAGCTCACACTTTTGATAGGAAGGATGGTGGACAATCTCGGAAAATTTCGTCTCGCGAAAGTCATAGCGCATATAATCGGTGAATCTGCGAGTGATTGGGTCTCACATTTTGTGGTGTACTGTACTGAATTGACTCACTCATCAACAGAAATGTTCCCGCGCACTTCTTCCATGTCCCGAAAGAGTCCCGGTTGCACTTTGAGTATCAAAGACATGTCCCTAGCAAATTAAGTGAGGGTTTCGGGAATGGGCATTCGATGGGTGTTAACACTCACTTCTCAATGCAACGGTCAAAATTCTTTCTGCCCATGTAACCGAGCACGCAAAAGATGACGAAGGCCGTGTAAAGAGAAGTTAACAAATTGGCCACCGACATTTTCAGCACGTCCTTCTTCACGTTGTTCTTCAACGGGTTGTAGGAGGCAAAAGCGATCAGACCTGGAAGTTTGGGTTCGGTAGGAAAGAGAGCAGCCACCAGCCGCTGAGGGGAGGACAAAGTCCATTTGATTAGACCAAATTGAGCATTTTAAATGGCGCCTTTGGCCCATTATTAGCCTCCTCATCAGTCGCGTCGGCATTACTCTTCGACCTCAGCGCTTCACATCACAAAACTTTACCTCCGAAGCCGAGCCCCATGGAGTAGAAAATTTGTGTTGCGGCTTCGAGCCAAACTTCGGGCTCAGAAAGACGATAGAGCTAAAGAGATTTTGGGGGATCAGTGAAAGGATTCGAAAAGACCCAGCCAAAAAGTCTGCAAAAGGTCCAAAAAGAGTTGCGCATATTATCGGGTCGAGTGGCATTATTAATGAATGCGTTCAATTTTTTTAAATTAGCTAATTTTGACAAAAATGCAAATGCCATTTCGACCCGAACAAATTGTTGTCCACCACTTTGGCATGAAACATTTTTGGGAGGAAAAGACACGCGAAATGGGGAGAGACAAAGCAACGAGAGAAACGACCAAGCTAATTTAAACACAAATGGGACAATTCGGGAATGACAAGAAAATGATTGGGTCGGACAAATCGGGGGGGGGGGGGGAAATGATTGATTGGAGGACGGACAAAAGATGGAAATGAAATGGATGAAAAGCCAAAGGAACGGAGGAAAACGACAAGGGGGGGGGTAATTAGGGCAAATTGGCTAAATGGGGGCAAATGTACAAAGGCGAGGGCCAAAGTGATCCCTACGAAGGTTAGAAAGATTGTGGTGGTTTTATTTGCATTGCCCGTATCCGATGGATTGGGCAAATGCTCTCCAAATGCACCCAAAGGTGTTAAACACCTTGGCAAATGGTCAACTTTCGCTAAAAGGTCATTAAGCTCCATCCCCGAATTTTTCCGACGTTTTTGCCCATTTTGTCCGCCTTTTTTGGCTTATTCACTCACATTCGGCGTTATCATGTAGCGAAGCCCGTCGGTAGCGCCTTCCAACATAATGGAACGGAACAAAAACATGGTCATCACTACGTAGGGGAAGGTGGCCGTTACGTACATTACCTAAGACGAACAGATCACATAATCAGTAAGACAAATTCGAGCAGGTCGCTCACTTTTCCACTGCTTTTTATGCCCTTCATAACGCACAAATATATCAGGAACCATGAGAACACCAAATAGCCCGTCATCTTCCAATTGAATCCTCCAAAGTCTCCGATAGAACTGAAGCAAAAGCCGACTCGGTCTTTTGCTGATCGCCAAGATAAAGAAAGCTTACTCGGTGGTGTCAATGGCTTGCCGGTTCCAGAAGTAATTTGTGGGGGAAGTGGAGTTGGCACATTCCAACACGGGAGTGACGCCATCTTGGAGGGTGGGACAGCTCTGAACGGTGAAAGTTGGGCAAATAAAAGAGCTCTTTTAGTTTAAACATACACTCCAGGGAAGTTCGAAGCTGAAGGACTGGAATAGGTAGTAGATCACCCAAGTGAGGATTACATTGTAATACAGCGCCACAAAGTAGGACACCACAGTGGCGGCCACTCCGACACCCCCCAAATGCGGGTGAATGGCATTCCAGACTCCGACAGAACCCTAAAAGTTCATTTTGATTTAAACATAAATACATTCTTACCATCCTCAACCGCTGGCCAATTCCGAGTTCGATCAGAAACAAAGGGACTCCCTCGATGATCATCATCTGAAGATGGAACATCGATTAGATCATTCTCTCAGATCATTCAAATTACGATCAAATATGGGATCAGAAAGGCACCGCCGCCGTTCTTTTGCAATAGAAAAGGGAAGCGCCACACATTGCCGAAGCCGACTGCGTAAGAAATGACACCCATAAAGAATTGCATTTTGTTGTCCCATCCCTCGCGTCCGTCATCCTCCGACGCGTCCATCACATCACTGGAGGAGCCGCCCTGCTCCAAGTCGGAGGGTTCGATGGCCACCGACTCGGAGGAGAACATCACGCGCGAGCTCAGCTTGTTTTGTCCAATTGGTGCCAATGTGGAGAAGCCCCCGTCGATGGTGCCGTCGTTGTCAGACGGAGTCGGTGACGGAGTGCCGCCCCCGCCCCGCCCGTTAGCCTTCTGCTGGTGGTGGGCGAGCAGCTGACGGTCTTCAGGAGGCTGCAGCAGCAGCCCGCCGCCGTTTCCGCCTCCGTTGCCCTTTGTCTTTTTTGTATTGGGCATAGCTGTTGGGGAAAGAGTTGAGAGTGGAGGAAGGAATGTTCGTTGGGAGACCAATGACGGAGGGGGGGGGGGGGGGGGGAATGCGGGACAAACAAAAACAAAAGATCATTAGCAGCGCATCCGTCACATTATCATAAACAACATGACCACCACTAATTGTGATGCAAACAATAAGAACATAACGAACGTTCTTGAATTGTTGACGGTGACAGTTCATTCGAGAATTGGATGGAGGGCGATGAACAATTAATAAAATAATATTATCAGTCAAAAGAGGGGGCGGGGGGCGTCGGGTTGGGTCAGATGGTCGGGGGGTGTTCCCCGCCGGTTAGACTTGGCAATGTGACAATAACCTTGAGGCAATGCACCGTATAAGTTCACTTTCTTTTATAAAAGCGACCGGTGCCGCCATTGGCCCGCCCACCACTGATAAGGACAATAATCCCCTACTTCAGTGCGATCGGTTCCGAGTTTACAATGCGACGAATAAGAGGTGCAAATCGAAATAAAATATTTAAACAAAAGAAATATTTGGTTAATTTAATCAGATATTGCCGAGAAAAGCAGCGTTTCCGGCTATCAGAGGCCGGTATATTAGCCAGTATCATATTAAAGAGAGATTAGATCTGTCAATCGTCGATTTCGGGCAATCTTCCCTTCGGGGGGATGAGTGTTTGTTAGGCAATTGTTGGTTTGAGGTAAACGCTGATGCTGATGGTTGAGGTGATGAGAGGAGGGATGAGGGGGAGAGGGGGAGGGGGGAGGGTAGAGGAGGGAGGGGGAGAGGGGGGGGGGGAAGCGACAGGGGATGAGGGGGGGGGGGGGGGGGGGGAGAGGGGGGAGAGGGGGGGGGGGGGGGGAGGGGGATCGTTATGGGCGACGAATGTGCTCGTCGTTCGAGCAGCCGCTCGCCCGTGACACTCCTTCCGTCCGACCGACCATCCGTCCGATCGGTCGGTCATGTGTCCCCCCCCCCCCCCGCGTTGAAGAATGATGGAAAGAATGAGCTTGATGTTGGAGGCTGGTATGGTTGGAATGGATGGGAAAGGAGGAATGGAGGGGGGGGGGAATCAAAAGCTCAATTGAAGGGGGGAAGGGGGGGGGGGAGGGGTTGCCAAACCAAAGGGTGGACAAGCAAAGGACATAACAAATTACAAAGCCTGAAACAAATTCAAAAAAATAAATAAAGGGGGAATGGAGAATATATGCAGAATAAACCTGACTTTGGAAACAATATTATTTATTTAGGAAGAATGGGCAAAAGGGAAAATGCCATTTAGGGATGAAAGGAAAGGGGGGAGGGGGGGGGGCAATAATCGGAGGGAAACGAGTAAAGAGAATGGTGCAAAGCAGCGACTCCCCCCCCCCCCCCTGCAATTTTCCCATTGATCATTTCATTCGTCCATTCCATTCAATTCCATTCAATTCAATTCAGTGATTGGTAAAGAAAGATCAAAAGATTATTGGACTTTGTGCAGAGGTGGGCCAACCAATTGCAATTGTAAAGATGGGAAATGAGTCGGAAAACTATGCGGCAGAGGGACCGACGAGTGAGTGGATTTAGCGGAATAAATGTTGAGAGCTGTGGGATGAAAGATGGAAATGAAGGAAAGTCTTGTTTTAGCCGACGGTTTCTCATAAAAGCAAAAACGTTCACATTAGCCGTGGAAATGGGAGTGGAAGGGGGCGTGCGGGGGGTAGGAGGGGGGTAAGGGCGGGGCGAGGAAGGGGAGGGGGGTAGGGGGCCGAGGGGGGCGGAGGGGTGTAAAGGGGGGGGTAGGGGGAGGGGGGTAGAGGGCGGAGGGGGTGAGGGGGGCGGAAAGGTGTAAGGGGGAGGTGTAAGGGGGGAGGGTAGGGGGGGGTGTAAGGGGGAGGGGGTTAGGGGGGCGGAGAGTTGTATGGGGGGGGGGGGGGGGGGGTAGGGGGAGGGGGCGGTGGGGGGGGGGGGGAGGGGTAAGGCACTAACCTAAGGAAAGATGAAATGCTCGGGGGTCGAGGATCATCGGCGACAGAAGAAGAGACTTTAGGTGACTTTCACACTAATATCGCCTCTCGCGCCAGCAGACGGCATCATTTGCCTAATGACTTTTGGGGCAAGGATTTGCCACGCTGTGAATGGCGTAATAACAACGAGAGAAGGGGGCGGAAGAGCTTACAAATTAGAGGGGAGAGAAAGTGAGAAAATAAAGGGCCAAAGAAGCGGAGGAAGCGAGGAGTGGTGGCCAAAAGAAGAGAAGATGAGAAGCACTGCTGTGAGGGAGGGAAAAGAGAGAATAGGCGTAAAAGTTGGACGCCGAAAGGGGGGGGGGTGACGTAAAGAGATGGAAGAGGGGAGGGGGGGGGGGAATTCTTCAATTGACCCACCCACCCCCACAACTCTCGGTGAATCCGACTGGTCGGGAGTGTGCACATAAGTCTAAATGCAAACAATCGAAAAGAGCAAAAGCGGGAGGGGGCGGGAGTGATCTTTGGGGTGATCAAAGAGCTACATGGAATTAGGAAGCTTAGGCGAAGACCAATTAAGAGATAATTTGTAGAAAAAAGAAGCAAAGCCTTTTCCATTCATTCCCCGGGGGGACGTTGGAGGAAATGTCTTTTTTTCATTGGGAAATAACGGCCATTTCGTCTCCGTGGGGCGGAGTCGGTGGGCCCGTCGCCGCCGGATAAATCGGGTTTCGCTAGCCGATGGACTTTGCCCTTTTGAATTGCCTTAGGCGGTGTTTTGTCACTTTGGCGTCGGGGGAAGACAAAATGCGGAGATAAATAAATGCAAATGGGCGCAGGCGGTCGATCAAACTTTTGTTCTGATTCCATTCCGATCAATGAATTCACAGAACGCCGCCACTTAATCATAACGAAGTGACAAAGTTCAAAAAAAGAAATTGCCTTTATAAAAACCAATCTGCTGTTCTCCGCCGACCTTTTGGGTGCCATTTCGATGAACACAAAAACAAAAAATGTTTTCCTTTTTAAGCATGGGTCAAAAGTGTGTTAAAAATAAAACAAAAATGGAAGGCTCTTCACTTCTTTCCTTCACCTTTAGTTGGGGGGAGGGGAGGGGGAGGGGGGGGGGGGGGGAATGCTCTTTGGTGTTTGTTTCTGTTTGCTTCAATTCTTTCTACAGCAAATTATGGAATGTGTCGGGGGGGGGGGGGGTAGGGAGGGGGCGAAAGGGTGAGAACCACGGGAAAAACATGTGAAAGTTTTAGTGGGGGGGGGGGGGGCGGGGGGGGGGCGGGGGGGGGGCGGGGGGGGCGGGGGGGGCGGGGGGGGCGGGGGGGCGGGGGGGGGGCGGGGGGGGCGGGGGGGCGGGGGGGGGCGGGGGGGGGCACTGAAAATCCAAAAAACCAAGACTTATTGATTAATATTGCCGGTCTTTTTAAGCAATTCAATATTTATGTCCAAAAAGTTTAAGCCGAAGCCTAAAAGGTCTCAATCTCAAAAAATGAAAATTATTATTATTATTATTTATTCGACATCAAAGGAAATGCATAGCAAATCACTGACATGATGGATTTGGATCGGGGCAGCTTTTAAGAAAAGTTTGAGCTTGAAAGTTTGGGGGTGCGTTGCAAATACCAGATCGCGAGGGAGACAACTCCATCTATTAATACACCGATTAACGAAGAGATTGGAGGTGATGGGGGACTTTTTATTTTTGTAAATTTGGAATAAATATGTTACAACATTTAACGGTTAAAAAGACCTAATAATAATCTCCTGTAATCATTATTTAAAAGGGTTGGATAAAGATTATGTTTTGGATTCGATTAGTAAGTGTACTGATCAGACAAAAGAAAAGTTCAAAGGATGTAAGAAATAAAAGAAGTAAAATGGCATGGAGTGAACGATTTGCTTTTCGGGCGGAAACTGATAGGGAGGAAGCAGCAGTTGGGGAGGGGGTGGGTTGGGGGGGTGGGGAAGGGGGTAGAAGAGGGTGGGGGGTAGAGGAGGGGGGAGGAGGGAGGGGGAGGGAAGGGGGTAGAAGAGGGTGGGGGGTAGAGGAGGGGGGAGGAGGGAGGGGGAGGGAAGGGGGTAGAAGAGGGTGGGGGGTAGAGGAGGGGGGAGGAGGGAGGGGGAGGGAAGGGGGTAGAAGAGGGTGGGGGGTAGAGGAGGGGGGAGGAGGGAGGGGGAGGGAAGGGGGTAGAAGAGGGTGGGGGGTAGAGGAGGGGGGAGGAGGGAGGGGGAGGGAAGGGGGTAGAAGAGGGTGGGGGGTAGAGGAGGGGGGAGGAGGGAGGGGGAGGGAAGGGGGTAGAAGAGGGGGGGGGGGTAGAGGAGGGGGGAGGAGGAGGGGGAGGGAAGGGGGTAGAAGAGGGTGGGGGGTAGAGGAGGGGGGGAGGAGGGAGGGGGAGGGAAGGGGGTAGAAGAGGGTGGGGGGTAGAGGAGGGGGGAGGAGGGAGGGGGAGGGAAGGGGGGTAGAAGAGGGTGGGGGGTAGAGGAGGGGGGAGGAGGGAGGGGGAGGGAAGGGGGTAGAAGAGGGGGGGGGGGTAGAGGAGGGGGGAGGAGGAGGGGGAGGGAAGGGGGTTAGAAGAGGGGGGGGGGGTAGAGGAGGGGGGAGGAGGAGGGGGAGGGAAGGGGGTAGAAGAGGGGGGGGGGTAGAGGAGGGGGGAGGAGGAGGGGGAGGGAAGGGGGTAGAAGAGGGGGGGGGGTAGAGGAGGGGGGAGGAGGAGGGGGAGGGAAGGGGGTAGAAGAGGGGGGGGGGTAGAGGAGGGGGGAGGAGGAGGGGGAGGGAAGGGGGTAGAGGAGGGGGAGGGAAGGGGGTAGAGGAGGGGGAGGGGGGTAGAGGAGGGGGGGGGGGAAGGGTAGAGGAGGGGGAGGGGGGTAGAGGAGGAGGGGGGAGGGGTAGAGGAGGGGGAGGGGGGTAGAGGGGGGAAGGGGTAGAGGAGAGGGGGGGGGGGAAAGGGGTAGAGGGGGAAGGGGGTAGAGGAGGGGGTGGGGGTAAGGGGGTTGTGTTGTGGGCAAACAAACGGCAGTTCGTTTGAACGGAAATTCAAAATGAAAAACATCTTTAAAGATTAAACGGACAATAAATGGCAAATGCTTTTACAGACAATTTAGGTATGGGAAAAAACGAATGAGAGGGGCTGGCTGAAAGTAGAGAGGCACAAAAGCACTGCCGCCGAAGGCAGAAAAACTAATAATGGTTGTCTGAGTGGGGGTGGCGAGGGTGGGAGGCAGAGGGAGGGGGGGGGGGAGGCAGAGGGGGGGGCAGAGGGAGGGGGGGGGGAGGCAGAGGGAGGGGGGGGGGAGGCAGAGGGAGGGGGGGGGGGGTGCGAAGAGAGAGCCAGATGGGCTGGAAAAATTTATTCAGCCGGCCCGGAGGAGAGAATGGGAGAGAGAGCTCTGCTAGCTCCCTGCCTGGCCAAATGTTATTCCGAATTGAAAAGGGCAACAGAACGGGGGGGGGAGGGGGGGGGGGCAAATTCAAATGGAAAGAATGGCGGAGAAAGGAGTGGGTGGGGGGGGGTGGGGGGTGGGAATAAACGAACAAACCCCCCGGGGGGGGGGGAAGGGACTAAGGGCCACTCGGGGAAGGACAAGGGGACGGACGATTTGTGGTCCTCCCCCTCACACGGCTTTCATTTGCTTGCTACCATCTGTGGCCGGAGTCAGTGAAAGTAGGACGGAGGAAAAGAAAGAAGAGAGAAAGAAATAGAGAAAGGAGGAGGAAGAAAGAGTGTGGAAGAGAGGGGGAAGTGAGAATGACTCTTACGCGCTTTTGAAAGAAGGTCTGGGAAGCCGCCGCCGAACAGATCCATTCATAGGGAAGCGTAATAGCTTAGCTGACGAATATTTGCACACGGCTGGCAATAAGACAGAGAACGCAGCTAATAGAGAAAGAGAAAAGCGGAAGGAAATAGTGCAGTTGCTTCAATAGCAGACAAACAGAAAGTAGCAACTGAAAGCAAGGAAGGAGTAAGGAAGGAGTAAGGAAGGAGTAAGGAAGGAGTAAGGAAGGAGTAAGGAAGGAGTAAGGAAGGAGTAAGGAAGGAAGCAAGAAGGAGTAAGGAAGGAGTAAGGAAGGAGTAAGGAAGGAGTAAGGAAAGTAAGGAAGGAGTAAGGAAGGAGTAAGGAAGGAAGCAAGGAAGGAGTAAGGAAGGAGTAAGGAAGGAAGCAAGGAAGGAGTAAGGAAGGAAGCAAGGAAGGAGTAAGGAAGGAGTAAGAAAGGAGTAAGAAAGGAGTAAGAAAGGAGTAAGGAAGGAGTAAGGAAGGAAGCAAGGAAGGAGTAAGGAAGGAGTAAGGAAGGAAGCAAGAAGGAGTAAGGAAGGAGTAAGAAAGGAGTAAGGAAGGAGTAAGGAAGGAAGCAAGGAAGGAGTAAGGAAGGAGTAAGGAAGGAGTAAGGAAGGAGTAAGGAAGGAGTAAGGAAGGAGTAAGGAAGGAGTAAGGAAGGAGTAAGGAAGGAAGCAAGGAAGGAGTAAGGAAGGAAGCAAGGAAGGAGTAAGGAAGGAAGCAAGGAAGGAGTAAGGAAGGAAGCAAGGAAGGAAGCAAGGAAGGAGTAAGGAAGGAAGCAAGGAAGGAAGCAAGGAAGGAGTAAGGAAGGAAGCAAGGAAGGAGTAAGGAAGGAGTAAGGAAGGAGTAAGGAAGGAGTAAGGAAGGAAGCAAGGAAGGAAGCAAGGAAGGAGTAAGGAAGGAAGCAAGGAAGGAGTAAGGAAGGAGTAAGGAAGGAAGCAAGGAAGGAGTAAGGAAGGAGTAAGGAAGGAGTAAGGAAGGAAGCAAGGAAGGAAGCAAGGAAGGAGTAAGGAAGGAAGCAAGGAAGGAGTAAGGAAGGAGTAAGGAAGGAAGCAAGGAAGGAAGCAAGGAAGGAAGCAAGGAAGGAGTAAGGAAGGAAGCAAGGAAGGAGTAAGGAAGGAGTAAGGAAGGAGTAAGGAAGGAAGCAAGGAAGGAAGCAAGGAAGGAGTAAGGAAGGAAGCAAGGAAGGAGTAAGGAAGGAAGCAAGGAAGGAGTAAGGAAGGAGTAAGGAAGGAGTAAGGAAGGAAGCAAGGAAGGAGTAAGGAAGGAGTAAGGAAGGAGTAAGGAAGGAGTAAGGAAGGAAGCAAGGAAGGAGTAAGGAAGGAGTAAGGAAGGAGTAAGGAAGGAAGCAAGGAAGGAGTAAGGAAGGAAGCAAGGAAGGAGTAAGGAAGGAGTAAGGAAGGAGTAAGGAAGGAAGCAAGGAAGGAGTAAGGAAGGAGTAAGGAAGGAGTAAGGAAGGAGTAAGGAAGGAAGCAAGGAAGGAGTAAGGAAGGAGTAAGGAAGGAGTAAGGAAGGAAGCAAGGAAGGAGTAAGGAAGGAGTAAGGAAGGAGTAAGGAAGGAGTAAGGAAGGAAGCAAGGAAGGAGTAAGGAAGGAGTAAGGAAGGAGTAAGGAAGGAAGCAAGGAAGGAGTAAGGAAGGAGTAAGGAAGGAGTAAGGAAGGAAGCAAGGAAGGAGTAAGGAAGGAGTAAGGAAGGAGTAAGGAAGGAGTAAGGAAGGAGTAAGGAAGGAAGCAAGGAAGGAGTAAGGAAGGAGTAAGGAAGGAGTAAGGAAGGAAGCAAGGAAGGAGTAAGGAAGGAAGCAAGGAAGGAGTAAGGAAGGAAGCAAGGAAGGAGTAAGGAAGGAAGCAAGGAAGGAGTAAGGAAGGAGTAAGGAAGGAGTAAGGAAGGAAGCAAGGAAGGAGTAAGGAAGGAGTAAGGAAGGAGTAAGGAAGGAGTAAGGAAGGAAGCAAGGAAGGAGTAAGGAAGGAGTAAGGAAGGAGTAAGGAAGGAAGCAAGGAAGGAGTAAGGAAGGAGTAAGGAAGGAGTAAGGAAGGAAGCAAGGAAGGAGTAAGGAAGGAAGCAAGGAAGGAGGGAGGAGAAGCGTTGGGGCCGAAGTTTAACTCGACTCGTATTGTGCCCCTTTCTCCGCCCCTATTCCGTACTCTCTTGGCCATTTTTGGGCAGGGCAATAAGAGAGAGAGGGCGAAGAGGGGAGACAGGAAGAAGAAAGAACGGGCTGAGAGGAGAGAACAGAGAGGCAGATGATGAACTTTCCGCAACGAAGCGGTAAAGGCGTCGAGAGTGCGAAATTTTAAACCAGACAAATGAAAATGAATTTTGTGGATTAAATAAAAATCCATTTTTATACATTTAATCTTAAACTACCTAAATCACTCAAACTACCTAAATCACTTAAACTACCTAAATCACTTAAACTACCTAAATCACTTAAACTACCTAAATCACTCAAACTACCTAAATCACTTAAACTACCTAAATCACTTAAACTACCTAAATCACTCAAACTACCTAAATCACTCAAACTACCTAAATCACTTAAACTACCTAAATCAATTGTCCGTTTTACGTTAAATTTCCCCAAAAAGAAATGATCTCCCTCCACTTTATTGCTCGCATCATTATCAATTCTCTGATCGCCTCCTCATTCATTCATTCATTCATTCACTCAATTCCATCAGTCGGTGCAGCGCAATTCGCACATTTGGGGGGGGGGGGGGGCTGACACGATTTGTGACTTCTTCCTCTCCCAACCACCGGAAGTGACAATTAATCACCGCTAATGAAAGAATTGGCGGTTTGTGGGGGGGGGGGGGGAGGGGGGGGGGGCGGCGACGAGTAACGCCCCAACCAGACCAAACTCAACACAATCAAACGCACGCACACCGGACTCCTCTCCTTTTGGGCGGCATCATTTTGATCTATTTGGTCGTCCATTATCGCTGCGTGTTTTCATGTTTTGCCAGTTTATCCCTACAACGCGCAGCCATTCTCCTCCTCCCCCCCCCCCCAAAAAAATTCGATTCCCCCCCCCCCCTATCCCCCCAAAATTCAATTCCCCCCCCCCCCCCCTATCCCCCAAAATTCAATTCCCCCCCCCCCCCCTATCCCCCAAAATTCAATTCCCCCCCCCCCCTCCCCCCACCACTACCAGAGATTCAATCCCCCCCCCCCCCTCTCGAAAAACCCTTTTACTATTTATTCTAGTCTAAACTCCGGTTTACTTCGTCTTTGTTCCTTACTCATCCGTCCTTTTATTCTTCTCTACAAAACCCTCGAAACCGACGCCCCCCCCCCCTTTTCCCATTTTTATTAATCCAAACTTCCCAGCTACTAAAGCGCTTGCTTTTTGTGAAAAAAACTTAATTGTGATTGTTGGTTCCGTTGCTTCCCATTCTCTCTCTCTCTCTCTCTCTCTCTCTCTCTCTCTCTCTCTCTCTCTCTCTCTCTCTCTCTCTCTCTCTCTCTCTCTCTCTCTCTCTCTCTCTCTCTCTCTCTCTCTCTCTCTCTCTCTCTCTCTCTCTCTCTCTCTCTCTCTCTCTCTCTGCAAAAGGCCCCGCCCGATCAACAGCCCGCAGCCCCCCCCCCGCCCGCCTCCTCAAATCTTTCAATTGCCGTCCTTCCGGTCTTTTAACCCGTCACTTCTCATTATGATGAATTAGCGAGAAAGGGAGAGAGGGGAGGAGAAGGGAGGGGAGGGAAAGAGGGGAGAGCGGAGAGAGGAGAGAGGGGAGAGGGAGAGAGGGGAGAGAGAGAGGAGAGGGGAGGGGAGACTGACTGATGTGGAGATGAACTGATCGAAGTGATCGGAAACGGAAGGAAGCCATTGGGGGGGGGGGGGGGAGAGGGGGGAGAAGATGCGATGCACTATAATTAGATGAGATTGGGCGGGGAGCATTGGGAGAGAGTACAGAACGGAAAAACAAATTGTGACGAAAATGACTTCATTTACCCCATTTCCGAACGTTGTGACTGCTTTTCTCTTTCGAATAATTTCTACAAAAACATTTAGCATAATCAACAAACAAAACAATTGGGAAGCTGAGAGAAAATAACTGTTAGAGTTTGTACGGGGCCGAAATTCCCGATCAAAACCGGGATCGGCATATAAAAGGGTTTTTGGATTTCCCGACCCGGTCAAAGTCCGGGATTTTGGTCCCAGTAATTCCCCCCGGTAGTTTAAACCATTCAAACAGAAAATATGCCTTAAAAACACCTCGGTTCCCTTACAGTGCGTCACTTCTCCTTCAAATACTTTTCCATTTCCTTTTCTTCGTTCGGACAGTCCGCGCAAAATATATAATTATAATTTACGCTGTCACATTATCACATTTAGCGTAACTTTGTCCAAATAACTTCGCCTACGTCATATGGGAATGTTGAGGCTGTTTAAACTGCTCCATTTCTTCTCAACAATCGCCGGCTTGCCCATTTTGATCAGAGCGATTTGTTGGTTTATCTTCCATTTGCCATCAGACTTTTCCCCTTAAGCCTCAAATTGCTTTTATCTGCCGCATATTTCACTGAACGGCGGCACTTATGACGAGTTCAATGCCTCCGAGATCAAACATTGCTGCATTGCGTGTGCTCGAGACGCGTGTTGCATTGCGTAAGATTCGACTCGCATTGGACCAATTCCAACGGTCGCTTAAGATACACTTACGACAAGGAATTGGGAAGATGCTTTATGAAGTCGGCAATCTCCGACTCCTACAAACATTCGGGAATGACCTCCGGTCTGAAGGCGAACACACACGCGGGTCAGGGGGCCCTGCTGAGGAACATTCGCATCGCAGGAGGGACGGCTTCTGCCGTTGTGCACTTGCCGAATACGGAGGACTGCATGCAGTACTGCACGGGTAAGTCTAGGATGCATGCAGGCTTTTGGGCGGAATTCCAACAAAATTCGAACTTTTTGCAAACATTTCCCTTACAGCGTATGGCATTTTCTCATGGAGTCCATTGCCTCCGACGGCAACGACCAGCACGACGCCGTCCGCCAACGATCGATCGCCTTCCATTTCTTCTTCCTCACAGCAACAACAAGGCAAGTTGGAAGCAAAAAGAATGAATAATACCCCCCCCCCCCCCCCCCACAATAGGAGAGTGTTCTTGCATGTCGCGCATTTCCTCCTTGGAGTACTCTTTCGGCTCCCGCTCCGCCATATTTCCTCCAGTCTCCAACCTCTGACATCAGCAAGTTCACAAATGGTTGAACAAGATTCGAACAATGCCCAAGCTAATTAAAAGTGGGGCCCGCCGACCCGATCACATTTCCCCCTTGTCACTTCCAAAATGATCTCTTTTTCATTTTTTTGAAGCATAAATGACGTTGAATTTGCAATCCAATTAAAGTCCGTTCATTGGTTCGCCAGTTGTTGTAACCGTACGGATAGGACTGCCCAAAGTGTATTGGACCTGAATTGAATGAAAAGAGGGATGAACGTCCTTTAGTTTCCGTTAGAGGTGGACGGACGGACGGACGTCGTCGATTTGTTTGGTTGAATTTCAAGTCGAATGTCTCACCTCGTAGACATTGTGCGGGAAGTTGTTCCAGTTGACACCGATCTGATTGGTGCGCACGTGGAAGGGGAAGAAACGGTTGTTGGTCAATGGACTGGTCAAAGCCTTTGTGTAGGGAATGGTCATGCCGACGGGGACAACTCGACAGCTTTACCAGGAAAACAATGAAGCCGACAGCAACGACTGCCGAATCCACGCCCAACACCACCTCCTCGCGCACCCAATTGTCCAGTACCCAATTGGCGACCACCAACACCACCGGACCTGACCAATACCTTGGAAACCACAGGGAACGGTTATCAAATCAAGTTTGGCACCGATCAGACCATAATGTGGCGAAAAGGGCAAGTACTGCATAGAACTGCTTCTTACGCGGATATTTCTTTACGGTGGCCTAAACTGCTTCAATCAATGTTTGAACCTTTAAAGTCTTGAACATCGAACCAAACTGGACCGCAAGAACCAAGCCCAGGCGACCAGACTTAACGAGGCGATCAGATAGGCCGGCACACTCTCGGACATGTAAGTCACTTGTGCCGGGTCGAATACCCAAAAAGCGGAAGTAGGACAAAAGCGGGGGGGGGGGGGAGTAATTAACTGACCACAATTTCCCAGATGAGCATGGCCAGTCGAAGTGCGAGGTAAACGGTGACGAACAAAGTCATTTTCACGCTGGAGCAGGTGGAAATGCGAGCCCGAGTGATTGTGTAGCCTAAGAGAACCTTTTCCACTAATTGGGTTAATAAACGCTAAACGTTTTTTGCCTTTAGCGACGAGCAAAAGGAGGAGAACGAAGAAAACGATTGAAAATTGCCTGGAATGGAATTTCATTGCTCGAAATATCGGCGGCATTTCACCTTATAATTGTGGAGAGCAATCGAAGCATCGGAAATCCAAAGCCATCGTCAGCATATTTTTCCAAATGGGACCAAAGGAAAATGCCGGAGACGAATTCACAAAACAGGGAATGGAGGAATAGGCGGTAACTGACGTGGAACATCTTCCGACTCTTCAGCATACCTTAAAGCCGAGCTAATCACTTTCAATCGAAGCCAACATTTAAATGCCGAATTTAGAAGCGCCGTAAAAAAAGGAATAAATTTGTGATTTATCCATTTTAAACGAATATATCTCACAGGCAAAAACAATGGCAACGGCACAAATTGCGGCGTCGAGGAGGACAAACGCGAGGGCAATGGGCAGAGAATCTGCGGAAGACAAAAATTGTTTGGAAATTCAAAATTTGGCACAGAATTGGTCGAAGGAAAAGTGCCGTTGCCAGCGGTTTTTGGGCGGTGCGTTTGTCATTAAAAGGGAATAATCGATGAAAAGTCCGTGCTCCGAGTCGCAATTGCCCACCGCCAAATACCACCAGCGAGGCCGCATCGAACTGGAAAGGGCAAGGTTCTGCAGATGTTCTGTTACTGCTCGAAATGCGAGTCTCTCATGCCCGCCGGATAAACCCCCAAATTATGACACTTCATCCCTTTTTTCAAGACTGGCCAATCTTTATATCATTGGAAAGCTCTAAATGATTAGAACATATATTTCAGCAACATTGAGCCGGTTCGATGCACTATTAAAAGTTATAAACGAAAAATGTAAAAAATCGGACTTTTTCTTTGTTTTTAGGTCATAACTCTGTTCAATTTATCCAATTCTTTTTCAATGCATACAAATAGCTTTTTCTTATTATGGCCTTTTGAATGATATAAAGATTATGAAGATTAAACAGTCTTGAAAAAAGTTTGACAAGCCTATAACTTTTTTTAAAGCTCAACTAAATCAAACAAACAAGATGCCATTCGAAAGCTCGAAGCTTTTAAAAAGCTAATGTTAAGGCAAAACTAAACAATTAGAAATTCGTGAAAAGTTATTTCAATAAAACTATGAAAAACCCCCGATTTTGAGTGGTTTTTAACATAAACTTTGTAAAAAACGAATTGAACCGCTTTGTTTACTTTTTAAATGATTCTTCTCATTTAGAGCTTTCGAATGGCATCTTGTTTGTTTGATTTGGTTGAGTTTAAACAAAGTTATAGCCTTTCAATTGCTGGCACTGAACTGCTCCACCCCGTTCGGGGACTCGGAAGTGGAGCTAGCAAACTGACAAGAAAGATCTGATTCCATGACATCGAATCCAACTGTCATTATTCCCCCGAGAGATCTCCTCGCATTTGGAGCGATCATCGATGAATTGGGCGTTGGGGGAAAGTCGGATGATCTGATGGTTTTGTGGGTCTAAGAGACGTTCACGTTGCCGGCAATCCTAAAACAATTTCAAAACTATTTTAAGAAAGTTTCAACAACGAGAGAATTGTTGCCGTAGGCGACTTTCCACTGGGAATTGGCGTCGTAGTAGAGGTAAATTGATTGGAGCTCGAAACTCTTCAACAGAAAGTGATTAAATCAGTTCATAAATCAAAAAATGCCTTTGGGTATTGGACGGTGTACTGAAGATTTCCATCTTTGGAAACGAAGCAAAACCTGTCCAAATAGTGCCATTTCTGGGGAGAAAGGCTTTAAAAGCAGAATTTGGTTTAATTTATTCACTTTTGTTGTGGAGAGAACTCCTTGGGACAGTTTGGCATCAACTTGAAATGAAAAGAAAGCGGAAATAAATATAAAAACGACGTTTGGAGAAGACGGCGGGAAGGAAATCGACATAAATTGAAAAGCAATTCAATTAGCTGGGCGGCAAAGTGCTAAAGGAAGTTTAATTGGTTTATATAAAAGAAGCTAACTATTAACATTATGAAAACAAAAGCGTGGAATGAGACGATTAAGTAATGGTTCAATTCAGGCGTTTATAAGGAATTTGGCACACATTGCCAAAGATGGGGGGGGGGGGGATGCCGTTGTCGCCGTGGCGACAGGCCAAATGATGAGGAAAAGGTTGGATTTTCTGTAGTTGAGAAGGAGAAGCCAGCTCCGATTCTCAGCCCCAATCGTTGTTTCCCTTTTTTTTAGTTTTCTGCTCTTTTTGAGTATGTTCGTCGGCCATTGTGAGGCCCACAGGTGCCGTGAAAGGAGCGGTGTTGACTGTTACGTAAAAATTGATTCGACATCGGGACAGAAACGGAGTTGATGAGCGTGGTAAATGGGCAATGAATTGGCCCGTCTGGAGAGAATTGACTCGTTGCGGACTGAGGGAGGGTGCCCAATGAAAATATTTTTTCAAAAGACCCTAAAATGGATTTTGGGCTTTGCCAATCCCCGGCCGGGGGATCCCCGTTCCCCGGTTTGCTCATCCCCGAAAACAGGGATCCCCGGTTTGTCCGACCCCGGAATCCCCGATCCGCGGTTTGACCGGGGACAAAACCAACCGACAAAAAATAATCGAGACTTTGTGCGTAAAATAAGATGGGGGGGGGCAGCCAACCATTACCAAAATGTTACAAGAAAATGGTCATAAATTTCCATTTCAACACATAAAATGCAATTTTGATTAATATGAAAGTCCTCAAATTTTGGCCTTAAAATGCTTCGTTTGGGGCGGTGTCCATCGAAGTAAAATGAAAAAATGTTCCAATTGTTCTAAAAGTTTATACAGCTCCGCGCAATTCAATCGAAGCCGTCTTTCGTCGTACAACTAAATTAGAAATCCGAATGAAATTTTAGAAATTTGAACGAACTTCGGCAACTCCGAATCCATTCAAAGAACTGAGCGCATTTTTGACAATATCTGTGCAGGCAATTTGCATTGGAACTTTGGCATTGTGCCGGACCATTTCAAAAAGCTTCTAAAATAATGATTAAAGTTAGCAATTGCACTTTAATTCCGAAGTTCCTGAGTCGGAAAAGACTCAAAAACCCCGGGAGGGAAATCCTTTCTGGCCTCCCAATTATATTTAATGCAAACAACTAATTGATTAAACCATTCATTCATTACCCGGTGAATTATTCGATTTAACTCTGCGGCTGTCAATAAGGCATTAGGACAATCAGTGAGAAGGGCAACAAAAACCGAATGGTAAGCGATCAAAAAAGGCTAAAAGGGGGGGGGGAGGTTTAAACTTTAAAGATATAAATAATTATGTACTAATTGTAAGAAACAAAGCATTTCTACTTTTTCTACCTTCAAAATTTGTGCCAATGCCCAAAGGTCCGAAGTATTTGTATTGGCCAACAGTTCGTCGAGTGGCACAAATTCAGCAGGAGAATGCACAAATTCGTGGTCAAAAAGACGTTGGAGGAAACTTCAGAGAAAGAAAGATAAGGACCAAATAAATTTAAAAGTTGTACCAATAATTGCCGGATTGATCACCGCCGGACAATCGGACAATGGCACCCAAACTAAAAAAGAATAGGAAAAAGGAAAACAACGAGTAACCCCCACCAAAATGGCGCCATTTTGTGCACAAAAGGATTGGCCTGATTGGCCAAAAGAATGGAATTGAGCAGAAACGGCGGAAATTCGTCCGGAGAAATGTTCGTTAATTGGACAGAATCCCCGGAGGGCGAAAGGGTTAAATGGGACTGGTGGAGACGGACGAAGGCCCTTAAGTTTATAAAGCAATGAACAAACCCCTCGCAAAAATCATTTAATTGCTAAACGAATTCTTTTTACAGAATTTCCGCCTCAATTTTAGTCCCCCGTCTCCATATGCGACGGCCACAGCATTTTTGAAATAAGCGAAGAAATGTCTCCGATTTCTGTGCAAGTGAACCCAAACTGATCACAAATGGCCCCGATGACGAATTTGAGAGGAATTCGTTGAGTGTCTGAAACAAAATTGAAATGAATGTTTGAAATTACGAAGGATTGGTGGACTGAACGACCTGGAGAATGGCCAACGCGACTATAGGCCAAATGGTCAAAGTGCCGTTAGCATTTTGTAGATGAACGACTTCCAGGGCCAAAGCGCGCACTTTTTTGTGAATATTCTCACCCAATTCAGAAGAACTCTGAGCAAAATGATTAAAATTCGTTCACCCAAAAATCTCTGCCATTAATTTTACTTGGTTGGCCAATTCCAATCGAACATTAAAACCTCCGAATTGCTCGGAAAAATATTTTCGAATCGAAATTGGTTCGCCCACTGTCACGCGAATGTCGCCAAAATGATCAGCCAAAATCGAACGAGCTCGCAAAAGGCCTAAACATTTCCAAATTAAAAAACAATTTTCTTTTTCCAAAAGGAGCCGACCGACCCATTGCGGTCTCCCGAGGCTTTGAGAAGCCTATCAATTCCCAGGCAAAAAGCTCCTGTTCCAAAATTCGATCATAATCGATGGTGACCGGGACCAAAATCTTAAATAAATACATTTACAAATTTATTTGGCTCCTTACCGTATCGTAAAGTTGTGCTTTAAGGAACGGCTCCACCGCAAGTTGAAGCAGTCCAATGCGCGGGTACACACTTTTGCCCGTCCGGCTGCGTTGGCCCTGGCAGTTGAAATGTTGAAGTTAAAAAGAAATTTGCAACTTCGACAAAAAATTCAATGGGACGGTCGGCATGGAGGAGAAGTTGTTGCACGTATTCAGCGAATATTGTCCGATAAAGCAAATCATTCAAAGGGAATTCTTTTGAAAATATTTCGCAACGAATTCATTTGAAACTTCTCTGAAAGAGCGTCTAATGAAGAAGGCACCGCAACGGCGCAAAGCTTCACCAAGAAGGCGCGAGGCGCGGAAATCGTCGGCAGCACAAATAGCGGGCAGTTGGATACGGTATTGGTAAGAGAGAAGGGAGAGAAGCAGAAAGTCGAGATAGCCTGCGGCAATAAAACAAAAAACAAGTGGCAGAAATGTAGCTGTGGAGTAGAGAGTTCAGCAGCCCACTCCCTTCGGGGGGGGGGGGGGGGAGGAAGGCTGTCGGGGTGACCACCACTTGTTCGGGGGATGGCAAAACCCCCCACTAATTATGTAATGTGATGGGGGGGGGGGGGAGAGGTGGGTAGGTCATTCGTTTAAGCAAAGGAGTGAAAAAAGAAAGAATTTTAAATGAGACTTTGAAGCCAATCGGCAACCAGCTTAAAATTTTTTGGAACCAATCTTTAAAAAATTCTGACAAATTAGAAAAATGCCGCTGAAACAAAAATGGGAAAACTTTAAAAAAAACGTGTTTTTGCGAAAATTTCTTCCGATTGCGCCTATTGGCGCGTATCCACACCAGGACTTTTTCGGTTGACCTCTACCTGACCCTGCCCCACCGCCGAAAATTTTGTTAGACACGTGCTTAATCGGAGCTAATCACAAAAATGGTTAGGTCTGGGTTGAAGCCTAAATGAGGCTTTGATACTCCGATGGGTGGGCAGCCAAACGACCGGCACTGATCTGTCAGATGATATCTCTCGAATTTGGCACATCTGCGCCGAATTGACCCAAATGTGTGAGAAAATTCGCTAAAAATAAATATACAAAACAGACACTGATCGGGGGTTGGTCCAAAGCAAATCACCTCAAAGATTTTAGCCAAACTGTAGCCAATTGGCTGAGTGACAGAATGAAATCGAAAATCGAGTGCCATTGTTGATAAAATTTGCTGCGCTTCGGACCGGACGACGGACTCGGCCTCACCCCTCTCGGCGCTCAATGCGCCGATTGTGTCCTTAACGTTAGGGACAGTGCGCGCGAACGAAAATCGGCACAATTTGAAAGTTCCAAATCTTGAGATGTTTTCTTCTCAATACGAACCGTTTTTTCTCGTAATTTCCCATAGAAAACAAACACTTTCAAATTTGTCCCCCGTCCCTCCCCTCCTCCTCAACACCGCCCAATTTTGGGAAAAAGACGCCAAATTCTAAATTCACCCGAATTCGCTTGGACGAAAAAACGGCCTCACGCATTTGAAGCGTTGTCCTTCCCCGATTATGCATTTCGGTAAGTCCATTCAGCCGAATCCAGGCAAATTGGCCGCCTTCCCGACGAATTGTCTCCAGCCAATCTTCGTAAAGCCCATCCTTTTTATCAACACTTTTAAACATTGTCTTCTGTCGGTCGACGGAATGATTAGTAACCGGTATAATTGGAGGGGGAGGGGGGAAGTGTACTAACACTTTGGAGAGGGCTTTTGGGTTAATGTCAGGCTGATGAGGAAGGTATCGGTCAATGCAATTAGACCACCGATTAGACGGCATTAAAAACGAAAGAATTCGTTGTCGTGGTTTTAACTCAGAAAAGAGACGCTGTTATCAGTGAATTTGGAATACTTTGCATTGCATTTTATTATCTCTTAAAATTGATTGAGGGTGAAAGAAACGACTAAATATATAAACTGTTTGTTGTTAATTTTATTTAATTAAGCGCTTTAATTAGTTTTGGAAAATTTATGCTAGCCAAAAAAATTTCCATCTTTTATGCACAATAAAGAAAGTAAAATTGGAGAAAGCTTTTGCAAATTTTAACGAATTATTCTTCCTCTTCACTTTGTCGGTCCAAAAGGCACACATCCAACACACAAAACATGGCACGACAAGTTGGGCATGGCCTAACAAATAAATGGCATTTCAACACAAAAGATGAAAATGGCCAAATATTTTCGACTTACGCTCTCCCCGCCATCCAAATGCCCGGCGTCTGCTGGTCCTGCTTAGAGGCAAAAATACGTCCCATGCAACGCACGCACCTTAACAAAATTATACAAAAATAGCATTTACTAGTAAATCAAACGAACTATTTAAAATCGCTGTTCCTAAAAGCTGTTTTGGGGGGGGGGGGGGGAGGTGGGCATGCCCCCCACCCGAAATGTTTTTTGAAAAAAACCTTGTTTTGCAAAATTCTAATTTTTTGGTCATATTTCCTTAACAGATATCGTTAAAATCTCAAAAAAATTTCCCGGACCTCTCCCATTCCTAAAAAACTTATCGTATTTTTTAAAACTTTTCCCCCAACTGCCCTCAAACGAAACAATTTTCCGGCCCTGCTGATTGGTTCATTTGACTCGGTTAAAATTCCCAATTTCCCATTACCACATCGGTCTGCAAGCGCAAGTTCGACAATTCTGTTCACTTCGTTCTATCGGATCGGCGCACCGTTTCACCAATTTCACCTGCGCCCGAATTTGAGAACAGCCCAAACACGGCTCCAATTCATCCCACGCGACGTTGGCAACCCGCGGATTCTTCCCCACCTCGGCCAGAAAGACGTCCACGAAAAGTTCGTGCATTGGCTGAAATAATCAAAAATAAATAGAATTTAGAATTGGTTTTTTGCTCTTTTGATAAACAAAGATTCCCTCGAACACCTGAGGAAGGACAAGGGAGTCCAAAACATCGATGGGGCGACCCAACTGATCACGAAGGTTGTCCAACTCCTGCTGACTCCGGACCCTGCAACACCAGACAATTGAATCAAAAATGTTAGAAATACCGAATCAGAAAATCCTCAAAAAGACCGCTTATAGAACGGATTTGAAGGTCGATAATGTGGTCGTTGGATTGTGCGATGTTATCGGCCAATGGAAAGTTCTGTTGACCCGAAAGAGTCTAAAATGGAATATTTGTCGAATTAAGCGACAACAAAAAATGCATAAACTGAAAAAGGGAATAAAAAGTCCAAGATTAAGATGGTAATCAGTAAATGGGATTTTTAAAGGCTAAAAAACGTGAAATAGGGACTAAAAACCCCACAAGCTAAAACTGACTAAATCTTCTCGATTTATGCGCGAAAACCGTCAAAAATCGGGCGGAATTTCGTTAAACAAACTTTCCGTTTTTTCAGAATAAATTTCCGCCCATTATAAATGGTGGTAATTGCAATATTTTTTAGACCAAAGAGTCCCACGCTTAAAAAGGAGGCTCATTATAAATAATAGATTAGCAACTTTTACAGAACGAACCCTTTTTTGTTATGAATTTATTTATATTTATTGTATTTTTGGGAGTTGAAATTAAAAGATTCACCTGCTGGAGAGGCGAAGAACGAATGACGAGGAATTGCGAGTCGGAAATAGGCGCCAATTTTACTGCGTAATTGGTAATCTCAAAGAAATGATTAATTTAACATTTATTTTAGTCGTTTAGTCGTGGAGGGCAAAACCGTAGCCAGAAAAAAATTTCGCCGGGAAGGGCAGTAGTGGGGGTTTATTCCGTTTTTTTAAAGTTTTTAGGAATGAGAGAGGCCCGGCGGCACGGAGGGACTCCGGAATTTTTTTTTAAAGATTTAACAATATTTGTCAAGAAAGTTAGTTGCAAAATAATAGACCCCCCCCCCTCGATTGTTTTTTTTTCTCAAACTTCAATTCGAGGGTGGGAAATTCCGCACCCCTCCCCCTCCTGATTACCCCTGCCCCGAATTTATTGGGGGTTGGCTACGGCCCTGATAAAGGGTGAGATACTTTTATCAGCCAAAGATGAGTGACCAAAACGCGAGAACAGTCTGAAAGAATGGGAATACACTTTTATTTGTATGTCACCCAAACCTTTGTATAAAATGGAATAGAGCTGAGGAGCTCGAACCTCAAAAAATTTGTATAAGGAAAAAGCAAATGTTTCGTCCAGCGATTACCTCGTCGTTCAGCTCTCTCGCAATTATTTGCCAATTTCCGTTTTCACTTAACCTTTTCAACGTTTGTACAAACGGATGCCTTTCCCAATTGTTGCCTCGATACAGCGACAAAATCGCAATTGAAGCTTTGAATAAATAATGCATTACTTTATTTTTAGCAAAATTACCTGTCGCAATTAGCACGGAAAAGAGTGCCGCCCATTGGATAAAATTATTTGGAACGAGAGAAAACACGGGCTGTTCAACGCTCAACTCGAGGCCGACGAAACAAACTAAAATAAATAAATAAATAAAAGAAGAAAAGGAGCAAACAAATGAAATCGTTTGGCATTTACTGAATGGTATTGCTGAATGGACGAAGGCCGTGAGCAAAGTGCGCCGCAAATGGTATTCGACAAAGTTAAACCTGAATTAAAACGGCCCTTTCATTTAATAATTCGAGCCGTTAATTGAAACGGTAATTGTATAATATACCTTTCATCCCCAAGCAAATTGGCAAAAATTTTTGGAATGGTGAAGCCGGCGGAATGGAGAGCATCGGAAGGGAGGATGAGGAGGAGGGAGAAAAAGACGGAGAGGAGGAGGAAGAAAAGGAACTCACTGGCAAAAATGCCCAATTCCATTGCAATTATTTACAAATCGAAAGAAAATGTAAGAATTCCTGTATTATATTTGAATTGTGTGTGAAAATGTAAGAATTCCTGTATTATATTTGAGTTGTGTTTGTTTCGCTGCCCCACAAAGTGTCAAAGACGCGAAATAGAGAAATACACTGTCGCAAAAAGTGTTGACGCCAATTTGTAAGCTGTAGAAGTTATCCACCCCCCCCCCTCCCCTATTTTCACCCCATAAAAATGCGTCCAATCGATATCTTTCCACGCAATTGCTAATTTTTGTTGAATTGATTCGTTTTCACCAGAAAGCTTATGTATTTCGTAGTCATATTTTTGGCCCTTATGATTAGCCAAAAAAATGTTTTCATATGCTGCGCAAATGAATTTTATGCTGTTACTCATCTTGGGCTAAATTTGTTCTAATCTTAAAGTTGTTGAAAAAACAATGGGTAATATACTTTGGTTTGTGCGGCACCACTGGGAAATTTTTTTGAAGATTTATCTTAAGGATTATAAAAAAAGGAAAAATATTAAAATCAAAATAAAATATTTTTAAAAACTCCTTTTATTGACGAAACATCTAATAGGTAACCCTTTGAAGCAAATTAATGAGCTCGGACTGAAGTGTCTTTGACAGTGGGGACTCTGTCCACTGATTAAAAATCGGGTCAATTGATTGGAAAGAAGGTAAACAAGTGAAGGGCGGGGGGGGGGGGTGTCGAGAATTGTTGTCAAAAGCCTTTTTGGTCAATTGAGGGGGGGGGGGGGGGGGGGTCAAACTAAAAATGGCTCCATGCTGTTCTGCGGAAGCAAGGGACTCAACTCACCCTTTCGTCGCTTATGCTCTTTTGATCGCGCCGTCCTTCAACAGCATCGACAAAACAAGCCATTTCCTATCAATAATTGATTGTTTGCTTGAGATGATTATTAAATAGTGTCGCCGTCGGGGGAATTGTTGCTCCTCTGCCAGCTCCGGCGCCATAGCAAGCCGAATGACCGGCACAGCAAAAAGAAGCTTTAATTGCCTTTCGATGTTTTATTTTTGTTTTGTTTGTTTATCAGTCTCAACCAATCAATCAATCATCGCAACCTAATTACCAATCCCTCCGTCATTAGGCCAATCTTTGCTCCAAAATTGACAAATTTGTGTCAGCCCCTCAATTTGTCCGTCCATTTGGCCTCATCATGGCACACTTAAGGCCATTCCTCTGCCGTTTGCCTCAACCCCTCTCCCCACTTCCGCTGCTGACTGGCCATCTAATCTCTTTGCTCAAAACGAACAATTGGCCGTTGATTGTCCCAGGGTAACGTCGGGGGGGGGGGGGGGGGGGGGGGGTCGCCTGGGGGTGCTTTTCGGGGAGCAAAGTTAACGCAATTTGCCTCGGCAGGGTGAAAACGGCCGGCCGGCCATCCATGAGAAGAAAGAGGGGGACGAAGGGTGGGGGGGGGGGGGGGGAATCCAATTTGCCTTTCTCTGCAAGCGCATAATCCCCCCCCCCCCGCCCACTCCAACATTCCCCGCCCTTTTGGCTTCTTCATCAAAAGCTAAATTTGCCTCCTCTCACTTCTCACCCCGAAACAGATTGGTCGCATCACAACAATTTCTGAAAAGGATTCATAGATAGGTCAATGGCATCCCTTTTGATCCTTGTATTTCTATCCCAACGGATGTCCTCCCCCCCTTCCCCCCCCCCAAACTTTATGCTTTCGTAACCGCAGCTTATATCACTAAAAATCGACGTTGACACCTGCTTCTGCTGCTGCTGCTGCGGTTCTTCGTCGAGAAAAGGCGAAAAGGTAGGCCAAAATTGCTGAGAGAATTGTGGTCACTCGCCTCCCCCCGATGCCCCCCCCCGCCATTTCATCTTTCATTTCAGCAAAAACGGCGACAAATGTTCTTATGCCCACCCCCAAAAGTTTTCACAATAACTAAGCTTTTAAGGGGGTTGGTGGTAAAATTTGATTGGGTGCGGTCCAATCCGAATAAAATCCAAATCTTTCATCACTCCCTCAAATTCTGCTAAATGACCTCTCTGGGGGGGGGGGGGGGGCTGGACAAAAAGTTCCGTTCCCACACTTCTCACGGCACAAAATACTTTCATCCGTCAAACAATGCCAAAGTTAAATTCTATTGCATTTCTCCACACATTTTATGCATTAATCGAAGAGTTAAAATGAATCTTAAATGTAAAAAATGTTGCAGAAAATTACATGGAGCTGGCTTTATTTCGATAAATTATCGTTATCGTAAATAAAGTTTGATAATAATAATTTTTTAAAAAATTTCAACTTTCGACAAATGTTAAAATAATATGCAAATGGCTTTAAATCTACTTAATTATACGTTAAATAAGAAAAAACTTAAGTTTTAAGCAAATGAATGCACTAAAAGTGGCACTTTTCAGTGCATATTTCGGCATTTTTGGCATATTTTGGTGCATATTTTGACCTTTTTTTTGTGCATATATATGCGCATATTTGGCGATTTTTGGTGCATATCGGTCTGGTCTCTAATTATTATCCGACTTTTGTTACTCAAAAGTCGTTTCACTATTTTTTTCACTCATTTGTCAATTTTTTTATATTTCTCCTCAAATATCTCAAAATTTATTTCTGAGCACTTTGCCAATTATGTCCATGTCCGACAATCGCTTCCCAACACTTTTTGCCATAAATCGTTGACATTGACGCCATCCTCCAGTTTGCCGATGCCATTGCCGGTGCTGCTTCTTTTACTGCTTAACTTTGCTCGTCTTCCCCTCCCCGTTGCCCTCTCCTCCGCTCCCTCTCCTTTCCCCAGCCAATTTGAACAACAAACTCGCATCTGTCCTCTCAAGTGCCAATGCTCCCAAGGTGGTCTCATTAGTCAGTCAAAAACAATTAATTTGACTGATCATTCACTCACTGATTAGATGGCTCTTCCCTCGCCTGCAGCAATTTGAGCCGCGCAGAGGTGCGCCATCTCTTTGCCTCAGGCACCGTTTTGCCCGTCTCCAATTTTTCTCAATTATTCTTTCCGTTTGCCGGCGGCACTCCCTCAAGTCAGCAATTCGCTTCGGGGCTTCTCAATTTGAGCATTGTCCGAAGCCAATTGGACGCTCTGGACATTTTCCCCCCAATGGAACGGCTATTGCGACTGAATTTGCGTGGAAATCAAATCGACAAATTGGAGACAATGGCAGAAGGGTGCGCGAACGCTTATTTCATTTTTGAAAAATTTGCAAAAATATTGAAAAAGCAGCATGAAGTTAGCCTGGCTTTTTGTGGGTCAGAATCCAAGCCCAGCGGGGGATCTGATCGGGTTTTGGGCCAGAAAGTCAATCCAGCAATTTTTAGAAGGTCGGGGGCCCAAGCCATTAAAGCATTTTGAAAATTAAAATTCCCATTTTAAACTTTAGCATCTCTTCGCCCGACCGCCGAAGTTCTTCCCATTTGATGCCCGCCTTTCCCGCGCTGCTTTTTCTTGATCTCAGTCAAAATTTAATTACGGTAAATTAAAGTTGAAATTGTCATTAATTTGTCAGAATTAATTAATTTGTTTATTTCCCTCATTTGTCAGAATTAATTAATTTGTTTATTTCCCTCATTTGTCAGAATTAATTTGTTTATTTCCCTAATTAATTTGTTTATTTCCCCCATTTGTCAGAATTAATTTGTTTATTTCCCTAATTAATTTGTTTATTTCCCTCATTTGTCAGAATTAATTTGTTTATTTCCCTAATTAATTTGTTTATTTCCCTAATTAATTTGTTTATTTCCCTCATTTGTCAGAATTAATTTGTTTATTTCCCTCATTTGTCAGAGTATTTCACGGAACACTTTCGCGGCCTTTCCGAACGCTGAAGAAATTCGGCTGAGTTCAAATCGCATCGTCGGCGTTGAATGGGAAGCCTTTCGACTGTTTCGCCTAAGGCGCCTTTTCTTGGACAACAATTACCTTTTGGCACTTTTCATTTTCACTTGCGCTTAAACATTCGGCACTTTTTAGACAATTAGCGAACACATTCTCCGCTACAGTCCGGCTATTGAGGAGTTCGACCTCAGCCATAACAAATTGTCCGCGGCTCAGGTCCTTTCTTTTCTTCGCTTTAGTTTTGTTCTTTAATCACCGAACCAGTTTTGCCCAGATCTGATTCCATCCCCTAAGTTTATGGTGATAACCTCCTCCTCATTTCAGAGTTCGTCTTTCTTCGCTGCCCAGCGCCTTCGTTTTCTGAATTTGTCTCATAATAGACTCCAAAAATTCGACTACGACTCATTTTCTCCTTTTTTCCAGGCAAAAATGATGTTTTAAATTATGAATTTTTTGTACCAGCTTTAGTTGGAGTCCCTGGATTTGTCCTGGAACAACTTCTCCGCCATTCCCCCGGACATCCGCCAATTTGTGGCCTTGAGAGTGCTAAACTTTAGCGGAAATGCCATTGAGAAAGTGGCGGAAGGGGAGTTGTCCCAGCCAATGCTTCAGGCATTTGACCCCCTCCGAGTCCAATTCATCGCTTTCTCCCAAAGACTCTCCAAATTTGCGACTGTCCCCGCCTTCAATTGGTCGAACGGAGGGCCTTCGCCGCTCTGCCGAATTTGCAATTCCTCCAAATGGCCAACAACCCGCGGCTCCAATTTGTGTCCCCGGGCGCCTTCCAGAACAATTCGCTCCTTTTCGAGTCAATCATGGACAAATCCGTTCAAATTCAATAAATCCCCCCGATCAAATCTTAACCCCAAAGCCTGGACTGGTCCCACTCCGTTTGCAGGGTGGACTTCTCCAACAACTCTTTCGCCGCCCTCTCCCACCGCCTCTTGCAGCAGCCCGTCCGTCTCCATCTCCGTTCCAACCCTTTCCTCTGCGGTTGCATTACTCCATGGCTATTCAACATTTCTTCCAAATTGGTTGATCTTCATGAGGCGATTTGCATTCGGCCGTTATCGGACGGGCAGCAACAACAAATTTCGCTGGCCAAAATAGTTGAGAATGGACAAAATCATCGCCAAAAGTTGGGCGAATGTCCGCGCGAGCCAATTGTGCCGATGGGCAGAGAATTGAAAGCCAAAGTGGGCGACTTTTTTTCGCTGTATTGTGCGTCGAGGTCGGATGCTTTTGGGAGGGCCGCCGGGGTTCGATGGACGTTGCCCAATGGCACCGATCTGATCGGAGAGGAGGAAGGAGCCGATGGAACGGAAAACAGCGGCAAAAATGGAGTACGAATGAATGCATCTTCTGGCGATGTAAGCTAAGATCACTAATCATCCATCGCCCTTGGCTTCTTTCAGCCGATCGGAGCTCCGTCGTTCAGCCAATCACCAAAGGCGCCGCCGTTCACTGGTCAACCCGAACTTCAACGGCGCGGAATGAACAGTCCGGTGTCGGTGCTGACTTCTTCGGCTGTCGATTCGCCTTTTCTTGGTGGACTCCATCCCTCGCTGCTTCAGCTACAGGTCCTTGTCCTCCTCAGCACAAAACTCTCGAAAAATGTTTATTCCCTCTGGAGGAGCACCTTCAGCGTCGACGTCCATTGGTGCCGGCGACTTTGGGCGAAGCACAAATGCCGCAGCCGAAGTCTAGGATCCAAATCAACGGCGAACAGATTCGGTTTGAAGTGCTGATCTCCGAGGTGAGTTGAGAGGAATGGGGGGAAGAGGGGGGGGGGGACATCGATCGTTGGGGGGGGGGGGGGGGGGGGGGCTGGAGGGTTGGCCGGACATCGATCGTTGGGGGGGGGGGGCTGGAGGGTTGGCCGGACATCGATCGTCTTTGGGTTGGCCGGACATCGATCGTCTTTTTCCGTTGAGGATACCGGCAATTACATCTGTCGTGTGAACGGCGCTGAAGTTGAGCTTCGGCTTGACGTTGAGAAACCCGTCATTCAACTTAGTGCCATCGAAGTTGGCTCACATTACGTGGCGTTGGTTTGGAACGACTCTCTGAAGGTAATCCTCAAACCTTCCAATTAACCAATCCCTTACGCTCTTTTTTGATACGAGCCGTTGAACGAGTCCAGCTGTGCTTGCAAGTGCGCGATGCCGTCTCCCAGCAGTTGGGAAGGGTAATTCAACTGTCGTTGCACAACCCCTGGCACAGTTACAACGTCGTCCGTCTCCGTCCCCTCACTGTCTGTTCCGGTACTTTCCGGTTTTGTGTCATTTTCGTCATCTTCAGAATTACACATTTTGTCTGGTGTACCGACTCGTCTCTTTTGTGCCCCACTCCGTTGGGAGGTTCTCTTCCGTCTTCGAAAGTTGCGTTGACGTGCAAACGGAGGAACAGCTCGGGTTCTGGACATCGCTCAGCCCGACAACGATTGGCGTTCTGTTGGCTTTTTGTTTCTGTTTGGGTGCCCTCCTCTGCTTCCGTGCCATTTACCTTCGCTTCTACATTTGGCACGAGACGAAGCTTCGGTAATTTGTGGAAGTTCCATTGTTGCGGGGGATTTGCTAGAGCCGTCTTTTTTAGGGCAAGGATGAACCAGAGCATGAGCGGACAGAGCTTCTTGTCCCACTCCACCTCCCTGCACCATTCCGTCCACCAACAACTGGATGCCCATGCCCATAGTGTTGTCCATGCCAATGCCAACCTTTCGTCCCCCTCAATTTTCTCCTCCAATTGGGACGAGCGATGTTCGCCGGCCCAATGTCTTCAATCGGCGGACCAAAACAGGAAAAAAGTGAAGAAAAGGCGGAAGGAGAAGACAACGGCACTTTTGCTGGGCGCGAAAAAGGGAGACAACGCCCGAGGGGACAAAGACGAAGGCCGCGGGATGGCAGAAAGCATCGTTCTTTGCTGAACGAGGGACGGAAAGACCTCCCCCCGGGGGGCAGTATCGCGCCAGATTCTTCTCCGAAGCCCCGGCTATGCGAAATTATCGTTTTAGAAAATGGTCCTCTGAAATTGCTGTTTTATTCATCAAGCCGTCGGCTGCGGGACGGAGCCATAAGTCAGCAATAATTTGGGGGGGGGGGGGGGGGGTAATGTTTGTGTAATACAATCGTTGTTATGAAAATTAAATTTGTTTTGTTAATGTTCTGTCAACTGGGAAGTGTCAACAAATTGTTATGAATTTTTTTTGTAAAAAAATTTTTTTTTTAGGAACAGAAAGTCGGAAAAAATTATTTACAAAGTCGGCCAACCAGTCCCTCAATTGTCCCCTCCACCGCCCGATGCTCTTTCTTCACACTTTTTTTGTCCACATTTTTCATAATAGTGCCGATTTGGGCGCTAGGACCCTTTGTTAGTGCTGGACTTTTCGACAGTAGCGGACGATTCGACAGTACACCAAATATTCAAAAAATTTAAGTTAATTAAAATTTTCAAATAAATTTGATATGTAAGCCAATATTCAAAAGATAGTTTATTCATATAAATTTAATACAAATTTGGTTAGATGATCTTCTGCTTACATGCCTCTGATTATCTCACTGAATTTCTGATGCCCATTTCTATTTTTCAAATTTTTTTAGTAAGAACCATCTCACTCACTTAAGAACATATATTTGAATTGGAATAATATTGGTAGAACTATCTTTTGAATATTGGCTTACATATAAAATTTTTTTTGAAAATTTTAATTAACAAATTTTTTGAATATTTGTTGTACTGTCGAAAAGTCCGGACACCCCGATTTGTACAACATCGAATTTCGGCTCATTAGTAAAAATGTTTAAATTATTTATTTTTAATGGTGGAAAGAGTAAAAGGCATTGGAAAAACAATTCAAATTGTCCAAGTGTGGGGAGGGAACGGGAAGTTGAGGAGGGGCAAGGTCGTTTGAGTGAACTCGGGTTGGGCGAGGGAGAGCCACGACGGGGAGCAGGTCGAATTGGACTTGAAAAGAACGGCGGGACGGTTTGGCACTGGGAAGCGGATCGGTTGGGGAGGAAGACGATGTTGGGGCGGTTCCATGGGTTTTAGTGTGGCGGCGAGGACGGACTGCTGGTGCTGTTGTTGGGGGGAAGGGGAAGGGCACACTGCGCGAAGGGACACGACTCATTTGACTGAGAGCTTTTGCGCAGTCACAGGCTTTACCTGCTGCCCATTGGCCTCCTCCCATCGGCGGCATTTCTTCTCCGACTTCCCATGGCTGTGCCGTTTCCGCCACCGCCGCTTCGCACGCCCTTCCCAAAGCGTCGAAGTCGAATTTGTAAGTGTACCTTTTGCCGTGCACTTTGCTCATGAACTGTTTGTCGTAGTAATAACGCAGAGCACGGCTCAATTTGTCGTAGTTCATGTTCGGCTTGCTGAAGGGGCTAGAGACTGAAGGTAACTCTTTCCCGATTGAATATATGTCGAGACTACAACGAGGCCGACAATAATACGCAACCTTCGAATTCTCAAATTCCCCCCCCCCCTCCGCCTCCCCCTCCCCCGCATTTCCCACCTTTTGCGTAGTCCCCACTTCCTGGCCACCTCATCCGGATTCACCAGCTTGAACTCTCCTCAAATGGCCAGGCCAATTTATTGTAATTCCATAAAAATATATTTTACAGCTGATCTTACAAAAAGTAAATTAAGATCCTTTCCCTTTTTGTTTTGTTTTGACCGGTAAACTGAACTTTCTTCACCCAATTCATTTCCTGCCTGATTCGGCACCTTTTGTGCCCTCCCAGGCAATGCATGAACAGTGGACGTCGGTTGAGAGCAGTTCGAGAAGGAACTGCCACAGGTGAATCTGTCCATTACCTGGTGAATAAACAATATGAAGCCTTTGGTTTCGTGAAGCCTCGAAATTCGTTCGATTTGCCCATTTAACCGTCCGACTCCCTCCCTCTCTTTTTTCCATTTTTTGGCTCACTTTGTTGCGCAGTCTTTGCCAATAGCAAAAAGGCATTTCTGTGAGATTCCCTCTGCCGTTGTAAATGCTCTGAAGCGATTCCAATGCCAAAATTTGCTGAATCTTTTCTCTGACATTTAAATGCGAAAAGGGACGGACTTTGTCCTTCTCCGTCCCAAATTTGGCTTTCGATGCTGCCGACAAAAGTTCCGGCGAATGAATTTGCCGTCAGAGGGGCCAATAAGTGAATTTTGGGGGTGGGAGGGGGCGGAAGGGGAAGAGAATCGGAAGGAGGAAGGCAGAAGAAGCCGACCCCTGAAATAGGGCCCGAATTTGTAAGAGAAAAAATGTACTGCTTGCCTTCGACGGGAACGGAGGATTGGCAGGAGTTTGTGGAAGCTGCGGACGAAAAGAGCATGGAACTAAAGAAGAACGGAAGGCTTCCGATTCATCGGCAGAAGCAACTTCCGATTCACCTCTTCCTATTCACGGGAAATCTTCCCCACTCCGAAGTAACGTTGGAATGGCATTCACCCACCCCCCACCCCGTGTCCCACTTCCTCGACACCAACGTTAATCCCCCCCCCCATCCATTAAAAGCTTTTATCTTTTCCATCCCGGCACATTTGATGCCAGCCTGACTGAAACTATCAGATTCGGATTTGCGATCGGCATTTGTCCCACTAATCCCAAAGCCCTCCCCCCCCCCCTCCCATTAGCCCAACATTAATACAGAATTGTACATTTTCCATGAGTTTTAATTGACATGATACGACGTCGCATCGGAGATACGACGGAAATTGAAATAGGCCCCAATAAAAAGGTGGTAAAATCAACATTTGTCTCATTTTTATAATAAAATTTGTGCTTTTTATGCTCCAAATTCTCTGATTATTTAAGGGCATAGAACTTTTATTAAAAGTGCCGGTCAGTAAAATAATACATTCGGTGGAAAAGGCAAATAATTACCAGATGCATGCGCATCGTCAGGGGCCTGATGCTCGTCTCCGGGTTAAGTTATTTGATTTTGTTTGAAATAATTAAAAATCTCTCAAAGAGTAAAAATTGAAGTGAAGAAGGGAATAAACCCGGGTTAAATAGTAGTGATATTGGTATTCAAAACAATTTTCCAACTTTATCTCGAATTTCAGAAAACAAACGAGCACCCCTATTTTTTTGGGCCGTTAACCCGAGTTAACTTAACCCGGAGATGAGCACTAGGCCCCAGAAGATTAATTAATGGAAATTATGTGAATAAAATTGGTCAATATATAAAAGTCAGTCTTAAAGGTCGGATGAGATTGTGAGTTTTGAATGCATGGATTGAGAAAGAATCGAAGTGTTTTCTGCAGCAGAAAGTCAGTCAAAAAGCAAACAAAAAAGCATTGCCTTTAGTAAGTACAAAATGTAACAAAACGGACAAAAGACGTGCCGTGCCAATGATTGACCTCAAATGCCAAGAACGCCCTTAATTCTCTCACAGCAGAGATTGGCCCCATCGCGACAGTCGGAGGACATCGGCGCGAAGTTAAGGAATCCATGTGGCAAATTGTCCAAAAGGTCTACGCTTTTCACCCGTCCGCCCGAGTCCCGAACGCGCTTCGCGAACGCTATCGTATCGTCGAGAAGGGGGTCCAAATGGCAAGCCTAGAGAGGGGGGGGGAGAGGACGTAGCAACAAATTTAGCCAAATACAAAAATAGTCACCACAAAACACATCGGCGGCATTTTGGCCAGCAACTCTTTCGGCGCATACATTGGCGACATGAAATGGTCACGAGGCAACTTCAGCTTCAGCAATTCGGTAAAGTGCGACTGGTGGTTCTCCGCATCCTAAGGAAAGGAATAACAACTCCAACATTTGGGAAATGTTTACCATTTGATTCAATTTTGCTGCTTTCTTTGGCGACAAAGTGACCGCCCGGCTGAGTTTCTTTTTGTCATTATAGCCTAATGGCTCCATTGGCGAGTCCAACCAATCGCTGAGGTTGTCAATGGCGTGGCCGGCTGCCAAAGCGGCGGTGTCCGCAAGACTTTGGCTGAGTGAGCGGCATTTGTTCCTCTAAAAATAAAAAGAAATTCGATTGATGAATCTGCAAAAACTGACCGACAGTCGTTTTTTGCTATACATTGGAGTCCGTCCCAAGCTCGAACCTGCACTCGAATAAGCGAGTCGACCCGTAACAGAGGTATTCCCATTTTGTTGCTGAAACGACATTTCCGACGCGGTCATTTCGCTGAATTCGCCTCCTCCGACTGCGGCGTTCTTCAGCGAATGAATCGGTGAACGATCGACGGCATTTCCGACGGAAGCAAAACAGGCGGAGGAGAAAGAGCCGGTGGTGGCTGACTTGGGCACCGACGTTGTTGCAGTCACAGCATCACTGCCATTTTTTGGACTATTAAGTGCCACCATTTCGTCGAACACTTCGTCCTCGGCTGGCGGTACATCGTCGAAATCGACTCGCGAACATTCATTAGATTTTTGGGTGTCAGACGATTCGGGAAAGTTGTGAACAGAGCTGCAAATAATTCCAAATTGATTTAAACGGGAAAAAAAGACCTTTTTGTTATCGGATGCATTTGCAAATAGTCAATGAGACAGCTGTCAAAGTTGCCGGAAGAAAGACAAATGTGGAAAGGGTCCGAGTTCACTCGGACCGTTTGTATCGTCTCATTGACCACTTCATCCTCCTCCTCCGCTCCATCTTCGTCCATCAATCTCTCCACCACATCCCGACTCATTGTCAGCGAGGCGGACACTTTCGGGTCAGTCCTCTCCAATTTGGAAGAACAAGGCACTTCGTCCATTTCGACATCAAACCCATCGGTACGTTCTTGCTTTACAGTCACGGAATTCTCTTCGACGGTTGGCGACTTGTCCATTGGTGTTTTGTTGAACAGTGATAAATTGATCAGTGAAACGATTGATTGAGATCCTTGCTAAAAATGTTTTAAGACGAGGTCATAATTGTTCGTCGTACTGTGAAGTCCAAAATGTTGTCGCGCTGTGCTCGCTGTACCTGATCGACATAGTCTTGCAGCGACCGATGGCCGTTTCCACCCGCAGTGTTGGATTGGATATGGAAACTGCAGTTCTTGTCAAGTTCTTCGTCAGAATACGAACCCGTATAGGCTAAAAAGGAAAGTGTTGTACAAAAACAACCCCCCCCCCCCTCCCCAAAAACAATAAGGTCCCGCACACCAACCCTTCCCTTCCCTTACCAGCCGCACAACGAATGACCACGCCCATGTGAAGCAACGGGTCCATAAAGGAGAGAACTCGCGATGGAGAAGGCAAATACTAAAGCATGAATACACCCCAATCACATTCAACTCATTATTCACTTCTTTTCCATGCAGCTTCTTATAAAACAATAACAAAAAAATTAAAATTAATTTCTAAATTTAAGCAGAAAAGTGTCAATTCAAGCCAATTAGGGCCCAATTGATCGCTCACTTGAAACAAAAATGGAGTGTAAATTGGGATAAGGCCGTCCGGAACTCTTTTGACACCCAATTCGACGAGTTTCAAATTGACCGAAACAATCAGATTTCCACCCGCCGAATCTCCAACCATGCAAATACGACTTCCCGTCCAACCTTAGACATTTATAGTACAATATTTGATTTGGTAATCTTTTCTTTTAAACTAACCAAATTTCTCGGGATTGTTGAGGATCCAAGCATACGCGTACAAAACCTCCTCAGTCGGGCGCGGAAACGGATTCTCCGGTGCAAGCGAATAGTCAATTGAAACGATCGGACAATTCAGGGACTTGGCCCATGATCTGAGGTACGTCTAAAAGTGTTCAAAAGTTTTGTCTTTCTTATTTATGCATTAATTCATTATCGCGCAAAACATAAAAATTTGCTCAGAAAAGGGATTTACGGGGTAAGGAAATCAATGTTTAACATTCCGACCTCATGGGACTTTGAAGACGTTGCGACGTAACCGCCGCCGTGACAGTGAATAACCAAAAAGGGCGAGAGCGGCAGACAGTTCAATACGTTAGGCGGGCTCTGCAATTATGCACAATAATATGTTCATTAATCAACCCACTGACAATTCCAATGCGATGCGAAAAAGAAAGGATTTTGATGGAAACCGGACGAACTCCGGTGTGAGCGGAAGGTTCCGGAATGTGAATGAGTCCGCCGTCAACAGTTTCAAGAGGCAATGGCCCCATCGGTTTGACCTCGCAAGCATCGCAAATTGACATGGTCGGACAAAAAAGTTTTGCCGTCGGCAGCTCCGAAAGGTTCCAAAAACCACGACAAAAGTTAATGTCCGCCTCCCGTGTGACCTAATTAGTAAGTTGAGACGGTCGAATTACAAACATTTTGCAGTGCCTTTCGGCTATTTGACTGTGAGAATACTATTCAATACTTTGATTATTCGTTTTGCTCGCTGTTCGGGATTTAGCAACATACGGCCCGAATTGATTAAGGACGACAAGGCGGCTGACCCATTTTCCCAAGAAAGACTGTACGTTGCCAACACAAGTCCAATGACACGGAAAATTCGAGTAACAGAAGGAAAAAACTTAATTATTATAATAACAAAATTGCTCAAAATCTGAAATCACCTGAAATCCGAGAGGTCTCCCGTAAAAGCAAGAACCATCGAGACTCTCGATGCCCTTGAAAAGGATGTTGTACTGCTGATAATCGCCTTCTAGCGGGGGGAACAACGAGTCGCCATCCAATCGATTCAACATCAGAACGACCTGTAGAAAGGTCGTAAAATATAGTAATATAAAATTCTATAAAATCGTTCCAGGGACAAGTCACCAAAAATTTTATAATTGCGTTTTTACCTGCTGATATGCCAAGACTAGAAAGCGTAAAATCGCTGAATAGGCCTCTATTTCCTTGCAGTGGTGTGCCAAACGAAACATCATAACTCCACGGCTTTCGGAACAAATCCGAAGAACGGAAACAAGATGAAGCAGGACAATGTCAGTGATGCACACCAAAGAACTAAAAGAGCAAAATCCATTAAAAAAAATATAAAAATTGCATTCCACCGAAATCCATTCCCTGGAGTGTCTTCGTCATAATCGCATTTCTGAGAAGCCACTTGAAGCTTACGAATGATATCTGAAAGAGAGAATTTAAGTGATGGAGAGGATTTTGATTAAAAAAATTCTGTCATTCTTATGCCCATCCCGAGTCAATTCCTGAAATCCTAATCTACCTCGAATGAGATCGACTGAAGCGGAAAGTTCATCACAACACTCGGACACGCGATTGCTGTAGACTGATGAGCTGTTGTTTTGTCGAAAATACACATAATTGTCAATGGCCAACTAAAAAACTTGGCCAGAAACTATTTAAAAACAGTAAATTGGACCTGTTTTAAAAGGTCAAAAACGGCATTTCGCTGAACGGACAATTTGGAAGCCAAAGGGCGCTTTGCTGACGGAGTGTAATTTGAGAATTTGTTAATGACCGGACTTTTCATGGCACGTTGATAAAATCGTTTCTCAAGTGCAAATAAGACAAATAAATCACAGCACCTAAAGGAGTCTGAAGATAAATGATTGAATGTTTTTAAATAACAATTTCATGCGAATTATAAGTATAGGAAATAGGAAAATGGACAAAAGAATTGGCGATTAGAAAGTAACCCTCTTTCTTTTGGGTTCATCCGCACTTTGTGCTCTTTAAATTGTGATGATAAATATTGTTTGTTAGGTATATGCGAAATGGTATAGTAAAGTTGGTGCCCCGCATTTTTTGAAAAATATAAAAATTAAAAATAACTTTTTTTTTCTTTCTTTTGAATTTTTCGCATAAGAAACCAAAAAATGAAGAATATGGGTACTTCCACAAAATGGGCAAATTATATGTTATATCAATCGACGCCACTTTAAGCCTAACGCACGATTTGCGGAAACCACCTTGAAGCAAGTTATAAACTCTAGGCTGAATCGTCCATTTCAGTGGGGATTCAGTTGTCCATTTTGTAAAAAAACAGGCTTTCAAGCGGTCGGGTTCGTTTCGGCTCAGTTCGGCGCCGACGTGTTTGAAACCTTATAACTTTTTGTTTATTTGATCAAACCAAACATTCTTAGTATCATTCGAAAGCACTATGTCTGTAGATGCTATAATAGAAAAGAGCTAAGCGATTCGACTTTAGGAAGTTATGAGTCACCGCGCCAAACTGTCACGAAAAAGGGCAATTTTTACACGTTCTAAGCTATAACTTTTTTTCAAAAAAACGAATCGGTTAGCTTTAGCTTGATCAAAGGTTCAGCATACTAAGAGCTTTTGTATGATACCAATTTTGTTTGGTTTGATTCCTAATAACTATGTTATGACTGATCGCGTCGAACTGAGCCGCGCCGAACTGGATTCGTTTCAAAGTGGAAAATGCTGGTCAAAGTACCGCACACTCGACTACGGCGGCCAGTAGGTGGGGCGAGACTCCGGGCTCCGGAAGAAGTCCGCGCGTGACCCGGCTGTATCGAAATGTCCCGATTTTGGCATAGTATCGAAATGTCCCGATTTTGGCATAGTATCGAAATGTCCCGATTTTGGCATAGTATCGAAATGTCCCGATTTTGGCATAGTATCGAAATGTCCCGATTTTGGCTTAGTGTCGATCCGAAACCGAAAAATGATGTTTTCGTGCTCTTTGGATAGGTTTGAGGCCAATATTGATTTTTGAAAAAAAATATTTTCGAAAAATTGTTCGAATTCGGGTCCGGGGTTCGGAATTGAGGCAGATTCGAATTCTACGCCCCGGAATACCCCTAAAAACATCTTTTTCTCGACTTAGCAAAAAATTTTCTTTTTCAAAAAAAAGGGGGGGGGTACAAACTGCTGACGGAACCCGTGTATTTTTTGAGCTAATTTAATCGAAACTTAATTGCACAAAATATATAAAAATGAGTAAAATCCCAGCCCAATCATTACAAAAAAGTAAACCAGTGTGTTTTATTTGTTCAAAACAACAAAAATTGCGCTTATTTACGGTACATTTATATTGAGTTAAATATTATACAAAAGATAACGGAAAATCGGCAAAGTCTCCAAATTCTTTAGTCTTTTCCTTCATTTGATTGAAGCTAGAATGAAAAATTTAAGAGAAATTAAAAGATTTAAAACATAAAAAGAATTCAACAAAAAACTTAACTTAAAATGTAAATATTTTATGCAATGAGAGGGAATCGCCGATTTGTTTATAATGGTGTAGGAGTATTATTTTGTTTGTTTTACTTGGTACTTGCACTAAACAAGATAAAATTATGAAATTGGGACCCGTAGGGCCCTGTGGCTTAAAATTGGTTTATACTTCACAATAAAATAAGGGAATGTTCGTTTTCGCACTAAGAAAACCTACAAAAAATATTTTATTTTTTATCAAGACCTAGTGGTTATTTAGTTGAAAGCAATTAGGCATTTATAATAAAAGAAAATAAATGGGCTTAAAGTATACAAGTACAAACAAAATAGGCACAAATTGTAATGGAACGAAAAATGGATAGGAAGAAATGAGACCAATCGTACTGCAGCGATTATGTTATATGATTTGGAAGTGAATTATGGTAAAGAAATGATTGAAATACGCAAATAAGGGAAGGGGAAAAGGGGGGGGGGGTAACGAACGAGTCGAAGGCGTTGAAGACGGACGGCGACTGGAGTAAAGTGACTGCATCTTGCAGAGATGAGAGAGCGATTGTTTCAGACGGAAGAGATTCGCGAGTCCGAGAAGGCGATGTGGACAGCGGCTTCGTAGGGATTCTGAAGGGGGAAAGATTGTAAATGAACGACTGGGCAAATCCTTTAAGGGGGGGGGGGGGGGGGGAGCGTCGCGGGATTTAACCCGATCATAGCCATGACGCAAAAGCTTACGGGGGATTGCTTGTTGTTGTTGTTGCGTGAAAGGGTCCAGTTTGGGCATTATTTTGAGTCATTAAGAAGAGTTTGGACTATTTAAGGTGGCGGATCCCCACCTCCGTGGCCCGCCCGGCTCCGTTCATCTCTCCTCAGACCACTGCCTCCCGACTCATGTAAATCGCCTGCTCATGAGCCGTTGGCGGCCGCATTACCTCGCTATTGGCTGCTGTGCCGCTTCCTCCGTTAAACAGCCCCGTCCGCCCCGATGGTTCGTCCGTGAAAGTGTCTTGGACGCTAAATGTTCAGAATTGTTTAATTCATCTTAAACACCAAGGCGTACCCCGTTTTCAAATTGTCACTGGAATACTGATGGCTCTGTCCGTTCTTCATCTCTTCAATATTACATATGGTTAAATTAATCATCAACCCAAGACTCACTGTCGAAGCATAACAAATTCATCCGAACGCAGTAGACAACTGCGCATGAGGCCAAAAGTGCCAGGACAGCGACGCCAAGCAGTACACCCAACCAACCAGGCATTCCGCCGAGCTCAGATGTGCTGGCACCGAGAAGGTCGGCAAGAGAGACAGAAATCCTTAACCCCATTTTGAAGTTAAAAAAATGATTTAATTTTCCAATTGGTGTCTTTAGTGACATACCGGAAGAATCTCTTAACCTCTTAAATTCCCTGAATTTAACTCACTGTTTGGCGCCGTACTGATTCTGCAACTTCAGCACAATTTGTCGACTTTGGTCGTCCTCGTGCACGGGTTGAACTTTAAGCCGAGCCACAAAACAGTTCGGTACGGTGTTATTCTGAAGAAGGCTTTCGAAATGGAAATTCTCCCACTGTTGGCCCATCTGCAAGTCGTTCCCATCGATGGAGAACACCACCTCAAAAATGAAACAAATTTGACTTCGGTTAGTAATTGGATGGGTTCACCTCCCGTGGCGGTCTTGGAGATGGCTCAGAACAAAAGTGCACTTGAACGATGGCACTGTTGCGGTCTTCGAACTGTTCCACGCTTGGTTCCGTCTCGGACTGTTGCGGTGGACTAAAATTGGTTCTCGCAGTGTTATTGAATGGAACTTACTCACCCTTGCACTTGCATATTCAACAACCGATCGCTCGGCGCATCCTGCAACAAAATTTCGATTCAATCCCAACTAATGACTCCTCCAGCCCCTCCTCAATCGACTGACTTGTCCCGGAGAACATTCGGGAAGTCCTTGGGATACATAAGAACAGGCTGAGCACCAGTACTGTCCGGAGAAAGAGTAATTGGCAACGTGCAAATCGCAGATGGCCTGCAGACGGATTAAGTTGACCAGCGAGGACATCGATTGTTGGGACGCCAGAGGAGTGCCGGCGGCGGCTGCGCCCGGCTGTTGTTGGGACACCACAGGCACTTCTCGATATTGTCCGTTCAAACCCTGAGGGTTCATCGACAAATAAAGGCAAGAAAGTAATGGAAACAGTGCCTGGGGACAAAGTGCATCGACCACTTGGCCATTGCTCCGTCTCAACTTCCAAAACACGACCGGGCGTGGATTGCCTGAAGCGTGGGAGGTGAATAGGAACGAATCCGACCGACACAGAACCTTCGACGACGCAATTCATCTGAACTCGCTGGCCCATTTCGACACGGTTACCCGACTGGAATGGAGCGCTGTTTTGCACCTGCTGAAATGTTGAAGCCGTTGCAGAATAAATGTCTTCTTCACCGATTGGACCTGAAAATTGTCCTGGATCAACCGCGCGGCGGTGTACGGGTCAATGGAGACGGCCTGTGATTGGGGCATGTCGTCGCCGTAGAGTCCGTTGTTGGCAGCACACTAAGAGCAAATGAACTGGACTTGGCATTGTGAACACAATAACCTGAAGAGATTGTCCGATCATCTCCGTCCCGATCGTAATCTCGGGCCCATTTCCGCTGATCACTCCGCCGTTCTTCAGCCACCGGAATGTATTCGCTGCGGGGTTCGCCTGCACTGCAGAAGAAAAGTCGGGTTAATTTGCACAACAATGAATTTTCATGGGTTAAAATAATAAATAGAAAAAGAAAATTAAATTAATTAAGGTAATTTCATGTCGACCCGAGCAGTGGAGGGTTTTCCGTCTGGCGGCACTTTGCTGGCACTGTCCGTCCGGCCCGTGCACACATTCCACGTAAAAGTGGAAGCCCTGGTTGGGAATGTGCACGGGGCCCTGCCCGTTGGAGTCGACCACGTGCACGCCTCTCAAATAGTGCACCTCAACAACGGACGGAGGCGAGTCTTTCGTCCCCCCATTGACTGCAGCCTGAATGGAATGTTGTGGCATTATGCCGAACAACGAATGTTCAGAAGGGCCAATTGACCTGACAAATTATTGTGGCGCCGGTCCAGGCCGGATTGGCATCCACGGGGGGCAATTGGACAGTCTGAAGAGAAAAACTGGCAGTTTGGGAGAAAAGGTCAACTCAAAACAGACAAATGTATCCATCCAAATATTTATTTTTTTATTTATTTGGAACAACTTCTCGCCGTCCTCAGTTTCTGCTTCATTCCCTTCGCTAATTATTCTTCCAATAAATGGACGAAATTTCCTTTCATTCGCTCTCCCAATTTAGTTCGGCATTTCCCATTTAGCAGAAAAGAGAGAGGTCAAATGACATTTTCCAGTGAGACAAAACGGTGTGTCCCCTAAGGGTATTCGTCCGTCCTCTCCTCTCTTCTTCTCCCCTAAGGGTATTCGTCCGTCCCCTCCTCTCTTCTTCTCCCCTAAGGGTATTCGTCCGTCCCCTCCTCTCTTCTTCTCCCCTAAGGGTATTCGTCCGTCCCCTCCTCTCTTCTTCAATGTGCCGCCGTTTCCTTCCAGTTGATCGAGACTGATTTGCTTTACCAAAATTCCTCTCAGCATATCGAGAGGATGGTTTTTGTCTCTAATTTGGTTTATTATTGCCTTTTCAGAGAGGATTATGCTGTGGGGGACTAATCGAAGGTCATTGGGTCCGCAGTATTTAAAATAAGCCGAGAATTGGCATTATTCGTAAAAACGGAAATGCATTCTTTCGGCGATCTTCTCCCCACCCCCCCCCCCCTGCATTTCAATGATCGTTTTGGGCACTTACGGGAAATGTCGTCCTCCTGGTGTAGTCTTGTGCCGTGTTCAGGTAGTCGACCAGATCCGTTACGTTCCTCTGCACACAATCCACACAAACAAAGCGCAATTGGCTGACCGGAGCTTCGCTAACGCAAAAAACTTGCTCGGAGGCCTGTTTCCCGACGACCGTCCACACCAACTGGGCCAAGTGCTGGGCATTGGCCACCGGGACGGTCAGAGAGGAGATCTTTACTTGGAGTTGGGATACGGAGGGGGAAGACAACACCGCCGAGGGCAATTGGCCTGTGGTATGGACAGCCATGACACTCAAAAGGGCGTGGTGATCATTAGTCAACGTTACCATAACAAAACGGGCAGAAAGTGATCAGCAGAAAATGGCATAATATTAAAAACGCTGAGAAGGAAAACGGTGGCGAGGAAGGCAATGGCATTGTGCAGACAAAGAAGGACGGGGACAGCGGAATATTAATTTAAAAATCCCTTCTGAAAAAATGCGCAGAATTAATGAGGGGGAAGAATGACGGTCAAAGAGGAGTAAAGATCGTTTTGCTGCGATATTAGGCAAATTCTTCCGCAAAATTGGCGAGAGACGGAAAAAGAATGATGTGAGATGATGAGGGGAGCCTCAAAGGGCTGAGGGAAAGGATGGCCTCGAAGACGGTAATTTCGGCTTCTCCCCCCCCCCTAACTTCGGCTTCTCCCCCCCCCCCTAACTTCGGCTTCTCCCCCCCCCCTAACTTCGGCTTCTCCCCCCCCCCCCTAACTTCGGCTTCTCCCCCCCCCCTAACTTCGGCTTCTCCCCCCTCCCCCCTAACTTCGGCTTCTCCCCCACCCCCCATAAAACATTAAGGCTTTTTTGAATTGTTCACGCGATTGGTATAAAGAAAAGGGAGGAGGTGATGAAGGGATATTATGTAGGTATGATGGAAGATGTTGGTTGATAAATGGACGGGGGGGAGGGGGGTTGGATTCTGCGAGTTGGAGGGGCAAAAGGATGGAATCGATTGTATCTTTGTCGCGAAGCGAGGGAATTTCGGGTTCGGGGGAAAAGGTGGGAGATCGGGGCGTAGGACCATTTAAAAAACGATTTGTCTCCACTCCCCCTGCGCCCACTCCCCCGTTGTCAGGAGGAGCGATCTCTCCCCTTTTTCCTCGCTCCCTTCGAAACCCTCCCCCCCCCCTCCCCCACTTCTCCGATCGGCGGTGAACTAAACTCATCAAATTGAACTGGGTCGTTATGCGCGATGATGGGGAGGTTGGGGGGGGGGGAATGAGGATGAGCGGGGGGGGGGGGGAAGATTGAGTGCGTGAATGATACATCCCATGGAGTGGCAAGAAGAAAGAAGAAGCTTGTGGAGGAATGGAGAGGGCACTCGGTCATTTAAACGTACATATCCAGTGATGCCGGAGCAAAGGGTCTTTTGGAAGGTATTTATCTTTTTCCGCTTAATCTTAAGAGAAGGAATGGAAAACAGAAAGAAGTTGTTTTGCATGAGAGCTCCTTCCTTAAAGGGGAACTGATGGACTTTGTGGGAGGGAGGGGCAAAATGAGACATCGATAGAGGGAAGAGGACTTCTTCTGCTGCACAACTACATCGACGGTTTGGGAGAAATGTGGGGGGGGGGGGGGGAATGACCACCGACCGACGATTTGTCGACGGGGGGGGAGGCGGGGGGAATGACCACCGACCGACGATTTGTCGACGGGGGGGGGGATCGATTTGTTGGGTGAGATGATTCTCCCTTCTCTCCAGTACAATTTGATTTGCTTTTGCGATTTATTCACCAAAACAGACGACGCGCCGACGCATAATTTGTTGGGCCGATGTCCGCGTCATCGGGGAGCAGCAGCGAAAGGTTGGAGGTTGGGTGGCAAAAGGACGAGCAAACACAACACAACGCCGGAGGGTGGGGGTGGACGAAAGGAGTGCAGTGGGAAGTGGGAACCGGGGACAGAAAGAATGGATTTGACTGGAGAGGTGTACAGAGATTGGGGAGATGAAAATGGAAGAGGGGGGGGGGGGGGCAGGACTGTAGAGGTCAATGGGGACGGTGAGTGGGGGGGGGGGGGGGAGGGGTTGAATAGGCGGGGGGGGGGGGGGGGGGGGGGGGGGGGGGGGGAGGGCATTGGATTGGCAGAGAGCATCATCTAAAGGTGAACGAACACTCCAACAACAACAGCGGCAGAAGAGGCGGAGGTGGGTGGAGAGAAATAACGATGGATGGCGTCCATTTATGGGGAAACGAACAGAAAATGAGGGGAGAAAAGAAAGCAAAGCCCAAAAATGCCATTGGGTGGTTGGGGGGATTCATCCGCCGGTCGGCGGATCATCCAAATGACCCTTTTGCAGATGGCCGTCCGCGAAGAGAATTTGGTGAGGAAATATTCAGAGAATGAATGAAGCTTAAGAAAGGCCGGGAATGGAAGGTAATGAAAGGCTTTAGGCGACAAATTAAAAGGGAGGGAATCGTTGCGAGTCGCAGAGGCCAATTTGGGTTTATCGGCAGGGCTCTTAAACCAGGGTTCGGATTCGTACTTGAATGGCAAGTACAGTGCTTGAAAATGGACCCTCATACTTAAAAATGAAAAATGTGCTTATTTTCAAGAATGTACTTGAAAAATGAGAATTTGGCGTGATTGTTGAAAATTTATGGGTTTTAATGGAAATATTCGTGTTTGGCATTGTGTATATTCAAAATTTTTAATCGAAAATAGTCACTTTATCAAATCGTTCTATTTTCCAGCATGTCTTCAGTAAAGCGTAAAAGTGTATTCAATCCCGAATGGGAAAAACAATACAATTTTGTCAAGCGTAGTAGAAGAGGAAATGGCCAATTTACTAAGGTATATTTTCCATCAACTTAACAAACATTGTTAAAATTTAAAAAATTTTTCACGGCGGCGCCGTACTCTCATAAAATTGGTTGCAATTCCCTTAACAAATTGAGTCAAAAATTCAAAAATTTCTCGACCCTCCCCCCACCTTTTCCCAAAAATTTTTGAAAAATCACGCGCAAAAAAATAGATATAAAAAGGACCGATTGTTGAGCGGAAACAAGAAATTGTTGGAAAAAATTCATTCGGGCGAGAAATACAAGCCATTTGAGCAAGAATAAAATGCGTTTTATGTTCGTATAACTAAAATTTTGAGCGTACTTGAATTTCGCAAATTTTACCCTATAGGTACTTGAAAATCAACATACTTGTACTTGAATTTAGTGCTGAGTCGATCCGAACCCTGTCTTAAACCGATTTTGGTTGGCATTTTTTAAAACTGAAAGCGAAACAAAACCGGAAAAAGCATTTTCAGTTTTAACATCAAAGGACCTTCCGGCTAAAGGCCAGAGGGTACAAACGTCAAAACCGAAACAATGTCATTAAATCAACAAAAAAAATAAAATGTTTTGGGTGATCGGCACAAGACAAGAAATATGTACATAAATCTATTGAGATTAACCTACAAATTTCCCTATGTAAATTCTTCTGCTGCTGGTGGTTGGACCGACCGATCAGTGCTTTTTTAAGGAATTATAACGAAATGTGACTGAAAAGTGTCCAATCAATCAGTGAGTGCGATTTGTCAAATTGTTATTTTGGCTAATCGCAAACGCTCTGCTGAATGAACGAATCTGTGGAAGTGGAGATTATGCAAATGAATGCAATGAATTGGAAAGACTTTTAGATGGAAGTGGGGAAAGACGACATTGACTTGAAGTAACAATGAATGAATGTTTCTTCCCCCCCCCCCCCAACTTCGTCCCCCCCCGTCTTATCCCCCCAACTTTGTCCCCCCCCCCCCACCCCCCTCCCTCCTCCCCCCCCCCCCCTCCCTCCCCCCCCCCCCCCCCCCCCCTCCCACCCCCCCCCCCCCCCATCCGTCGTCTGTCAATCGCTTCTTCGCTGTTAGCGCAGCAAGCATTTAACGCGCAATTTGCACATGTTCATCGAATGTATTGCTGGGGGGGGGGGGATAAATTGAACGTATTCGGGGGACGGACGGACGGATTGTGTGGATGAGCACACCCAACTCCAATTCCCCCCCCCCCCCCCATCCATTGTTTCGGCATGGAAAAAAGTGCTGAGCGAGCAGCCGATGAAAGAGTTTGGGAAAATGCCTAATTGTAAGGGAAATCCAAGCGATTGAATTGAATTTGAATTTAGACGGCGGGTGGGGGAAGTGAAGATGAAGTCCAATCACAAAAAAGGCGAACAAATGGTGCATATAAATGTTCGTGAAAATAAAGTCCGTAAATATTTAAATTTTTCGATTACGTGTAACAAATGCAATAAAACAATCAATTTTATTTTAATGTCGACAACGCAAAGTTAAACAGTCTTTTTACCTGAAATAGTGCCAAACACCGTGCATATGTACAAAATCTAAAATAGATCAAAAAGAAAGGGAGCAATTAAAGTTGTATATACATAATATATAAATATATTGGAATAGAATGTAGCTATGTATAAACAATAGCCGAATGCGCGGTTATGCCACTTACGATTAATGCTTAATGACAAAACGCACAAACGCGAGACTTATCAATCGCCGAGGATGAATTGTACAGTGCCGTCCAAGTTACAGGTACAATAATTGTTAAGTCATTGTGTCGTCCTCCAATTTTGTGGGTTCCATTCACACCCCCCCCCCCCACCCCCACCCCAAATTCCTCGATTTCCCCCCCCCCCCCCCACATTTTCATCTCATCACCCCTCTCCCCCCCCCCCCCCGCCTTCCCTTCCGATCACTTTTCTGCTTTTCATCGCCGTCCTCTTCCCCCCCCCTCCCGCCGACTGTCCACCCACCACCCCCCCCCCCCCCCCCCTACGATGTCCTCGTCTCGTCCTGTATGTACTTTTTTGGAAAAATGGGCAAGCTGACATTCCCTTCTTCCTTCAATCCCCCCCCCGTCCATCGCCCGTCCATTCATTCCCTTTCACTGTCCCCCCCCTAACCCACCGCTTGCCTTTCCTGTGGCCAACATTTTCCCATTTTCCATTCCTCCGGAATGTCCTACTCCGACCTCTTCCGAGTCCTCTTCGTCGTCCTGCTCCTTCTCCACCTCCAAATTGCCCAACAGCAGACTGTCTCCAAGTCGAAGCAATTCATAAGAACATCGAAAACATCGTTCAGAAAAGGAAGGCAAATTCAGATGGGAAATATGATGGAGATTTGGTGCACGCCTGGCCATGTCGGGCTTAACGAAGTTGTGTTGATGAGGAGGTCGCCGATTTCGGGTTGTAAAAGTGAGTGCGGACGGTCGGACAATTGGACATTCTACGTTCAGATTTAATTACGCTTGGTCAATACTACACTTTGGTTATTGAATTGCATTTCAATGATCAGCAGCAGTTGGACTTCCTGCTAGAAGAGTGCGTCTGCAACCAGGTCGAATTAAAGACTTTAGGACCAAAATGGTTCAAGTTCAAATCACTTTTTTAGATGTCTCCGTTTATCGGAAATGGGTCTGTTCCTTCACGTATTCGAGAATAAAACCTTTTTAGCTGTCTCCATCGGAACAACCAATGGGTGGAGATGACAGAGACCGTTGTTGACGGCACCAAATTCGTCCGTTAGTTGTCCATTTGGTGATGGTAACCTTTCCCATTGCTTCAGTTATTTACTTTGTCGCTCCCGCCACCTCCCTTCACTTTGAGTCGGTTTCGATGCATCGGCTTGTTCGCATTTAGTCAGCTAATCTGATTTTCCGTTTAGATGCCGAGCCAGGGTCTTCCAATGCTGTGGCTGCTGTCAGGTGCCCCCCCCCCCCTCCCGCTTTTCCCATTTCCCCCCCCCCCCCGCTTCTTCCTCCCCACCCGCTTCTTCCCCCCCCCCCTCCCCACCCGCTTCTTCCCCCCCCCCCCTCCCCACCCGCTTCTTTCCTCACTTCCCCCCGCTTCTTCCCCCCCCCCTCCCCACCCGCTTCTTCCCCCCCCCTCCCCACCCGCTTCTTTCCTCACTTCCCCCCGCTTCTTCCCCCTTCCTCCCCCCCACCCCGCTTCTTTCCTCACTCCCCACCCCCTCCCCACCCGCTTCTTTCCTCACTTCCCCCCGCTTCTTCCCCCTTCCTCCCCCCCACCCCGCTTCTTTCCCCACTCCCCACCCCCTCCCCACCCGCTTCTTTCCTCACTTCCCTCCCCCCGCTTCCACCCCGTTTCTTCCCCCCCCACTCCCCACCCGCTTCCTTCCTCACTTCCCCCCCCCCCCCAGAATGTGTGCAATCGCTCTCCCCCCATCGGCGCTGCTTCCTTCCCCTCCACCGTCGTGCCCATCTCTTTCTCGTTGCCGCTTCTTCCGCCCGCCTCTCCATCCATGCCGCAACTTCCACCCTCAGCAGATTGCTGGTTCCCCCTCTCGCCTCCCTCCACCTCCTGCTCCAATCCGCGCCTTTCCATTTGGGCCTTATGTCTTCTTCTGTTTCTACTACTGCTCCTTCTGCTCCTGATAGTTTGTTGTGCTCTGAGCCTTTGTTTTGGCATCGGATGGCGCTTTCAAGACAAAATTTGGCCAAGGAAAGTGTCGAAAACTGATGAGGTGGGTTTAGTTTCTTAATTTGTTTTAGAACATAATGTTTAGAAATTGTTAATCTGTAACAATGGCAAACTTATTTTGCATTTAAGAACGGCATTTCAGATCAGTGCTCTTCCTACGTTCTCACCGGAGCCATTTTCGCATCCTCCCGCCCGAACTATTCCTGCTGTAGTCAATGAGTCTTCACAAACAATGGCCCCTCAAACGCCGCCATGGGATTCCGAGTGGGGAGAACAGCAAAATCAGAAGAAAAAGGAGTGGGAGAAGGAACGGCACGTGGCATTGCCACTGAGGGAATTGACCAAAAAGGACCAGGCCATAGAGGAGACGTGGTGGAAGCTGGAGGAGAAAATCCAAACGGAGGAGGAACAGACTGAAGAAGTGATTAGCACAGAGTGGAGGGAAGGGGAAGAAGCGATGTGGCGAAAGAAGGACGAATGGACGGCGAGGGGCCAATGGAACGGAGCGAAGGCTGAGGAAGAACATCAACGGCAACAAGAAGAAAGACGACATTATGGTGGGCTAATTTGGGGGAAATGAGCCGATTAAAGTGGGGAATATTGCCGGAAGGGTTGTTCGACTTCTCCATCCCTTCAGAGAATTGGAGTCGGCCTGCCGCGACCTCCGACCGTTTTCACCACGCACCCGTCGCATGGACGACGCATTTTGGGAAGGAACCGATGGCCGCTGTACTTGCCGGGGAGGAGGAGGACCGAATCGAGTGGAGGACGACTGAACCGAATGGGGCGACGGTGAGAGAAGGCGGGACAACGAAGTATCGTCAGAAAAGCACTTTTTGAAGATGAAATGATCAAATGAAGGACTGACAGATAAATCGACGTCACTAATGTCTTTTAGGGCGATTTTTTAATCACGACAACTCTTAATAAATTTGATGCCAATCGGACGGCATTTCTGACGAGCGTAATGTCGCATTTAATTCATACCTTTTTAGAACGTTTTAGTTATGGTTGTTGATCAGAATGGATAGAAATTTTTTCAAAATTACATTTATGGATAATGAATGACGAGCAATATAATCCAAGTGCAGATGTTTCGTATCGTTAGTAAAATTGAATTAGGTAGGCCAATTTATGTTTGTGGGTGACTAGCTGCGGTTTATTTTGTGGTATGAAGCCTTCGGCCCGGCCATTCCCTTCTGCCCTCATTATCAGATGAATTCCTCTTCCAACTTGGCATAACCTTTGCTCCCCATCTTCTCGCGAATGCTCTCCGCCGCATGTATAATATCTGCACATTGGGAAGCATTGAATTGATCATCAACCAATGCTTCTGATCAGTCTTACTCTTCTGCTCCCACTCTTCCAACATCGGCGGAGTTACTGTCACTGTACGGTACGCCGTGGGTCGACTTTTCACCAAAAAGCGGGTGACCGCTAACACCAGGGCGATTAGAGTCACATAGAAAGCCATCTCGACGAACAGTTCCACTTTCCACCATTTGGAGGTACTCTCCAGCACCGAAACTTCTTAAATTTTTGAAAAATTGATATCAAAATCTTTGTTTCTTGACAGAACACCCGAAAAAAGAGTCGATTTTGGTTTCCCCCCGACAACGGAACGTTGGACCAATGCCGAGCGGAATTGCTCCCGAAGCGTAATCAGTTGTTCGCATTTGACGCGGAAGTTGCTGCTGCGAACCACCCGCTTCAAATTGGTCAAGCACCAGTCGCAGACGGTGTCCCTGTCCGGACGACACTTTTCTCGTTCACTTTACAGCGATTCGTTTTTTGAATAAATTGGAGGAATTATCGAACTTACTAAAGGTCCGGCCCACAAATGGAGCAGGGTCGGCACTCGTCCGTTTTTGCTTCGAAGAATTTGCCTTTTGGACAAATGTTTCGAACCGAAAATGGAGGGAAGGGCGGCGGACGCCAACCAGCAACATTCTCAACAAACTCTTCCTCTCCCGAAGAAAAGCCGCCCTCCTCGGAAGAGGAGGAGGAGGGTAACGGAGAAGAATCGGCGGAATCAGAAGAGAAAACTTCGGCACTTTCTTCCAAATTGGAGGTGAACAGACCGTCTTTTTCATCGTCTTCCGCCTTTGAATGAGACGATGGAAGTGTTGTGGAAGTTATTCGGTGGATAAGAAACATAAACAGCAGAGGAGAAAATGCCGATGCCACTCGCATTTTGCCCGAGGGTGGCTGGGAAGAGAGAAATAATTACTTGGCAAATATTAAAATGATGGAGCGGAATAACGAGTGTTTTTTCTTGATGGAATGGTTTAAAGGAATAATGGGGCGAAACGGAAAAGTGAGGAAACATGGATGGATCGGCGGGTGGAAGAGATGAATTGGTGAATTAGATGGACGGGAGGGAGGAAAGTGTGTGATGGAAGGCAGGACAGGAAGGGCTTTGTAAAGCGATCTGAGGGAGATGATAAGGAGGGGGGAGGGTGAGGGAAATGAGTGAGGCTAAATAGCAAGCAGATAAGAAGAGTGGGGCAGGTGGGGGTGGGGGGGGGAATATTGACAAATGAACTAACCTGTCAATCGTGTTTCCATTTTAAGGCAAAGGAGAATACGCAAAAACTCCAAAAACAAATGCCAACCCTACATACAATTTCACCACCGGCGTCGTAAAAAATTCAAGATCGGCTTTCATTGCAAACATATGTATGTACATACATACATATAATATGAAGTAATCAAGCTGACAAAAGCCATGTGAATTAATTTCATTATTCAAGACAGCAATCGAGTTAGGGCTGGTTGAAATGGTGGCCGACGAGTTGGTCACTGTTCGCATTGATCACTTCGTCACAATTTGTACAATAAATATCTTTTTAGGGACTTTGAAAAAATTGTATTTTTTTCAAAAAAATCATAAATGTTGAAATCATGTATCAGATAATGTTATATGATAAATCTGATGCCATATTCATGATCAGCGACCTTGATAAACCCCGTGTACTTTACAGAATAGCATAAAACCTCGCTCTACACGGAATTTGAGAACTTCGTGGCATTTCTCAGCAATTACCAGATCATTAAGGAAACCACTTTGAACCGGTTTTTGATCCGGTTCAGATTTTGCAAAACCATAGGGTGGAGGACCCTTTTGGTCAAAATTTGTAAAAAAAAATTTTTAGTCTAAAATTGTCTGAAAATAGGTATGTTATTTGTGATTACGAATTTGTCAATAAAAAAAATAAATTGAGAATTTGAAGCGGTTTTGAATCGGTTGAAATTTTTGAAAATTAAGGAAAAAACGACACACCGATTTTTGCGGTGATTTTTTAAAACAGTTTTTCATATTGTTTACCGAAGAAAATGGGCTTAACACTTGATCTTCTTTTTTACTAATGACGGAACGCCAAAGATATATTTTATTACAAACAATTCGTTCAAATATTATGTCGCTTTTTTCATAAATAATCTGTTAAATGAGATGAACCCATAATTCTTTTGCGTTTTTGGTTATTATTTATGTACCCCCCTTTTTTGAAAATAAATTGCGTATTCAATGTCGAAAAAAATTGTTACTATAGGTTTTCGGGGTCGTAGAATCCGAATCCGACCTCCGTTTCGACCCAAACACCGGACCCGAATTCGAACAATTTTCCGAATTAAGGAAAAACGACTTTTAAGTAACACCAAAGCCGGATAGGAGGAAAGTTAGATAGGTAGATAGTAATGTGGAAATTGCAGTCAAAGTGTACCGCACACTCGACTACGGCGGCCAGTATGTGGGGCGAGACCCGGAAGAAGTCCGCGCGCGCCCGCCCCCCAGTAGCTCTCGTCAGCAGACTTCTTCCTCCGCCCTCCGTCTCGCCCCACTACTTGCTCCGTCATGCATTGTTCGAATTCGGGGTATCAGTAATTTGCGCCCAAACGTCAGCGACCTCGTTAACTCCCGAGTACTTCTCTGAACTGCGTAAAACCCTCTAAAACTTTTTTACCAATTTTTGTTGGGGGGGGGGGGGCGGGAATCTGATTCACGTTCCTCTACGCATTTTTTTCAACTTGGAGATTGAATTTTCTTTTTTATTATCTCCCCTATTTCAGATTTCTATTCTTTCAATAGAATCTAAAGAGTAAAATGGGGAATTGCAAGCCCACGGATGCCACTGAGTCGGAGAATGCGTCTTCTGTCGAGACGGTTGAAGTGCCTCCTGACCCTCTCATCAACCCATTCTGGAAGATGCAGAAGGCTTTTGAGAAGAAGTTGCGTAATCTGACGAAGCGTGAGGTTAATCTATTCTTGCCGTGCGGAACATTGTCCACTAATTTATACCGGATTCTGTGAAGTTAAGAAAAAAACAGAAATCTTTACAAACATTTGGGTTTAGCGTGAAAATTCAATTATTAATTTTCTTTTGGTGTTAAGCAACAGAATTAAGAAAAATTTAATCGATTGGTTTCATTTGATCGTCGCAATTATTTAGAAGAAGCTTTTGCAACTCAAGGACGAGCGCGACACAGACAAACCGCTCACCACCGACCAACACGACGCTCTTAACAAACTGGAGGAGGTCAAAACCCTCATCGAGTTTGTTGATGAGATGATGAAGCTGAACCAGCAGCAGTGTAGTCAGTACAAGAAGTAAAAAAGCGTTAAGTCCGTTAAACTATCTTTTAAACTTTGAGGGCGGTCAAAACTCGCGAACGCCAACAGAAATTGGAGCAGAAGGCGCGTTCACAGGCGCCGATTCCCCAAGTGTTGGAGGAGGAGAAACCTCTGGAGGTACAGGCGAACGGAGTTACCGATGGAGTGGCGGTGGAGCCCGTTGGACCTTCCACTGAGGTTTAGTGCCTGTCTATTGGGACGTTGATCGGAATTTTTGATGTTTATTAGATCAATTTTGGTAAATAAATGTGAAATGATCAGTCACTTGGCGCAATTTTTTATAGTTGGCACATTAACCATTCTGGCTTTTAATTTTTTTTGTGTTGGGGCTTGAGCTGTGGGCGGAGTTTGTCTTTGTTTGAAAGGGGTGGAGATGAGATGAGTTTGGTCAGGATGAATGGGCGGGGGGGGGGTGGAAAGTGTTGGGTTTGAGAGTTGGAAGTGATCGGAGGGGGAGGCCGGCATTGGAGGAAATGCAATCGGATGGACAGCATAAAGGGAAGGGCAGTGCGAGGGGATTGCGGCGGGTGGGCGGTGGAAGGCTTTTCTCCGCAATTCCGCCCCTGCGCCCCTCTCTCTCTCCAACTCTTCTGGCTGCTATGTGACGAGGGAGGAGGGGACGGATGGGCGGAGGGAGGGACGGAGAGGGGAGGGGGGGGGGATGGAGTGACGACTGCTCGCAAATCAGTCGGGGCAGTCGGAGGGAGGGAGGGAAGGAACAGAAGAGAGGGGAGTTCTCCTCTCCCGTCGCCATCCCACATACGATACTCCCCCCCCCTTCCCCCTCTCACTTCCACCCTCATCATCACTCATTTCCTATCTCAATTTCCCCCTTACAAAATATATTCTTCTATGCAAGTTGTGCACTTTCAGTTATCTCATCTTAATGGATGATAATCTCCCTATTTCAATTAACTCTTCTTCGACGACTTCCCCCTATTTCCGTGCCGTCGTCGTAGACTCTCTCCTCTGCTTCGTCCACAACTTCCGTCAACTTCCACACCTCCGTTCAATCCTCACCCGCCATTTCCCCGTCCCGTCTTTCGTCCGATCCTTCCAACTGCTCGTCCAACTTTCACCCGACCCTGACGACCTTGTCTCCCCCCTGTGCTCTTCCCACCCAGAAGGAGTCGATTCGCTCCTCCATTCCCTCCTCCTCCGCTTCGACCGCCTCTCCTCCACTGGCCAAGCTCCGATCTTCGCCGCTTCCGACCTGATGTCCCTTCCGCTCCGTCTAAATTTCAAGACATTGGCGGATGGGGAAGAGTTCGCCGGAAGCGAAGAGGGCGTGAAGATGGACCAAATCGCCGTTGGGGACGAACTTCGACATATCCGATTTATGCTGCAGCAAATATTTTGGCTTCAGCAACAATTGCCGGCCGACCGGAAGAGCAGCAGGTCAGTCAGTCTTTCTCTCATATTGCCAGCAGATGGGAGGGGGGGGGGGGGGGAGGCTGTTCTTGTCTTTCAAGAAGGACATGGGACAGACACAAGAAATCAACTCGTTTTTGCAAGTCTTTATCCCACCCATCCAATCATCTCCATCCATACCCCCCCCCCCCTCCCCCCTACTTTCCCTCCACTGAACGGATGGATGGAAGTGAGGAAATTCGGCTTCCGGGGCAAAGAGACTTCTGGGAGTGAGGGAGAATGGGTACGGTATCGTGAGGGAGGGAGGGAGGGGACGCTAAGTGAGGGGGGGGGGGGAATTGAATGAGATTCGAGGAGGTGGATGATTCGACACTCAGCTTTTACGAGATCAACGGGCCAATGCCTCTCTCTGCTTATGGACTGATTGTGGCCGGCCATTCGCCCTCCCGTCAGTCATATGAATATTGGAACAGTTTGTCCCGTCACTTCGTCATTCACTCACTTTGTCCGTCCACTTCACTTACCCCCCCCCCCCCCTCCCCCCTCCCCCCCCCCCCCCATTCATCGATTCCTCCCCTCCTCCAACCAAATCCATTCACTCCTCACTCATTTTTTGCCTTCCCCTCAGTTTTTCTCTACTTTGACTGAATCGCTAATGCGAATAATGCTAAAAAGCGATGGGAGGAAGAAAGAGTGGCCGATCCTTTCCTCTCCGATTGATTGTATCTATCGGAGAAATGGAAAGGATTGTAGTTGCAGGGACAAAACAACACAGCTTGGAGGACGGACGGACGGAATGGAGGGCGGGCGAGGCCCTGGGGCATTCAAAGGGATGCAGAGGGGGGCCGGAGGGGCATCTCACACTCAAAGGCCCGGCCCGTCTCAGATCAGCAATTCAACATCATTCGACCCCCCCCCCCCACACCCTTCTTTTGTTCAATTCTTCCAGGTTGAGCCTTTTGATTTGGTAAATAGTGAAACGGCAGAAAGGGAAACGGAGTGGGGGGGGGGGGGGGTGGGCCAAACGAAGTATTGGATTCTACGGGGATGACCACAGTTTTGGCCATCTGATGACGGAGTGGGGGTGGGGTGGGGGGGTGGAGGAAGCAAAGTTCGGAAGATTTTCGTTGAATGTTATGTGGGGATGAATAATTGGGGGGGGGGGGGGGGGGGGGAAGGGCAACGACATATTGTGAAGAAGTCGGGTGAACGGTGGGGGGGGGGGGGATGAGCACGATAAACACACAACAAATTTGGGAGAATGGAGTGAGATGAGGCCATATCGTATTTCTGTTGACGGAGGCGAAATAAAAAAGATTTTTGGATCACTTTTGAGCTTCTTATCATCTTATTTGATCACAGTTTCAGCTCACCACCGTTCCCCGACCTTGCCCACCAGCACTGTCCAATGCCATCCCTCTCGTCCTCCTCCTCTTCATCCGTTTCTATTTTTGCGCAACTTGGCCAGTCAATCTTTTCGTCTCCCGAATGCCCATTAACGCGCCCGTTACCCGCCACAACTCCGAAAGAATGCCAAACAACGACGGCCACAATTGGCATTCCGTCATCTTCTCCGATAGTGCGGCATACGGTCAACGGCAAAGGAATGTCGCCTTCGAAGAGCCGAGGACGTCTGGACGATGTGGTAGAGAAGCTGACGCGAGAAAAGCGTATCAACAGAAACGAGGCGATGGACGGAGGAGAAGACGAACCAGGCACGGGAACGGACGAGAGGGAAGTGGAGAGTTCTGTCGCTATGGAAGAGGTTGCAGCATCGGCGGACGAAGACAACGCGGAGGAGGTACAGCATCAGCAGCAGCAGCAGCAGCCACTACAAATGAGTCCGGCGACGACGAATGCGGTGGCAATGGCCTCCTCCTACGCAATGCAAATGCAAATGCTGCGGCACTTAGCCATCGGAGCCGGAGGATTCGGGGAGATGTTGGAGGAGGCTCAGAAACAGCGGCAGATGGGGGAAGAGGGAGAGAAGAGGAGACTTGCAAAACGCAAGGAGCTGGAGGAGGAGGAAGCGGAGGAAAGGTGGGCGAGGGAGGCGGTGGGGGTTTAAAGGGGATGAGGGGGTTTGAGTGATTGGGAAAGGTCATCACCCCGATGAGGAGACTAATTGAGGAGATCTTTGCGGTGATAAGTTCGTGCCCCTCAGGGGGCATTCCCTTCTTCGCCATTCCAACCCATCGGTCATCCCAACCCTTACCCCACTTCTTCGGCAGTTCATCCCACCAAATTGATTGCGGAGATCGCCGCAGGGGCAAATTAATGCGCACCGTTGCCGCCGCCCTAACAGCATTGACCTCAATCTTCCCGTTTACCTCCCCTCCCTCCCCCCCCCCCCTCCCGTCCATTCCCGAGGGCGGCAAGGACAGCCACAAATTGATGAGGGAACAGAAGAGGCGGGGGGATCGCCTGCACCCCTTCCCAAAAGCCTTTCCCTCCCTCCCTCCCCTCCACCCATCCAATTCTTTCTTCACTTCCGACACAATTTCCCCCCCCCCCCACCCCCACCCCCCAGCATATTGCACCTCCCTTCTCACCTCCTCAAACCGATCCGCTGAACGACCTTTTGCGGTAAACCGCTTTTAGAAGAGGGAAAAGAAAAGAATGAGCAGGAGAGGAGAAAGAAGGGTTATTTATTAGGGAGGTTTTTGGCGAGAGGAGCGAGGAGTTGGGGAGGGTTCCTCGGAGAGGGATGTGATCGGAGGGGGAGGGAGGGAGGGGAGGGGGGGGGGGGGGGGGAGGGGGGAGCTCGTCTCCCCCCCCCCCCCCCCCCACCAACCAATGCAGAGAGTGGGCGGTTGGTTTATTGGGATGATGGATCGCGCGGTGAGTGGCGAGGGACGGACGATGAGGGGACGAGGTAGACGACGTCGCCTGCTGAACTGGGTTTGGCTGTGATCGGAGGCGATAGATGAGATGGACGTGCATGGATGGAGGGGGGGGGGGGGGGGGGAGAGAGTTATTTGGAGGTTGGGGTGGAGGAAATCGGTGATGATGATGAAGATCATGGGGTGAAGAAGGAGGGAAGATCGAGAATTGAGTGTTGGAGATGTAAAGGGGGGAGGAGGGGGAGGGTGATCGAAGGGGGGGGGGGACGGTCTCGGAAAGGTTGAGAATTTAATGAACTCGTTGAAGGAATGATTCGATGTTCGAAGAGGAGGACGAGGATGACAACGGCATTTGCGGGAACACAATGTCCACCACTGAGGAGGGGGAAGATAAGCAAATGGACGCGGCGGATTTCGTGGGGACCGCCGGGGCCGCAAGTCCCACTCTTTCCGAGGGATCGTTCGTCGGAAGGAATAGCGCGAATAATAGGGAAGGTGAGAGGGGGAAAGGTCTTTGGAAAGAAGTGATCAAAGCTGACGGATCGATTTGCAGAAGAGGAGAAGCCGCTGTGGTGCAATTGGCCAAACTGTCAGAAGCGATTCCGCAACAAATTTCTGCTGAAAAAGCATCGGTTCATCCACAGCGGGGAAAAGCCTCACAAATGTCCCTTTTGTGATAAACAGTGAGAGCGAGGGGGGGGGGGGGGCAGAGGGAGAAAGTGCATTTGCATGTTACAGGTTCAATCGGAAGGACAACTTGCTAAGGCACAAGAAGACGCATTTGCAGAACGGGTGAGTGAAGGATTGGGGACAACTGGTATAAAGCCAATCGGTAAATGGGTGGGGGGGGGGGACAATCGGTATAAATGGGATGGGGGGGGGGGACAATCGGTATAAATGGGAATAGAATAAATGGACCAATCAGGGCGGAATTGGACCACTCGGCAGTTCAATGTTAGCTTTTAATGCGAAGGTTTAATCTAGGGTTGACAATATCGGGGTCGGGGGCGACCCCCTTTCTCCCTTTTTGGGCTCGGGGGTCGGGGGGGGGGGGGGGGGGAGGAACCCTGGTTTAATCCCCTTGTGTTTGGGTTCTTTGGTTTATTGCGTATAATTTAAGAATGTCCGAATTGAGTGGGCTGAAGCGGCGGCACAATATGTTATACGGGGTGAGCGCAGAGGAAGCGTTGCTGAACGGAATGATTTTGCCAATGGGCGGCACTCCGACGGATAAACACCGGAGGGGAACGAAGAAAAAGGCAACGTCCAAAGGGAAAGAGCACGGCAATAAAGTCGAGAGCTGAAAGGCGGAGACCGATTCATCGCGAGAGTGAAGCCCAGCCAGCACTTGTGATCCCAGCACTGACAGAGGGAGGCCACGAAGTCATAGAAACGACGAAGCCCCCCCCCCCCTTCTCCAAGCAGTCCCTATTTTCGAAGCGAGCCAACTCCGTCTCCACCATTAAAAAAAATGCAGTCAAAGCTTTTAGCCTAGTGCCAGGTTTAGGTCCCGAACCTAACAAATAAGCTCATGTGTCCATATTATACTTGCCCAGACGGAGTGACTCAGTGGTTAACCCCACGCCAGAGTTATTGCCCCACCACCCTCTCGCTGATCTGATCTAAACATATGTAACGAAATTTTGTATTTTGTGCCACACAATTTACCACCCCCCCCTTTCCATTTGCAATCGAAAACGCTCAAATGCCTAAATAACAAATAATGATCAGGGATAAACGAACGGAAATATGAAAATGTTAGACAAAAGAATCGGAAGCAAACTCTTTGAGAACACAAAATAAACATAAAATCGGTCGAATCTCTTCCGCGGCCTCCTCTAAACGCCAAGTTCTGCCGTGGTCACTTTCAGCTGGAAGGCCGATTTGTGAGGCGGTTGCTGTTCCGTGAGGTTGAGGAAAGGGAAGGAGGAGAAAGTGCACAGCAACTGCACCCCCCGATCCAGCCCGTCACGGTCATGGCAACGCAGCACGAAAGTGAGTCCGTGCCGGAGGGGACCCGACACCCGCGAATCGCACAGCACGGACCATTTGGACTCGGAAAGCACCTCCTGTAAAAATTGGCATTGGCACCTGGAGACAGGCCCATATTCATAGTCAGGGGGGGGGCAAGGGGGCTAGCTGTAAGTTTAAAGCAATGGTTAAAATTTTTTAATGAGCGGCACACCGGTCCTTTTTTAAATTATATCTAGAAACCCTCCCCCCGAAATCCAGGGCTGAGAGCCCCCCCCCCCCCCGAAATCCAAAGCTAGGAGCTGCACGGCCCTGCCTGGAATGGAACGGAAGAGGAGAAGAAGCGCTGAAGAAAGGTGCGGGCGGAGAAGCCAAAGGCCAGACACCGCTGCAGATGTGCTAGCGATTGGTCGTGGCGAAAGAATGGCTCTTGGCCGGTGAAGCGAAGAAACCTCCGGAGCGGACGCGCGATGCTTTCCAAAACGGACTTTGCGGCCAAACGCGGGTCCATAGGTTCGACCTTAGCGGATTATTTGTAATAGAAAATGAAGTCAGTGCTTAAAACGTCCGAACGGCGCCGTCGTTGCCCACCTTCTGATGGACTCCTTCCGCGGTGTCAGCGTTCATTTGCTGGACCTGCTCGAAGACGTCCTCCGTGCACCCAACCAAACGACATTTTCTTTTGCGGAATTGTCTCTCCCATTCGCATTCCCTCCTGAACATTTCGCTGTGGCCGGCGACGCGGCGTTGGATCGCGGTCTGAATGAAACGGAGAAATGCCATTGCCGCCGTTAATCATAGGGAAACCAACAGACGTGCATCAAAATACGTTCCGCCGCCTGTGGCAAAACGACCCCCTCGCCCCTTCCGTCGATGTCGTACAGCTTGAAGCCGGTGTTGGGCGGGGGGACGGGCCGGAAGTGGGAAAGTGCGGAGGAACGGCGGGAGTGCTCGAGGAAAGGGTTGTGAAAAGGAAAGTGCGCGCGGTACAAACGGAGGACGGCCACCGCTGCCTGAATGTTCTGTCATTGGAGCAAGTCGAGACAAAAGACCTCCTGAATGCTCATCTGTCCAATTTGTTGCGTCCGCCATTCTCCGTCCTGAAAAGGGCAACGAAAATCCATAAAAATGAGGGAAAAGGAAAAGTACCGGGTCGCGGACAATCTGAACGGAAAACACGGGACGGAACTGTCGCAGTTCGAAGAACAGCCAAACGCAGTGGATGAACAAAAGAATGTCGAGCAAAGAGAGGGCAAAAGAGAGGACATAAGGGAGGTGTGCATTCCTTTAGTGGGCGGATTGAATGTAATTTGAATGGAGAAGTGATCGGACCGACCTTTCAAGCAGTATCCGCACGATGTAGAAGAGCCAAAAGGCGAACAGAACAAAAAAGACAAAGAAGGCAAACGCGGCACGGTGGAGGAAAATGCGCGGAAGGTCAGCCGGTGAACGGCGCCAGAAAAGCACGTAAAGTGCCAAAAAGAGAAGTGCCTGGACGAGAAAGGACCAAATGCCATCGGATGTTAAAGAAATGGGAGCTGAGAATTGTGAAGCTCTACGGCCTCAAATTTCGGAATTCCCTCCCATCCCTGACGCACACACTCGCAGTTTTACCGTTTTCCCGCTCAAATTGAGAAGTTGACCCTAAAAACGGAAATTAGGGGTTCCATTTGCTGGCCAAGATTAGTCGGCGGCATAATGTCAGCCGACACTTTCTTTGCCCCAATGTCTCCAATTTTATCTGCGTATTTCATTAAGCCCACCTGACAGTCGACTTGACAGCTTCCCAACTGTTCTACCCACTGCTGTTGCTGCTGCTGGGCATTGTCCCCCGAAAAAAGTCGCAATTGTCCGACGGCGTGGGGCAGTGCGGCCATCAGAGGGGCGGAGACGAGCGCGAAGAAGGAAAGGAAGAAAGTGGCGGAGAGCCAGCAGAGGCGGGAGCAGCGCCGCAAGAAAGCGGTGGGCAGGGAAACGGAAGGCGCCGGGCCCGGCAAAAAGGGCGCCTCGTCCTCGCCGAAGCCGCCGAAGGAATGTTCGCTGGTGGCGCCAGTGACCTGACAAATGAAAGTTCGAAACTTCCAATCCGAAAGAGGGGGGCTTAACTGTCGTTTACAGGTGTAAATGTTTTCCACCAAACTGAGCCGAGATACAGCTCCACAAAGTGGACAAACCAATAGACCCTTTTGGACAAAATTTATGAACTATGTTATTTAATGCACTGAATACGTTAAATGGTTTTTGAATCAGTTGAATTTTTGAATGGAAAAACCAATTTTTAGTTAACCAGATGGGTTCCCCCCTATGGTTTTGTCAACTTTGAGGGGCATTAGAAAGGGAGACTAGTCAGTCGATTGTACATGACGACGGAAAACATTTTACACCGGTAAACGACCGTTTTTCCAAGAGGGGTCTTTTTGGGTCGATCCTAAAAATATTTAAACAGTTCTCCAAAAATCATTCGATCGTTTAAACATTTTGGCAAAAGCATTAGACATGAACACGGAAGCGCAATTTGTTAAAGAAATCGATTAATCAATATTTACGATCACTGACCACCGTTGTGTTCTCCGCCCACCGGTCGTCCAAAGCGTCCATCTTTGACGGTCCCTGGTTAATTGAGGCAAATTGTTGGCAGAAAAGTGTAATCTGCTGCAAACCTCGCTGGCAGCCGCTGAAAATTGAGGTGCCATGAAATTGGGCTGATAATGCGCGTGATGGAGATGATCGGAGACATCAAAGCGATTTCGGTGGAATGAAACGGCCTTTGAACCGCCGACGGGGGTGTTCAGCGAGCGTCGGCGATTTGAGAAAGTCCTTTCGGAGATGACTGAAGACATTGGCCAAAAGAGGGAGAGAAAGACTGCCGGGTGGAGAAGCTGAACGACAAAGGCAATTGTTGTCTTGTTGGGGGAGGACAAAAAATGTTTATTTTGAGAATGGACGATGGAAGTGAAAGAACGATGGACGGAGGGCAAAAGGGGAAAAAGGGAGGGGGGGACGATCGATAACAGATGGACGCTGGTGGAGGAGGCGCGGTCGGACGAAGGGGGAGGGCGCGGGGGATTGGAAGGGAATGGCCGACTGCTGGAGAGCACCCGCCGCCGTTGGGAAAGGATGAGAACGACTCACCGCCCCCCCCCCAACCGCCGGACGGTGTCCCGCCCGCCGATTGGGGTCAACTGGGCGCAAAAAGGTAAGAATTAGTCTTTTAAAGAAATTTACCTTAAAATTGCGGATTTTCAACCCCCTCCCCCCTCCCCTTCCATCTAAATTCCTTCTCAAACAACCCTCGCCTACCTTAAACCCAAGCGGAAAAGGCAGGGGGGGATCCCCTCACTTCCAAGCCACCAACACGGAGCAGGGGCGACTAATAGTAAGTGTAATCCGAAGGAAAACGCCATTCGTCTCAATGGCGATAACGAAACGAAGACCACCCCATCCCTTTCCCCATTATTCGACGCAATTGAACCTTCAGATCAGCCAAAAACCAACGAAGTCGGTGGAGACAATAAATGAACGTATGTCTTCTATTGGGATAAAAAAGTGAGAATGAGTGCATGGCTGTGGCTGCAGCTTCAAATGGAAGGACAGGAGAAAATAAGAACAAATCATTAAAAGGGTACAGAAGTGCAAATTAACGATTCAACAACAATCGAGAAAATGAGAAATGCAAATCTTTAGTTTTTCAATTGAACATTGCATTGAGATCAACGGGTGGATGGATCTATATAAACTAGAAATCGACCGGGCCGAGTCGCATCCTCCAAATGAATGTTTGCAGTTTCTGCAGCCAGGAAGACCGACTTTATGCCCATCGGTTCTCTCTGTTTGGCAGGATCTTTCCCGCATTGGCCGGCCAAACACACTGTCAAACGAGGAGAGGCGTTGTCGCTGTGACATTGGCATCTGAACATTCCCTCGAGTTCCTTCTGTTGTCAACGACGGGGTCAGGGGGCCCCGGGGAAGAGGCGGGAGAAGGACACCAAAACGACTGCGCATTGCCAACGCATCCTTTGCTGAAAGTCGGAACAATTGCCCCAAAATATAGTAAAAGAATTAAGTAAAATCGACCTGAACGGACTCTTTAGCCCATCTGAGAGTTGAAAGTAGGAGTACCGGTGCGCGTTCAGCCGTTCATTGGTTGTAACGGCGACGAGAATCTGTCAAAATATAAATAAAATATAGAAACGAGTTCAAGTTGAGGCCAAAATGACCAACCGAATAAACTAATTACCTGATAAAATTGGATACAAAGCAAAGTCGTGACAAAGAAAAAATAGTTAGCCGAGAAGAAACCCAGCATGGCGACGAACGGCATGCAGAAAAGAACGTTGGTGCCGGAGATTTGACCACAAACATCACGCCAATCTGTTAAAAAAACCCATTATAACGAATGCCAAAATCATTCAGTCCCTTACTGACTGACACACCGCTGGTTAAAATATTTCAGCCTAAACTTACAGAAAAGGCATCCGAAGAACACGAGAAAGCAAGAGAATTCAAGCACGAGAAGATAGACAATAAACATTCCTCAAATTTGTGGGGGATGTCTTTCCCAACAAAAAAAAAAGAAGAAATTATTTAAAATTCCGCCCAAAATGGGGGAAAAACATTGATTAAAAGGCGCAATTATTTTTACTGTGATTCTTTTCGCCGATGCAATTGGCCACCCACGGACCTTAAAGGGTTTTTTAGTCGGCGGATAAACAACAAAACAAATTATGTATCATTAAGAATGAATGAACGCTCACAGTGATGGTCAAAGCGAAGAATGCATTTGTCGCAGACTCTCAAAAAAAGATTTGTAATTTAAAAGCAAACAAATTGTAGCATTTACTGGCAATGTTTGGAGCGTAACGGTCGCTTGATCAGACACGTGGAGCAGAAGTTTCCTTTCCACAAAGGCTCCTCCGTCATCCAAATGATCATTTGGCAGCGTTCCTTCAAATTAATTCCAAATTAAAAATACCAAATTATAAATTTCCAAACTCTGTGCGCGACTGTGAAAATGCCCGGATCGGAGAGGCAAATTTGGTAGGTGAGGAAAGGGACGAGGACGAGACAAAAGAAGAAGGCGATTTGCATATGCCATGGGACGGCCGAGTGGAGGAAGAGCAGCCAGCCGAAGATACAGAAGAATTTGGAGGCGATTGTGAGGCCAAAAAGGAACACGCGAATGGCCAATTCACGCCGGTCCTTGGCAAAATGTCTGAAAAACAAATGACAAAATATCGACAAAAAAGGCATTGACCGAAAAGTAAGCAAAAGGATGGCACCGAGCAAAGCGAAGAGTTCGGCCTTCACCACGTAATTGAAGAGAGAATTTGCGACGAAACTCGCAAAAAATAAAGCAAAAAATGGCAACGAAAAAACGACGTTTTGAGCGATTTTCTGAACAGCAAATTTTAAGATTTTATTAAGCGCATTTTGGGGGTTAGCATTGGACTCACATTGCTTTCAGATAAATGTTGAGTAAAAGTCGAGGGGAATATTCCCCGTTCCCTGCCAGCCAATTCGATCATTCGCACCGAAAAATGATCGTTTTTGCGCCTTGCGATGTCCAAAGGTGTTTCCTTCTCTTTGTTCAATGGCACCAAATTCACTTCGAGTTCAAGCAGTGCGCTGACCGCCGTGTGATTGCCTTGGACAACAGCCCAATGGAGTGGAGTGTTTCTTAACGTCAAACACCGTGCAATTCGGCGGCCTTTCCCTTCAGCCCATTACCGATAAGTGTTGTCCGCCTTTTCCAAATCTGCGCCCATTTTGGCCAACATTCGCAGTGGGTCCTTGCTGTACACCTTAAAGGCCGCCCAAATGGCCGGCGTCATCTTCGTGGTGTCCTGTTCGTCCGGAGACTGACCCATCGCGATCAAATACGCCGCCACGGGGGTACAGCCGAACTGGATGGCAATGTGGAGAGCGGTGAAGCCTTTGGGAGGGACTTTGTCACAGCAAAAGAAAAGGGGAAAATTGAACAACCTTCTACATCACGCATAGACCAATCGGCGTTATTCCGAATCTTTAATTGTAGAACAATTAGCGATGATTCGAGTGGATTGTCGCCCCCCCCCAAAGGACAACAATTGCCATTCGATTTTAAAAATGCGTAGTCATTCTGACCAGAAGTGCCACCATTCGGCCGTGTCCGTGTCTGGCAGCCCAATGCAAAGGAGTTGACGCGAGGACACCACCGATGGCATTCACATTGGCCCCACAATCAATCAACAATTGGGCAACCTCAAAAAATAAATTAAAGAAATAAATTTTAAATTTAAAACAATTATTTTTACCTCGGTTCGATTATTAATTGCTGCCCAGTGGAGAAGAGAGCAGTCGTCCTGGTCCACCTTGAAATAACGGCTAAATCGAATTAAACTTAAGCGGATTATTGCCGCGTTCGCTGTAATTTTTTCGGAAGCCAAAAGCCTTTTCAATGTGCCGACATCGCCAAATTGTGCGCATTGTCTCGCCTCCAAATCCGCATTGGGCGCTGTGTCGGCATTTATTGAACTCGACGAAAAATTTGAAGGAATTGGCTGTCCGTCGTCATCGCTTTGAAAATCCATTGTACGGATCGAAGAAAACATACTTCTGAAGAAATTGGGAACCGACGCAATAAGCAAAAGAACGATCCGATAATGACACAAATAAAAATATATTAAAATGGGCAATTACGGGACGACCAAAGGGTGGGGGAAAGGCGAGGTGGGGTGGACGAGGACGTACTCCTTCCACCCCCCCCCACGTCCAACCGGATCAAAACTCGGAGCCACCCACCCTATTCGAACAAAAGCCTGTTAAAAGGTATATTGACCCCCCCCCCCCCCTCCCCTCCCCTCTCCAACCAATGAATCAAACGAAGGCCCCACCTCCTGTCCATGAGATTGCCTGGCAGAATCCGATCTCCGCTGTCTTCGCCACTTGATGGCTTCTTTGCTTATTGAAAATGGCATCAAAGTGATGTTTTATCACGCATAAGTGTAAGAATAAACGGGTTTTTGCATATCCGAACAAATGTTACGTACATAACAAAAACCATATTTATATAGCAGATTTATTGGAGCCTTTTAAGTACAGAAATTGAATGAATGCATTTTTGAGATTGTTGTTGTTGATTTGTTTATGTGTTCAGCAAGATAAACGAGAAACACAAAATAGCAACAATTAAAGCAGAAAGGCGCAATTCTTTTCGAAAAAAGGCAAAAAATAAAATAAATTTAAAAGAAATGAGAATTTTGGGATGAATAAAGGGAAAAGCGGCCCCATCAGCTAAACACAAACGTCGCTGAGAAGTGAGGTTTAATGAGAAAGCACAAAATAATTTGTTTGAAAGGAACCCATCACACCAAACACAACGCCCTGTCTTCAATCGAAAGATAAAGCCGAAAAGAATCAAACAAATGTCGGAGAGGGGCCGCCGCCGGCGCAACAACGCGGCGCTACACTCAAAAGCCGCCCATTGAGAGGCTTCTCGTCCGATATGACTCCGTCGATGTGAAATGCGGAAGAGAGGTGGTCAGACTCCTCAGAATCGGAATTTAGCGCTAAAAGTGAATGGGATTGATAAGAAATTTGCAACTAAAACATGTCAACCGAATGTCGTCAAGTTCAGGATTAGGGTTCCACTTCAACCCGTTCTGGAACCTCTTCCCCAGGAGAAGTTTTTGCACAAAATTATTGCGTGAGAGTGCCGCGCGTAACTTACCCGAGCTCAGAAGTCGGTCTCTCATCACCGTTGCAAGTTCCACAAATGCTTCGTCACAGTTTATGCCCGTCTTTGCACTCACTTCGTAAATGGACACCCCAATTTTCTTCGCCAAGCTAAAAGCAGTGAGAATAATTCAGGGGTCCCACCCATCCGTTGTTCTTATTTGGAGTTTGTTTTAATTTTTTGAGTTTGGATAAATTCCATAAAATTTTGATCAAATAGTCAATGCGAAAATTTCTAATAAATCAGTCCCCTCGCAAACAAAAAATTAAGCAAAATTCAGCAGTTTTTGGACCATTTTATGACAAATGCATTCAAAATTTTCTCGGTGGCGCCTATCGGCAGCACCAACCCCCCCCCCCCCCCAAAAAGCTTAAATTTATACCAAAATAAAGGGTTTGCCAAATTATTTTGGACCCCTAAATCGTAATTTCATCCATGTCCTTATTTTGCAAAATTTTCAATGGAAGTCCTAATTCTTTTTATTATGATATAACGCACTTTTCGGCACGATCAAAGTCCACTTTCCGTTCGGATTCCAAGTCCGCCTTATTGCCCACCATGAGGAGGACGGCGTTTTGCGGCGCGTGTTCCTTCACTTGTCTGAGCCAATATTTCTCCAAATTTTCAAACGATTTTTCGTTGGTCTATAAAAATGAACATTTTAAGGCCGTTATTGCAAAGTTCAATTTACCAAGTCGTACACACACATAACTCCGTGGGCGGAATGGTAATAAGAGTTGTAAATCGTCCGGTACCTTTCCATACCTTATTTGTAAGAATCTTTTGACATTCGAACCGTTAAAAGAAAGCAACGTACCCGCGGTGTCCCTGAATTTTTTGGATTGGTTTGACTAAAGGCAAAAGTCGTCAACCCACCAAAGCTCCAACCGAATTTTGTCCCGTCCTATTTTGATGGTCTTCAGCTTGAAGTCGACGCCAAGCGTACTCACGTGGTCGGACCGGAAAGAATTCTCCGAAAACCTCAACAGAATGCACGACTTGCCGCAATTGTGGTCGCCGACAACGACAATTTTGAACAAATAGTTGTAACTCATCTACTGTTAAAGGATGGACTCTTCTGACATCAGAAGGCCTAAAATACGATAAGAACTCGAAAAGCAACAAATAATTTAAAATCGCATTATTTACGCCAATTGACAGCAAATGCACAACATCGATTTAAAGTTTGCCAATGCATTATATATTATACAAAATGATTGTGTTATCACAAAATAAATAATATGTACCGAATTACCAAACGATTAGAGTGTGATTTGTCCATGCATTCTATAATCCAACTAATTGATTAAGCCGCAAAAAAAAACCCCAACAAAATTTGTCGTTTTTTTCTTTCTTTTCCACATTCCTTCAAACTCGCTGAATCTCGAAAAGAGTGACATTGCTGTCGAACCAAATCGGCGGTTCGGTGTTTCTTAAAAATAAGGGATGTTCACATTAATGGGACCATAATTAAGCACCCACCCAACGTTTGGTATTATTCTCAAAAATTATTACCGGCAATAGACGACCCCCCAAAGGTATGTCCTGAACCAATTGTTTGTCGCAGAATTTGCAATATATTTTCGAATGAGTATTGGGTGTGGGACGGGAAGAAGTCCTACGAGAGTTCCGTGTTGAAGGAATTTCAGAATTTCGCTTTCATCAGTGAGCCCTCTAAACAAACAAACAAAACAAGACAAATCTGAAGCAGTCCACCAACTTGTCGATGCAAATTTTCTCCACTTGAGGCACCAAAATTTGTAAAACGCGCATAATTGTCTGCAGGGGCAACTTCTTCTTCCACGATTCGACCCATTCACTGGTGGGCGCCCATTCGTCCTCAATTTCGCACACAACATTCACCTCCTGCTCCTCCTTTTCCTGTTGTTGTTGCTGCTGCTGTTGTTGTTGGTGGTGTTGTTCCTTTATTCCCTGAACTTTCTGAGCCTGGTTTTGCTCCGCCATTCGTTTGGTTTCTGCCGATTCCTCCATCGTTGTCATAGCGCCAATTGCCGGAGTTTGGGCCAATGAAGATGCCTTCACTTCTGTGATTTAATTAATATGCCTTTCTTTTGGCAAATTCGGCGAATTCCACCAATTTGTTGATGTTTTGCACGATCACCCGACTCCTCCCCTTCTTCTGCGTGTTCTATGGGATGTTCGGTTTCCTCATTCGGCTTCGAATCACCGCTTTTTTTGCCCCTTTTCAGATTCTGTGCGATGGAAACCGAGTCACTGCTGAGGTTGGCCAACTGATAAAACACTTGACGCTTTCGAATGATTGTGTACACCAAATTCGAGTTGCCTTTATAAAAAACAATGTTTAATATTACTGAAAATAAAAAGAAAGACCGTCAAACTGATATTGAATAATGTTGTTGAACATTTCGAGCAAAAAAAATATCAAATGGTGATTGGTCGGCGAGGAAAAAATGAACCACGGAGTGCTGACATAGAAAAAGTATTGAAAAGTAAAAACTTGGAACCTGAAAGCTTCGACTAAATGCACCAGTTTATTTGCAGTAACCATCGAAAGCGACTTCAGATAGGGAGACACTGAAATTTCGGGCAAATTTTGATGGAAAAATGTAAAATCCGGACAAAAAAATTTCACCGTTGACGATAATTGTAAGAAGACAATCAAAAAGCGACTGCAATTTATGGTTTCCACTGGTGATCAATTTGTGGAAAATCTAAAAATTCAAATCAGAACACGAATTAAATAAAAATACAAAGTTTGTTTACAATTATCAGAAGGTCGGCATGAGTTCCAGTAAAAATTGGTACATCAATGAGACCCCGAGAAGTAAATGGCTAAACAATTAATTCTTAAAAAACTTTTTCTGAAATTCCAACTTTATTCAATCGAACGCCAAAATTGCGTTCGCCGCTCAGGAGAAGGATTAAAAAAACACCCATGTGAATCAAACCAATGCGGGCTAAATGCGACAATGACACTAAACATTTTACATAAATATTCACATAAAACCGACTTGGATCCGTTCGCGACTCATTCAGATGAAACAGAATTGGGACGAGAATGTCAAGAACATCGCTGCTTTTCAGCACATAGTAAAGGAATTTCTGTGTAAACTCATGAAATGAAGGTTTAGCTAATTCCAACGGGACCTACCTGGTTGTACTCACAACATTTCCATACCAAAACAAGCAGTTCTTGGTAAAGGCCAACCTTCTTCGTGGAGTTTGGCAGGTAGGAAGTTTGCAATTGGTTGTTCAAAAGTCTTGTGAATCCCTAAACGAGGAAATAAACGTCATTTTCAGTTTAAACTAAAAATTAATTAACGAATGAAGTCCAAAAAATTAAAACAAATGCTTAATAGGAAAAAATCTCAAGAATATTCTCTCCGTAACGAATGTTTATTTCTATAGGGGGGGGGGGGGGGGGGGATGAATTAAAAAAGAAACCTTAAGCATAAACTCAAAGTCATCTTCTCGATGAATACGAGACAAGTAATTGACGAAGTAATTTTCAACATAACCAATCTGAAAAAGGGAATTATAAAAAGGGAGAAAAAATCGTTTACTTTGTCAGAATTCGGTTGTGAGTCCCTATCCAGACAAACGACCAGCAGTTGAAGGGCAACCTCCACCAGAGGCTCTCTCGAATCGACAAACAACAAATAATTGTACGGCATGCCAAGCCCAACAGGATCATATGCACAAACGGAGTTCAACAGAGACGTGAACAATGGAAGCTAAAATTCCAAGCTTTCATTTAGCCGCCTTCAATCCCAATTAATTTTACTGTCTAATCCAAACTTACCACGTTTCGATTCTCCGTCGACGTGAAATGTGTTATCCAACGCATTTTACTCTCTTCTAAAGGAAAAAAAAGATAAAATATTCAAAAAAAAAATAATTTTTTACCAGGAGTTGGAGTGTAGATGACCTCCGAAAAACAAACGCTAAATTGAAAGGCAAATTAATAAAAAAAAAATGAATCCAAAAAACAACAGAAGCAAGCGCAATAATTCCGTTCTGTTCACGTCATAAACAGCGTTTGCTGGCGTTTTATTCGCAAATCCAACACCCGACTGCCAAATGTGTTCGCAAGTGTCGAGTTTTGATATGTTTTCCAAATGCTAAAATAACTTTTTTCAAAATGAACGAGACCAGATATAATTAGTATTATTTGAAGCTCTAATGTACCGAAAAAATAGTATTAATTCAGCTCGATATGTTAAGGTTGAGAAAAGTTATGACCTAAAAAGCCCGAAAAAACAACATATAAATGGGTTGACAAACTTTTGATCATAAACTTTTCTCAAAAACAGGTTCAAAGTTGGAGGTGATGAGTTAGGAGATGGGGGGGGGGGGCCCTATGCATGACCACTTACAATGTTCTTTTCCAAAAGACCGATGGTAAAATTTGGACAAAATAAAAGGTCCGAAAGGGCAGTGAGCAGCAGCTTCGCGAGTGGTAGCTGTTTTTGGCTGTCATTTAGGCCATCTTTTCCATTGTCCGGCAAATTTGTCCAAAAGAAATCGCGCCATTCATTTTCTTCGAACAAAAAAGGAATTAGGCGAGTAAGAAGTCGAGTGCAGTTGAGTATCTGAACATCGCCGCACAAATTACCGCCATAATGACAGATTCTTTTATAAAATACTTTTCTGTGTTCTTTTTGTGTTGGGTTTGTTTGTGTGGCTCGAGCCAAAACGTGCACAGCTTTGCAACACAAAATCGCAAGTGCCTGCAAATTCACAATAAAGTTCACTGTTCGCTCTCCGCACATACATTTGACTGTTCGTCTCGAAGTCCGCGGATGTCGGAGGGCTGAAGTGTGGTGAATAGATCATTCCCGGTGTTAATTGGCAGCAATTTCTCCCAATCCAATTCCTCTCCAGTGTTCGAACTGTTTGAGGTTAGCTCTACGACAGTGCTGTTGAACCCAGCTAAATTGAAAAGCGTTAATGCTCTTAATTATCTCTATATCTTACCCAATGAAGTTTCAGTGTTCCCCATTGTTGTTTTCTCCTTATCCTATTGGAAACAATTTAATCATTAGTCATTAAAAAAGCAGACAGGAAAAAAGGATAAAACAGGGGTCGTATCTATGATGCTTTAGCATCATTTTGGTGTTTTTTTGGAAAGTCAATGATGCTAAATGATGTGTTTATGCTTTTTGATGGCTTTTGGCTGTTCTTGAAGATTTTTGTTGTGTTTTGGGAAGTGCGCTGATTAAATATTTGGCGTAATGATTGTATGTATATGTTACGGGTAATTTTGAAAATTCGTGTAATTCTGGGCCCGGCTTTGGGGGTATTGTAGTCACATAATTATTGAATGTAAAATCGTTATTTCTCGCTTGAAATGACCGTTTTTATTCATAAACATAGAAAAAAGCTGAAAATTAATTAATGATTTATCGGACATTTAATTACTTTTCTGAATATCGGAAATTAATTTGCCCAAATCACGCTACAGTACCCCAATGGACGGTCAGTGCCATGCATTGTTCATCCAAGCTTAACTCCTCGGGGGAAAGTCGGAGAGTTTAGAGTCAAAGGGCAATTCTGTGGAGAATTATGTGGGCTACTTTATCCCTCATGACGGTTTGAAATTTTTATTTTGCCCTCCGGGATTTTGAGTGAAAAATCCCTTTTATAGTGTTTGAGATTTTTACGTTTAAAAAAAAATCAAAACCACTATTTATTCTTCCTGATCAGTCAATGGCTATTGACCAAAAGCAAAGAGTGACGAGAAAAATTGAAATGAAAGAAAATGGGCAAAGATGCCTTAGGGCAGAGCTTTGGGGCTCATAGCGTCTGTCCTCCCATCCTTCGCTGAGTACATCCGCGACGCGATTCCAACTGCCGTTGTTGAAGTGTGTGGGTTCGACGCCAAGAATGTTCAGAACGAGCTGAAGAGTGCAAACGGAAGTGTAACAATTTGTCGTATTGCTTCACCTGATAAATGTCGACGACCTCAACTTGCTCTTCTCCTTTGTAGTGCGATTTGAATGCTTAAATTGGATAGAAAGAAGAATCACTGACTTTTGTACTGTTAGAACACTCACCGGGTCCTCTGGCCATAAAAATCCCTAAAATCAGTCAGTTTTATTTTATTTTCTCAGAACAGAGAGCATCAAGGACGACAAGTGCCCAACCTTGCATTTCCTCGTGTTCATTGTCCCACCCATCGAGCATTTTCCATTCTTTTGCCAATTTTTCGCTAACATCGGTCGAAGGAAGATTTCGCTAAGATCAAAACAAAAGTTGGAGGCAAAAACAATGCAACGCCCGTCCCCTTTTAAACAAAATATTATTTTGTCCAACCCACCGTTAGGAGGACGATTCCAGGCCGTGCAATCAGAACAATTGGCGCAACCAAACGCGAATTGCGCCAATGAAAATGTTCGGGAAGTTCGTGCCTAAACAATGAAAGAATTAAATTAGACTTTTAATGGCGGCGGCGTGCCTTCTGTATACGCTGACTAAAGGCGCCGCCTCTTCGTTTTCGTAGTCGCCGACGAACGCCCATTGGTCGCACACTTTCAGTTCAAAGAAAACGGTGTCCTGAACAAATGCCAAAGACGACTTTCTTATCAAATTCGTTATGTAAAAAACACCTCTTCACCGTCGATGGGCCAGATCATTGTGAATGCCAATGAGTTTGCGACCTGTCTGACCATTGAGAAGTCGGCCAAACATTCCTCAACATAAAACTGGTCCTCCTCCTCCACCGCCATTAGTCCGTGGTCTGAGAGTACGATGAGATTGGTCGATTGGTGGAGGTCCATCGTGTCCATCTCCTCCTGTGGAGAAGACAAAAAGAATTGGGCATGAAGAGATCGTAAGGGGTAAGTAGTGCACTTGGATTCTTCGAATGAAAGTATCGACGGTGGAAAGCGCCTGTCGCGTTTGGCTTGAAGATTGACCGCCCGCCCTCAGGGCCTAGTATGGTAATTTGTTGTCAAAATTACGCATTTCATTTGTTTCATCACCAAACATTACCTCGTCCAGCCCATTGTATCGGAGGAGAACAAGCTGAAATGGTGAAGTTGGCTTATCCGAAAAGGGGGGGGGCAGCGATATCCGTGGTCGGTTACCCCCACCTGTTGTCTGTAGGGCTGATACTTTTTGATGTGCTTTATTATGGTCGGCAAATGCGGAAGCAAATCAATCTTGTTGGCGTTATTGAAAGAGTGCCGTCGATTTTGCGGCACTTGCACAATCAGATCGACATGGGCTTTCTGAGGAATTCAAAATGCCAAACTCTGGAAAGCCATTTGATTGATTAGAAAACGCACATGGCAGGCGGGGAACCAATAGCAGTGCACGTCGATACCCGCCTTCCCAACCGCGTACCTTAAAAGACCAAAAGTTTCATTTTCTCTATTCTTCTACCAAAGTGGCGCCGGATTGCCAATCCACCAGAAGGGGTTCGAGTCGTTCACGCCCATATCCCGTTGGAAAAGCATTGACGAGTTTGGTTCAAACATGAAATCGCTGGTAAAGTTGTGACTCTCTACGTAAAGTCCTGAATTTCGAAAGGTGCAGGATTTAATCATAATTACGAGTTTTAAAATATGTACAATTATTCGAAAAATAAATAAGCAGGTGTGCCAAACCCTGTTTGGCATTACCTGTTGCAAGACTGAACCAGTTTGGGTAGGATTGGGTGGGGTAGACGGGCTTAAGTGAAGTCACCTCCATTCCATTCTTAAGCAAATGTCAAAGTCTTCTGTTCATTCAAATGGCCAACCTCGAGAAGTGTCCTCGTCCCGGACTTCGTTCTCGAGTTGGTCTGATTGAACAGGTTTGCCCCATAGCCTTAACCAAAGATTATGCTCAAATTTTGGATGACCCCTGAGGCGTTCTTTGTCACTTACCGTCCACCAAAAACAAAATTAGATTTTGACCCGCGGGTTCCTTCTGCGAAGAACAAAGGCACAACAGCAAGCAGAAAAGGACGGAAAGTCGTCGCCACATCGGCGAAAAAGCGACGAAATCCACTGAAGCAGAAGAAATGAGAAGGGTCCCCTCCCCAAAAAGTCGTGTCCGAATTGTTTAAATTGATGAGGTGACATTCATTGTTCGCTGTTATGTAACCCCCCGGGGGGAATCAAATGCATCCAAAACGACCGAATGAATGGGCCGATGGAATAGGCTGTTGAAAGGGGATTAGCAGCAGAGACTAATGCCCCCTCCCAAATCAACCCAATCACTTCGCCCGGCGTCTGCTGCCGCTTCCCCCCTCCCCCCCCCCCCCCCCCCCCCCCCCCCCCCCCCCCCCCCCCCTCCGTCCGCTTTTCGTCGGATGACTCGAAGTTGGTCCCTGGCAATTGCCCCCCCCCCTCCGACCTTTTGAGTATTAATTTCCCCGCCCCTTCCGCATGAGCCAAACAATCGCCGTTTGAACTTCTGAAGGCCGGAAATCTACGACATAAGGCACTTGCCCTCCCCTCCCCCAATGAATTCCAGCGATCCTTTGGTCCCGAACCACCCGAAAAGCAATAACCGCCGCAAATCAATAAAAACCCATGGATAAACCATCCAGACAATTGGCTTGGGCCGATTCAAATCCAATAAACAGTGACAAAAAGGAAAAAGGTGAATGCAGCGACGGTGTGACCTCTAGCTTCCATTTAAGTTTAAATTTAGTTTCAATTAGAGCCCAGACCAAAACGAATATCGACAGTTTCGATAAAACAAATCACTAAAATGAATTTTCGTTGCACATTTCTGAATCAATTCATAAATTAAAGATCCTTTTGAATTTGGTTCTTATTATTTCCAAAAAGCCAAAGGATATGCAAGTTAAATCTTCATTGAATCCAAAGCGTTTGAGATGTCATTTATCCAAACATTTTTATAAATTCTTTACTGTAGAGATGATCTACAGTAAACCCTGGCGTTTGAGATCCTCGTAAGTACGTCGGTTGACGACATTTCCCAACGAATCCTCGAATTCCTCATCCGCCTCAGGGTTCCATTTGTTTCGATTTTTGTCATCACAAATTTTCTTCCACAGTCTAAAGTTTCCAGCGGATTTATTGGAACTCATCCAATTGGGCATAAACTCACTCAATCGCGTCATTTATCTTTGTGATGTTGGTGAAATGTGCAGTGTTCGGAATGCCCAAACAGCGCATGCCGTGTGAATGTCGCCATTCCTTTAAAAACAAAGTTTTCAGCACTCCGTTAGCGGTGAATCGATCGAGCGGCTCACAGTGAAGTGCCGTTGGAATGCCTTTGGTCCCTTGTACACCTGATTCCCGCAAATCTCGCAACCATAGCCGATGTTGAGCCCGTGCAATTTGTAAAGCCAATACGGAATTGGCTTCCCGTCCCAATCGAGCGGCAAATTTTTCGGGTTGTACGGAACGTTGTCGGCCTCCTCCTCAACTTCGTACACTTCCTCCACGTCGTCCTCCTCCTCCTCCTCGCCCACAGCACGCGCCTGTTTCCTCTCGACATTCTCTCGCGTCGCCGCTCTCTCCGCACTGACCAACTCAGAAAGCCTGAAAGTGATTGGTTGGTGTAATAAAATAAGAGAAACACAACCTCAGAACACGCGATTCGACCTTAGCGAGATTGTATTTCCGAGTCTCCTCTTTTGCGTCTTCGGTGATGCCCATTCCATTGGCATTCGATGACACATTGGAAATTTTTGCGGACAACAATCGACTAGCCCTTTCTTTTACGGTTCTGAAAACATTCATTTTCTTTTCCACTATCAAAAATAAAAGAATTCAATCAGATATTAGGGTAGAAACAAGAACAAACCCTCCGCATTTGAGGCCAAGCGCGAGTAGTGCCGCTTTCAGTCGCTCGGCCCCCAATTCTTCCAATTCCTCCGAGCTGTTGAAGTTGGAAAGGTCAACCTCTGCCGACGAAGGTGCAAATTTTGTCAAAGCTCCGCTTGATTTTTCGTTGGACCATCCGATCACTTTTCCTTCCTTCCACTTTTGTTCAAAATCCTTTACAATTGTTTTATTTTTAGTTTTTATTCCATTTTATTCAATTTACTTTGTCCACACGTTCCAATTCTCCGGCAATGTCAATGAGAGGTTTTGCCCGGCAAATGAAATCTTTCAGATATTCTTCCAATGAAACAATGTATGATTTGTAGGCGCCAGACTTTTTTGTTTTTTCTTTGTGTATTTCGTGAAGGTGGTCGAACTTTGAGAGGTACGAAATATAATCGACGCGCTAAACGGAAATACTCCGATTTAACACATCGTCAGAAAGCAATTTAATCTCACATTGATTCCTTTCAGATTAACAAATTGTTCATGCAGTGCGTGAAGGTCCAAGAACTTTCCATATCCCTCCTCATCCATAAAACGAACCATTTCCTTTTCCACGCGGTCCGGATCTTGGACAAAATTTGCCATTTCTTGAAATTCAATCGTAAGTGTTCGAGCAGTATCGTTAGGGTTTTTCCGATGAATGTCCTTCAATGTCTTCAAGCGCGAATAAAACTCAGCAAATTCGTTGGGACCGCCAATCAATTGAATTTCTTTACTGCGTTCCCCATGCTCGTCCTGGTACACACTGATGAGTTTTTGCGTGGCTATTTGGTTTCTCTAAAATAACAAAATGAAGTTTGGTTAGCACAGATAATGTATTCAAAATTAAATATTTACCTCAAGCAAGCGATTTACCCGTTGATCGGAGTTGATCCTTTCACGTTGCTAAAAAAATCTCATCTTTTCTGTCACAATGAAAACTTACTGATTTCTTATCCATCGTAAACTCTCTGACCATCAAATCAACGCAACGTTCTCGCTCCTCATGACAATTTCGTTGATTTTCAAGCAAAGATTCCATTAATAGAATCGTTCAAAATCTTTAAAATGCGAAAGAAAATAAAATTGAACGAGTGCCAACAAAACTTCTGCAAAAAGTGTAATTGAAAAGACAACCGAAAAAGTTCCGGTGACAGGAATTTCAAAAAGTACGGGACGGGAATCCCGTCTTTTTCCCGCGGGAATACCGTTCCCCGCCGGAGTAGGGTTCTTTTCGGCCCCGCCGTTTCGGCCTTTCGGCCCCGGGACGTTTCGGCCCCAGACGTTTCGGCCCCACCCTGCAATTTCTTTTTTGCATATTCAATCGAACACTTTTTATTCAGAAACTTTTTTCGGATGAACTAAAACATAACAAAATTAATAATTATAATCTGAAAATTTTGGTAATTACTAGAAACCCAAGAAGAAATTCCAAAATTTTTGACGAGTAGAATCCGATTCTACAAATTCAAGCCCAGGCCCAAATTCGAACTCTTTTTCGAAATTCAAAAATCAATTTTGGCCTCAAAATCATTCAAAAAGGGCTGGGTTTCCTTATTAGGCCTAGGCCTAAGCCAACCTAAGCTTAAGCTTAGGCCTAAGTTAAAGATGTAAAAAGTACGTAATACAGTATCGGACAAAAGTATATGCCCAAAACATATTTGGACATGAAAATTGTCATAGCAGCTTTTAAAGCTGTTGAAGCCAGCCAACTGTTAGTGATTAAATTTAGCGCAATTTTCTAGCTTCAAAATGAGCCTAAACTCACTGCGCTTCAAGCACTCTCCGACTTGTTTGCCCCCATTGAACTCAACCTGCTCAAAAATTGGGTGGACAAAAGTATATGCCCAAAAAGTTCAACGCTTTATTTCTAAGCATATGCACCATTCTCATCAACTCCTTTTACCATAAGTTTTTAGTCTCAGATATGCCAAAGAAAAATCACATTCCTACTCCTAAAAAAATTGACATTGTGGAGGCAAAAAAAAATGGTCAAACAGATAGGGCTGTTTCTGCACAATTTGGTGTGAGTCATCGAGCCGTATCGAACATTTACAAGCGCTACAGAGCCGGAGATGATCTGCACCGAAAGCCAAGAAGTGGACGTCCAAAAAAATTGTCAATTAGGGAAGAGCGGATCGCACTTCGGGAAATTCAGCTCGATCCAACCAAAAGTGCCACCGACTTGGTCAATTGTGTCGCCACCAAATGGGGCCGAAACGTCCGGGGCCGAAAGGGCGGGGCCGAAACGTCCCGCTCCCCCCCGCCGATCTCTAATGCAAACGCCAATATTTGTGGCGTTCTATTTTGCATTTTTAAATAGTGACGAATCGAACTCAATTTCTTCATTTACCTCACCTTCCCTTTGTAAGTAAATCGCAATCATTCTCACACTATAACTTACGCCCCAATAGATTTGGAAATAGCAAAATTGCACGCGTGGTGAAATGGATTTCAAAAAGTGTTGGCATACTGTATTTATACAACACAAACAGTGCATTTTTTGTCTGAGCCTAGGGTTCGAGCCCGGTAGACTGCAAGGATGAATTTCACCGATTTTCGATAAAACGGTTATGGATGATTAAAAAAGATAGTTTTAAAAATTCTAAAAAATATATAAACCCATGTCTTCTTCGTTTGGCCTCCCTTTTCAATGCCCTAATTGTGTGATTTTCGCTTATTTTTGGGAAAATTTCAGTTTTTTGACCTTTAAGGGGCTAAAAAAAAAAATTGGCCGATAGAATCAAAATTTCGCCCGATAGAAAATGTTGGCCATTTTGTTTCTGAGCTCTATGCAAAAAATTAGGCACATCGGTATGTTTAATCAAAAAATCCTGTGTTCGAAGTGCGACCAACTCGATTTCTGCTGTAATTTCTAGAGCTGTTCGAGAGTCTCGGTCTCGAGTCGAGAAATTTCTCGGTTTTTTGGGTCTCGGTCTCGGTGTCATTACCCGGTCTCGGAAAACGAGACTCGAGAACCGAGACTTTTTTGCACTGGTAAAGATTGACTTTTTTGGTAAGAATTCTTTACAGAATTCTGAGCCTGAAAGTCAAAAAATACATAATAAATTAATTTTGATCGTTAATTTAATATTTTTGCACGATTTCTATGTGATATTCGTTGGCTCAGTGGTTGGATTCTGTCGCAAAGTTTATTTACCTTAGGTTCTATTCCCTTACTGAGAACTGATTTATTCTTTTAATTTAATGAATTGTTCCTTTTTATTGATTATTTGTTAGTCAAAAAACAAAAAAATACTCAGAAAACCTAATAAAATGGTGTTTTTTTGCAAATTTTAGTGTGGGGTTATTTCAATTCAATTTGCGTTCTAAAAAAAAGAATGCAATCAATCGCTAGGGATGGACTAAAACATTTAGGCACATTTTCCTAATTGAATTCACTTTCGAAATTTCTCGGTTCCCGGTTCTCGAGTCGGGAAATTTCTCGGTTTTTTTGTGTCTCGGTCTCGGTCTCGAGTCTCGGGGTCATTTCTCGGTCTCGGTTCTCGGGGTCATTTCTCGGTCTCGATTCTCGGTAAATTTCAAGTCTCGAACAGCTCTAGTAATTTCCCCTTTTTTTTGATCTGACATAACGCCAACGCTCAATGCCATATTTAATTGCTATTTTTCTTGCTATTTCCTTCGTTAAGTTATAGTGTCTCAGTTAATCCGCTGCTGGTGAGTTGAGGAGTAACATACCTATACCTATCTATGATAAGAACATAAAATGATGACGAGTTCATTCTTTTTTGATAGGTAATTTTGAAGATGAGCTTTATTTATTTATTTATAACGAATATGTAAATGCGCCTCGATTTTGACTGATTTCTAATCCTAAATTCGCTCAAGCAAAAAAAGTTTGATTGTTTTTTCCCCCGATTACCTCTAGAAGTAAATTTACGTTTGACAGAATTGTTCGCTGAAAATCGGGTTTTCTAAGATTGTTCGAATTCATTTTTATTATTATTTTTTAAATAGAGGGCACCATCCTTACTATTACCCAAATTCACAGGGAGACCATTTGATTAATTGTCAGTTCCAATACCTTTATGGAAATTTTAAGGTTTTAAAATGCCAGACCGTAAAGACAGTTTAACTGGTGGAAAGCGAATTGAACAGGAACTTAATGACAAAGAGCGGCCTTTCTATATCATCGGACTGGCCGCGTTCTTGAAGGTGTTCTTCTTCTTCTACGATGCGCTTGTATTCATACCGTTCAAAATATTTGCTGATCCCGAAAAAAAGCGTGAACGTTCACTTGAGCAAAAAGTTAGTTCTTTTACGTTTTGTTCCATAGCAAAGTGTTAAATAATAGGCTGCACCGGCAGATGGATCGCCCTCAACCTGGCGACACGTGGACACTATTGGGACTTCGCTTTATACCGAACTCTTCAAGGGCTGCCCAACTCTCGGCAAAATTTGGGACAAAGCAGCCGAGTTCGTAATTTGGGCACTTACTCATGCACATCGTGCATTTAAGAGTTTATGATGGGCTGAATTGTATGGGAACGCGCGAAGTCCTCGAAGCCACTGAGGAACGCCAGCCGGACGGGAAAAAGATTCAGAAATTGGTGCTCGGGCCTTACAGCTGGCTGAACTTTGAGGATGTTGATGAAGTGATCACTGAGATTGCTTTTGGACTGAGCAACTTGGACATCAAGCAGGGTCAAAACGTCGTCATTTACTCGGAGACGAGAAAAGAATGGATGATTTCGGCTATGGCATGCTTCAAATCTGGACTTCCTAGTAACTTCGCACTAAAAGAAATTTAGAGTGAATTTGCTTAAATAATTTTCAGTTGTCACTGTCTATCCTACGCTTGGCGATGAAGCGATTGCTTTTGCCATGGGCGAATGTGATGCTGTTCTGATGTTTACTTCTCGCCCTCTTCTGCCCAAAGCGCTCTCTTCCATCAACAATTGCCCTCAGCTCAAACGCGTCGTTTACTTCAGCGAACAGCACACTCTTGCAGAAATCGCAGATGAAGCCACTGACCAAATCAAACAAGCGTTCAATAATGACGGACGCGAACTTTACACTTTCAACGCCCTCAGAGCTCTTGGTCACTCGCAAAGTATTGTACTTGTTTTGGATATGCAAACGCCACTTTTTTTAAATTTAATTTTAGCAAAATTTGAGCGTAAAGTGAATGATGATGACCCGGCTATGATTATGTACACGAGCGGCGCGACGGGAAATCCAAAGGGAGTCCTTTTGTCGCATCGCAATATAATCGCAGCGAATTCGGGACAAAGCGCCGTTATTGCAGTCGAGTGAGTTGTTTTGCCTATTATTGTGTGCAAATTTTGGTACTTTCCTGTTTTGCGACCCCCTCACCAAATCTGCTGAAAACATCATATATGGGGTTTTCAAGGGTGCTGATCACGAATCTGACAATATTTTTTAGATCTGACAACATCTAAGATTTTGAAAATCTATGATTTTTACGGCTTTGGTGTTACTTAAATGTCCTTTTTCCTTAATTTTCAAAATTTTATCCGGTTCAAAAACCGGTTTAAAGGTCGAGCCCGCTAATATTGTGGTTGTTCTATCGTTTTAGCACCTAAGAAAATCCATAAACCAGTTTTGGGTGCTCAATGGTCAAAAAAAATTATTAAAAATCATAGGTTTTCAAAATTTAGATGTTGTCAGATCTAAAAAATATCAGTTTCGTGATCAGCTCCCTTGAAAACCCCATATATGACGTTTTCAGCAGATTTGGTAAGGGGGTCGAAAACAGGAAAGTACCCAAATTTTCAATCAGCCACAACGACACTTACATCGGGTATTTGCCATTGGCACACATTCTCGAAGTGTGCGCTGAAATCGTTTGCTTGTCGAAAGGTTGCCGAATCGGTTACTCTTCCGCGGCCACTTTGTACGATCGTGCGCCGAAGATCAAAAAGGGATCAAAGGGCGACTGTGGTGAGCTGAAGCCGACAGCTATCGCTTGTGTGCCGGTTTGTTAATGAATATTGCGGCAATGATTTGCGCATTAAGGCCATTATGGACAAAATATTCAAAGCCGTTTCGGATGAGGTCAAAGAAAAGTCGCGCTTTGAGCGAGAACTCTTCCGCATTTGTTACGAACGAAAGCGTAACCGTTTTGAGGAAGGCTACAAAAGTTTGGTGATGAACCGGTAGGCGATCGGGCGAGAACATCTCGATTGTACGGTTACTTTTTTTTTAGTTTGGTTTTTGACAACATTGGCAAGATTCTCGGAGGCAACCTTCGCATTGTGATTTCTGGTGGTGCTCCGCTCAATCCGGAGACACAGCGTTTCATGAACATTTGCTTCTGTTGCCCGGTTGTCCAGGGCTACGGGTTGACCGAAACTTGCGGTGGCGCGACTTTGGCCGACGGTTTGCGATAAAATTTCATTTTTTGGTTTATAATTAATCGTTTGACACTTTAGAAGATGACTTGAGCACCGGTTCTGTTGGACCGCCGCTCCGCTGTTGTGAAATTCGGCTTAGAGAATGGGCCGAAGGTGCTTTTTTATTGTTTTACCCATTACAAAAAAACATTTCAGCCGGTTATTCGCCCGCAAATTCGCCGCCGCAGGGAGAGATTGTCATTCACGGGGCCAATGTCGCGTTGGGCTACTACAAAAATGAGGAGAAAACCAATGAGTGCTTTATTGAATTGGATGGAAAGCGTTGGTTTGCAACCGGCGACATTGGCGAATTTCGTATGCGATTGACAACAAAAACATTTTATTTTTGATGGTTTAGGCGAGGACGGGAGTCTCTACATTATCGGTTTTTATTTATTTTTTAGTTTTGGTCTCTCCATTTTTCAACTTCTTTTAGACCGAATGAAGGATTTGATCAAATTGGCTCATGGCGAATACATTGCGCTGGGGAGGGTGGAGACGGCACTGCTGACCAACCTGAACGTGGACAACATTTGTGTTTATGGGAATTTGCACAGAAATTATCTTATCGCTCTGGTCGTCCCAAATCGCAAAAACCTCGAAGCTCTTGCAGAGAAGGTAGGTGCTTTATGACTATTTCGAGGTGGTGGTGGGCGACCGGCAAGCTGGTCAAAAATATTATTCGTTTTCCCTCAATATTTGCTGCATTATCCCAATAAGCCATGCTTTCCGTCCAGAATGCCATCCACGAGTTGAATTGGGACAGTGTTTGTGCCAACAAGGAACTCGCGAAGATTCTGCAGAAGGAACTTCAGCAATTTGTTTCTGGTAATTTTTAAAATTTTTGTTTTTGTTATTACTTTCGTCGACTCTGGTACTTACCGACTCAATTTTAGGTAATTTGCGCAAGGAAGAGATTCCGAAGAAGGTTCTCATCTGCAAGGATCCGTGGACGCCCGATTCTGGACTGCTTACCGAGGCATTGAAGCTGAAGCGTAAGAACATCGAGTTGAAGTTCGAGCAGGAGATCAGACAGCTCTACGAAGAGAATTAAACCGACAAAGCATTTTTAATTTCTGCGGGGCACAAATATTCTTGACTTTAAATATCCCTTCAGGAGATTAATTGTTTTTGTCTTGCATGGTATATCGTTGTGCAGCCATTATAATCTCCCGTCCGACCGACACGATTTATCGTGTGTTTAAATATAAATTGACTCGTTGCATAAATAGTATTTGTCGGGTCTAATTAAAAGTAAAAATTGCCGTAGGAATACCCTCCCCAAACCTCAGGTGCCCTTTGAACTGCAAATAATTGACAGTCATTTTAAAGTCCTTAAAATTGATTCCGGTTAGAATTTTTTGACTAGATAAAAAAATAAAATCGATAAGCAACACCTACGCTATAACTTAACAAAGGAAATAGCAATTAAATATGGCATTGAGCGTTGGCGTTATGTCAGAGCAGAAAAAAGGGGAAATTACAGCAGAAATCGAGTTGGTCGCACTTCGATAACAAGAATTTTTGATTAAAAACACCGATTTGACTAATTTTTTGCAGAGAGCTTGGCAACTAAATTTGAACTTGCACCACCCGGATACCGTAATTTATGCATTTTTTGAAATCCAATTCACCACGCTCGCAAATCTGCTATTTCCAAAGTTATTGGGGCCTAAGTTATAGTGACCTACCCCTTTAATTAAGCGGGATTCGGACAAACGTATAACGGCCTTCCGGCAAGTAAAATATGTCGATGCTTTTGGCACTTCAGGATTTTATACCGATTGTTTAAAAACATGACTACATCAAATGTAAAATGTAGATGATTACACAAAATTGTTATGAAATCTATTGTCCAACGAACATCTCTCAAATTCGCTTCCTCCCGCCCTCAAATAGAACAACTGTCCGTCGCTGCTCAGAGTGGCGGAAATAATTGCAGTGGAATCCGATGGCTAAAAATTCTGGTATGCTTAGAAATTCGCTGTGAAAATACTTCTGAGAATTGCACTCTATACTGCCGCTTCAGATTAGAACTTGTGGGGATGAGATACAATTCCGCACGATTGGTGCTGAAAACGATGAAACTTTCGGGGCTTCTGGCTTGACGTATTCTGCTGCGCAATTGTACAACTGCTGCCCTTCTTATCCGTGAGCCTTCGGTGGCAGTGAATCGCAATTTGGTAGACGGTTTTAGCCCGGGCACAGTGAACGTTCGGATTTGTTCCTCCGTGAACACAAACAATCGTCCGGCACCCGTGGGGCTGCTCCCTTCAGCGGCGTATACAATGTCGACGATCGGTGCTTGGTGTTGTAAACGGATTTCCTTGACCAATGGACACTGAAGCTGAACCAGCACATGGGGCCCAGTAGCAGAAGAGGACGGGGCCGAAGTATAGGGGTGGAAAGCGTGAATGAACACGACGCTCCCGTGTGTGCCGACAAAAAGGTGCTGTGATTCGCAATCGGAAGATGACGAGGACGAAACATTGCATATTTGGAATTTGACAACTTTGACAAGCGATGTTGGCGTCTCACCACCGGAAGATGAAAAGAAAACGTTTATGCCATAATCAAATATAATATAATCTTACCGAGAATGTTAGGGTTGCCGGATCTCTGAACAATTTCACGTTCTGCTGAACGAAATTTTTGGACCGTTTCCTTAAAACATTTCTATCATTAAATTCGTAGAATGACTTTCTATCAACATTACATTATTTGGACACCGTCTCTTCCTAAACGATTGTCTGATCGATTTTTTGACACTTTTGAAACGTGACAAGGGCCCATCCATGTTCGACAATTGCAGCACATCTACGAAAAAGACAGTTTAAACATTGCTCTCCTTAACAGCTGTAACTGTAACCCGGCGGCGTCCTACCGCCAACCTCCAAAGCTTAAAAATGGCACAAAAGAAGGCCAAAAGCTAAAGGCGCATTCACTTAAAATTCGTTAACGATTTTGATCTTTGGCTGAACCTGCTGAAGGGATAAGTGTTTTGATCAGCAACACTTCCCGCCTCTTCGGAGAACAAATCACATAGCCAAATTCACTGCCTGCCGCAAGCACTTCCAATCGGCTATCCCACGCAATTGAAGTGACCGGCACGGCCGGCTTAAGCTGAGCAATAGTGCTAAAAAAAGCAAGTTTGTTCTATTTTTAGTTAAATGTGACTTTTTTATGAGACAAAATCCCGGAGGGTAATTTGACGGGACACTTCGCGCTTGGATCGGAGATTCGGAGGAAAGCCGATGATTAAGTTGAACTCCCTCTTCAGATGATGTCATGTCCAGCAAAAGCACTTCATTCTTGGGCATATTCTTCTGAAAATAAATACCTAAGCTCTTAATAAGAGTAAGGAGAGACTTTTAAGTCCGATAGCCCTTCGTACACCAGCAATTGGCCCGCCCTGCCCCCAATAGCAATCTCGGCACTTTTTGGGTCGAAGAATATTTTTAACACAGCCAATCGATGATCATCCGAGTAGGGGTCGAATAACCCGGCCTAAATTAAGTCCTCAATTACTGCTGATTGGAGTCAGGGACGTAGCTGGGGGGGGGGGGGGGTCAAATGCCCCCATGCCTTCCCAAAAAATGACAAAAACCCCATTAAGGGACCCTTTTGTTCTTGCAAGCTGTAATTTTTGGACCAATTTCTCAAATATCGTAAAACCTACAAAAAAAAATTTTTCCCGGAGGCGCCTATCGGTTTCATCGGACCTTTCCCATTTCTAAAAAGCTTCAAAAAATTACCATATTTTTAAAATTTTGGATGCAAATCTCTTAATAAATTGGGTCAAAAAAATTCAAAATTTTCCGGACCCCCTCCCCCAGAGAAGTCAAGGAGAATTCTCAAAAAATTGCATTTTTGAAAATTCCTTAATGAATTAGCGTTCAGACAGGCACGTGACAACCACTCCCTCCTCCGAAATTTTTTCTGGCTACGTCCCTTCTGGAGTGCATTAAAAACTTTTAGACCTTTCTGACGGGCGGCAAACCGACAAAATTTTCATCAGTCATTTGCGTTGCATTGTTTTCAAAGTCTCCATCAAAACTTTGCAATAAATTTGGAGCGTTATTATCAACATAACCCTCAAAATCACGGGCGGTATTTAGGGAAATCCAAGGCTTGAAGATGAGTTCAGACGCCATCCAAACATTGACGACGCCATTTTCGTGACTAAAAAATGATTTAAAAATAAAGAGAAATTCAAACTCAAACCCCGTGACAACCAATTGCAGATCATTAGCATTATTTAACCGTTTCCTTTGACCAACTTGGCCACTTTTTATGGCCCAATTATTCCTCGAAAAAATGTTTGACGAATTTCGCTGTCCTATCGCTAATCGGCTGAGCAAATTTTGTGCACATTCGGATAACGAAGTGACCGTCGCTACGCAGGTCACTGGGGAAGAGTGAATTGGATGGAGAAAAGGCAGTTGAAGCATTCTCCAGATCGGATCTCGCAGATCGATCGCGACGACTTCCTCCTCACAAAGGATCAAAAGAATATGGGAAGCATCTGAAAAGCATCTTCGCTTTTGGCTTGTGATAACTGAAAAAATAATTTACCATTTTCCTTGAAGACGCAAAAGTCCAAAATTGCACTATCAAACTCCAAAATAAGCGATTTATCCGAGCAGAAAATTGACAGTGTAAAGCGATTGTCGAGCTCCTCGACAGGAACACCACCGGAAAAAATGAAAAACTCTTCATCGTTACTAAAAAAATAAATTATATTAAATAAAAAGCATGAACCATACTCGGTGAATTTTGAAGAAATTATCTTGATAGTTTTTGTGCATTTTCTTCCACCGTATGGCCTTTTGCGCTCAACATCAAACCCTTTTTCCGAGACTTCGAGAAGTGAGTAAGTGCCATCATCGTGAGAACATAGCAATTTCGAGGCCGAGGAAGTCGACATGAACTTTTAATTAAACACCGTTAATACAATAAAACCATTCAATTCCAATAAACAAATTAAAAAGAAAGTCACCGTAATGGGTGTTTCAGCTTTGTATGTTTGCAAAACCTTCTCGGAAGTAATGTTGTAAAAAACGACAATGGAATTGTCAAAGAGAATAAAAAGATTAGAATGGTCTTCCGGGTGCACTGCAATTCTACTCACTCCCTTTGGCTGAGAACCAAACTCGGCTATACTGAAAAAGAGGTTCAGAAAGTTCAATTTAAGAGACTAATTAGGTAAATACTCTTTGAGAGTCGTGTCGAGAAAAACGATGTGCTCAACGAGTTCCATATTGCAAACCAAAAGTGCGTAAATATTGCCGATTATTGTACCTTAATTCAAAGGGTAATCATTTGTTTCTATTTGCAAACCCATTTTAATGCTTTATCGGACGTAGCCGGGGGAGGGGGGGGGGGGGGGGGGGGAGGGGGGGGGGGGCTTATTCTTCCATCCGCAAAAAAAGGAAACAAAAATCCTGCCACCCTGTTTAGACCATTAACCACAAACCATCGTTTCAAAAAAAAATTCTAGGCGGCGTGTATCGGCACTGCCGAGTCCCCCCCCCCCCCTCATTCTGGCTACGTCCATTTCTATACCAATGAGAAGAGCGGGTTGGTCATCAGCAATATTCACCATCTCACAACACGTAATTCTCTTAAGGTGTCTTTCATTGTTCAGATGGGTGAAGTTCAGCTGATCAGAAATGATTTGGCATTTTATAAATTGTTGCGAATTTGAAGTCGAGTCATTGCAAATAATCATCAGAATGTTTGCTCCTGCGACAAAATAGAGAGAACTAATCGGCAATTTACTGCCGAAATTGGCTGACAGTTGTTGGGGTCCGTTTGAACAGAATCTGTAAACTTGCAAAAAAAAAAGTGCAATAAAATTTAAAGCAGGGGCATAGCCAGAAAATTTTTCGGGGAGAGGGGGGGGGGGAAAGGACAAGTCAAAAAAGTCTCTTCTTAGGGGTGCATTTTTGGAGCGATTTTTCCAAACCAAAAAGTTTTTTAGGGGTGCATTTTAAGTATTTATTGTGATTGTTCAATTTTTGAAACTCTGTTTCTCTTCTGGGGGGGGGGGGTCCGAGAAAAATTTGTATTTTTGACTCAATTTATTAAGAGATTTATAGTACAACCAATATTTTAAAAATATTTTTAGAAATGGGAAAGGTCCGACGAAACCGATAGGCGCCGCCGGGAAAATTTTGTTTTTTTTTGTAGGTTTTAACGACATTTGAGAAGAAATTGGTCCAAAAATTACAGCTTTTGCAAGAAAAGGATCGGGAAGGAGGGCACTTGCCCCCTCTAGCTATTTACACCCCTGGTTTGAATAAAGGAGAAGAAATTACATCAGAAGTCGGCCATCCTTTGTCCCAATTGCAATATATCCCAACCGCTCATCCAAACACATAGAAGAAACCTTTTGAGGGAATCCATGCGTTGTCAGCTGCAAAAAGAGGTAAAGCAATGTTCTTAAAATAAATTGTAAAGCACCACTCACCTTAGTGAAGTCGGCAAAATCGTCAAAATGATCACTTTTCACTTGGTACGAACTTCCAATACGTGATCGTAAATAGCGAAGCATGCTGACGTGATAAAAATTCAGCGAATATGCGCAACAATTCTTAGGCAGAATAGTTTCAAATGGACTCCTGTGCATATAAATTCGTAATCAGTGCATCAAATAAAAATAAATTTTTGTCCAAAAGGGTCCCCCTATTGTTTTGTCAACTTTGTGGAGCTGTATTTCGGCTCAATGGAGCATATTCGGGCTTTATAAACGGAAGAACAGCCGAAAAAAGTTAGAACGAATAAAATTAAAAAAAAGTTTGAGCAGTGGGTTTGGTTCCGTCAAAATTTACACATACACGCGAACTTTCCGTTCGTGGACAAAAGGTTCGGTATATAAAATTTTGAAGCGAATTAAACCGGCCAAAAACTGATTTCAACGCTTCTCTGCACAAAATTGTTGATCGGAAATACGGTTTCAGCGGCACGGCGACAAAATGTCCGGTAGTGGGGAAAAGGACTATTGAAAACCGTGTGCCGACAAAACAACGACCCGACAAAACACCGACTGACCCAAAAACCAAAAAATCCCGACCCACCCAAAAACGGCAAATAAAAGCGATTAATTATGCGAAAAACACCGACTTCGGACCCTCTAAACGATCAATTGAACACAGTGTTTTTTGTTTTGATAAAATATAAATTTTGAGCATTGGGAGCCTTTGTTTATACAGACAACTAAAATTTTGCGATGTACGTAAATATGTATTGCTTTCCAGAAATTCTTAAAGAATAAACTTGCTTCGTCCAATTTTGACGATGCCTCCAAATAATCCAAATCTGTTAGGAAAGCGGAAGGTGGCGTTGAATGATTGCAGAAAGCTGTACATCCAACGTGATTATAGCCAAGCATTGATTGTCAAATTCAGCACAGACTTCCCAGAAGAACTCGAGCATTACGTAATTTGTCAATTTTAACATTTGTTGAGACTTTTGATTTAGGTTGGGAGAGATGTTTGGATGGACTTCATCACCCAGCTGAATCAAATATATGCGGAAGCGGAGAATCTTACGACGATCGCTTATCTGGAGAACATTCTCGGACTGATGACCTGCCATCTTTCCAGGTTGTGCTTCAAGTCGCTGTGGAGTCGAAAGTTGGAGGAGGCACAAACACTTTTATACGAGGCCAACCGTCAAAGCTTTGTGGCGAAAGGAGTCTGTGTGTGTAACCCTCTCGAGAAAGGCTTCAGAGCGGTATGATGTAATTGATTAATTTCAAAAAGACATTTTTGGCCGTCGTAGTCGCGGCCCTTTATCAGGCACCCGTACAATTAGGTCACTGCACTCTTTCCTTGAACATTTTAAATGTTCGCATAGCCTCCGTTTTTAAACGTATTGTCCGTTTTGTTGATACATTATAAATAATCCTTTTCGTTTATTCGGGGACTAACCCTTTTTAGCTCATTTGCAATTCAGATAGAAGTTGTTCTACTTGATGAGCTACTTTCTACTCAGGACGAAAAACAAGAAAAGAATGTCGTCACAAAACAAATGGTTCTACAGCCAAGGCAGTGAACAAAACCCCGATTTCATTTTCATTTTAACATTAATAAATAAATAGCCATTTTACGTTGAATTGGGGTTAATTGGCAGGGCCGTAGGGGGGGGGGGGGACTTCAAAAATCCGATTTTTAGGGACATCTTTTGGTAATAGTTTAGTTTATACCCCCCCCCCCTTTTTTTTTTTTTTTTTTAAATTTTCCAGAGTCGAGAAATGGTGTTTCTTGGGGTTTTCGGGACCGTAGATTCCGACGGATATGAACTCCATTTCGACTAATTCCGAACCCCGGACCCGAGTTCGAACAATTTTTGTGAAAAATTCACATTTTTTCAAAAAAAAAAAAGGGGGGGGGGTATAAACTAAACTATTACCCATCTTTTTCTTTATAAATTTCAACATTTGTTTTAACGATGTACCTATAAAATTTTAAATTAGGATTTAAGGAAATATTCAAAAACTCGTATTCGTTTTAAAAAAAATAAAAAAGACCTCAATCGACAAAAATTATTTTTCTGAATTTTTGCTAGAGAGGGAAACGCAGCCCAAATAGCTTTTAGGTTTGATGGAACAACAACAATTTGTGCACTTACAAAGTTAATTTTTTTATTTAGCAAAGAAATACATCAAATTATCTAAAATGTTTCTTCTTTTTTTTCTGTTACGGCAAGCCAATCGATCCCCCCGCCCCTCCCTCCCTTTGCTCACCGGCTGCCCATTCCCTCCGTTTACGTTTGAATTCTGTTCCTTCAATTATTACACTTTCGATGCTAAATTTTCTTTGATAGACGAACTTTTCCTTTGATTTGTCTGAGAAAAGCATTTCTAATCCCTTTTTATCCGATTAGACAGGAAATGTGTGTTTTAACTTATCATAGAGCCTTTGGACACTTCGTTTTGAGGTCCGTCTCCCCCCCCCCCCTTTCATTCCCCCCCCCCCCTTTCATTCCCCCCCCCCCCTACCCCCAGTCCATCACCAATTCGACCCCCCCCCCCCCCCCGGTGATTTCGTTTGTGTTTCTGAATGAAGTATCGATTCGTTGGGCCACCGACGACATTCACACCCTTTAATACGCGCCAACTGTCTTCCTCATTCATTCATTCATTTGCTGTTGGGGAGAGTCCATCTGAACGACGACCGTTTGTTTAGCCATATTCAAACTTACAAAAGCGTTCTAAAAAGTTATTTTTGCTTTCGTACAATTCTTTTTTGTTGATGCGGAAAAAAGGATACATTTTTTGTGCGTTTGATGGGCTTATCTCATAAATGACGTATCGTAAATGAGGGAAGGTGGGGGGGGGGGGGGGTAAATTGTGTTCTTCCAGGGAAAGGGTTGGAATCCCCCAACATTCTGGTGATATGTACACATATTGATGATAACACTTGGTGGATGTGCCGCCCTTTTCGCGACAGTAGAGGAGGGAATTGAACGAATTCCCTTTTTAGGAATGACAAATGGAACGGAAGAGAAAAGGATGCTGAGAGATGGAGAGGGTCCTGTGGAGGAGAAGAAAAGGGTCGGCGGATCTCTGAAGGACGTTGCGATGATCGATGAAATGGAGGACCGACTTGAGGATGCCGGCCTGGTGAAGGCGCCCGACGGCGGATACGGCTGGGTGGTGGTTTTTGCCAGTTTTTGCACCAATGCCATTGTTGACGGAGTCGTCTTCACAGGTGGCACCCACTCTCTTCCAATTGTTGTCCACTTTTTGATCCTGAAAATCCCGAAACATTCAGTCAGCGCGAGTTTGGTGCCCCGGTGGGAAAAATTCTTCCAAAACGACGGCGTCACTGCGGTCACTTCCCTTCTGGCCGGGTTCTACCTCCTTTCCGGCCCGTTGGCTTCCGCTCTGGCCAACAATTTTGGGTGTAATATTGTCGCAATTTCAGGTGAAGCGCGAAGAATGTCTTTTATTGAACTCTTTTGAAGCCCCAAAATGTTTTGGAATTTGTCGTCTGTCATTGGATTAATAGTCTAATTTTGAGGATCTCTTGTCGCTGCCGTCGGGTTTTTGATCAGTGCACTTTTGCCCGCTCTTCCAATACTTTATCTATCCTTTGGAATCATTGGAGGTGTGCCGAAGGCTAATGGTTGTGATTTATTAATCCCTCGGTTTGTCCAAGGCGTCGGCTTCGGTCTCATTTTCCTCCCAGCCATTGTAATTGTTGGCCAATACTTTTCCGAAAGACGCGCAATGGCGACGGGCATTGCCGTTTGCGGTTCTGGAATTGGCACAGCCCTTTTTGGAAAGGTGCGTTTGTTCTGTCGTTGTTTGGCAAATTTTGCCGCATTCCGTCACAGCTCACTCCGTTTCTGCTGGATTGGTTCACAGAATTGGCGGACGAGGGAGAAGCTTGGCGTTTATTCCTTTTGTTCCTTTCCGCCACTTCCCTGCTTTGCGCATTTTTCGGCTATTTCTTTAAACCGTTGAAACCGTCGAAGTCCCAACTGGAACAAGTGAGTCATGTGATTTATTCATTCACCTTCATTGTCCAATATCAAATTTGGATGATCTGATCGAATTTAGTAAAGGTGGTCCGGATCACGGCCGAACTGATGGGAATGGACGAAAATGAGAGGGCTGCGATCATAACGTCCAACGAAAAGCTTTCAATGGCACTCCCCCAAAAGAGAGACTCTGTTGAGGCAGTTCAGTTGCCTTTCGTCACCCAGGGGGTCGAGATTGAACGGTCGGCGAATGGGCGGGCATCAAAGAGGCAAACGGACGGAGTTACAAACATTTTCAGTTTTGACAAACCCTCCCATCAGAACGGTGCGTTGGCTCGCAAACGTCGCAATACATTCTCAAACCGTCCGTTCCTCTCAACGCTCGAACTGTTGGCCAGTCGACAGGCGATTGTCTGTTTCAGTTATTTAAATGCAAAAAAAGTTTTAAATTGCTAATCGAGGACAAACCATCGGCGTCAAATTCAAACTTGGCCCTGGAAGTGGGCAAAGCCGGCATTACCGACTTGAACAGACCGCTTTCCCGAATGGACATCTTTTATATCGGTCCGTTTAGCAGGGTCGGTATTTGGATTTAAATTTTACGGAAGGAAGAATCTAACCGGACTGAATTCTCGGCTTCTCCGATCGCTTCTTCCCTTTTGTTCTGTTCGCTAATGTTGGCTTTTCCCGAAAGGTTCCACAACGAATTTGGCGAGTCGCCTTCAGCGAAGAGAGGCGACCATCGCCTCAACAAACGCTGAGGAGGGGCGAGCGTCCGTAACTTCGGCCACTGGTGAAGGCGCAGTGCCCGTGAGATCGACGCTTTATTTGAGTTGTGCTGGACTCGCAGGCGCGTCGACTGCGCGGACAGCGGGCGGCGGACTTTCGTCCAAATGGACACGCGGCATAATCGCGGTGGGCCGTCTTTCAGTTTTATATACGAATGAATGTGCGATGCACACGAGAACAAGGATGCCGTGAAATTCCGTTGTTTTTTGCCTTTTTCCGTTAAAATGCCTTTTTTTACGGAAAACCCCGAAAAAATATGCACTCATAAAATGTGGTATTTTGGTGAACTGCTGAAGCAAAAAATGACCCTTCAAAATTATTTAAAGTGAATATTTCAAACAATATTTTATTAAAATAAATTTATTTTATAAAATAATTTTTTAATTTACTTTGAAAACTTTTCCGTCTTCCGTTGCTTTTTGGGCCGGTTTTTCAAAATAGATTTCCGCCCATCCCTGATGCACACCCCGCACACCGCCCGTCTCCCAACATTTCCTGTATCTTTCAGTCCATCCGACCGATGTTGGACCTTTCCCTGCTGCAAAGCCCCACCTTTGTTGTGCTGGCACTCACCGGTTTCCTCACTCTGTTCTGCTTCTTCGTCCCGTTCGCCTTTATCGGAGCACTCGCCGATGAACGCATCGGTGCAGCATCAGCGGTTCAACAACAGCACTCCCAAGTGACAGAGGGAACGGATTCGGAGGAAGTTAAGGCCAACGGAGGAGGGCAAGACGATGGAAGCAGTCAGCTGTTGTTGGTGCTTTTGGGTGGGATTTTAAGCATTTTCTCTGGACTATCTGTACATATGGTAGCCAATGTTTGTTTGGGACGGTGTTTAACTTTCGTTTCCTTTGAGGTCTCTTTAATGTGCTCGGCCGCGTCTTCTGCGGGTTTATCTCCGACCACCCAAAAGTTGTTTCTGTCTTTTTTCTCTCTAAAAATGTTGTTTTGGGTCGATCCCCTGATGCTTTCCAACGTGTCCCTCATCGTCGGCGGCATTGCCACTGCAATTGCCCCTTTCCTGTCCAGTCTTTGGATGTTCGCCCTTTACTGTCTTCCTTTTGCCTTCGGTGCCGCAAGTTTCGCCGCACTTCGCTCCATCATTTGCGTAGAATTACTCGGTTAGGCTAATGAAACGATTAAATTTGTTTTGAATTCAATTTAGGCATCGATCGACTGACCAGGTCCAACTTTGTACGACAGACCTTCCTATCGAATGCATTTTTGACCCGTTGTTAACTTTTTGGGCCATTTCTTTTGTCATTCATCGGATTGTTATGCTAATGACTTTTTATTGTTCAAGTGCTTTCGGCATGCTCATGCTCTTTATGGGTGTCGCGGCTCTGCTCGGTTTGTTTGCTCGCCTTTGAGCTCACTTTACTTAACATATTATTCGGCAACATTTCATGCCCCCCCCCCTCTCAATTTGATCGACTTTTTGTGATTTTCAGGTCCGCCGTTTGCAAAAATACTCAAAAATTGGTCGGGTGACTATGGCCTTGCGTTTCACATTATGGGTCTACTGATGGCATTAAGGTAAAACGTCTTTCCCCCAAATTGATTTGGTTCTTTTTCTCTTTCAGCGGGTTGCTCGGCGTGCCCCTCCGGCGCATTAACGAGTGGGAACGTGCCAAGGAGAGGAAAGGGCAAAGCGGAGGGGAGGACGAAGCCGAAATGGAAGAACCGACCGACCAACAACAATAAGTGATTGCGCCGCGGGGATTGCTGTTGTCTCACCATTAAAGCATTTTTCATTCTTTTTTTGACATTTTTAATTAAGAATTGAAAATTATTGTTCACCCTGGAGAAATGTTTCTCTCGATTGTTATGCATCGGCAATAAGAAGCACCCTGGCATTTACTTTACTGGGGTGGTAATAAAATAATCAATGGCGGAAACGCGAGGTCTGGCTCCGCCCTTGAAAAAATAATATAATAATATTGTCAATTGTCTTTGTGCTTATATTGTATTTATGTCGTCACTATGGACACAACGAAAATTGGAATTGCGTCGGGCGTTGGTCCAACTTTGCATTGGGATGGAATCGACAATTTACAAGTTACAGCACAGCTCTTCTGACTCGCACTCACAGCGAATTAACCACACGGAACAAATTCCTCTCGAAATGTCCCGGAGCATCACAAAAAGTTATGGACCTAAAAGGACGCGTGGTTTATTTATTAGTGGCACACCAAAACGATGGAATGACCGGAATTCAATGCAGAAACTGAAGCTGTATTTGTCGCCCATGTCGACTTTTGCAATGGCCGAAGCACAGCCATTCCGAACAGTGACAGACTCTTCCAAAAGCTTCGTCCAATTCTGTCCAACTGCACGCGCAATGGTCTCCCGCAACGCCTTTTCCAGCTTTAAAAACGTTTTTTTCGGGGGGAGTTTCAAATTAAAAATAATTTCTTGTTTTGATCACCAACCATTGCGTTGTCCGTCTCCTTCCCACAATGATAATCAACCGCCAACCGAACACACCCATCGATGCGGAGGTCGCCGCATTTTTGGTTTCGCAGCCATTCCACAAAGGAAAGCGCGACATTTGAACAAACGGAGGCTGAGTTGGGGACCAAATCGGACTCGGCCTCCCATTCGGGAAAGTCGTCAGCTGAGTAACGGTCCTGGTTGGGCTGAAAAAAACAATATATTTTTTTAGACATTTTCATAAATTTACATTGAATTCGAGGGTCCTCAATTCGATGCTAAGAGATTGGACATTTGGCAAAGTGTTCCGAATGCGTTCAATTTGAGCGAGCAAAATTTGCGCGGATTTGGTATCAAAATCATAAGTCGAAGACAGACCAAACTTTGTTATTTTGGGACGAATGTTGTCTCGCTGGAAAGCCCTTCAAAAAAATCCATAAAATTTACCAAAAGGTAATAAATCTCGGGTCAATTTTCAGCTAAAAATATAATCTCTCCAATAAATGCAAATCAACCGTTTAACGGAACGGAGCACTTCCCTACAGCGATTGATGCTAACGTTCATCAAAATGCCTCCGTCTTCGGGCAGCAAAAGTTCTTTTGGGCAACACTTCTTATCCATGTAAAACGCAAAGAAATCCGCCTCCTGAAACGCGCCTTTAGGCGATGATAAAACAAAACACCAAAAACCCTAATGAATTCAAAAGTTATGGGCATTATGTAAAATCTTTTTTCTCCTGAAGGCCTTTCGGAAGGAATATTTGCGGCCCCCGTCAGTGGGGGGGGGGGGGGGGGGGGGGAGCTCCCGAACATTTTTCACATAAACAATTAGTGTTAGATATATTTGGGCCGTCAACTATTACACAATTATTACTAGCAATATAAAACAAGAAAGCTGCTAGAAGATCACACCTTTCACTTTCAGAAAAAGAATATAATAAGTTTCGGTTATATTATTAGCGTCTCTCTAAATATATTTACAAGACTCTCGACAACGAATTCAATTCTGTCACTCCAAGGCCACCCCCCCCCCCCTCCCCCAGAATTCCGCGACTTACAACCCCCCCCCCGGGCTGGCACTAAGTTAGCGACGCTAACCCTGGCTAAATATAATAACTTACTCTCTCCATTGTCCCCGTTCTCAATGTGGCAGAATTAATTGCAACAATTCTGTTGCGAATTTCGGGATGCAAAGAGAACGGATAGACCAAATGGTGCACAGAACGCAACGTTCCGGCGTTCCTCTCGATCAGCTTGTCCAGTTTTTTGCTTTCTCCAATGCGCAAAAATGAATCGAATTCGTATGGGATATTAATGACGATCAGATCTGAAAGATCCTATGAAAATTAGAATTAGGTGGAACAACAGAGGCAACCTTTCAACATCATAAATATGGTGAACAATTTCTCAACGTCGACCCCTTTCAGGCTGATCAAATGCAGCACATCGAAAAACTTCCCCCTGCTCTTCATCAAAAGTTGCACTAAATGTTTCAGGTACACATAACCAGTCATGTTACGAAAGTCAATGCAGACGAACTTCTAAACAAAACATTACAATAAATAAATTCAGGATTAAAGGGATCAGGCCCGTAACGGGCCCAGGATTTCGGGAGGGGGGAGGGGGCTATGCACAAAAAAAGCAGATTCTTAGGGTTGCATTTTTCCGTTTTCTTGCATTTTTCTTAAAAATATACCCGGAAACGCATTTTCTTCACGTTTTAAAATTTAAAGACCAAAACTGGAGGAGAGGGGGGGGGGGGGGGGGGGGTAAACCAACATTGCCCTGAATTTTAAATGGTCCTGAGAGATTATATAAAAAAAAGACCCTATTATCAGTCGGAGAGGAAATACGCGCTCGGCGATCGTTCAGCGTAAAGACCGTCATTTTGCTAAGCACTGAGACAAGCGAACTTCTCACAGTCGGACTTGCCACCTTAAAAAACACAATAATTGAAATAAATGAGGGAAAACTCACAAAAAGATTGAGAAACCCATCATCGATGTAACAGCCGCTCACTCCCGTAAATATCTGTTCGCCGACCAAAATTTGCAGATCTCTGTTTAGAATTGGTTGGAGGCTGCCCTCAGCGGGTTCCATATCTTTTTTCCAAAAAAATTCAAAGAAATTTAAAAAATCCTCGTCATGGTGAGTGGAAAAATCCCGAATATTAACCGATTAAACGAATTAATTTATTGACATACAATGTATCCAGTAGGGTCGCACGGGTCTACCGGGACGGGATTTACCGGTTTTTTCAGGTCCCAGTTTTTTGGAAAGAATTTGTTACTATGGGTCCATAACAAAATTAGTCGAAACGCCAAAAATTTAAACTATTTTCAAACTACGACTAAGGTTCAAATAAGCCGGAAATGATAATGAAAGGCCGCTGGCGGCCCGCCAACAGCGAACATGCAGCGGTTTTTGAATTGGCTGAGATTTCTGAAAATTAAGGAAAACACGACTTTTAGCGATGACGGAGCAATTAATGGGGCGAGTCGGAGGAAGAAGTCTGACGAGAGTCACTGGGGGGCGAGCGCGCGGGAACCCGTGGAGCGGGCCGCGCGGGGACTTCTTTCGTAGCCCGGAGTCTCGCCCCACCTACTCTGGCCGCCTTAGTCGAGTATGCGGTACTTTGGCAGCTATTTTCCATGTCAATAACATATGTATTTTATACAATTTTTAAAAGAAAAAATATTTTCCACAAATTTATACCAAAAGGGTCCCCCCATGGTTTTGTCAACTTTGAGAAGCTGTACCTCCTCAGCTCATGTCGTTGTTGGAGCAAAAACATGACCATTCGATTTCTCTCGCCGAGAGGAATCGAATGGTATGTAGAATGATCCAAACCGCAGAAAGTAGTTTTCTTTGAACTTATCGTATCGTGCCGAGCATTCATTTTCTTTTTTTAAATAGGTTAATGCGAGGGATATTCGCCCAGGAATGAATAAATTGAGATAGTGACAATGCGGATGGCAGATGGTTAAATAAATGCGTAAAAGAAATGACATACAAATAGGGCAAGAAAAAGCCAATTAGATTGGATAAATTAAATGATTTCGGTAATAGAGCGGCTGCTTCCCCCACTCTCTTTTTCGAAAAAAATAGTTTCTTAAAAGTCACGCAAATTAGTTTCTAGGAGTTTTTGGGGTTGAAGGGTCCGAATAACCTATGTATGGCCTCCATTTTGACCGTTTTCGAGCCCAAAAGCACAATCTTAGTATTATTTGACGACTACCAGCCGGCGCTAAACTGTCCGGTTCCGACATTTATGACAGATTGAATTTTTGAATCGAAAAAGCGGCAAGATTCGGACTCCTCTCTCCTAAAAAACTTGTATTTTTCAAAAAAGGGAGGACTACTTTTTCGTGGATTTCCAGGTGGGCATAAATACATAAGTAAATCTTTCTTTTCGCCTTTTGCTGCCATTTTCGTCTTTTTATTCAGCCACAGACGTCACTTGATTCGACGGATGTGTGACGGAGTAACGTCTGGAGGGCCGGTCGGCTTCTTCCATACTGCTAAAAAAACTTTTTTAGTTAATTGGGTACAGAATTGTCTATGCCAACCTGCTCAGTGTCCTTTGCCTTTCCATACCGGGAATTGCTACGCCGGAAAGAACGCCACATCCCTTGCATAGCAAAATCAACGAACGAGCCAAATTTCCAGGCTAAATAGAAAATAGGTCCATGGGCCCTGCGCCGCTACCCGAAAATTTTGTTATTTTTAACGGAAAACTGGTCAGCAGTTTTTTCAAAAAGTATTTAAACATCGAAATTTGGAAGCCCACCCAAAAACCAAGACTAGACGGCTCCTGGCCATTAATAATATAAAATGAGAAGTTGAGGCACCGCTTCGACCATCACATCGCCGACCCCATCAACGACCAACAACGTCGTCTTCTTTTTGTTCATATTCTTATGCGTGTTGTATACCGTCTGAGGAATGGATTAATTAGAAAATTTATTATGCAAAACATTGAAAAAGACTAAAATTGGTTGCCTGAATGTGAGGTGCCCTGGACCCAGTGACCAACAAAGCTAAAAATTTGATCAACAAATCAAAATAATTGAGTTAGAAATGGATACAACCAACCGTCCATATTGTCCAATTTCTCGCCGATGATTCCGGAGAAATCCGTCCGTCTGCTAAAACTGTACAAGTACTTGCTCAGATTCTTCGGGTTCATCGTCGCCTTCAGTTCTTCAATGTACTGCTGCTTTTCCTTTTTGTCACTGGACCCAAACTTGTGCATGACTAAGTAATCCCAAGCGCCTTGCGTCATCACTCCATTTTCCAGCCTCAAATTCATCAGCTGAAAAAAGTGGCTTTGATAACATTTGGAGTGAAGCTTTTCGAGTCCTCCCAAAAAAACATTGACCAAATTTCAGCCAAAACAGCAGAAATAGTTTTGGGACGCCCAATTAGGTAGTTTATATTGCCGTTGAAAATTGAATGCCTTGTCCTTTAGGTACTCGATGACACCGGCGGTGGTGGAAGTGCAATGGACCAAAACAATGCCCATTATGCGATTAGGCCACACGAGCGCGAAACGGCAGATTATGTTGGCACCCGCGCCCTCGCCGAATGCAATGCAAGTGCGCACATCAACCTAAAGTCGATAATTTGAGAAAATGACAATTCTCACAACGATTTACCGCGTCAAGCACACAAACAAGGTCTTCGCCGAGTAGTGAAAGTGTTGGAAATTCCCCAATAAAGTCTGCTGCATTATCCTGAAAAAGGCAGTTACTATACACATAAAAGCACGGGAAACACGCTTTAACATGCTTTTTTTCTACTCACTTCTTGACCGGGCATACAAACGTGCAGGAAAATAGCCTTTTCCTTTACTCCGGCCATCGTGTGATGGCCAACGAAGTGGACGAACGATTTGTGGTTGGTGCCAACATCATGTACAGTAAGAATGACCTTTTTACTGGGAGAATTTATGACAAAATCCTCAAATCTCACCGTTTTGACATGACGTTCTTCCAAATCCCCCTGCACATACACATTGAAGCTGGAGAACTTGCCCTTGAGTGTGTTGTTTAATAAAGGCAGTCAGCTTGGATCAGTCTAACGCGCCCTCTTCACAGAGACCGATCACCAATTCAACCACTTACCTTCACTTGGATGACCTGTCAAAAAGGTCAAATAAGTCAGACATTAAGTGCTTTACCTGCACTCCTTCGTCTGTCATTTTCAATTCGCAATTAAATCAATGATTGTTGTTATGGAAATTTCACTGCTGTAGATTGATGTAACTCAGACAAGATGCAAGATTTGAACTCGGACGAATTGTTGCAAAATGTTTATTTTTATTTATCATGCAAATGAATGAGAACAGCGCCTTTGGTGCTGAATGAGGGGGGGGGGGGGGTATCGCTGGAGGGGAACAGGTGGCAATGCCGGGAGGAGGGATTGGGTGATAAGACACACAGAATGTTGAGCAAAGTGGGGGAGGAGATGAATGAAGGTGATTGGATGAAAGGGAGAGCCCAACCATGGACTGCACGAATGATTGATGTAAAAAATAATTGAACGGGAAAAGATCGTAAATATATAAGAAATGGGGAGGGAGGAGTTCAGGGTATGATAAATTGAACTAACACGACACACTCAAATCAGCCGATTCGCATTTCCTAAAATGCAATAAACAAAGATGGGGCCGTATGGTTAATGGCGCAATTAATGCCCAGCAGCTAAAAGGCCCTTCTGGCTACGTTACACTTGCCTTAGCAGAGAAAACGATGTTTCATACACTCACTGGCGACAAACAAACGCGAGGCGGGGGTGGGAGTGGGGAAAGAGGAGGCAAACGAAGGGGAAGTGGAAGGGAAAAGAGCAATTTGGTGGCAATGAGGGCGCGATTGATTACCTACTCAAAGAAGGCAAATCCCATTTCAGATTTACATATTTTATCAGCAAGTCCATTCCAACAAGAATTGGGCTAATCAACTTTCATTTATAAAACTCCTTTCTAAAGGCTCGTCCAAATTACCTCGGCAACAAAACATTTGAAGGGCAGCCTTGCAAAGGACGGCATTCTTCTCCGGCAAATTGGCCTTCAGTTTGTTGTCTGAAATTATTGTTACTGACCAAAACCTCATATATTTATGGGAAGATAATAATTAGAAATGTCTTAATTAAACTTTAAAAAATGTGTCCCACGCTCCCCCCCCCCCGGGGGGACCCTTTTCGTTTGAAAAATTAACTAAAAAAATTACCAACTCTAACTTTTTTTTTGTTGGCAAAAATCGCTTAAGAAAAATGAAATAAAACCCAAAAATGCAGCCCTAAGAATCAACGTTTTTTTTTGGCTTAACCCCCCTCCCCCCCTCATCTCCCCCCTCCCCGAAATTTTTTTTTCTGGTCCGGTCCTGCCCCCCCCCCCCTAGGAGAGACATTTGAAAGCTTATTTTACAAACATTTCAAGTTCAGGCTCGCTGGGAATTTCCAAAGTATTAGATTCCAGTTCGTCAAACATTTCGAGTTCAGGCGCGGTAGACGAATGCATTTCCAGAGTACTCGTTTCAAACTCAGTCAATTCGAGTCGCTTCAGCGCATCCAATCGTTGCTGCCCTTTGACTGACAATGAAACAAAAGCGGTGCATTGCATGAAGGGGTTGAATCGCAACGTCATTCTGAGAAGTCCGGAGAGAATCAATCGTCGTATGAGCTTCTGATAGTCAGTTGCTGGCAAATGTTGAGACTAAATTAAAATATTTTAAACCAATTGTACGCACGAGGTAAGTTGTCTACAAACTAGAGTTGTTTGGCGGGGACGGGGAAAACCGGGGATCCACGCCATCATCCCGTTAGGTTTTCCCATCCCCAAAACGGGGATCCCCGGTCTCATCCCCGCCAGGGACGGGGACGAAAATGCAGCCCTAAAGATGGCCATCACATCAGAAATTTTAATGATTATTTTAATCAAATATTTTAAATAAAATGCAAACAACTTAGAAAAATTCATCACATCTTTCAGAATCTTTGGTTTAACCTCCTCCTCCAAAAAATTAAACAGATCTTTTGGAATGCATTTTTAGTTTAAAAACCAATAAAAATTGCATTTTCAAAAAATGCACCCCTCAAAATGGAGTTTGCCCATCCCCAGCCGGGGATTCCTGCTCACCGGTTTGCTCATCCCCGAAAACGGGGATCCCCGGTTTGTCCGTCCCCGGTTTGACCGTGGATCCCGCCCGGGAACACCACTAACTATAAACCCACTCCATTGGGACCAATTGCTCAAAGAGCTTCCAAATTAGTGCGTTTCTGTAATTTTTTAAACGATATATAGTAAGTCAGGAATTATTGAAGAAACCCTAAGTTTTCTGGGCGTAACTATTTCAGTAACATTTCATTTGTGGAAAGTGTTTTACCTGCGACGAACATAAATCGTACAATACGGGCAGTTTGATCTTTCCAGTTTCATAAATAATGGACAGAATAAAAAGAACCAATGCGTCCTCTATCGGAGTTTCCTTTGCTCCATTTTGCATAAAATTGAAAGGGGAAGTGAAGGGGTCTTCAGAATTGCAGTGCTCTTCCGCATAACTCACAACCGTTCTAAGTTCATTTATCCTGTCCTTTCTGAACAATGAATTGCAATTCATTGCTAAATTTTAAAATTTACCATTCAAAAGTTGCAAAAATACCAACCGTCGATCTCCCGCAATATTCGAAATTGATCTTGAAATCGGTACATCAACACGCAATTTGCCGGTTGTCCGTCCCTCCCGGCCCTGCCCGTTTCCTGGCAATATTCCGTCATTGACCGTGGCATTGATCGATGAATGATGAAACGGACATCACTTTTGTCAATGCCCATTCCAAAAGCTTAAAGTCGCTGGTATAAAACGTGAAAATTCAGGAACTCGTAAAAAATACCGGTTGTGGCGCAGAGAACGCGAATCCTCCCATCCATCCATTTGTCCTGATATTTTCTTTTGAGTCTATCAGACAAACGGGAATAATACGGCTTCGCATCGCTGCCAACCAAGATTGCCGTCCTTCTGCATTCTTTCCTGAAACATTTATAAATTCTGGAAAAAAAAAATCAAAGACGGACTCCGTAAGACAATAAACAATTCCGGATCCAGGCATAGACAGGCTGTGATTAATTATTTGGGTAAAGTTCTTCTTTGACTTTGGAATCACGCGGTAACTGAGATTGGGTCTATCGAGGCGAGATTTGAACCTGAAACGAATGTCAGTTGAAATTAAATTTAAAAAAACCGAACCAAAGAGAGCCCTCACTGTCCATCTTCAAACACTCAAATGCGTTACGACAATCTTTTGTAGAGCTCGACGCAGTTAATGCCAAAATTGGCACTTTTTTCCTGGGAGTCTTTCTAAATGTTTGCATGAAGTCGCCCAGTTGGAGGAAGACGGGGCGGAAAGAGTTTCCCCATTGGATGACACAATGTGCTTCGTCGACCACAAATCGAGCCAACAGATCCTTGCCATGCAAATACTTCAGATATTTACCAAACTGAGGGTTTCTTACTGCCTTAACGAAAATTAAATGGAAGATAATGGTGAGACCTTAAAATTCGAACCAATTTGTCAAATCCAAAAATTATACGGCCTCTCTACTTCACCCAACCTATCTCATCAAAAAATGTATTTTCTTAAGACTCGTAAACTTTATTAAAATTTCTGAAGATTAGTGTAAATAAGCCCAAGCTTTCCGTTCACAGCCATAACCGGACTAACCGTTTCAGGAGTGACATAAAGGAGTTTGAAAGCAGGCATTCTTTTGGAAAACGCCTCCCTTGCCATTCTTTCCGCATCATAAACGGCGCACGGTATTATTGCCTTAAGAAAAATTCGAACCGAAAAATTTTCTGGATCACTTACTGTTCCATTCCTCATTTTCATCGTTTGATCCCGTATAAGTGAAATCAAAGGTGAAATTACAACTGTCACACCTTTCTCCTCAAGCGCAGGTATTTGAAAACACAGACTTTTTCCACCGCCTTATTGTTAGTAATAGTAATAGACTATTTAAAATGAGAAACAAAGTCTTGTTTACCTGTTGGCATTTGGACGAAGACATCAATGCCTAACATGGTAGCAGTAATTGCCTGTTCTTGTTTATATTTAAATTTATTAACACCAAAACTTTTTCGGAGGATCCGAAAAATTTTCAAGCGCATATTCTGAACAGCATTCATACGACAATCTGCCCTAAAAATGATACATTTCTGATTTTTACAAATCCCAGACTGTACGGAGGACTAATGATCAGGGTTAACAGATTTGATGCTTTAGCATCATTTTGGTGACGGAACGAACTAATGAATCACAAGAAAGTCGGGTATCTTGGAGGGGATCTGAACCTGGGTCGTAGTTTGAAAAATAGTGTAAATTTTGGCGTTTCGCCAGATTTTGTATGCTGCTGGAGTTGACCCATAGTTACACCTGTTTTGATCAGCATCAAAAATTGTCAAGCCTGCTACTGTCATATTTCCGTATGACAGGTCAAAAAACAGTTCCTGATTTAAGATTATCATTGAAATGGAGACCCATTTTATAATGTCGCGGTTACCCCTATCGAATTTTATTTAACGTAAAACTGCATCGGCACGATTGCGCATAATAAGGCATGGATCAGATAACATGAAAAAATCAAAAATCAAAGTTTCTCGATGGCAACGTTTCAATTCTTCAAGTCCCAGTTCCGATGCTAATGTTAAACCTAACGTTAACATTTTTCCTAACCCGCTTCCATCCTCTGCAGCTTTACCGAATCTGATCAGTGTAACATTGCCTTCGTTGGCCAACCCGCCCAAACATTCAGGTTATCTTCGTTATTTAATATAGTTTGCTTGACTGAACATCTAAAAGCTTCATATATATGATTAGTCTATTTCTTTTAACTTGGAATCAAATTTTTTTTGTTGTTTGCCGTAAAAGGCTGACAAAACTTGGACCTACCTAAAAACGATATCTTCAGTTTACTCAATGTCCATACCAAAAGGACTGCTGTTGTCCCCGAACCTTCAACCTCTGCTCGGCGAAGTGCCAAACATCCTCAAGAGCCCAGCAAACCAAGTTTTAACCATGCCGACAAACATACCATCACTTTCTGTTTTCGACTCAAATGAGCAAAGACAACCTTTGGCGTCCGGCTTGATGGAATTCTTTTCAAGTCAACATCAGCAGAATTTTCTGCCGAATCAATTATTGGCACAACAAAGCATTGATCTAGTCAACACTTTCTTGGGAAACCACCAAAAAAATGCAATTGTTACACTAAACAACGCGATTTTGAATCAACTTGCCAACCGCCAGCGAGAAAATGTACATGTACCATCAACAGACTTGATGCCATCGCAACAGCAACTTTTGCCCGTGTCGATTCCGCCACTTCCACCAAACACTTCCGCAATGGAAGCGCTTATGGTTCCGCCGCCACCCCCTCCCCCCACAAAGGTTTCTTTGATCTGTTGTTTACTCTTTTAATTAGCCATTCGGAGGGAGGGTTATAAAGCTGGGTCATTGCGTTCTCGAGTCTATTAAAAATGAAAATACGGTTCTAGTCCGGTTTACGCGTCCCAAGTAACTTTTACGCGCCCCATGGTGTCCATGATTATTTTTACTTTCTATAGAGCCAAATTTAGAAAACATTTTTATTTTTCGTCAACAAATTTTGTCATATATTTTATGGATAATGCGCAAATAGCACAAAAACTGGCCGCTGTAGTCGAGTGTGTACTTTAGCAAGCATTTTCCACCTTTTCAGACAATTTTTAGTATAAAAAAATATTTTCCATAAATTTATACCAAAAGGGTCCCCCCTATGGTTTTTGTCAATTTTAAGGGCTCATAACTTGTTCCAAAGTGTTCGATTTCCCTCGGCGAGTGGAGTCGATTGATATATGATTTTAGGAAAAATAAAAGTTTTTGATATTCTTCACTTTTTACGAATGTTCGACAGAATTCTCCGTGTGTATTGGACTCTCCGATGGACATTGAGGACCCGGAGGAGAACGAAGCAAGCGAAAAAGAGGGGGAAAATGCGAAAGGGTGCGAGAGTAAAGACCGGAACAAAAATGTGCAGATGGCCGATGAGTTGATGAAGCGAGCATTGAGGCCTTATTTCAAGTAAGGCTGAGGATTTCGTTAAATAAAACGTTTTGTTTTTTTCTAAGTGGGAGTGGAGTGCCTTTGCACTACGCACCCACACTCAAACGTAAATTTCTGATTTGAGGAGTCACAATCTTTAAGTATTATGGCTGCTTTATTTAATTAAAACAATTTTACTTGCTTAGCGTATAAAAAAATTTTAGTTTGAGGGTATAGGTAATCCTTTCGTTGTGTGGTAACCTCAAATAATTCAATTTTAGAAGACGGCGAATAACAAAAGATGAATATAAAGAAATAATGAAAAAAGGAGTCGCTAAACTGAAGAAACGGCATTCATTGAGGGCTGAGAAGGTGGAGAAATTCGTGTCTAAATACGTTCAATTGGTTACTCTGAGACGCAAAACCTAACGTTTTGGCCTTTGATTTTCATTTGAAGTGATAACGCAACTGTAATAAACTCGACGCAAAATAAAGTCTCCGTTCAACAGGAAATTTGCCTCTTCACCCACCCTAACTCGCCCAGAACGTTTTGGTTCAAAAGCAAGAAGCAGTTATTCCATAGTATTTATTGTCAAAAACGAGAATTGAAGGAATGAATACATACACAGCAAAAATCTTTGATTTCTATTAAAATAATGTAAAAAAAAGAAGCGAAATTGAACAATATTCCTGAGCCAGAGGTCGCGCATCCACTGACGGTAATAACGTCTATTTGAGATATTATGCCAAAGCTATTCGACGATGGTGATTTTATTGGAACAAAACAACGGAAGGGACACTAAAAAGTCATTGAAGATGGAAGGTTGGGGTTGGGTAGCGGATGACTTTTTTTGGGGCAGGCGGATTTGTTTGGATGAGATTTCTTTGATAACACGCGCAGACTGAGTTTCTTAAGAGAAGACAGAGACCCTACAATAAAAACGAATTTGTTTTGAAAATTGCGCCGAGGCTTTGCTTCCCCTCGCCTATTCCTCGGAAGCGGCCACCAACTGAAGCTGACGCGCGCATTCGATCAGTTCCTCCCGGACCTTCGACTTGGCCACTTCCTCCGCCACTGTGGTGATCCGGTCGATGATTTGGCGAATTCTCTCCGCTTTTCCGCGTGTGTAATTGTCGTCCAAAACATTGGCGTTACTTTTGTCTGCCGTTGCTGCTCTGTGCTGCTGAATGGGAAATGTGTAAAACAATGGCAATTAGTTAATGATGCTGTTGGCTTCCGCTCCGCTCACATCGCTTTCCGCCGAACGGCACTTTGTCGAATTGTTCGCTGATGGACTGTTCAGTGCCGATTCCATCACCGCCGTTACGCCCATCGCTCCGTTGCTGCTGCTTCCGCTCGTCTGAGAATCGGAGACCGCTGGCGAAGGCTGCTGAGGGTCGCAAGAAGTGCAAGACGGGACAACGACGGAATTCCCGCCGGTTTCGGTGGAAGACTGGGCCATCATAAGCCTCTGTATGCTGGGGAAAACATTGTGAGAAGCCGCCTAAAAAACTAATGAAGCGTTAGGGCCACATCCGCCCGGCCAATGTTTCCCACTCGCCTGAGCCAACTCCCTCTTTTCCGCTTTCTCACAAAACACTTCCAAATCGTCCCCATAAACCATCTCAGCCATTTCCATCGCTCGCGTGGGCACTCGCGTTTTGCGCTTGTTTCTGCGTTCCAACTCTCCCTGAACAGCTCCCCCATCGTTGGGTTTGCATGTTTCATCCATCGGACTGTTCTGACCGCTGCTTCTTTTGATATGAAGAAGGGAATCGATGAGCGCACTCATTTTGCTGCCGTCGTTCTGAAAATTACACACAAAATGACGTGTACGTACGACAAAAGAACTCTTTTTACCGATGCCGGACTGTTTGCGGATCCATTACTGCTGAATGGCGAGTGGAATGTGCCTATACTTAGCTGCTGATTCGTTGGGATGTGCACACTCAAATCGTTTCCCGTTGTTGTGTCACCACCACCACTTTTTGTTCCTTTCTGCTGCCGCAGTTGAAGAGCAGCGGCAGAAGTTCCCTTCCCTGCCAACGCTGTCCTCGCCTTTTTAGGCGGCGGTTGGTGCTGTTGTGTCGGCACTTTGATGCCATTATTGCCCGTTAGTGGGACATTAGCAAGTGATGAGCAGTTTCCGACTGGAGAAGTGGAAGTTGCAGCGGCGATAAGCGCTTGAAGCATGGCCATCTGGCTGTTTGGCTGCTGATTGTGAGTGAGCAGTCCCTTAATGCTTCCGCCTGCGGGGCCGTTGTTCAAATAACTCTCAAGAGAAGTGGCGAAGAATGGATTATTGGCCAGCCATTGCGTGAACCATTGCTGTTGAAATATGGAAGTTGCGGCGGGTTGCGATGGAGCGGACGAAGGGACAGACGACATTTGTGGAGATGCGGGCACGGAGGAATTCTCCACGCCCGAAGGCGGCACCACTCCACTGATCCAGCCGCGCTTTTCCTCCTCTCCCCCCATTCCCATGGCCGTGTTCATCTCCAATTTGATTGTTGGATGATCCGATGTTATTCTACGATCGTTTGAGTGGTACTGTTGATGGGTGTTGGCCGCGTTTTGAGGGAATATCCCACTGCTTTCCAGAGATGGGTGGCGAATGTGTGGCGGGGAGTTGTCCATGCCGACTTCTACATCGATTTGCTGGTATGGACAATCCTTCTCTTCCATTTCGCTCAGTGACGGCGACGAAGATTGTCCCTGGCGGCGGTGTTCTTCCTCATCTGGATTTGAATTGTACGATGGAGAAGACCAAGCCGACGGATGGGACGCATTGTCTTGCTGATGGCCTCCGGATGGTGAGATCTCGCCTTCTGAAGTACGACAAAAGTGGGGCCATTAAAATTAACGAAATGAATCACTCACTGTCAATGTAACTCCGCGCCAACACAGACACATCGCCCGGCATTCCGCTCTTCTGCATGCTAAAAAACTGCTTTTGGTAAGCCTATCCATGTAAAGAGAGGGATGTGACGCCAACCTTTGCATATGAATGTGCAGGCTGGTCTTGTCCGGAAAGGCCCAATTGCAGCAACGACACATGAACATCCGTTGGATCTGATGGTAGCGGTACATATGCGATCGGAGAGTGTCACTGCCTGAACTCGTCGCATGAATGGACATCATTCAGTTGACAAAGGGGGGGGGGGACTCACTGGCAATCTCCTGGTTGCATTGTGTGCAGGTGTAACTCTGAAACGCCAAAAACAGTTGAATTGTCAAAGGGAGAGAATGTTGCCTTGAAATGCGCCTGCATTCGATGGCGGCTAAGCGAAGAAGAATGGCAGAAGACTTTGCCGCAGACGTTACATGGGAATTGGCCTGCATGTGCCGAAAAGCATATTAAAAGGGCATTAATTATTTGTTGACTCACCTTTTAAGTCTGGCCTCTTCAAGTCCGTCCTGTAAGGCATTTTGGCAGTCGTTGCGGCTGCAGCGGCCTCAACGGCAACACAAATTTGCTGTTGAGTGGACGTCGTGGCGGAGTCCGTGAAATAATCGGAAAGCAACAAAAGTTGAGTGACACTGAATGAAGTGGGGAAAAGCCGAGATGGCGTATTGTTAAACAAAGTGAGGTGAATGAAGCGGGGAGGGGGAGGAGGTGGGGGGGGGAAGGCAGATAACGGAAGGAATTGGAGAGGGTTGGCAGGATGGACGAAATGAGGGGGAGATTGGGAGATGATTTGATTGGGGCTGGGGGCGGGGTGGAGAAGGAGCGGACCACGGCAGCAAGCACAAGCAAGCAGCAGACAGATAAGGAGCGGAGGGGGGGGGGGGGGGGTCGGACGGTATGGAAAGTAAGCACGGAGAGCAGAGGCAACAACAGCACAGCAAATGTATGTAATATTTAGATCTGAAAATCGATGGGGGGACAAGGAGAATGAGCTCGTTGGGTGAAATGGCAATTGGGGGGGGGGGTGGGAGAGTAGCAGATAAACAACGGAATGGCAGGGGATGTTGGAGGGGGGGGGGGAAGGAGTCAGGATGGGAAGGAAAAGCGAATATGCGAAGAGTGAGGAAGGGCGGAGGGGGGGGGGGGGGGCGGGGGAGGGGCGAATTTGGCCAACAGAATGAAAGACGAAATGAAAGGGACAGAGAAATGGACGAATGAAGAAGAGAATTACCGAGCTTAAGCTTATAGCTGTTGTTCTGGTTGCTTCTTTCTACTTTTACACATATAAATAAGGTAATATAGGGGAGGTCCTGACCAAAGGAAAGAAGCCAATCGGTCGGTCGGTCCGGTGACCGTCCAGTGAATGAGCGCAGCCATGGCACAAAAGGAAAAAGCGACGGAAAGTGCCTTTATTCCCCTCTCCCAACCATTTTCAAATGACCATAATTGCGAAGTGGGGGGAGGGGGAGGGAGAGGGAGGGGGGGGGGGGGGGGGGGAGGGGGGAGGGAGGGGAGAGGGGGGGGGGGGGGGGTGCCGTTGTCGGCCGAACGATGGACAAAAGCAAGTGAACACAGAAAGGAAACACTTCGCTTACTCTTTAAAGGGAGAATGACAAAAGAGAGGAAGAGGGGAGGGGAGGGGAGGGGGGGGGGGGGGAGGGGGGGGGGGGGGATGGACGTTCATTCCCTCTCTCCCCCTCCCCAAACTTCTTCTCTTTCCGATCCTGCTTCTTCTGAGACGCTCTTTTGACCTTCCCCCTCTCCACCATTCACTTGACGTGACGACCGGTCCAAGGACAAACACGGGTAAAAGCATTGCCTTGGCTCTTATCCCCCCCCCCCCCCCTCATTTATACTTATTTATCATCTGGCCACCGTCAAAAGTAGCCAAATCCATTCACTGTTCTCGTGACTTGCCTTTTCAACAGTACTCTCCCAGCTCAGCACCTTTTTTGGCCATTGTCTCCAAACATCCCCAACTTCCTCTCCTTCTACAAGCAAACTCATTGTTGTCTGTTTGCTCTCCAAATGGACATTGTTCTGCTGTCAGCTCAAAGTGGTTCTCCTCCCTATCGTTATATTTGCTTGGACCAGCCTCGAGGAGCGGTAAAGGGAAGGGATTGAGGCGGTAGGTATCCGGGGAATGTTTGAGAACGATAGAGTTAGTTGGCAATAAGTTGATGGCTAACATTCTTGTAAATTGCCTGAGAAGAATAGGAAAATGTGAAAATATGGAGCTTGATCGGAGGAGCAACGAGAAGAATTTGAATGACAAAGAATTTACAAGAGAGACGGGCTGACTTTATCTCAGAGAGCCGGTCCGAAGAGTTTCGCTCGAACTTTCCACAATCAGTTCACTCCCTTCGATCTTGAAGCGATTACAGAAGGCGGAGGGGGGGGGGGGGGGTAAGGGGGGGGGAGGTTGAGCAAGAGAATTGAATGAGAAATTGTCGAGGCAGAGAATGTGCTCGTGACCGGCGAGAGCCAAAACAAGCAAAAGGCGGGAGGGAATCGAAGCGGGGGGCGGGGGGGGGGGTTATGCGATGGATGAAGTAAGGGGGGGGGGGGCTGAGGGAGGCGACGGATGGCGACGATGACACAACTCGTCGAATAGAGCATAGGAGGGCAGGCTGGTTGCGGGGGGCGGAGGGAATGTGCAGTGAGCGACAGCCGGTCGCCAAAACAGGAGTGGGGAGACGCTTCAAATTAAACTTTGTCGGTGGGGAAGTGGCAGCAATGGGATGGAAGTGGAAATGGGACCGAGGGAAGTTGTTGTTCTCGAAGTTGCGCCATTTGGACGGGATGAAAGGGACCGCCGGAGAGGCGGGAGAGAAAGAAGCGGCTGGGAGTGAATGGGAAGAGCTGCTAGGCTGAGCTGGCCAGGCTAGGCAAGAAAAGAGTAGAGGCATACTGTAAGAGGGTGAGTAACGCGGCACCCCCCTCCCATCGGAGCCAGCCATCCCTCCCTCCCTCCTCTCGGGCCCAGAGAGCCAACCAGTCGTAGTCGAGAAGAGCCGACGGAAAGGGCGGAGGGGAGAGGGGGCGGGAAGCCGGCGGGAATGTTGGGGATAGCACGAATATGAGAGGATGAAGAACTGTAAGCAGAGAGAATTGGGCCAATTGGCTCAAAATGATGGAGACGTGGGGGGAGGGGGGAGTCCGTTTCCATTCAAACTGAGAGAAGGGGGGGGGAAGAGGGGGGGGGGGGGGGAAGAGGGGGGGAAAGAGGGGGGGAGGGGGGAAGAGGGGGGGGGGAAGAAGGGGGGGGGGGGAAGAGGGGGGGGGGGAAGAGGGGGGGGGGGAAGAGGGGGGGAAAGAGGGGGGGAGGGGGGAAGAGGGGGGGGGGGAAGAAGGGGGGGGGAAGAGGGGGGGGGAAGAGGGGGGGGGAGAGGGGGGGGGAAGAGGGGGGGAAAGAGGGGGGGAGGGGGGAAGAGGGGGGGGGGAAGAAGGGGGGGGGGGAAGAGGGGGGGGGGAAAGAGGGGGGGGGGGGGGGGGAATTGGTAATACTTAAAAGCGACGCTTTTGGGGGCCTTTCTTTGGATGGATGGCAGTGAATTGTGCTGCTGTTGCTGCCGATGCTGCTGGAGATGACCTTTTCCCTTTCCTCGTTCGTCCCATCAAGCATCCCTTCATTCATTCATTCCCTTTCTCCAACATTCCCTCTCCAATTTCCCTCCCGCTCAAGGACACGGAGAGGGCTGGGGGGGGGAGGGGGGGGGGGCTGAAAGGTGCTCATGTGCTTAACACGCTTTAAACTCTCCTCCCAACGCCAAAACTTTGGTGTTTACATTTGGAAGTTCGAATTGCTTTTTGAATTGCCTCTCAATTCCATTAATAAGTTTTTGAGGAGAGGGGGCGGCGGCACAGTGACAATTTCAAAAAAAGGGACGGGGGGGGCAGTCTCCGACAGACAGCGCAATATTTGATGTGTCTGTTCGATGGTATTGGGTTTATTTGGCCGAGAAGAGCTGAACGAGAATGAGCGACAAATTGTGCTGCTATTATATTATTATTTTATTGTTCGTTCAATCGGATAGGCCATCGACAGAGAGAGCAACCGGCCGCCGCGGCTCTCCCGAGGAGTCGTCCCCCAAATTTCCCTCCCCCCCCCACATTTACGCGGAGTCCGCCTCCCTACTTGGCTGCTGCTTTGGCTCACTTTTCTCGTCGCTTTTACAGTGTGCGTCTGCTCTTTTCCGCTTCCGTCACTGCTCTCGGCTCGTTCTTGCATTCCATTTTAGGCGCAATCACACAAAACGACACACCCACAGCAGCAACTTATAATACATTAATGTGGGGGGGGGAGGGTTCTGGAGGGATTGATGGAGGGAGGGGGGGGGGGGGAATGGGGAGGGGGAGGGGAGGGGAGGGGAGGGGAGGGGAGGGGGGGGAGGGGTGGGGAGGGGGGGGGGAGGGGGGGGGGGGGTGGGAGACAGCGCAGGTGAGAGCTGTCACCGGCGGGGGGCATGGGACAACAACCGTCCGAACGACAGCAGCAACTCCTCCCCATTTTCACTCAATTCCGTCGCTTATTTTAGGGCCCATATACAACGGTAGGCAGCCTAATTTACAGCACAACGCGATTGAACGGAGGGAAGGAGAAAAGGCTGAACGAAGGCTCACTCCCGCCATTGAATCACAGAAAACCGGAATTTCATGGCAAAGCAATTGGGCACAGCGGGGGGGGGGGGATGATCGTTGTGAGAGGGGCGAAAGGGGGGGGGGGGGAGGGGGGTAATCGAGGGGGGGGGGTAATCGAGGGGGGGGGGTAATCGAGAACAGCAGACGAGGGGGGGGGCGGCTTGAATGGAAGAAAGGGAAAAGTCTAAAAGGATGAAAAAATGGATAGGAAAAGAGGAAGTGAGTGCAAGGTTATGGGAGAAGGGGGGCCATTTAGCCGTATGTTTCTTCTGCGTGAACTGTGGGGCTGAGGAGATGAACAAATGAATGTGTGAAGGCAATTGGAGGAGGGGAAAAATGATGGAGGGGAGGCGGGGGGGGGGGGGGGGAGGGGGGGGGGCGGGGGGTGGGAGGGGAAGGCGGGGGGGGGGGAGGGGGGGGGAGGCGGGGGGGGGGACAAATTCGACAAGTTTAAAGCAATCCCTCCCTCTCCACATAGCCACTCGTCTTCACTCGTACCCTTTGCCCGACCCGTCCATCCCTGCCCGGTCACCCAGCCACCAACTTCTTCCATCCTTCTTCATTTCTCTCCTCCATCCATCCTACCCAACCAACCTCCACCTCCACCTTCTTCCTCTTCCTCTGGCAGACTCAGCCATCTCAAGCGCGCAGGGACAAAAAGGGCAATTAATTCTCTCCTCGGCTCCTTTCTGTTCATTCATGCCCACCCTTTCTGCCCTTACTCATCAGCTCAGATCGATATCATCTGATGGGACGGAAGGGAGAGGGGGAGGGGGGGGGGGGGGAAAGATGAGGGAGGGGGGAGGATGGGATGAGGAAGGAGGAGGAGGAGGAAACGGACAATGGCGGAAGCGGGGGAAGGGAACATAAAGGGCGCCGTTGGAAGAAGCGGGGGAAGGAATGGCGGCACATAGCGATGGATGGCATTTATTGGTGTGAGGGGATGACGAACGGGGAACAAAATCAGACACAATTTACTAAAGAATTAGAGTTCTGATCCCGTATTTTAAACATCGACCCAAAATTTTTAGTTGCTCATTGCCTCAGAATGAATGTTGAGAGTATAAAATGCGTTTGACAAGCAACGCTTTGCCTCCCCGTTCCTTGTCCCCCCCCCCTCCCCCCCCTCCCCCCTCCCCCCCTCCCCCCTCCCCCCTCCCCCCTCCCCCCTCCCCCCCCGTCACCGACCGTTGTTGTGCCATCCCTCCCCTTTCGTTCGCTTGCTTAAGCTTTGCATCCATTCCTCCACAGCCCTATTTTGCATGAGCACATCGACAGTCAGTCAGCTTGGGGCAAGCACAGAAGAGCATCGGCGACGGATGGATTGAGAGCGATTATCAGAGAGAAGGGAGGAGGGGGGGGGCATCGGCGCAGGCAAGCGGAGGCATTCCGGGGACCCCCCCCCCCCCCCCATCAACTTAACCGCTGCTTTCCTCATCGGTCGGCGGTTGGGAACCTTCATCAAGTAAGCAGGGGTCTAGCCTAGAGCGACCTCCGCACTGACCATTCATTCATTCATTCATTCATGAATATATGGGCATGCCACCCATCGGAGACTTTCATCGCCGACTCGTAGCCAAAGTGAAAGGGAAATTCAGCAGCCTAACATTGTCCATCTGTACAAGCTCGCTCAGTTGGGGGACATCGACACGAAAAAGCGGCGTTAAACAAAAATGGACCTGCCCATATTGTTTCGAGCAAAATATATTTGTGCTTTTTTTGCCTTTCAAATTTTGCCCTTTTGCTTCTAATTGGCGTTTGATAAAAATATGAGGCGGGGAAGACCTTTTCGTTCTATGCACTGTTTGTATCTGAAGCCGCTATCTCACAAACTTTATAATAAATATGCTAAACTTTGTCCAAATTGGTCAAAACAGAGGCCTATTCGTTAATGATATGATGATTAGGGTCTGCAAATGAGGTTTTAAGGCTTGAATGGGCTGATCTCTCGCTGAGCCTAAATGGGGCTTCGATTTTATATTTTTGTTTCTGTGGCGCGCAGGGCTTTAATTTACATCAGGAGCTTTTTTAACCCGAGCCACAAATTAACACGCTTTGTTCTCCAATAATAAAATCAATTTTAATTATTTTTTTGACGGATTGTGCTTCATTAACGGAGGACACCATTCGGATTCATTCAAAATCCCTAATGGGTTTATCCACTATATGGTTGGAAGAAAAACGAATGGGCTTAAACAGGGCTGTGCTCTCAACATTTTTAAAAGGAGCATCAGAACGAGAAAAAGCATCATTGATCACCAAAAAAGCATCAGGTACTTCACGGTTTTGCGACCCCCTCCCCAAATCCGCTGGAAACATCATATATGGGGGTTTCAAGGGTGCTGATTACGAATCTGCAAAAAATTTTGCGCGGAAGCAATTACGAAAAAAGTTATAGCCCCTCAAAGGTGGCCAAAAACCATAGGGGGGACCCTTTTGGTTAAAATTTGAAAGACATTTTTTAATTCTTTAAATTGTCTGAAAATATGTTATTTGATACGCTGATTATGAATTCGTCAATAAAATTGAGAATTTAAAGCGCTTTTTGAAGCGGGTGTAATGTATGAAAATTAAAGAAAACCCGAGTTTTTTAAAGTAACACCAAAGTCGAATAGAATAACAGGGGAAAAGTTAGAGACCGAAGGGTTCATTAGGCTTAGGCCTAAGCCACCCGGAGCTTGGGCGTTCATTAGGCTTAGGCCTAAGCGTCCCGAGCTTGGAGTTCATTAGACCTAGGCCTAAGCCAACCTGGCGGGGTTCGTTAGGCTAGGCCTAAAATAAACCCATAAGCTCAGCGCTTAGGCCCTGAGCCTAACAAACCCCAAGGCAGGCTGGCTTAGGCCCTGGGCCTAACGTCAAGCAAGGGTGGCTTAGCCTAAGCCTAATGGACTCCTATCTAACTTTTCCCCAGTTATTCTCTCCGGCTTTGATGTTTTTTAATAATTCGTTTTTTCCTTAATTTCAAAAATGTTGACCAAAGGGTCCCCCCCCCCATGGTTTTTCAAAATTTGAACGGGTTCAAAACCCGGTTTAAAGGCGTGGTGACAAGAAAATATTGTCTTCATGATCGGCACCATTTAAAACCCCATATATGTTTCCAGCAAATTTGGGGAGGGGGTCGCAAAATCGTTAAGTACCAAGCATAAAATCCGACATTTCTTCATTAAAATCAACTTTGCTTTGTTATATTTTCTGGGTACAAATCAATCAATTTTCTTGTCACAATGAGCATTTTGTGGAAATTTAGTGCTATGCATTCGGACGAAATTGCTTCATTTTATTAACAATTATGAATGTAAATAATCTGGGGCGCCGACATTTCATACATGCGACATTTCATACACTGACATTTCATACACGCGACATTTCATACACTAAGCAAAAAAACGACACTTCATACATAAACCCAAAATACGACACTTCATACACGCGACATTTCATACACACAAAATTTCATCAACTAAGCAAAAATATGATATTAATCTAAGAAAAAGCCCGCCCGGTTTCAAGTCGAGTTTCCTACCTCTATTAGGCCGGCTAGGGTTCAGTTTACAAACAATAATCATATTTTTATCAAAACAAAAAATATTTATTCTTGTTCAAATGGCTTGTATTTTTTGTCTGAATACATTTCTTGCAAATTTTTTTTGTTTACGTTCAATATTTTGTACATCTCGCCATTGTGAGTTAAAAGTGAAAGCATTTGGATGGGTCCGGAGCGGGTGTATGAGATGTCGAATTTTGGGTTATTTATTTTATTTATTTATTTATTTATTCACCGTCAAGGGCACAAAGTCTAAGCAAACGCGCCACTAACAGAGGTGATAAAAGGTCGAACTGGGGGTGCGGAGAGGATATATATGTGTGAATGATGATATTTATGTGTATTTTAGCGGTAATAAAGAAAGATAGAGTTTTGAGACATGGCCAAGTGGGTATTTACTGATTTAGAGAAGTGCTTGGGGGAATTTGTGTTGAAGAGGCTGGATGGGAGTGTATTCCAGAGGTTGATGTTGCGGTTTAGAAAGGAGTTTTGAGTTTTTGACGTTTTATGCGGGGCTATAATTTGAAAGGGATGACGCCTAGCGGGTCGGTTGGAAAAGGAAATGATTTCGTGAGGATTGAGGTGAGTTAGGTGGCGGCAGATTCTGAAGAGGGTGGTAAGGTCTATAACTTTGCGGCGGATTTCGAGTGTGGTTAGATTGAATATTTTTAGGCGTTGATTGTAAGGGAGTTGTATACGTTTGGATTTGAAGAGAGCAGTGCGAGTGAAATATTTTTGAACATTTTCAATTTTGTCGATGAGTTTGCGATTTGCGGGTGACCAGATTTCTGAGCCATATTCAAGTAGTGGTCTGATATATAGTTTAAATGCTTGGGACCAGATGGATGGGTTTGATGAGTTAAGTACACGTGTGAGTTGGTATGAACGGTAGTATGCTTTTTTCACAATAATAGAAATGTGTTGATGGAAAAGGAGTTTGTTGTCGATTAGAATTCCTAAGTCGGTGATGGATTCTTGTGGGTAGAGTGGTTGGTTGTTGATATGGTAGACAATATTGGAAGTTGGGTTTCCTATGTGGAGTAGACATGATTTTTCTATAGAAATTGGAAGGGCCCAGGTTAAGCTCCATTGGTGAATTGAGTTTAAAGCGTTTTGCAATGCGTGATCGGTGTGATTTTTGGAGGTTGATTTAAACAGTTTGAGATCATCTGCGAAGAGTTTTATTTGGATTGTTGGGTTGACATTTGAGGGTAAATCGTTAACATAGATGAGAAAAAGTAGTGGACTTAAGACTGAACCCTGTGGTACACCTGAGGATATGTTGCGAGGGGAGGATTGATGATTTTGAATTTTGACAGTGAATTTCCTATTTTTTAAATAGTTGGTGAACCATGCGAGGAGTTTGCCCCTAATGCCTATTTGCGAAAGTTTGTAAATAAGAAAGCGGTGAGGAACGGAATCGAAGGCTTTTTTAAAATCAACATAAATGGTGTGGATTGATTGTTTTTTTATAATTGACTTAAACCATATGTGGATGGAAGAAATTAATTGGAGGGTGGTAGAACGCCCCTTGAGGAAACCAAATTGATTTATGTCGAAGAATTTGACTGAGTTTAGAAAATGTAATAATTGAGCGTAAATGATTTTTTCCATTATTCGGCAAAGGGAAGAAGTGATGGAGATTGGCCTATAATTTGAGGGGTCGTGCTTATTTCCTTTTTTGGGTATAGGAACAATGTGAGAACATTTCCAAATATCCGGAATGAAACATGTGTCCATGGAGAGTCGGAAAAGATCGGAGAGAATGGGAGTGAGTTCCAGGTGACAATTTTTGAGAAGGCGAAAATTGAGGTTGTCGGGTGAGCTATTGAGTTTATTGGGCAAGTGTTGTAGGATGTGTGAGACCTTTGCAACGTCAAACTCGATATCATCAATTGTTTTGGTGTGGGGACAGTGGATTGGGGAAGGATTGTGTAGTGGAATATTTTGGAATGATTTGAAAAATGTATCAGCAAATATTTCACAAATGGAGGGAATGTCTGAGATCAGTTCCTGGTTTATCTCGAGGGAGTAATTTTGGTAGTTATTTGTAAATTTGCGTAGGTAGGAGTATGAAATGTCGTTTTTTTGCTTAGTGTATGAAATGTCGCGTGTATGAAATGTCATCCTGCCAATAATCTAGCTTAGGCCTAAGCCTAACGAACCCCAAGCCAGGGTGGCTTAGGCCTAAGCCTAACGAACCCCTAAGTCTCTAACTTTTACTCAGTTATTCTATCCGGCTTTGGAGTTACTTTAAAAAAAAAGCCGTTTTTTTGCTCAATTTCCAAATTGCTCAAAATTGCGTTATGGATGCGTGATCGATTATTTATTGTTGAAGTGAATAATTCTAATTAAAATCATTTTTTCTTTAATATGATTCGTCGGCGTCAAAATAAATTTTTTGTGTGGGTGCCGAACTGGTCGCGCCAAAACGAGCTGCGCCGAAACGATTACGCCGAAAAAATCGCGCCGAACCGGTCGCGCCGAACTGGTCGCGCCGAAACGACCCCGACCGCACTGAAATGGCGACACTGAAGTGTCCGGATCCGTATTTTGAAGATTAAATTAAAAAACTTACACAGACCGTAGTGACACAGTTTAAAAATTAAAAAATGAAAGGCCACGTAGCGGCTAGAAACGTAGTAGTGCGGACTGGTGCCTGCCGGCATCCCCATCCATGCACGCCGCCTTCCTATGTGGGTTTTGTTACTTACCTTAATTTTCAAAAATTTCAACCGATTCAAAACCCTTTGAATTCCAATTTTTGTTTTCTATTGCCAAATTTGTAATCAGTGCATCAAATAGTGGCCAGTCCGCCATGTATTTTTAACGGTGCGCCAAACGATGCAGCCATTACCTGAAGCTCAAAATACCCGTCGCAAAGTTGAAGTTTCGCCCACCCCTGATGCACAGGCTATTTCAGTGCTTTCATTCGCCGCTGCAAGAAACGATGAGGAGAGGGAGAGAGAGAGATGGGAGAGAAATAAATTTCCGATCGATTTTCTCTGCCACTTTGATCAGTCTCTTAAGTTCAGTTGGGTCCTTTATATGAATATCAATAACTTTTTGCGTTGACGGAGGCTGGCACGGAGAGGAGACAGAGAACGAAGAGAAGAAAGGCTTTTTAAGAGCAGAGGTTGAGTGGTGGGATAGAAAAGAGATTGACGGGATGGATCACTCAGTTTAGCCTAGCATTTTCTCCGATTATTTCATTTTATAAAACAAAATCGACTGATCAAACTATGTACATATTACTTTACTTTATTCTTTACCCTAATAAAAGCTCATTTTGGTCAGTATTCTACTCGACGTCATCCATTCCTTCCCCATTTCCTCATATGTATCTTCTTTATATGAACGACGAGTCTAGCTAGGCTCTGATCTATGTACGTACATATGACATCATCAATGAAACCATTACCGACTAATTAAGTGGGGTAAAGGGGAACAGCAGTCACTGGGTGGACTTAGCCGGTGCCAATGATCACTAGACTGGGAGCTGGGAAGAGAAGCGACGCTTACCTATCCTCCCTTTTAGTGTTTTATGGCTAAGAGTTGAATGGGAGGATGAAGTCAGTCATATGTCGCATCGTAGCGGATGATAAACCTTCTTTTGCCGTCTTGTGTTTTTCATCCCATCGGCGTTAACTCATCACCATTCGAATCGGCCTCTTAGCGTTTTCGTTTTTTGGTTCTTTCCAATCGAAAAAATTGTCAATTTTTGACCCTTTGATTCGTCATCCAAGAAATTATTTCGTTATTTCTAACTTAATATGGCCTAACTCAAAAACGGTCGAATTATATACCAATCGACTCCTCTCACTCTCTCATGCACTAATCTGCAAAAAATTTTCGGCGAAAACTACTTTGAAGAAAGTTATGGCTCCTCAAAGTTTGCAAAACCAAGAGGGGGACCTTGGTCAATTTGTGAAAAATATTTCTTTTTAAAGGTTTATATGATCGTTTAGTCCCTGCTAGATAATAGCTTCTAAGCATATAGAGCTTTCGATTGGTACCTAATTTATTTAGTTTGGTTGGTTCCATGAAGAGTTATGGCACTTCAAAGGTCTGGCCCAAACGCAGGGCCCAAACGTCGGGGCTCAAACGTCGGGGCCCAAACGTCCCGCTCCCAACGTAATAAGAAAAACTTGGGAAAAAATTTATTCGGAAAGCAGGTACCCGCGGAGCGGGCGTGCGCGGACTTCTTTCGGACTCTCGCCCCGCCGTTTTTTGTGCAAAACGCGTCCAATTTTTTCTAATCGAAATCCCAGAAACATCGTTTTATTTTTCAGCGGGATTCGTATTACACAGGATCGCGCTATTAACTTTTTTGATTCTTGAGAGCTTAAAATACATGGGAAATTCTGCAGCTACTGCTCGATCAGGTAGAGAGAGAGAGAGAGTTTGATAATGTTTTAAATTTATTATCTGTTTGTTATGTAAGCAGGTGATCCGCAATCGGCACTGACGCCCGGTGAAGCATTTTCTGATTACGACGAGAACATAATCAACAGGGGTACGCTTGGCAGGCCGAAACCGCTTCTGAAATTTCACTCGGTGTGCGGAACGAACATTCAGTTACTCAGGGAAGGGCGAGTGGCACGACGCAAAGAGTCATTTTGCAAGGGACTCGCATTCAGCAATCGACCCATAAGTATCGATGAGATCCTTTGCATCCGGTTGTCTGAGGTTGGAACGAATTGGAGCGGAGTGATGAGGTGATCTGTGCCGGGGGAGGGGAGTTCAATGTTTGGACGCACTTAAATCATTTAGCAAACCCTTCAGATTCGGCGTCACTAACGTTGACCCGGCTAGCTTCCGCGACATCGAACTGCCAAAGTACGTTTGTCCTGACTCTAAACATCGGACAGTGAACATCGCCGTTACTCCAAACAAATTGTCATTCCGATTAAAAAGGTTTGCATGTCCGGACTTAACCTCCAAGGGCGGCTACTGGGCCAAGTCTCTCGCTGAACGCTGTTTGTTTTGTATTGTTTTTTAGGCTTTACAAATTGTTTTAGATTCGGTGGAAGGCTCAATTCTCCACTTTTTCACCAATGAAAGTGGCGAAATGTACTACGGAGTGAACGGTGTGCACAAAGGCCTATTTTTGAGTGGAATCAATGTGCTTAATCCGCTGTGGATTATTGTCGACATTTACGGGAATTCGATTGCTGTTGAGTTTATCGGTAAGTAAATTTCGATTATTCAATGGAACTTAAGGCAAATTATGCGAATATAAAAGCAGTAAAATTTTAATGGTAGCGGCGAAAAGTAAATCGATTTTTGAACAAAATTTTAGATCCAAATGAAGTACAGCTCCAATCGAAACGAATTTCGCCTAAAAATAGGACGGGAACAACGCTTTCTGCTCGAAATGCCAGTCAGCCTCATTCTTCGGAAAGTGCCGAAAGTTCTCCGGCACCGATGTCCCTCTCAACTTATCACCAATCCATCGCTTCAATGCCTGCTTCCAATTCGGCCAATAATTTGCTAAACGTCACCGCAAATTCTCCACGGTCGTCGTCTTCACGAGCTTCACCAATGGCCAATGGTTGGTAAAGCGAATGGGTTATGCCAGGGACTAACCGGATTTCGGCATTTTTGGGTTCGGAATTCCTGACTTTGGCAAAATAATCCGAAATTTAACAAAATTGGCGGATTTTCTCAACAAATTAGGGTTGGGAGTAGGATTTAGGAAGAAATTTTCGCAAAAATACACGTTTTTATTAAGAATGGGCAAATTTTTTTTTAATATAAAAATGGGTATTTTTGTTCCACTTTCGGAGAGTCTCTTCTGTTTCGATTTCGAGGTTTTTCTTTCGGGTTTCTTACGAAAATCGAAATAAAAAAGATTTCGAAAAATTTCCCTTTCGACCTACCCCTGATGCTAGCATGCAGGGGCGGCTGTAGACAGAAGGTGGAGGGGAATCCGAACTCCGGTGCCGGAAATGAACTGATCAATAGTGATATGAACTTTGTGCAAATTTTAGCCTCAAAAATGCGCTTTCACAATGTGAAGGGAATGAATGTGTATTTGCAACACGACGAAACAGTTGCAGTGCGGAAGCACGGCGAGTACTATCAGGGATACGTATTCACCGGAAGACCGATCAATGTCGGAGACAAATTGGTTATTTTGGTGAGCCAAGTTGAGGACGCCTTTTCTGGCAGTTTGGCGTTCGGGCTGACCAGCTGGTGACCGACCGTTAATTAATAACGCAAAACGACCCGAACATTTAGTGACCCGATCAAAGTGCCAGCTTCGCGACTGCCCGTGGACAGCGATGAGCTGTTGGAAAGACCAGAATATTGGGTTTGTATCAAAGATGTCGCAGCAATGCCTCAAGTTGGAGACAAACTCTCCTTCCAAGTCGATGCGGGGGGTAAGTCGGAGAATGAGGCAAATTCGGATTCGAATCTTTAAGTAATGTTTAGGCCGAGTTATTTTCTCAAAGAATGATGCTCCGTCACGAGTGATTATGCACGTAGACACGAGTATTCCTTTGTGGGCCTTCTTCGATCTTTATGGGAGCACGAGGAAGATTCAACTTTTAGGTTATTCGATTTTTTCCTTATTTGTTAGTGTGTTGAACATCCCAAATTCTTAGACATTGACACACCGCTCAGTGCACGGAACATCGCAGACTTGTCGAGGAGTTACCGTGCTTCTTCCGAGGGTGCTTGTGTAAATGCCTGTGCAGATCGCTCGTCAGCTGTGGTGGATATCAAGCCAAGGCCAAACAGACCATCGTCCACAAATTGGAACACAGTTTTGACATTTCATGTGACCATTGATGTTTTCCTTTCTAAGGATTCTCTTCGCGTTGCTCTCCCGGTTGGCTCCCCATCAACCCACCACGGACACTCTTCCGCCATCGCAATTCAATCGGAAAGTGCCGTTCTTTCCAACGCCTCCATTTCTGCGGGTCCTTCCGCCGCCGGTGCAACTTCGTCCTCCGCGCCGTCCTCCACCACTCCGCCTTTCTCGTCCCATCCCATGGAGTCAACGGAGTTGGCGCAGATTCGCGCCAACATAGCGATGAGACGACGCAATCGGGCGGATGCTTCTATTGGAGGGGGCGGAGGCCAGACTTCGACGCTTTCGTCGGCATTTTTGCCGGATACGTCGCAGCCAAACACGTCAAATTCTAATCCATCCGGCATCGCAGCCAACGGTGATTCTGTGCTCAATCGCTCGCCGCCAACGTTGAACGAATTTTTGGCCAGCCGTCGCATTCAGCTCGAGGAAAGAATGGCAGCATTGGCCGCTATAAGGGACAATCAGTCGCCAATTCGTGACGACGTCAGCACGTATTCGCAGAGGAATTCGTCTGAACGACTGAGCCGGCCGACACGCCGTAATTATGATTTAAGTTCTTCTAGCGACTCATCGCCCGTCGGACGCAATGAGGCAGCGGAAAATGCACAACAACAAAACAAATCGCCCGCCGGACGCAATGAAGCAGCGAAAAGTGCACAACAACAAAACAAATCGCCCGCGGGACGCAATGAATCAGCGAAAAGTGCACAACAACAACAACAACAGAACACCGTAGATGGCGAAGAGCAGCCGGGCAACGAGTGCTCCATTTGCATGAGCAACCAAGTGAATGCGGTCATTTATCGGTGTGGACACATGTGCATGTAAACACGTTGGGCATTGAATTTTTTAGTCCATGGTTTTGTTTTCTTAAGGTGTTTTTCGTGTGCTAAAGAGACACATCGTCGTTCCGGAGATTGTCCAATTTGTCGCACTCCGATAAGTATGAGTTGGATTTCGAATTGCCTGTTCAAATGTCCTTTTCCTCGTTTTTAGTCGATGTGATTCGCTGTTACCCCGTCTGATGAAATGTCTCAACAAGCGCAAATTGTTGGCCAATCGCCTAAAATTCTGCTTGAGGACTATTCGCGGCTTTTCATTTTTGGGGTTTGAAAGCTTTGACTTTGCACGTTTGCTCATTCAATTGAAAATTGGCATAATATCCCGCAACCATCGCTACATTTCTTTCATTTTATTTCATTGTAAATACTCCCTCCCCCTTCTTTTCTCGTTTTGCCCCGAATTATTAATGCTATATTATTACTTAACCAGGGTAGCACAGGACCAGTACTGAAGTGTCCACCATGGGACTGAACTGTTGGTCCCGGTTTTTTCAAGCTATGTTACAAAATGGTCCCGTTTGCAAGTCTCGGCTTTTCCCAAAAGTCCCGGTCCCGTGCTATTCTTCTTTAAACGAAGTGAATGTGATTGGCCGATTATCAAATTCTGTGATTTAATACATAGTTCTCCCAACAGAGCCATCTGTTCAACAGAACAAATTGTTTAAAACAAATGCCTTTCGAATTGCCCTCGCTTCGTCCAATAATAATATTTTACTTTATCTGTAGTATAAACGAATAATTTAAATAAAGACAAATATTTGTTTTCGAGTTGAATTTGACCGGCAAGAATTAGTTGGAAGCTCTCATTTGTTTAATGCAACAGCTCTTCATCTTGATGGGTGCGTAATCGTTGCAATTGTGGCAGGATCAATGCCAACCTTCCAGCGATTCTCTGAAAAGAATGGTAGTTATTATTGTGCCGCCCCTTCCCTTTCGTGAAGTTTGTGGAATTACGTAAACATTTCGTTTTGATTCTTGGATTTTCTGTGTCGGGCTTCTGCTCCATTACCTGTGTGCCTCAATCAATGGCACTTTCTGTTCTTTGTTTGTCCGCGCGACTGTTCCGACTCCATTTGCTCTTTTCGTCTCTGACGACAGTTTGGCCTTCTGATGCGGTGACAATGTCGGAGGACGGGGCACTAAATCCCAGTGAGAAGTCGGCAATTTGGGCGGTTGGTGGTAAATGGGCGGATGGCTGTGGAGAGACGGGGGCAGAGGAGAGCCGGATGCTAAATGGTGTGGGGGGGGGGGGGGTGATTGGTAAATTCTAAACATGTTATGATGTTGAAGGAGGATCCCGGAGATTGGGAAGGTCAGATGTTGGTTGGGTGAGTTTTCCCTCCCCGAAACCAACACAAAAAGTGTTTTAACGCGCTTACATAGGTCGATCACGCCATAAATGTGACTGCTCATCCGGCTCATCTCGTCCTCCCCCCTCTCCGTTCTGTGCAGTGAATGCGGCAGCTGTTGTTCTTCTGTTCGGCGTCCCGCGTCTTCTTCTCTCCGGTCCAATGTCGTCGTCTGCGGAAATGGCCATAACGGAGCCGGCGAATTGGCAAAGGAAACGGAAGGCGGGGGAAAAAGCGGCGGCGGCATGCGCGGAGGTGGAGGGGGGAGGGGGCCGCAGCAAGTGACGGCTTTCTGATGGCGGGGGATGGACGATGAGGCGGACGAGGCGAAGGTGGTCGAAGCGGTGGAGCTGCCGGGGGGGCAGCACCATTTGGCCGGAAGGGATGAAGAGGCTTCTCCACAGAATGACTTTTGATGATAAGAACGGCACCCAACACAGAGAAAGACGAAAAGGATGAAGACAAAGAGCACGAGAAGGATGAGGAAGAGGACGAGCCGAGGGTAAGAGGAGAGGATGAGCAGCGAGGGAAAGGACGGAGAGTCGAGCACCCGGAGGAACGCGGAACGGAAGACAAATTGGCCGGCGGGGTTGGTCACCACGCAGAAATAGCGACCGGAATCCTTAAAGGTGGGTCAGTTTAGGAAGAAGCCTTGAGAGAAAGTACCACCTCCTTCTGCACATTTGGGATGCGCAACTCGTTGACGAACGCGCGCTCACCCCGCGTGTCCATTTCGACCCGCACCGCGTCATTGCCCTGGTCCAACACCAAAAGTGCCATCTCTCCCAATCGAAGGACCGTCGCATTTGGCACCCGCACTCTAACCGCCTCCGCGTTGTCCATCAAACGAAGCCACTAAATGAATTTTAACAAAAATAATTGGACAAAAACTCACTCGGATAACAGACTTCTCGCGACGCCATTCCACTCGACAAAGCAACTGAGCCGTTAGTCCGGCGCGGACGGAAGCGGTTTCATTTCGGTGTTGGGATTGGTGGTCGATGCGCGGAGTTGGCGGGAGAGGGAAAGAGCCGAGGGCAGAGGCCGAAGAAGGAGAGAAAGTGCCGGAAGAGGCGGAGCCGAACAAAATTTGGTCGTCCGACAAGTCTTCAGCCGTCGATGGACCGATTTGGACGTTGAAGTCAGCTTGGATGGAGCCAAGCTGATTCTGAACTCGGCATGAATAGGTCGCCGAGTCGCTGGGCCGGATTTTGTCCAGCGAGAAGGAAGCGGCATTTGGGTTGGTCAGTTCTGTTGGATTTGAAAATTGGAGGAATTCGAGACGGGTCGGGAGGAGAACCCAGGGAGACGGGAATGCCTTCTCGAGTCCAAATCACTTGGGGCAACGGGTTGCCAACGGACTGCGGACATTGAAGGTGCAGTGCAGAACCCGGCGCGAGCTGCACCTTCGTTAGGCGGAGCGTCGACGGATTGCGCCATTTGGGGGCACTAACTGCAAATGGCAAATGTTGTCAACTTTCTCACATTTTAATCTTTCTCGCCATTTTCGCTCAGCGACGACCCCCCGTCCACCGGAGGGCCCCTCGCACTTCCGCCGCTTCCGTTTGGGTCGAACACCTCCAACTCGAAGTCCACAACCCTATGGCCCCATTCGTTGATGGCCGTGCAGCGATACCTCCCGCTGTCTTTCTGTTGTGGTGTTCGGATGCGCAAGTCCCTTTCTGCGTTGGACATTACGCGAAAATGATCGCCTGCCAGCGGCTCGCCCTCTTTGCTCCACTTGATGATAAGCGCCTCTTCCGAGTTCCTTTGGTCCTCGTCCATCTTGACGGGACATTTCAGTCTGAACACTTTTGTGCCCAACGGAATGCGAATGCGCGATTGTTGGCCATCCATTGGGAGCAGTTCGGGTGGCGCTGAACCGATTGGATGAAGGAAGACGACGACACATGAGAAAGGAAATGGTTGGGATGACAACGAATGAACATAGGCCAGAATGATCATCAAATCCCGGACTTTCTCTATATTTCGGCTGCTTACAAACCGAACAAGAAACGAATGCCAAATGCCCCGGGCGACGCTTCTTCCCTTTTCCAATTTGGCTCTCTTCGGGCACTTCCTCCGTTATTCGCATCGTTTGCTCACTTCCATTCGTCCCCTCTCTTGCGGATAATCCCCAATTCGTCGACCTGCACCACTCAATCATCCGCCCGTCATTTGGCCATTGGGAAAGTGACTTGGAGAAATGGTGGGAACAATCCCTTGGGCAAACAGCCCCCCCCCCCCCCCTCAACCCTTTCTGCTGATAATGCAAGAAAGTCTCCCCTCTTGCAAACACCCAAATTGTGGCGCGCCGAATCAATGATTTCTCCTTACAATTCCGATGATTCCCCCACCCCCCGGTTTGGCATATTTTTGGCGTCCATCTCCCGTAATTATCACATCAAAAACGACACACACAATGTGAAGGAAATGGGCACATTTGGACACTCTGTGGGGGGGGGGGAAGCAACGAAATGGAAAAGGATTTATTTGGGTTTGAGGGGGGGGGGGGGGGGGGGGGGGGGGGGACGCATTCACAGCGGGGAACAAAATTAGGAAGCGGAAGGAAACGAGGCGAATTTGCGGGTGGTCAACGACGGACAGTGAACAAAGAAAGGGGGGGGGCAAAATGGAAATTGGACGAATGAAATGGCGGGGGGGGGGGCTGATGATATGGTGACAATGAATGTGCTGGGAAATGATTGATTCTTCCGACTAATTGAACGGTTTCATTGGAGCATATTTAATCCCCTTTTGTCTCAAATGGCCTCTCCTCTCTCAATTAAGCTTCCAGCCTCCGCCGGAGATGCTCAAAAGTCCGAGAATCCGCTTCAAAAGACTTCCGACAATTGTGAGAGATGGATGGATTGAATTGACTGACGAGGAATATGTGTCGTCCCCTGGGGCGGTGGATGAGAAGAGATGAATTGCAAATTAGATGATGGGATGAAGGGAACAGGGATAATTGCAAAATGGACGAGATGGGATGAGGGGGAGGCAGGCAAATGTGAATAGGGGGGGAGGCGTCCCCTCAAGATTATGATGATCACCCCCTCTCCCCGGGGGGGAGGGGGGGGGGTCCCCTCAAGATTATGATGATCACCCCCTCTCCCCGGGGGGGAGGGGGGGGGGGGTCCCCTCAAGATTATGATGATCACCCCCTCTCCCCGGGGGGGGAGGGGGGGGGGTCCCCTCAAGATTATGATGATCACCCCCTCTCCCCGGGGGGGAGGGGGGGGGGGGGGGGTCCCCTCAAGATTATGATGATCACCCCCTCTCCCCGGGGGGGAGGGGGGGGGGTCCCCTCAAGATTATGATGATCACCCCCTCTCCCCGGGGGGGAGGGGGGGGTCCCCTCAAGATTATGATGATCACCCCCTCTCCCCGGGGGGGAGGGGGGGGGGGGGTCCCCTCAAGATTATGATGATCACCCCCTCTCCCCGGGGGGGGGGGGGCGTCCCCTCAAGATTGATGATCACCCCCCCCCCATTCCAATTAAAATGCACTCACCGTTTATGCTCATCGCTGCCATTTTGGTCACTAATGAGGCGATCCAACAGACGAGGATGGGAAAACGAACGGAGGAGGAAGAAACTGGTGATCGGAAAAAGGAGCACATTTCGGCTGAGAGGACCAAAAAAATATTTATTTAAATAGGCCATAAATTAAATGGAATTTGGGGAGGGGCGAAAGAACATTTGGCGCCCTCAAGGGATAAACTCGGATTGATCGGTATTTAAAAAGGAAGGAAAGAAAAGCGGAGGGGGGGGGGGAGGGGAGGGGAAGGGGGGGGGGGGAGGGGGGGTGGGGGGAGGGGGGGGGAGGGGGGGGGGGGGGGTATTGTTCTCACAAATCAGAAGGACGGGAGGGGATAAATAATAAATAGTCACTCCATCAATCATTCCCTCCAATTCCTTTCCCTTTAATCCCAATTAGTTGCTTAAGAAATGCATAACTTTCATGGGGCTCCCATTCCCCGGAAAGCTCAAATCCTTTTTTGGCACGAAACTCAAATTCATCGAACTTTGCTCTCCCAACCGTCTGAAATGTGCGCACTTTTGTGAAGGATTTGTGTTGTTGAGGGTCAATTGAGGACAGGGAAAGGGGTAATGGAGAAGTGTTTATGCGGTTGGGCCTGGGAGGGGAAAGGGCTACTGCTGGTGGTTGGTGAGGGCGATGAGGGAGGGGGGGGGGGGGAGAGGGGGGGGGGGGAGAGGGGGGGGGGGAGAGGGGGGGGGGGGGGAGAGGGGGGGGGGGAGAGGGGGGGGGGTCGGAGGGGAGGGGGGGGGGGAGAGGGGGGGGGGGAGAGGGGGGGGGGAGAGGGAGAGGGGGGGGGGGCGGAAGGGAAATTTTGCATTTGGACATTTTCCGGCGGGAAGAAAGTGGCCAAACATGCGGAAGCTGCTAAGTTGGGAACTGCCACTTTTGCAAAGAAAGACACCTTTATGGAGGTTATGAAAGGGTTGGAGAGTTTGGAGGGTGGCGACGGGTGGGGGGGGGAAGGGGGAGGGGGGTAACGAATGCATTTGCAAGGGGTCTAATACCTTTCAGGTAATTCCTCGAGTTTTGGATAATCAAAATCCATCAAGCAAAATATTTCTTTGCATGTTGCAGAGAATGGTGTTAAAAGGGGTTTAATTGACAAATCGCCCTTCCCCCCTTCCCTTTTTTTTGTTCAAGCAACGGCGCCGACGCCATAAATCACACGCTAATGGAGGGAGGAGAGGAAGCAATAAATAACGGGGAAGGCAATAAAACATATTAATGGGGGGGGGAAGAAGTGATTAAGTGCCCTTGTCTACCGAAGGGGGAAGGAGGGGGTGGGCGGGGTCGGGAGGAGAGGGAGTGAGAGAGTTGGAGAAAAGGGGAGGGTGGTAGAGAGAGAGAGGAATGGACGGGACGGACACTTTGTGGGAGAGGACATTTGAGGGGGTGGGAGTGGACATTTGTTGGGAGGGGAGGGTGATGTTGAAGGAAGCGGAAGGGGGGGGGGCAGCTGCTTATGTCCTCTTCTGGCACACCGTCCCCCCCCTCCCAGCAAAGAAAATGGACAGAAGACTCATCCCCCCCCCTTACTTTCCCCCCCCCCCCCCCCCCGTCGGACATCATCGAATTGCCCATCCGGAAAGACTTCCTCCAGCCCACCTGCCCATTTCGTCCATCAAATTCCACCCATTCATTTCTATCCCCGAAGGCGCCATCCCGCACCCCTCCGGGGACCTCTTCCCCTTTTTGTGCGCATCAACTTGATATGGACAGGCAGCGAAAGTCGCCTTAGCAAAAAGATTGTTATCTTCACACCGAACTTCCCTTCCTTCTCTTCTTCTTCTTCATTCGTCCTTCTTCCTCTTCTCGTTGGACTTGTCCGTCCGTCGGAGGAGTGTCAAATCCTTCCCCCGCTCCGTCTATCTTTCCTTCTTCCGTAGTACGACTGAACAACTTTTGCTGAGTCGTGAGCCATCGAGGGTTTCTTCTTCACTCTCAAAGAGTTTCTCGTCAAGCCTTCCCCCGGGGGCAAATCCCACGAGGCGGACTAAAAATTTGGATGCGACCCAGCAGGCTGGGGGTCAGTCCTGCAGATGGACGATTATTAGTCGTCTTGCGTCGTCCAATAGCCTTCACAATATGTCCGGCTACTTTCGGCATACCGGAAATGCGGTCTGGTAGCGGACTCAGAATTGGGACCAAACCAGCAGCAACTCCTGGTCCCAAACGCCACACCAACATTTCAGATATTCCGAAGAACCGCAGAAAGGCATTGATCAATCATTACGCATGAGGATGGATGGATGGATGGATTATTCAAAAGAATATTCTTCTGAGGAGGCGGGAAGGGCAAACAAACAATCATCCAACTTAACAAACTATTCGGCAGCCCTCAAGCAAGAATTTTAAAGTGTGTTGAGAAACAACAAAAGTGGGTGGCTAAAGGAGGTGTGAGGGGGGAGGGGGGCGGTGAGGGAAGTGATCGGACTCAGGACGATATTGAACTGATCCTAGCTCAGCTTCTCATCAAAAGCCCTTACTTCCTGCCCACTCACTCTGATCGCATTTCTTCCAATTCCCCTTCACCACCATCTGCTGCTGTTCTTCACATCATTCAGCTTACAGGAAGAAGGAAGGCACACATAGACAGACCAGCAGAGGGGAGGACGGACTTTCGTCAAATGGATCGAATTACAAAATTGGCATCAGCGGGCAGAGAGAGAGAGGCAAAGATGGAATTTTCTTTAAGCCTTGTTTTTGGGGGCTTCATCAGATGAGTGATATGAATAGGGCTGGGACATATGGCCAAAATCAATTGTAGTTAAGAAGCAATGTTGAGTTTTGGCTGATCGCTTTCTGACGGACGAAGGATTATTGGTTACCGAAGATTTGGCATGAGTTTGATGATCAAAAGATGATGTTTTTAGCTTTAATCCTAAAATGGAAAGCCGGCAAGGCAATTGGGGAGTGGCTAATTTAAAAAATGATCTGGACCGTTTAAATCTTGCTTAATTTTTTCTGATTTTTAATCAGCAGATTTTTAATGGTACATTTATAAATTTTTGAAAAATTTTATATGAAATAAATTTTCAAAATTTCTCCCGCACCGCCGCCCTGTCGGACTTTCCATCGAAAAACAAAAATGTTCTTTCGTAATAAGTAGGGTTGGACAAACCCGGGTTATCCGGGACCGGTATCTGGGTGTTTTTGGAAATTTTTGGGGTAAAATTATCCGGGTCTTGGACCAACCCCAGCCAAATTACCCGGTATCCGGACGGATATCCGGGTGTTTTTGAGCTATCCGGTATCCGGGGGACCCGGATAATATCCGGTTTTGTCCAACCCTAGTAATAACCAAATAAAAAGCACGCGGGTATTGTACCATATTCTGTTCTACGGGTACCGTATTACACTGGGTCAACTCCAGCCAGCAGAGAAAAACCCCTGTACTATCTCGCTTTCCTTTTTATCTCTAACATGTTCTCTTCCTTTGGCGTTATCTCTCACCTTTTATTTTGATCACCCCGCACTTCGGATGGCGTTTTGCCTTATTTTGTCTGCTGCTGCTGCTGCTGGAGTGGGCCATAGTGATAATGGGGAGCCCTGCAATAAACACAAAGTCTTTAAATACGCCAATCGAACAAACAAATCCCTCTAATATCTTTCAGAGAACAATTTAAATGCGTCTTAAATACAAAAGTAATGAGCAGAAATCCAAACGGTATCGGTTCTAAAAAGTTTGCCGGGTCGGATTCCTCCGACGAAGACGATGGCCGAACTCGCCGAAGAGAATATGTTCATCAACCAATTCTTACATCGGACAACGGTTTTTTTTGCTTATAAAAGCGAAATGCTAAAACATTCAAAAACAGACCGGTGGTCGCGCGATGCTGCCAGACGCATTTACTCGGCTTTGGACGGAATGGAAAACCGACGGAATGCAAGAGAATTGTTGCAATCCATCAAAGACACGTCGGATGAACGACAAAAGAGTATTTTGTTAAATCTTACAAAACCTTTTTTGTAATTTATTGTCTTTTTTAGATGTAATCGATTCTGTTCTAAGAAATATCGAATTCAACGAAGCAATCGGCGATGGGACAGAAGCCTTAACTGACGAGGTCGGCGATTGTTGCAGCGACTATTAACAATAACAAAACATTCACTTTAGGTGAAGGCTTCATTGCTGGAACAGCTTTCGAAAACGATTGAAGAAGAAGTGCAAAACCGAAGCGGAGAATCGGAGAATAAGGTCCGATTAAATTGGATTCGAATTTTGCGGTAAAAATGCCATTTGAAGTTTAAATCGCAAATTGTTTTCTCCCCTTTGACGTTTAGGCGTTAGGACTTCTCAACTCCGTGGCAGATTATTTGCTAAAGAAGCTTCAACAGCAATGGCGGACGCTCATTTATGCGCTTTTCCCTCTCCACCAATTGCAAACTTTGCTTCTCATTTGCTTTGTCCAATTTATTGGGTGCGTTTCTTTTCGGGAATTTGTTTAATTTTGCAGTTAAAAAAGGGCATTCATTGCCTTTTAATTCTTTTGCCTTTCGTTTAGAATCTCCGCAATATTTAACGCCGTCCCAGTTTTGCTGGCTTATCTGTCCTTTGCCCTGATGTTGTACTTCACTTTGGCAATGTTTCGGGACAAGTCCATTCTCCACAAGAAAATTGTTTGGGAGAGAGTAATCGGCTTCTTTCGCGAGCGCTCTCACAACGGCCAGTCTGTGCCATTGGTGGAGGCTGATGAGGGCACAAATGCGACGGCGGAAAGGCCAAATCCAAAGGGACCTCAACGAAATGACGACATTGGCACCGAAGACGAAAGAGGAGGGGGCGAAGAAGGCCCAAACTCGGCCTTTCTGATGGAAAGTTTTTCTCCGTACGCCAACTTTCTGATCGCTCTGTTCGTCTTTCTTTTCTCCGTTGGTGCTGCTGAGAAAGTGATGCCGAATTCATTGTTTTTCTGTGCCATTTCGCTTTTGATCACGATGATGTGTTTCTTTGGTTTGACTGATGGAGGGGGCGGTGATCGATACGCAATCGCTGCGTTGGCAGCCAACTTCTTTTCATGGTGGGCAGATTGGAGGGGGGGGGGGCTTCGACTTCTTTTTTTTTTTGTTGAATTGGAATCTTTTTTTCTCCGCAGTGTGCCCGCATTGGCCTCCAAAATGAAACTTCCCATTGGTTATTGGCGTGTTTGGCGCCCTTTTTGCGTCATTCATTTCGGTTGGTGATTTAGACTTTAATTGAATAAATTTAATTGCCCGATTAAATTACCTATCCCCAGGCGTCATTTGTCTCAACTTTGGCTTTCCTGCATTGGCCTATTTGGCCATTCCCCTCATTCTGATTGCCATGGCCTTTCGTCAAAGTGCCGTCTTTCGTCCCTCTTCTTCCGACTTTGCCGCCATGTTTAGGGCCGTTCTGCCGCACGTCGTTTGTATCCTTTGGTCTCACGTTGCTTTGACCATGTGGCTGATCAGCTTTCGCCACTTCTCCGTCTTCAGCTTCATCCTCACCGGCTCGCTCTGCTCCGTTTTTTTGCTTCCTTCCCACATCGGACTTACACTCGCCGGTGGCATTCTTTTCTCCCAACTGAAGTCGGCCATCGATTTGGTAATTTGGCGAAAAGTTTTGAAAATTTGCGCATTTCCATTGACCGTAGGTAAATTCTCTGAAAGTGTTCGCCACTGTTCTCGTTTTTGTGATGCCTTTTTTCATCCGGAAGTGTTACGTACGCATCGCCAAACACTACAATTTTCGATGTAAGGTGAATTAAAAATAATCAAAATCCATTATTTTTCTTGTTTAATTTTTTCAAAGGTTTTTAGTGTTTCAAAGTGATTCGAGCAGAGTTTGGGCTCTTTTTGTCGTTTACTTCTTCGCTTCTCTGATGGCCATCTCCTTCCTGTACCAAAGTCCTGCCGCTTTTGGCGCCTCCGAACAGATCACAAACATGACATGGGCACAGTTTGACCAGCACTGCGCCCTAAACAACGACAACCAAATACATTCTCAGGAAGAATGTTCCCAGCTAAAAGGTGCTATTAAATATTGCTGAAATTGTCAATAGAATTTGCAATTTTACCAAAATAATTAGGAACCGCTGTCGATTGGAAGGGCACTGTCCAAACTGTTCGGGTCGTCGACATTGACAATTCTTTTGAAACACTGCTCGACTATTTGCCCGATTCAGTGGCACAAGCTTTGCGCTGCTTTTACGACACTGAAGAGGGACAAAGGGAAGGGGGGCAAACACCGCCAAAGGGACTGCGCTTCAACCGGTGCTCTCTGACACATCATAATCACTACACCTACGAATTGGAAGTATGGAAACATGGCATTTGGGCCGGGAATGGACGGATTTATTTGATTTAAAAAAGAAACAAATTCGTCCATCCCGATTTGGACATTGGACACTCTTGACTTTGACTTTGTGGACTTAGCCGCCTCCAATAATAATTTTTTTGAGTTTAGGTGAGCGGCCCTTACGGGGAGAAGTTTCAAATCAGCGTAAATAAGGGGCAGCTTCTGTTGAGTGCCCAGCACTCTTTAGGGGACACTCTCCGGCTGCTGGACCAAGGCGACGTCGTCCGTTTTGTGGCCTTTTTCGACTCGTATCCAATATTTCGGTACCCGCCTCGGCTTCGTCTGCTCCAACTGGAATGTATCATTTGCAAGAAGGTCAATCCCCCTCCGATGGGTGTACGGACAATCCGTCTGCAAAACGTTTTGAATGCGTTCGTTTGCTTATAAATTAACTACTTTTCTTTACTGACGGATTGCCCGGAAGGCTTATTGAGAGTTTGTGCCAATTTTGCCGCAATTTTAGGTAAATGGTCGCAACAAACATCTTCGTTTAACCGGTGTGAAGAACAGCCGACGCAAACTTTGGGCGCGCTTTTATTACGCCTTCAAATTTATGTTCAATTTCCTTTTTGCCCCAATGGCGCACGTTTCCTGAGACCATAATTTTCTTCGATTTGTGTGCTAATCCCAGACTAATTTGGTTTGCTGAATAGGCCCGGAGTTCAACAAAAACCCTTTTAATCGCTTTAATTATTTTCTTTTATTGTTTATTCCTCATGTGATATTCAAATTAGCATAAATCATTAGAATGGCACTCTCATTGTCTTATATAAAAATGTTTATTTGCATTGACTTGTTGGAATGCCTCTCCTTCGCCCAAATGCGTCGTCAAAAGTCGTACGAAAGTGTTGGGGCTTTCTTTCCAACTTTATAAGAGCCCCAATTGGCTGTTTATGCAAATCGATGGTAATGATAAGCCGTCCATCCTTTTTTCCATTGTTTTGTTCCGGCAATGGCCCTTTTTCCCGGATTTTATTCTGTCAATTCCAATTTTGTTTAAGACGTTGCCCTATACGAATGACTTATCGACGGCCTTTTTATTTGCTTCCCCCGAGGGCCTCCCCCCCAACTTTCTATTTTTGGATAAAACGGACGGAGGAGCAACGGGGGGCGGTGGACGTTCGGCTCCCACCCTCAAAAAGTGAGAGATAATTAATTAATCCATACCTTCTATAAAAGGTTGTCCTAATTCAATAAGCACAAATCCCCTATTAGCGGCCATCTAAGGGAAAGGGTGGAGAAGAAACAATCGAAGTCGAAGTGACGGGTTGCGTCCCGGGGGAATATCGCCGGGGGGGGGGGGAACCCGGAAGAGAATGCTCGGGATACATCTTCACATTCATTCATTCATCCTCTGTTATCCGTTTCATCCGTCCGTCCCATCAATCCCTTCCGTGCCAATTTCGAAACCTACGCTCTGTTCCGCCCCCTCCCCCTCGGCGATCCCTTGGGATTTATCGCCACTTTCCTCCATTGTTTCTGATGGACTAAATTCCTTTGCCACCAAAAGGGAAAGAGGAGGACACTTTTCTTTTGTCCTTTTTTGGATGGCATAAGAGCGATGGCCAACGGAAATTGATGGGGTTCATCAGCTGAGGAAAGGGCAAATGGGGGGGGGGGGGATTTGGTGGTGGTGGAAAAGCGCCTTTCCCCCCGTTCTTTTCTCTTCTGCTGGCTTTTCCGACCGAAGGACTGAATTGGCATCGACCGGACGGAACGGACAATTCCACCCGGATGCTTCCCCCCCCCCCCCCTCTCTCTCCCCCCCCCCCCCCCCCCCCCCCCCCCCTCCCTCTCCCCCCCCCCCCCCCCCCCTCCCTCTCCCCCCCCCTCCCCTCCCCCCCCCCCCCCCCCCTCCTCCCCTCCCCTCCCCTCCCCGTTCATGTGCTTCCCGATTGAATTCATTTTGGGCCAAAACTTTGCTTCATATGTACCCACCGCCAGGGCGAATTGGGCGTGAATGGCCAGCACATTCGGAAAGCGGACGCGTGAGGCAATAAATGCGGACGCGTTCCTCCACAGAGTTGTGCCATTGTAGTTTTTGGAAAAACCTCATTAAAACATTTTTGTTCTTTCGAGACAATCTGTGCCTTTTCCGGCTTAAACTATTCAACTAATCTCTTGAACTCATTAATTCGATTGATTTCAGAGACGGTCCTAAGCTCGATTACTTTCCGTTCTTTAATTAATCAATGCCAATATCGCAGAATAACTGTGCTCCTACATCAATTTTTTGCATTTGCTTGACATTTAACTATTGCTGACACCTACGGGTTTTGAGCAAAAGCACCTGCTGCTTTTGTTGTCTGACTCTCCCTCGACATTTGACTCTTCAAACTTTTGGTTTTGCTTATCCCCTGCCCTTTAAAACGGCTTTTCCGGTCGGCGTAAATCCCCCCTCGATCCCCCCCCCCCCTCCGCCCTCTTCAACCCCCCCCCCCCCCCCCCCCCCTTCGACCCCCCCCCCCCCTTCGACCCCCCCCCCCCCCCCTCTTTGACCCCCCCCCCCCCCCCCCCCCCCCCCTCCCCCCTTCGACCGTCTTCCGAACGCGTCATTCATCGCTGCCAGGGCTATTATCCTGTGTTTTGCCCTCTCCAACTGTTTATTAGTCGACGCTTTTGCCGTCGGTTGTTGTGGGAGGAAGGGGGGAAAAGGGGGGGGGGATGTTGGGGGGAGGAGGGGGGGGGGATGTTGGGGGGAGGAGGGGGGGGGGATGTTGGGGGGAGGAGGGGGGGAATGTTGGGGGGAGGAGGGGGGGAATGTTGGGGGGAGGAGGGGGGGGGGGATGTTGGGGGGAGGAGGGGGGGGGGATGTTGGTGGGAGGAGGGGGGGGGGGGGGGGGGGGTGTTGGGGGGGGGGGGGTTCCCATCATTCATTCTCTCCTCTTGTCTCATTTTTATCACCGCCTCTTAAACTTAACGAGCCCATAAATTGCCGCAAGGGCAAATAAATTACGGCAATAATTGTGAGGGGCATCTATAATTAATTGATCCTTCTGCTGGAGTTTGATACTTTTGTCGTTAACTCCAAATATAGTAAAGAGAGCAAAGGCGGAGTTGAAAGCGTCCAAAAAGGAAACACTTCTCTCGGGGGAGGGGGGGGGGGGGGGGGGGGGGGGGGGGGGAATTGGCACTTTCCAACAAATGGCACAAAGGCCAAAAAGTTATTGTGCCATCTGCGGAGGAGGGAAATGATTGGCGGCCAAAAGGCCATTCATTGGAGGCGAATTCCTTTCCCTGTTTATTTATATATGAAATCCATTAGAGAGTTTATTGTGCGCCCGACTGAGCACCGGAGGGCACAAATTCATTCTCGCCTCTTTCGGCTCGCCACATTCGCCTAACTCAGAGATAGATCCTTCATCACCAGAGGGGCTAACTCCAACTCCGTCATCCCCTCCCCCTCATTCATTCATTCTCTCATCCACGCCATTTTTGGTTGTGCCAACCCCAAATCCCTTCTCCAGCATCTTTGGCAATGCTTTCTTTGTCTTTTTGGCATTTGCAGACAATCCAATTAGCCCGAGACCAAAAGCTTGGCGACGTCGTCAGATGAGGGAGGGGGGAGGGGAGGGGGGGGGCAGGGGGTTTTTGTGCGGTGATAGGAGTGAACGAATGAATGTCCTCTTTGGGAGGGAATATGCCCCCCCCCCCAATTCCTTCGTCTTTTCCATTAATTTCATTTGCGACCAATGCACGTTGTTCTCATGCCTTGCAGGGATGGTCCGAGTTTCGACTTCCGACATTTTTGGAATTGAATGATCCGTCCGTCTTGAAAAGCCCCTACCCAATCACAACAATCGCCCCCCCCCACCGTCCGATGTCTTGAAAAGTCCCTAAAAAGAATGGAATGACATTGACGGAGGGCGCCTTTATACTTTCTTTGTCTTTGCAATTCTTTTCCTTTGGTTCTCTGAGATTATTTTTCCTGTCCGGATTCTTCATTTTGGCTGTTTTATTTTCCGTCTGATTGCGTGCTTTCAATCTCCGGCTGCGGGCCAAGCCCTCGCGGGGATATTCAGCAACTCAATTGGACGCACAATTCGCCTGAGGGCATTAAAAATTAATTGGCCTGCTCATCTGCCCGGGCCAAGTGCTCTTAGGGGGGGGGGCCAAAATGAGTCGAGAGAATTGTTGCCGCGGGAACAAAATGAGGAAAACAATCGCTGAAAGCTTTGGGGGGGGGGAAAGTGTGGCCCACCCCATCTTCCAAATTTTATTTGGGCATTGTTTCGCCAAAAGGGCCGTCCGACCTCCCAATTAGGCCTATTGGCGCCTTTGCTCGTGTTGGCATTGTGCTGGATGCCGTCGTCCCCATTCCCCCCGTTTCTGCCAATTTGTCCTTTCTTTCCCCAATCCCTTCCCCCCCCCCCCCCTCCTCCCCCTGCCAATTCCCGCTCAATTCATTAGTTTCCTTTGGCAAAATCAATCCATCGACCGAATTCAGCATCATTTGGGTTCAAATTGAAATGTCCAGCACTCTTAATCGTGAGAATGCGACTTGCCAATGGCTGAAGGCGACAACGTCATATTATGACAGCGCGGAGGACGAACTCTCTCAAGGGTAATTAGTATAAATAATTACCTAATTAATGGTGCAAACATTTAATTTGAGTAGAAAACAAAAAGACAAAACTCCGGCGCTTGTCGGGTCGTATTGCCAAGGGATTAAAATTAAATTTACAAATTCACATTTTGGGCCCGTTCAGTCTCCGATAGAAATGCAAAAAGACTGAGGCTAATAGTTGTGCGTTTCCATCAGTTTGTGTCCACCCGACTTCGACAAGTCCCTCTGTTGGTTCAACGTGTCGTTGGGCTCCACGGGCGAAAGGGCGTGCCCTTTTGCCTTTTGTCCCTCAGTGCCCGGCTGTGAGACGGTGGCCGAGGTGTACAAAGCGAGCAGACAATGCCACGAGAACGGCAGTTGGGCCGAGTCGGTGTACTCGGAGTGCATCAACTTGCTGAGGAGCAGCCACCACCAGCACTGCGTGGTCGGCTACTGCAGGACGGTCAGTGGGGGCGGGGGAAGTCTAAAATAAATGGTATTGACATAATTATTACACAAATGGGAAATTAAATGTTGAAATTTAATTTAAATTGCCTCAGTGCCCCGACCCTCTCCGTGAGACCGTGATCAGCGTTTCCCTCTCCCTGTCCATCGTCTCCGTGGTCGTCCTCCTTTCCGCCCTCCTCCTCTTCTCCGCCTTCGATTCCGTCCAATGCCGTCGTCTCTCAATCCATAAAGTAGTTAGGAGTCAAGTCGAGACTCTCGACTTGATTCCTTCATTCACTTCGTTTCTTCTCTTGCAGAATTTGGCCGCTGCCTTTCTCTTCCGCTTCTCCGTCCTGGCGGTTTGGACGCTTGTCAACTTCAACAATCTCTTCCGCGACTGCTCCAATTTTGTACCCTTTCCGCTGAGGAATTTGGTGCTCCCCAACTCAGGCCCGGCCCGTTCAGACATCTTTCTGTTTAGGAATGGCTTTGCAAGAGTATTCTCTGGATGGTCATCTACTTCCAGGTGGCGTCCGTAATGTGGATGCTAATCGAGGGTGTCTATTTGTACTCGAGGTGCTTTTTGCTGCTCTCTTTAACCCTCGATTTCCATTCACTCCCCCCATTCGTTAGATTCACCATTTTTGCGATGCGCCGAAGTGAGGCGCCTTACGCGTTTTATCTACTCACCGGATGGGGTCCATCGTTTCGATTAGTCTTAAGCAGCCCATTTAATGTGCAGGGGTTCCTTTCGTCGTTGTGATGGCCTGGACGATCGTCCACGAACATCAATCCGGCCTTCGGAACGGCTCCTTCTGCTGGCTTCCCTACGCCCAAGGCGCCCACTTGTGGATTTTGGCCGGCACAATGGGCGTTGCTTTGGTCCTGAACGTGCTCCTCCTCCTCCTCATCGTCGTCATTCTTGTCCAAAAACTGCGCTCAGAAAGCGCCGCGGAGTCCAAGAAGCTATGGTCAGTTTTTAGTGCCATTGAACTAGAGACAATATCCGCGTGCGGGTATAGGATAACGCGGGTCGGGACGCGTGCGGGTATAGGATAACGCGGGTCGAGTACCCGGACGCGTGCGGGTATAGGATAACGCGGGTCGAGTACCCGGACGCGTGAGGGTATAGGATAACGCGGGTCGAGTACCCGGACGCGTGAGGGTATAGGATAACGCGGGTCGAGTACCCGGACGCGTGCGGGTATAGGATAACGCGGGTCGAGTACACGGACGCGTGCGGGTATAGGATAACGCGGGTCGAGTACCCGGACGCGTGCGGGTATAGGATAACGCGGGTCGGGACATCAGTTTTTAGGTCCGGTACCTGCACGGGTAATCTTTCCATAAATTGGATGGGTACCCGGACCCGTACCCGCGGAGCGGGTATTGAACCCTAAATTAACGATCTTTTTTTGTGAAGGCGAACTGTGAAGGCGACGATTCTGCTCGTCCCCCTTTTAGGCGTGTCTAATGTGAGTGCTTTTGCCATTTCTTCACGAAATACGGCTTGTTAAGATCCCGTTGTTTTATGAGCCAAGCAAGCCAAGTGCCTTTTACATGTTGGGGTCGGCCATCCTCCAACATTCCCAGGTCCCCTCCCCTCCCCCCCCCCCCCCGCAAATTCCCTCACCTCCCAATAAGCAGGGCATCTTCATTGCCGTCCTTTACTGCTTCCTCAACGGAGAGATACAAAATGCGATGCGTCGTCAAATGTCCAAAGTGCCGTTGCTACATTCTTTTGGGTCTGTGCCTTTTCCATTCCATTTGAATGCCATCGTTTGTCTCTTCACAGATTTTCTTCTCGCCAACGATTGTTGTTCGAGACAGAACGAACTTATGTGCCGGCACACACCATGACGGAGACGGAGAAGAGCGGCGGGCATTTGCAGATGAGGGACATGAACAAAGGGAGGAAGGGGTGAGAGGGGGAGGAGGGGAGGGGGGAGGGAGGGGGGGGGGGGCTTCATGAATAAAGGGAGGAAGGGGTGAGAGGGGGAGGAGGGGAGGGGGGAGGGAGGGGGGGGGGGCTTCATGAACAAAGGGAGGAAGGGGTGAGAGGGGGAGGAGGGGGGGGGGAGGGGGGGCTCCATGAATAAAGGGGAGGGGGAAGGAGGGGGGGGGGCGGGGGGCTTCCCAAGAGAGGTTAAAAAGGAACAACAGAAAAAGTGGACGTTCAACATGCAAAGCCATGCAAAGCTCTTCATTGAACGCCGACCTGAGCAAGGAGGGGGCCAATGGCCATATCAGGCCAGACGACCCATCTTCGTGCCAAAGGACGATGCCGGTGATGTCCAGCTCTTTGGGACCACTCGAGGGGCCATTTGAGGACGAGGAAAGAGAACAAAGGCTAATCCAATGAAAGAGAAGGGCCAATTGTGATGGGTAAACATATAAAATACAAAACATTATGTACAATTAATTCTATTTGCCAGTGATTAATCATAACAATGGTCGAGCATTGTCTCCCCCCTCTTTAATGACGAAATTCGTATTATCGGTCGGATTTTCTCACAATAATTCGCCCGTTAGATTCACGCGTTGCTCTTGAACCCTTCCAATAGATTCTGTCCAGCAGTTGAACAGCTCGGGAGTGGCCAACTCGACACTGTCGGGACGAATGATGGAATACGTCGATGGAGTGCGAACTGTGCGGATAAGAAACAATCTCAGCACAAAAACATAAAAAGCAAAGCATACGTCTGCTGAGGTCATAATTGTCCATCTCACACCTCTGGTCATGACTATTAAACTGACGGCATTCCCTAGTTTTGCCATTTTCTGGACTAAAAAACGGCTTGGAATCTCCATTCAGTTCGCAAAATGCACTAAAATAGAAACAATTTGTAATGAATGCCATGGGGGGGGGGGGGACTTCGCATGGAATCGACTTTCTGCTGGCCATTGCTTTGGGGTCGGACAACGCCAACCGCCGGCAGCGCAATTTGAACGACGCCATTTGGATCGCCTGTTTTGGAACCAAACCTTCAAAAGTCAATTTATGTAATTATGGCAACAAATAAAGTGAACAGACCGTCACTCGATCGGAAGCGATGCCAAGTCTGAAGGCAATTTCTGAAACAAGCGATTCAATCCGAATTCTTTCCTCTCGAAGAAACCTCGCTTCATCTGATGGTCCGGGTAATGCGTATGCGAAAAGGTCCTCTCGAGCAAATCGCATTGCGCTTCGCTGAAATTAGTGCGGGAACGGCGCCGGGAGGGCAAACGGCGAATTTGGGGCTGATTTTCTTCTTCCTGGGAGTCAAACAAATCGCCGGACGGCAAATCGGGACGACGGCGTTTGGACACAACAAAATTAACATTCATTTTGGGATTGAAAGGGAGCGAAATTGAGGGTAAATTTGAGTGACTTTGGGATGAGTGCGAAGGAATACTTTTGCAGTTACGGTGTTTGGTGTTTGGGGGGGGGGGCAATTAGAGTGGGAGTAGCAGCAAATCAACAGGCTGAGAGGGGGGAGGGGGGGACACATCTGCAAAGGATTTTGGGTCGAGTGCCTTCCCCCCCCCCCCCCCCCCCCCCCCTGGGGGATGATGGGCCAATTCATTGGCCCAAGGAAGTTGGTGGACACCCGACCCACCAATTGAATCTCAATAACAACCAACCCATCCATATGTTACCGCCACATAATGTGAAATAGCGCAAAGGGTCAATGGAATTACAAAAATAAATGAGAGAATATTCAGGAAAATTGGGTGCGCTTCATTTCCCCCCCCCTGCGTAACAGGACCAAACTTCAATTAGTGCACCCCGGGATTGATTTATAACAAACAATTTATCCAAATCAGGGACGGGCGAAGCCCGGGTCACTACGCGAAGTCGAAAGCTCCTCAAAGTTTAAAAAATAGGCAAAATATTTTTTTTTGTTAAAAATTGTTCCTTTTTTTTTGCTTCAGCAGCCGTCAGCAACGGTGGATTTTTTTTTTGCTCAAATTTTGCCCAATACACCCTTAAGGTAAGAGGAGAGGAGATAACCGGGAATTGAACCAAAAGCAATCAAAAAACAAGACTGCATCCAGTGAGATTTTTAGATGTTGCATAGAGTTGGTCGGGACCGGGATCCCGATCGGGACCGGTCGGGAATTCCCGGTTTGAAACCCCGGTCCCTGTTTTTGAAAAATTTGAGTCCCGGATCCCGTCCCGGTCGGGCCGGGACTATTCAGCCATTGACCATTACAAAAAATTCCCATCATTGTCAGTCCCAATTTTTTCCGGTCCCGGTTCAAAATGCTGGTCCCGGTCTCGGCTTTCACGGCACGGTCCCGGTTTTCCCAAAAATCGCGGTCCCGGCCAACTCTTTTGCATTTAAAAAATACTGGTACTGAAATGTCGCCTTATAATGGGTACTGAAGTGTCCCAGAACTGAAGCACCCGGCACTGAAGTGTCCGGCTCTGGATGATTTGTACCGTCAGTTTTTTTCGGCGGCGATCGGTTCAGTGCCCACGGTTCAGTGCCGGACGGTTCAGTGCCGCACGGTTCAGTGCCGGACGGTTCAGTGCCAGCGATTGAAAGGCTATAACTTTTTTCTAACTCAACCAAATCAAACAAACCAGATATCATTCGAAAGCTCTAAGCTTTTAAAAGCTATTGTTAAGCCAAAGCTACTCAATTTAAAAATTCGTGAAAAAGTTATCTCAATAACATTATGAAAAACCCTTGATTTTGCGTGTTTTTTCACATTAAACTTTTTTAAACCAATTAAACCGCTTGGATTATTTTTTAAATGCTTCATCTCATTTATAGCTTTCGAATGATATCTGGTTTGTTTGATTTGGTTGAGTTAGAAAAAAGTTATAGCCTTTCAATCGCTGGCACTGAACCGTCCGGCACTGAACCGTGCGGCACTGAACCGTCCGGCACTGAACCGTGGGCACTGAACCGATGCGTACCCAGTTTTTTTCGCATTCGCATTGGCTCGCTTCATTTTCATTCATTTCATTACATGGATCGCATTTTTATTGGCTTTCCTTTTTTCCTCTACCCATAAACAAATATTAGTTTTATTTGGTAGGTTTTTTGTTTTTATTTCTCAGGTAAAGTCTCTGTGTGAGATAAATGGTTTTTGAAGACGATGGATCCTCCTTCACCCATCGTCTTCAAAAACCATTGTTCCACACAATTCTTTTCAAATTTAGTCTCAAAATCATGAATGAATTCGACCATTGTTGGCCTTTTCGAGTAAGTGTGCTTTTGAAGAATTTATTGATTTTTGAAAAATGTTCGAATTCGGGTCTGGGGTTTGAAATTGGACAAATGGAGATAAGATTCGGATTCTACGCCTCCGAATACCACTAGGAATAGCGACTCAGAACAATATTTATTTTTTTAAATAGGATGGGGGTACACCAAACCATTACCAATTCTGTTCCATTTAGATATTAATCGCCACTAACAATCCCGTTCGTCCAAATTCTCTTCATTTTCTTTGTAAAATGGATTATTCATACGGCAGTAGTGGAACCCGCGGTCGTGGCCGTGGCTTTGGAGGTCGTGGGTTTAATTTGTCGGGCGTCGAGGACCAACAAAACGTTCAACAACAAAGCCCACAGCACATCGATTTCAGGTTTTGTTGGGGGGGGACCTCTCGATTAATGTAAAGGAAATGTCATTTTAGCATGAGCCGCGGTCGGCGTGCTCGTTACTTGCAAAACCCTTCAGAAAACCATCCGTGCAGAGTCGAAATGACCACCGTCGGCGCTGTGTCAACTCCGCCCGCCCGTGAGGCGCCGAAGGAACTTCCCATTGGCACGCCTCGTCCGACTACTTCTGCTGCCGTTACTTTCTCTGGCACCGATGGTGGCAATTTCAGTTTAAGTTAAGAAAAAGTCAAAATGTTTTTAGAGAAGAGTCAGTGCGCTCCGTGTCAGCAGCAACAGGGAGATGATGTCAACAACCAACTGATGGTCTCCCTTCTGAAGGACATCGGAAGTGCGCTTCTCAATTTTGCTACAAAGTTGGAGCAACGCCAACCGCCGAAGTGAATGGAAAAATCTCAAAAGACCACCGAATCAATAAGTGCTGTTGTGACTCGGAAGCGTATTCTGTGAAACTGATGACCTCTTCGCTCTCTCACCTGTGTTTTGTTCGTATACCATTCGTACTCACTCACATGCATTCTATCAATTAACATAATTCGTAAAATTATATGACATAAAAAATGTTGTAACCTCTGCTCGAATTTGTTGGTAGGGAAGAAGGGGGGGGGGGTAAGTTTCGTTCGATAACTTATAAACGACGGCTTCCAACTCCCTCCAAACCATTCACTAACACGCAAAAATGCTTCAATATTCGACAATAATTTATCGAATCACAACAAATTCCCTGTAAAGACAATCCATTTGGTGGCCGCGTCCAAGGAATAGGCGAGGGGAACAAAGCCTCGTCACAATTTCAAAACAAAAGCCTTATTATTGTAGTGTCCTCTCTCTCCTCTTATAAAATCACCCTCATCGAAATAGTCTTTGGCATAACTATCTCAAATAGACGCTATTAGCGTCAGTGGATGCGCGACCTTCTGGCTCAGGAATATTCAATTTCGCTTTTATTCTATTGCCTTCCAATCGGTCTTTCCCTCACTGTCCCAATTGATTCCATTCCATTCATTTAAACTCACTTTTATTTCACCCATTTATGATTTGTTGGCAGCAACTTTGTCGTTTTGTCTCCTTGACGACTGCCCCCCCCCCCCCCCCCCCCTCCTCCCCCACTCGTCCGTCCGTCCATCTCCAATTTCCCTTTTCTATGCCATTCTCTCCGCCGTTCATTCATATCATTCGCATTTTGTTACTTTATTTTTGCCTTTCCCCTCCAACCGACGACTTTTGTTTCATTCCCCCGCCGGAGCACTTCTTCCACTTCACTGTCAAACCTCAAACGGCACTATGAACGACAGCGACTTCTGGTCCTCCCCGTCCCCTTCTCTCGAAGACCTTTCTTCCGACCCCCCGACGAGCTCTTCCCCACCCTCATCGTTCAGCTACGTCCCATCTTCATCACCTTCATCCTCTTCCAGCTTCTCGCCCGTCCCATCTCTTCCACCAGACTTTTCCGGCTTCAACAGTTCTTCGCCGTCAGAAATCGTCGATGTTACCGTACAGATGTCTGCTGGTGCCGCCTTCACCAATTATCCCGTGTACATCTCCGTCCTGATGGGCATTCTCGTCGCGGTCAGCTTCTTCTTCAACCTTGGCTTCCTGGGCACCGTCCTGTATAGGTGAGACAGTGATTATCCATCAGCAGACCTTTGCTTAGTCGGAAGCTGCGTTCCTCCATGCTTTATCTGATGTTTGGACTGCTCGCCCTTCTGAACCTGTTCGACATTGCAGCCATTATGATGCCGTCCCTGCTCTGCTTGTCGTACGGTCAGTGGCTTCTCTAATTGCTTTCTGAGTATGTTCAAACTGCAGATGGCCAATGGGTCTTCGGCCATTGGCTGTGCCGTTTGAACGCGTTTTCCCAGCAGTTTGTCTTTCTGGCCTCTCTGCTTTCGCTTACTCTAATGGCCATGGAGCGTGCCTTGGGTCTGATCGGCCGTCATTTGGTCACTGTGCGCTTTTTCGGGCTTCTTTCCCTGCTATTCCTCGTCGTCCCTCTGTGCTTTGCGGCGCCCCTCTTTCTCCATGGGTTCCCCGTCTCCGTCTATCCGTTCCGTTACCTTTGTGCCATTGGCGAGTGCGTGCCGGTGAAATGATCTTTGACCTTAATCTTTGGCCCTTCCAGTGGTTCGCCCATCTTCTACTCCATCGCGCAAATCCTCGTCTATGGAGTGAACAATAATCAAATCCTTCGCCCCCCCCCACTAATTTGTAAGTCTCTTAAGGGCTGTCTGTTCGTGCTTCTCCTCTGCTTTGGTTCAATACTCAAACACAAAAGAGCTGAGCGTTCGTTGCCCGTCAAATCGCAAGATTACGGCGCCTTCATTATGGAGAGCCGTGCACTTGAGGAGCATATGATAAGTTTTTGGGCAAATGCTTTTTATTCATATTTTTAATTTCTGTTTAATCCGACGGATACTGAAAAAGGCTCAGCTTTATATACTTAAATGCCGTTGGAGCATTTGAGAAACATTGAACTTTTCTTATGAATTTAAAAAATGCCATTATTAGATTAGTTAGTCGCTGTAATTTTTTTTTTGGTTTAGCGATGGAGTTTTATTATTTTTGTTCAAAAAACTAAATATTTTTTACCATATGAGCCGAACGGTGCTTTACCTTGCCATGGAATTTGCGATCATCCAGGGACCATACATTTGTCTGGACTTTTTCATGCAGGTCGTTAATTAACCGTGGAAAGTTTTAAACCGCGACGGTTGCATGTTCAGTTGCGCAATAGCCGCACGCTTGCGGAGCAGTTTGGCGTTACTTTCCTTATGGCTAAAGACGTGGACACTTTGATCACGCTGGTGAACATTATTCGAATTAATTAATTACCCTTTTTGTTCAGGTCAAACTGTTCCACCCACTGTTTGTGCCCCTTTTGGTCAATCCGTTCTCTTTTTCTCATTTCCGATCACCGATCAATCCCTATTAACATCACAGATTTTCGCCTCTTGTGCCGACATTTGGACAATGTTCGTCAATCTGCTTTGCTGTCGCCGACACAACTTCGACCCGTCCCGAAGTTCGTGGAGTCAACAGTTTGACCACAACGGCTCCGTCAACCCGGGCCCGGACAATGTGTTCACTGTGTTTGCCACCCCTGAGGGACTGCAACTTCGACTTCCCTACCAGCACTATCACACACAACAACAACAACAACAGCAACAACAACAGCAGCAGCAGCAGATGACCATCGTCGGAGGACTTGGAGTCGGAACGACTTCAAAGGGAAACGGCGGAGGAGAGACGACGACAAAGAGAGCGCTTAGGGGCAGGCGGAGGAGGAGGGGCAGGCCGGTGAAGCAGGCGTGGAAGTGAAAGCGGAAGGCCCTCAAACTCAGACAGAATTGCCTCACAACCAGAAGTGCTTTTTAGATTTAAAAAATTTACATAAATTCCTAAACTATGCAAATTTCGACACAAATCCATCTCTTTCTCTCTCTCAAACACTCACGTCCGAAATGTTTGTTATGCAACTGACCAATATGGGCAGAAAAGTTGTCATGGATACGGGGGGGGGGAATAATGCCCCCCGGGGAGTGTGTCGAGAGGCGGCGAGCGAGTGACCACTATCAAAGCACTGCGAGAAATGTCCGAGTGCAGAAATCCGGTGGTCTTAGCGCCTCGGGGAGGGGAGGGGAACGGCGACTGCCCTCTTTTAGGCCATTCATTGTACGCCAATTGCCATCAGACGAATTCACTTTCTTTGGCGGAAGGCATTAAATTCCATTCCATCCCACCCAAAATGCCTTTAACGGCCGATGGCTATTCCCTCCGCAAGGGCACCGCCCCCCGAAGGGCACGGACAGTGCCAATACTCCTTCATCTTCTTTTGTTCTTCTCCTTTTTGGGGATCATTCTGTCGGATGGGAGGAGGAATTGGCGCAAAAGGGAGGGGGAGGAAGGGGAACAGTTGACGGAAAACGGCGGGGGGAGGAGACGCCTTCGAAGACAGTCACTGCCAACGAACAATGTGCTGGTTAGTTGGCATTTCACTTCACAGTGCCTCCGGGTCTTGGTTTAACTCAAATCCCGGCAATTAGCGGTTTAAAATACGAGTTTAAACCAATTATCGAATTAATTTGTGCTTATTGCCATTCTTCAAGGTTTATGCATCCAATTCGAATGTTTCCGTATCCGATCGGGTGCAGGTTCTGTCCAAAGAATCTCAGATCCGGATGTTTGAGCAGAATTTAAACACTACAGTATGGTCAAATGCATCGCTTCTTCAGGCAACAGAGCCCAAAAGCATTTGTGACGAAAGATTTAGTTCAGATGTCTTTGAACGGTGATCAAATTTCGTTGAGTGCGTCGCAATCAATCGCTTTGGTGATGACTTTGAGCGGAGGTGCGCAAATGCAGGGCACTGGGGACACTTTGCAGGTGTTGGGGGGGGGGGGGGGGAGGGAATTGAAAGTAATTATAAAAGTGGTTGAACGGTTTAGCTGAACGAAAGCAGCGGGTCGGCCCTTGGGACCCAATCGGGGGACGTCGTCCATTCCCGACTGGAGGCCGAATTGACCGGCCAACACGTGAACTTGTCCTGGGCGGACTTGGCTAGCCGAACAATCGCCTTCAGGGCTTCGGATGCCCAAATGGCGGCCGTGGTGGCCACCGGTTGGTCGCGAGAGAGTGCCGGGGAAGAGATCCGAGTGCTGTCGGCGCCGGCTGAGGAGGGCAGGCAGAGAGAGCTGAGTGTTGTGGCAAATTCGCCTGAATACCAGTGAGAAGGAATTTAACTTCTAAACTCTCAAAGCAAATCCCTTGAGGGTTCAAATTCGACTGATCGGTGCCGAGGTTCGTGCCGCCTACCCACCTAAACTGTCCACTAAAATTCCAAAGTTCAGTCCGCCCTCCTCTTCCACGATGCCCATCTCCAAATTCCCCCAGACCACCGATCGCTTCTCCTCAATGCCCTCGATTGGCGCGTCAGTGTCCGGTCGGCCCTTTCGCCCTTTGAGCTTCACGCCACTGAAAGCCGACTCCAATTGAATTGTTTTGAAGAAGCACTCTCTCTGGAACTGCTTCCCCACGCGATGGAATTGCATGTTAGGCAATTCTCCAGGTGAACGGACGGGCGGACGGGCGGACGGGTTAGAGACGCAGACTCCGAAAATGCCATTCAGTTTTCTCGTCGTCCGATCTCCCTCAATGCCCGGGAAATTGCGCGTCAACGGGGCCACTATGAACACTTCGACGCCCAATTCGCTGCTGACCGATCGGATGGAAATGTTTTCCCAAGGATTACGCCTTTCTCTGAGTCAAAAAGGAAAAGAGGGAAGTGAAGAGGGTGCCCAATCGGTTCTGATCGATGCCGTTAATTCCCATCTTCGGTTGTCCCACTCCAATCACACAACAGTAATTAACAACTTTGTGAATGGCAAAGTCTGTAAATTCCGAATTTTGAGGTTTCACTAACGGCTGCTAAACATTTTGTTGAAATGCTTGGAGGGAGGCCATTGCTGCGGATTTCGACGGGAAATGTTTCTGTGGAGATGGAGCTGAGAGACAAACGGCAGACAGTGGTTGATTTGGACACTGACATTGTGCCGAAAGAGCTGATGGGAAATGAAAGTGTCGAAAACTCTTTTGGAATTGGTTCGGATGCCTTTGGGGAACAATTTGGACAAATTGTCCCTCCAAAAGGTCCTTTTGCGTCTCGGCCCACCGTTTCTATCCCTCCCGTTCTCGAAAAGAACCGCTCAACGCAGCTAACTTCTGCTTCCATTTTGTCAACCTCATCATCACTCCCATCGATCGTTTTTCCGGCCTCAAATTTGTCCGGGACAACTTTTCTTCCTGCCACCCCCCAAATGGCCGACCCTTTCGAGCTGTTCACCTTCCGGCACACATTCCCCACATCATCTGCCATGTCCACAACGGCACCGTCTCTTGCCACTTCAGGACAAAAAATGAATGATTCCATCCCTGAATTTCCGTCTCCAGAGTCCGAACTGTTCACCTTTCCTCCATCTCATCCACCGGACGCCGATTTTCTAGTCGGCCAATTTGAGACTGTTCCACCAGCGGAAATTCAGCCGGACACCACTTGGAGCTTGTTCCCGATATCGGCCACAATTTCGGCACTCCAATTTCCCGAAGGCGGGAACGAACAACAACGGGTGGCCGAGCAGTTCCCCGGCATTCGTCGCGAGAATTTGCTAATTTGGAAGCCAGAGCAAGTCATGGGGACGGACGAAGGCGATACAGAAGGGAAATTGGACACGTATTTGGTAGAAGAGGAAGAGAAGAGACCGAGAAGGACGCTGACGGACGACGGCAGAAGGGCGGAATTGGAAGTGGACATCGCCGTGGAGGGGGAGGAGGACGTCCGGGCGGAGAGGCTGAGGCGAGAGTTGGTGGAGGGCATCGAACGGATGTTGGATGAACGTTGGGGACGGATGATCAGAAAGAGAATAGAGGAGAGGACAGTTCAGCCGGAAGAAAAGGGGAAAGACGATATGGAAGAAAATAAGAAGATAATGGAGACGGATGAGGAGATGGGAGAGGAAGAAGGCATGGACGATGAGAAGAGAATGAGGCCGGGGAAAGACGATATGGAAGAAAATAAGAAGATAATGGAGACGGATGAGGAGATGGGAGAGGAAGAAGGCATGGACGATGAGAAGAGAATGAGGCCGGGGAAAGACAATATGGAAGAAAATAAGAAGATAATGGGGACGGATGAGGAGATGGGAGAGGAAGAAGGCATGGACGATGAGAAGAGAATGAGGCCGGGGAAAGACAATATGGAAGAAAATAAGAAGATAATGGGGACGGATGAGGAGATGGGAGAGGAAGAAGGCATGGACGATGAGAAGAGAATGAGGCCAAAGCTGAGAGTGACGGGCGTGCAGCTTGAACATTTGGGGCAGACGGACGGCGTCAAGGAGGTCGTCCGGATGCACTTCACGCTGGAAGGAAGTCGGACGGAGTTGATGAAGGCACTCCGGAGGGTCGAACGGATGGACAGAAAGCTGACGGAACAAGCACTGCTGCACGAGGTGATGATCATCGGGCTCTCACTCTCTCTTGAGTTTTTAAGCTTTTATTCGTCCCTCCACACAGGTACTTTCCAAGCCTCGGTTAACGAGTGACGACTTCGACTTCTCTTCTTCTTCCTCCACCTCCTCTTCTTCCTCCTCCTCTTCCTCCTCCTCCTCTTCCTCCTCCTCTTCTTCTTCTTCTTCCTCTTCTTCTTCTTCCACCCTTTCCGCCATTTCCGCCCATTCACTGCCCGTCCTTCTCGTCGGTTCACTTTGTCTTAGTGCCGCCCTTCTCTCCATGCTCATTGCCCTCCGTCCGTCTGCCCGCGCAATTTCGGTGATTTTCAACTTTCCCCTGGGGGGATTATTTATTCAATTCTTTACTCTTCAGAGAATAATGCGATGGATACAACGGAAGAACGAAAACGAATGGAAAGTGAGGCGAATTGGGAATAAAATGGGCGGGAGAGGGGGAGGAGGCGGCGGAGGAATTCTTCCGATCTGAAGATTTGAATTTGTTCCGAGTGATCGATCGATCACTTTGTCAAATTCTACCCCTAAGTTTCGCTTTTATTCCATCGCTTTACTCGGATTCAATTACATTTTTACGCAATATAAACAAAGTTTATAACAAAAAAATGAAAACAAAATGTCACCAAAAGAATAGCAATTTGTCGCGCCATCGAACCGTTGCACAGATTGCCCTCGCAGGTGCACAACTCCAACTCGCCTGCAGTTCGGGGACAAATTGCATAGAGTGATTGCATGCATGCTGCATGCGTGCATGCATGCAAACGAATGTTTTAGCCTGCCCACCCCGCCCACCTTGGCTACTTCTGATACGAGTACAGTCTTCTCTGAGGCGTCCCTCCCCATTTGGAGCACACCATCGCCAAACGTGTCCATCTCCACCTTCAAACTTTGTTTTCTCTCTAACCTTTTTTTACGACTGCTGACCTCTCTGGTGATCGCGAAACCAAAGTTTAAGGCAGATTCCTTCTGTGCACGACTGGCTACGAACGCCATGACGAAGGGCCGAAACTGTCTGAGAATTTTGGGAGGAATTGACACTCGACTTGCGACAAGTGGACAAAGTACAGGAGTTGACCAATCACCAACTCTCACCAACATACCACACCGGTTGACAATAGCATTCCTGTTTAATTCCCATAAAAAAACAAGAACAGTCAATTTGCCGTTTTAATCGGTTAACCGGTACTGTCCAACCCTAGCGAGTACGAATGATTTCCAAATTAAAATGAAAATTGTGAAGACCGAATACGGTCGATTGGACCAAAGTACGACAGGTTACGATCTTATCAATTGGGACTTGCCTTAAATGGGTCGGCACACTTTGCCGTTCTTGGCACCATTCGGACTTTCTCTAGCCAATCTCGCCAGCTCGGGTCGCGCAGTTCGGCCATCAGTCGAGCGGCGTCAATTGAGGAGCAGCTGTAGCAGTGGAGGGGGGAGGCCGAAAAGACTCAAAATTGGGGCAATCGGCCAACATTCATTTTCAAAATAAACCCAACCAAAAGCGCAACGGTCGAACATCGCCAAAAGCAATGAAAATATAACAAATTTAAAACTCATCGAATAAATGGACAGTCTAAGCGAAGGACGAATCGACGAATAAATTATTCAAACTTTCATTCGTTTGACACTCCTCCCCATTTATCCCATTTCAACGAAGAGAGTGGTCATTGTCGCGGGGTCATCGCCAATTGTCCACTTCGGTGTCTGTCTTCACACACTTTGAAGTTGGAAAGGGTAATTTGACTCATTCTCGTGACAAAATACTCCCAAATTTTATTCCGTCCAATTCGGGAAGAGAAAGTGAGTGATAATTGGGGGGGGGGGGAACTTTTCATGAAAAGAAGAACCTTTGAAACAGCAAAGAAATTGGAATATTGGCATTTGTTGCTACTAAAGCTTTTCGGGGAGGCGGGTAAATAAAATATAAAAATATGCGGGATTATTGGATACGACGGTCAATCGAAGAACGTACAAAAGGGGCGACGATGAGGGAGAGGGGAGAGGGGGGGGGGGGGGGATTCGGGCAAAATGTCCCGGATGTAATCATTGACCACTTAAATCGTTATCATCAATCGTTCGGCTAGTTCAGGTCATCAGCTTCACGTAAGAGTTGTAATTGGACACATCGCGCTTCAAAATCTCGCGCACCGGGCCCATCACACGTTCTGAGATTGATCAATTGCCAAGGGTCAAAGAACTTTGTCCCGCAGAAAAAACCGACCAAATCGCGCTCGGTCCAACTTGACGCACTTCAGCTGTGTTTTGGCCACAACGGTGGCCGCACGCGGGCGGTCGAGGAGAAGAGCGATTTCCCCTTCAAAGGACCGATTAAATCAGACGAATTGATCAATTCAAAGACTGACCGAAGTAATCCGAAGGTCCCAAATTTCCGACCACTTCAAAAGACGAGTCGTCGTTCGGTCTCTGCAACACTTCGGCTTCGCCCTCCACAATGATAAAGAACTCGTCGCCAGGGTGTCCTGAAGAGCCATTTAAGCAATGCCCTCGCCCTCCCCTCTGTTGCAGACCCTGCTCCACCACGTGTGTGCCCGAGGGGAATTGGCACTGTTCCAACGCGTCCGCCACATTGGCTCGCTCCCACTTGTCCAGGTCGGCTACATAAGCAGAGAAATGAGGCGGATAAGCCCTTCTTATGCTAACGCCACTTACCAAGAATTTGAACTTTGCTTAGAAATTCGTCGTATATTTTCCTCTTTCGCATCGTCGACCCCATCAGAATGGCCCGGTAGGTGAGCCGGTCGATGGCCCATAATTTTACGGTGTCCGATTTGGAAACTACGGTGGCAGCACGAGGAGTACCGTAAATCAGTGCCAACTCGCCGAAGGATCCGCCCTCCTAAGCATTTAAGCATGTTAATTTTGGCTTTGTTCAATTCACCTTAATGCTTAACACGAACTCGCCGTTGACGAACACGTCGACCTCGCCGGTGTCGATCACGTAGAAATTGTCACCTTCCTCTCCCTAAAGGGCCATATGAAGAAACGATTCGCTCATCTAGTCCTCCTCCACCAAAGTCTGTTCAAATTTGTCTGCCGACCTGCTCGATGATCGTCTCCCCATGGTGTTTCTCCACCGGAAACATCGCGTCGAAGATGGCCTTCTCCTCGTCCAAGTCCAAATGAGCAAAGAGCACATTTTTGCACATCGCCGCCCGCAGAGCCTTTTGCACCTCATCGTTCTTAGGGATCATCACCCGTTGGTAGTTGGCCGCCTCGTTCTCGTCCGGCACCTCTGCCGACACGCCCAACCGACGGCGGTTGCCCTGGGGCAGTCGGGGCGGCTCCTCCAAAGTGTCATCATCGTCCGGCACAGAATGGGCCGTCTCCTGGGAAATTGAGGCCTTTTGTGGTGGAAAAGTTTATAAAGTTCTCTAATAGGTGAAACCAATTATATTTTTGAAAAAATAAAGCAGAAAAAGACCAAAAACCTCACTTTTAAAGCCAACCTTTTGGGAGGGGTACCGTTGCATTTGAGGCAAAGAATTGGGGATAAATGGGTGGGGACAAAGTTGGGAGTGCGCGGGGGGAAGCGGCTGCGGTTTGCACAGCCGGGGAGAAAAGCGTCGCGCAGCCAATTCCCGAAAAGTTAGCCCCCCCCCCCCCTCCCGCCCGCATCAATCCCGCGAATTTGGCCCATAAAATTTGCTTTTAAATGCAAACATAGGCCGAAACGGCGCGTTTTCCGCTCTCTTTACGAATGAATGCTTGATTGTTCAGAGGACACACGCTTTCCTTGGGCTCACACGAGTTACACACTTCCCCAAATATTCGAAACTCCGAATCGGTCACTCATTCACATCCCCCACGATTCCTCCCTCATCTCCTCCCCCTACCACTCCCCCACGATTCCTCCCTCATCTCCTCCCCCTCCCCCACGGTTCCTCCCTCATCTCCTCCCCCTCCCCCACGGTTCCTCCCTCATCTCCTCCCCCACGGGAGCTTTTTATGCCAGGCAGGGTCACCTCCCTCATCTTCCCCCACGATTCCTCCATCTCCTCTCCCTCCCCCCCCTACCCCTCCCCCACAATTCCTCCCTCATCTCCTCTCCCTCCTCCCCTACCCCTCCCCCACGATTCCTCCCCCTACCTTGTTCGTCTTCTCGGCCAAAACCTTCCTCGGCAATCCCTGCCCACTTTCTCTCCGCTGTGAATGTTCTTCCCCCCTCTTCTCCTCCGCCTCGCCTGTGCTAATAATATTCGCGCGCCGTCGGCGTAAATTGGTCAAATGCTGACCCATTGACCGAATGCACTTCAACAGCCAAACCAATCAAATCACGCACTGCGCATTGGCCAGTGCAAATAATTGGCGAGATTAAGCGGGCGGGAGATTACGGCGGATGAGACGGTTTCGGATTAGTCAAGTCCTCTTAGGAAGGAAGGAATAAAAAGCAGCATGGGGGGAAGGGGAGCAAAGGGAAAGGGGCGGTGGATGATGAAGTCCAAGTCCAATGCCAACGATAGAACGAACGTTCCTTAAAGTCGGAGAAGGTGGGGCTGGCGGCAATAATCCTCGTCTCAAGAGGTGGGAATGAGGGTGGAGGTACGTGCTGAAAGTGATGGATGCTAAGTGATGAATGAATAGAATGGATGAACGAGTGAACGGACGGACGGACGTTTGCGTAAACGGAGGGGAGAAAGTATCATCAAATTTGTGTGTGAATGTGAATTAAGAAGCGGGGGGGGGGAATCAATGGAGGAATTCGGGGGTCGGGTGGAGGAGGGAATGCTGATTCGATAAAAAGGATTGGGGTGTGATGGTGGTGGATGGATGGGATGGTAGGGTTAGAATTATGTAGAGGGAGGGAGGGAGGGCGTTGGGGGGGGGGGGGGAGGGGATGTCCCACAATGAATGGGCAATGAGGAAGAGCGCCTGGATGAACGATGCAGGGAAGGCGGGAGCAAAGCTTATAAAAGGCGGGAATGGAGAGGGAGAGAGAGAAAAGAATTGGCCAAACCAATCGACTCGTAGACCGCGGGAGGGAAGGGCTGTCCTCTTCCGCACCCGACACAGAAAGAGAGAGGAGACGAGAAAAGAGTTGAAGGGAAGAGAGAGGAGAAGAGAGGAAAGTGAAGGGAAGAGAGTGGAGGGGAAAGCGGAGGGAAGAGGAGAGATGGAGGCCCGGAGAAAGAACACAAAAGAGTGCAACCGGGGGCAGAGAGAGGGCGTGGCGGGAGGCGGGGGCGGCGGGGGGAATAGAAATCGATCTTTTCCCTCCTTTCGTTCTCCAGGCTTCTCTCAAGTAAGCTTCATCGTCACATTGTTTCCTCCCAATTATGCCGTCCGTTTGCTTGCTTTGATGGCCATAGAAAAGGGAGAGGAAAAAGCGACAGAGGGAAAAGGGGGGGGGGCAAAGAGAGGGAATTTGTCCCGTATTTTTCCGTGAGAAAAAGGCGAAAAAAGAGGGAGGAGAGGGATTTGCTAATTGGATTTGCACCCGAGGGGTGAAGGGGAAGGGGTGAGGGTGGCCAGATGTTGGCAACAGCGCCGAAGCTGGAGGGGAGGAGGAAAATTGAGCCGATTTTAAACGTAAAATGGGAGGGGGGAGGGGGGGGGGGGGGAGGAGTTCACCATTCATTGTTTGTTTTGGGTATGAACGGCAACGGACGAATCTATTCTTCCCAAGGATAGTCTTCCAAGTTCCAGCCTTTATCGAGAGAGAAAAAAGCGAACGAGTTGAGAAATAGCCTAACCGACTGTGACGACTAATGAATGGGCCCAAATCCATTGACTTTTGTTCCATCCGATTGATTCATTCTTTGCCATTACCCCACAAAAGTCGTTAACACATTCACAGCCGATCAAAATTGTTTGTTTCTCCCCAAACTTTTATTCACTGCCACACCAACCTGCAAAAGTTGGTGTTGGCGCTGCTGTTCGCCGGTGAGCCGATCGAAATGTTCGCGAAGAAACAGAACCGGGTTTTCTAAAAAGGAAAGTGATTAGCCAACGCAATCTGATCACAGTTTATCCGAATAATCGGACCCTGGAGGGGAGGGGGGACATTTCAGCCAACGCAATCTGATCACAGTTTATCCGAATAATCGGACCCTGGAGGGGAGGGGGGACATTTCGCCGTTGGAAAGTCGGTGTTTTGTCCGCGCGCTTCGCGACCCTTTTTCAAAAAAAAACACGGGCAAATCCCGTATATTATTTTATTGAAGTATGTATTATAGTAATGTGTTATGCTAGTCCATGAACTTTTTGACGGAATGCTGGTTTTGGGTTAATTGATGAAATATCGTACTTTTGCTTTGTCTTAGTAGACGAAATGTCGGTGTACCCTGGCAAAATGTCGTATAGCCTTGGGATAAGTACCCAATTGACCATCCAAAAAAACTTGCCCGGGTTCAAGCCGATTTTCGAAATCCTACGTCGGACCAAATCCACTAACCGGGCTTGTGAATACAAAGGGAGACGATGGCATCCTTCACCAACTGTTGAATGTTGTGTTGGCGAACGTATGCCTGAAAATGAATACTCTTTGGTTGGCACTCTGTCGGGCACTTGGGCAGTTACCTGACACGAAGCCAATTGCACATCTTCTGCACTTTGCCCCGACATTTTCAGCAGAATTGGGATAAATCGGCCCTTCTATTTCGATGTTCAGTGTCAAATATTTTTATGTGAATGGAGTGTAATTAATGGCAATAAATGAATGAATGGGTGGAAAGGCTGTTCAGGGCGACTGTCCTTGGCGGTCGCGGGTTCGGCTGTACCGGGAGACTGAAAATTGGGCGATCATTGTTTATGACGTAAATGCGATGAACGTTTTGCTGAGATGGTTGGTGGTTAGGTGAGCGGTGGAGGTAACGGGTGGAAGTGGATGGGGGAAGGGAAGTGGGGGGGGGGAGCAGTAGAGGTAACAAGTGGAAGTGAGGGGGGCACGATGTGAGATGAACGCACGGATGATGGATGAGAAGGTGACGACTGTACGTTTGATGATAAAAAATGAAGGCCGAACGAACGAATGTGTTTCGCATGGAAAGAATGCATTCGAAAGTGAACCAACCACTCACAAATCAGGCATGGACCCGGACAGTTTAGCGCCGCCCGTTTTGGCGCGACCAGTCATAACTCAGTCAACAAAATTGTTATCATTCAGAAGCTCTCCGCTTGTTAACGTTTGATCAAGCGAAAGCTAACCGATTCGTCATTACTAAAAAAAAGTTACATAATGCTTTCGAATGATACCAAGATTCTTTGATTTGATCAAAGCAAAAAGTTATAATGTTTCAACCTGTCCGCGCCACTGTGCCCCGACCGCTCAGGCAGATACAAGAAATCATTCATTCAAACACGAAGTCGTGTCGGAGAACCAAAGTGATCAGGGAGAAGGGGGCTAAGTGGAACGGAGGACGATTCGTTTTTGGCCAATTCGTTTTTTACCCTATTCGTTTTTGACCCGATTCGTTTTTTTTGGGACAATTCGTTTTTCTAGTAACAAAAAGCATTTATGAGCGGAATTTTAATGTTTTATGCAATTCTGAGAAGTGCCCGGGGGTTATTAAGACCGCTGATCACGAATATGACATCAGATTTATCATATGGTATCATCTAATCTATGATTTCGACATCTATATTTTTTGTAAAAATTTTAAAATTTTTTTTCCAAAGTACCTAAAAAAGTGTTTCCAGGGGCATTCAGAGGCGCAATCCGAATCCGACCTCCATTTGAATCATTTCCGAACCCCTGACCCGGATTCGAACAAATTTTTAAAAATCATTTTTAACTAAGTTTATTTGCTTCTAACATAGTTCAAAGTTGTTTCCGCGGAAATTTTTTTGTAGATTCATGCTCAGCTTAATGTGAGGAATCGATTGGTATATGAATTGCTCGGTTTTGTTCCATTACCATAAATCGATTTTTGAAATTTTTGATTTCTAAAAAAAGTTTCAATTTGGGTTCCGGTTAGAAATTGATCCAAACGGAGGTCGGATTCGGATTCTGCGCCTCTGAATACCCCTGGAAACACTTTTTTAGGTACTTTGGAAAAAAAATTTTAAATTTTTTTACAAAAAATATAGATGTCGAAATCATAGATTAGATGATACCATATGATAAATCTGATGTCATATTCGTGATCAGCGGTCTTAATAACCCCCGGGCACTTCTCAGAATTGCATAAAACATTAAAATTCCGCTCATAAATGCTTTTTGTTACTAGAAAAACGAATTGTCCCAAAAAAAACGAATCGGGTCAAAAACGAATAGGGTAAAAAACGAATTGGCCAAAAACGAATCGGGTATTTACCGGCTAAGTGGCATCAAACAAAAAAAATAAAAAACAAAAGACTTAAAATGTTCTAAAAAGAATTCACTTAAATTTTCTTTGAATAGATCAAAATTTTATGAAAATCTCCGAACTCAATAAAATAGGTAAAAACCAGGGATGGGAACCGCTACCGCAACCGCGCGGTAATTACCGCATTTATCGCCTTTTTTGGGCATATAGCGTACCGCACATCGCTACCGCATTTGAAAATGGGTTTATCGCATACCGCATATCGCCACCGCTTTTGAAAATGGGTTTATCGCATACCGCCACCGCTTCTTTTTTTTTCGGCGCGGTTCCCATCCCTGGTAAGAACGTTAAGCAAAATCAGAACATTTCTTATAAATAGGAACAAATGGCAACCTCGCATTGTACATTGAATAAGAGAAAAGTGAACTTTGGACCAATCAGAGTAATTACGAATTTGTGAGTGCATTTACAAATTCCACTGAACGATTGAATGCCTTAGGGATCGCCAATCAGTTTGATAAAAGTCAGTGGAGATCAATCAAAAGTTTTCGGGGATTTTTCAGCAGTAAACTGGACCGATTAATCGATTTTTATTTTCAATATTTTCTCCAGGAATTCTCCAAAGCTTCCCTCATTCCCCACACTTCCGCTGCTTTTAGCTAATGTAAAGAATAAAATAAATTCTCGGAAGTGCCGGCCGGTGGAAGCCACACGGACGCATCAGCACTTTACTTTAGCAAAACTAAAAGTTACCTTTCCGAAAAATTGTTGTTAACCTGAAATTTACAGAGCACATAAGCCATAAAATCCGATTTTGATTTAAAACAAAAAAACATTCTTTCGACTGCTCTGTTTTTGAACGAGAGAATTGGAAAATGATCCAATGTATGTATCAGATTGGCCATATGTTAGAATGGGAGTAAATGAATATTTTATTAATTATTTTAAATTTTAACTATTTGTAGTTTTGTGATTTTTAGCTCGGATATGTACATATTTAGAGGCATTTAAGTAGTAACGATGACATTGCATCGACCTATTTGGTCAACAAGGTTCAATGTTCTGAAGTTAGGAACAGCAGCAGATGAAGCAAAATGTGTGGGGAAGGGAGGGAGGGCGGGGGGGGGGGGAAGAAGCCTAAAGGCAGAAGGAAGTTGAGACTGACTGACTGGCTGACTGACATGACCTGTGCCAAAATTGAACGAGGCCGAGACGGGCGCCAATTGTTGTTGGGAAGAAGACAAAGGGAAATTGCAAATAATGAGGGGGAAATCGGATTGAATTGCGAGAGGAGAAGGGTGAAATAGGAGGGTTTGCTGAGAATTGAGAGGAACATCGCTCGAGGGGGTCTCGAAGAGGGGCAGGCGGAGGAGAGGCGGCACAGGAGGGCAGAGGGCGGGAAGCATCAGAGAGAGAGTGAAGGAAAGAGAGAGAGAGGGGAGTTAGAGAAGGGCGGGCGGGCGTTGTTTGCTGTGCATCCAATGCACGCACTCAAGCAACGGCATTCGCCCGCCCGCCCGCCTCGCCATTGAGACGGCGCCGGAAGCGAAGGATGGGAGTTTTGGGGAGAGAGTCTTTTTTCTCTACGACCGAAGAGTGCATAACGCACACAAAAATGTAGAGCGAAGGGCAGTCAGAAAATCGATAATTTGCTGCGCGTGTGCCGCGCGTTAAATCGAGCGCTCTCTCACACTTTTTCATTTCTATGGCCAGACAGCCACAAGAAAGACGGACGCGTGCGTGCGTGCGAGCGAAGCCTTTACTTTTTGCTCTTAAGCAGTGCAGCAACTCTTTTTTCTCTTTCTTTCTTTTTGCTCTTTATTTCTCTTTTCCACTTGTCTTTTGCTTGTTTGTTAGTGCAAAAACGCTGTGCTGAACATTTGGCGATTACTTACAATAAAAAAGAAAACGGTAAAATAAAATAGAAAAAATCGGCAACTTTTGAAAGAATGGCGGAATTAAGTGAATCATTTGAGAAAGAAGTTATGCATCATATACATAATGAGGCCAAAAGCAATGTGTATAAGAAAATAAAAACGAAAAATGTACCCTTAAAAACCAAAAATGCACGCCTAAAAAGTGACTTTCTTTAAACAAAATCACCCCCACATAGCGCGTCATTTTTGCATTTTATTACCGCATAACCATTTTGCCAAGAGTCGACACGAAAGGCAAAATAATAAAAATGAACAATAATTTCAAACTGCAAGTCTCGCGAGAATTGCTGCTCTCAAGAGCGCAATTCCCATTGCAGGCAAAAAAACAGCGAAAATTGCCCATATTTCACAAAACGCCTAACAAAAAAAACAATGTTTATTACCAATACAAAAATGAAAAAAACAATCAAAATCATCGATCTGCAATCACCATCCTAGGTGGCTGAGCTTTCACCCGCCTCGCGTCCCGTTTTTTCTTGAGCTCCTCCGCTCCTTTTTTGCCGTTAAGCTTTAATATAAGCTTTCTTCTGGGCATCTAATTCACAAAAAAATAAATAAATGTAAGAATTAATTTTTTTCAAAAATCCTGGGCCGCATTCATTAACCTCGATACCGAAACACGATTCATTATTTTGTTTTCTAGGGATGGTGAAAATTTGGAGAGGATCGGTAGATGTCGAGAAAAGTTCTTAGATCCGAAGTGCGGGATCATCAAAAAAGGCGAGAGAGAAAGCCGAAAGAAGAGAACGGTTATAGAAAGAGAGGGAAAAGCGAGATAGTGCACTGTCTTACACTGTCTTCCTTAAATAGTAATAAAATGCAAAAATGACCGAAGCGGGCCAACTGCGACTGCGTCTCGCCAACTGCGTCTGGCCAACTGCGTCTTCTGAGCCAACTGCGTCTGGGCCAACTGCGTCTCGCCAAAAAAATTTTTCATTTTTTTTTACAATTGGTCAAAAAGCTAACTCCATATTAGCATAGGAATTGCTAACCTATGGATAGTTTTCTAAAAACATATTTCTTTCAAAATCTCAACCGATTCAAAAACCGTTGTTTTTGAGTTTTCATTACAAAAAATATGTAGGAATCCTGGCTTTCACTGGTCAAATTTTTTTACCTTAAATGGAGGGTTTAAAGTTGAGAAAAAAAAAGTTGTTTCTAGGGGTATTCGGAGGCGTAGAGTACGAATCTTGAGTCAAAATTTTATGGAAAATTTAATTTTTTTTTTCAAAAAGCAATGTTGGCTTCAAAATGGTTCAAAAATGCACGAAAAAGAAAAAGGAAAAGCCTGTTCAAATCTACAACAAATTTTAGCCAATTAATGCAATAAAAATCGGATTTTAAAAAATTTTGAATTTTTTTTGGCGAGACGCAGTTGGCTCAGACGCAGTTGGCCCCAAGACGCAGTTGGCCCAGACTTTTGAACACCGGACCCAAATTCCAATAATTTCAGAAATTTAATTTTTTCAAAACTACCCGAAATTTTTATGAGGAGACGCATTTGGCCAGACGCAGTTAGCAAAACTTAAAGATGCATGTAAAGACATCAGGAAATAGAATTGAAGTGAATATTTTATTTAAAATCAATTTTTATTATTAAAATTTATTGGGGCAAAACGGCGCCGAACTGGGCGCGCCAAACTGGCCGGCGCCAAAAAACTGCGCCGAACCGGCCGCGTAAACAAATTTCCTTTTTTTCTCTAACTTTCTCTCGTTTGGCGTTCTCTATCATTTTTTTAACCAATAAAAAAGCATCGAGCTTCAGTTACATCCGGCGGATCCGTCTCAAACTTTCACCATCTCTTGAGAACAAAATAAGGAAATGCAGATCGTTTAGGTGTGAAAATAGGTAGTTTCACGATAAAATTACGCTCAGAATGATCAAATAAATTTAATTTGTTTTTTATAATGTACATACCTAGATGGCAAAAAGGAAATATTGTGCAAGCGTAACCGTTCAAATTTAGTACGTTTAGAAAGCTCTTGGTTCGTGGAAGCTATTTGTAGCAAGAGCTAAGTTTGGATAGCTCTCAAGAAAGTTAGGCCCAAAAAACAAAAACAGCCAAATTTTGGCCAATTTGGCCTTGTAACTTTTTTTTAAACAAGCCCATCACTTTTTTTCCCGCTAAATAATCTCAGCTTTCAAATGACATTAAATTTATCTGATTCGATTAAGTTTGAAGAGACTTATAGTCATTTAGGCCAAAATAATGTGCCAATATGTGCCGATAGTTATGACTTTTTCAATCAATCCAAATCAGATTATTAAGTTATTAATCGAAGGTATTATGATACTAATCGAAGGCCCGAATGTTCTAGAATCTTTCACCAAACAAAAACTAAGCGATTCGGATGATTAGAAAGCCTTGAAAAAATAATTTAGACCACTAGGCCAAAATTTAAATATTTTTCGAACTAGAGCCCCAAAATTGAGCCGCTGTGTTAGGCTAAAATGGTCAAAATAGGCACTAAAATTCAGCCAATTATTAAAAATTTTGTAAAATATGTATGTACACAATAGTAATTTGTGCACGTCTTTCAAAGTTGCAAAATCATCAGTCAGAAAGAATCCTCTTTTTTTGGAGAAGGAAAATCGGTTGTTGAATAAAGACACTTGTCTATCTCATTAACGGACTTGCGAAAAAAGAGAAATCAAAAATGAGCTTAAATATAAATATTTAAGTTTAATAAAAAGTCTAATTTGTACGGGAGGCGGCGGCTGGGACATCCGGTGCTCTGACAGTAAGACCATTCATTGGCTTGGGTTGAAGCTGTCGCCGCTGCGCCGCCAAAGGTCGGCTTCGATTCCCGCCCGGCGGGGCTACCATTTGCTTATCTCCACTTTAGGAAGATCAGACGTATAAAAACAAAGCCCAAAAAAATAGTCTTATGCTTCTCCAAACGTAAAGTGGAATTTACTTGGAATGAGAAGACACACAAAATTAATAAATTTGACGTGGCTCTTTTGTCCATGTCCACAAACTCAATTTGCACTAATAGTTCACTTTTGACCGTTGTCATGGCATCTTCCGCCGCGGCGCCTCCCCCCTCATTAGCATTTCTTCCATTTAGCCCCTCATTATCATCATTTCCTTTCATTATCCGTTTAAACCGTCCTTTTCTTCCCAAAAACTTTATTTATTTGCATGGCGTTGGATGGAAGCGTTTCGTCTCCTTCAAAGTCGGCACTTTCTGTGAGAGTTTAATGGATTCTTTCGCAACTTTCGTCTTTATGTGCCCGCCGTTTCACCATTTGGCAGGTGTTCGTAAGGGTCCGTCCCCTCGCCCAAATGGAACGTCGGCGTGGGGCCTTTGAATGTGTTCGTGTTGTGGACAGCCAGGTCATGTCGTTCAACTCAATTCTTCTCTTCCCTCCAATTGATCTCAAATTTCGTCTATTCCACGCTTAAGAGCCTTCTTCTAGTAGACCCGGAAAAGCTCTCCGGAAATGCGCTCCGACAGAATCGGACGCACGAGAGGGAATTCCGCTTTGATGCGGTGTTAGCACCGGGCACAGGTGAGGAGGAAGTTCAGTCATTAGTTGGCACGGAGGGACTGGTGGATGGCCTTGTCCGATTCGGACTCAATGGAACAGTTCTGGCGTACGGACCGACAGGTCGGGACATTCATTGATTTGACAGAATGCGTTATAAAGTGATCAGTTGTTGATCGACGACTCTCTCTAAGGTGTTGGTCGAAACCTTTTGATTTCGATAATTTCGAGGTTTTTCTTTCGTTTCGATTTCGAAAATCAGACGAATTCTTCGAGGTTTACACTAAATTTGACAAAAATTATTGGAAAAGAGCCCGGCGATGCCAATAGCGCAGCCGGGAAAAATTTAGAAATTTTAACAGACCATGGGATTGCCAAATAGTAGTGGGTAACTAACTAACTCTTCTTTGTTCCAAAGACTGCGAAAAAACTATGGAACTTTAAGAAAATTGCTTAGAAATTTGACAAAAAATTTATATGTATTTTGGTTCAGATTTTTCTTAGAAAAATAAAATTTGGTCAGTTTTTGTTTTTTTAAAAATCATCCCCAAATTCTTAACAAATTAAGCCATAAATTTTCTAACGGCACCGTCGAACCCAAAACCCACAAACAAAGACTGCTTGACCACTGAAATAAAACGTGAAAACATATAAAAAATCGGCGGCGCTTATTGGCTTTTCTGAAAGCTACGAATCTCGGCCAATATTAAAATTTTTCGTTCTCGCGCGGAAATCTCGTCCCGCAAATTGTTTGCCGAACTCTAAATCCACACAAATTTGGAAGACAATTCGATTTCCGTAAAATTTTTCTTCTCTCAAGGCACTGGTAAAACTCACACAATGGTCGGCACTCGCGAACGGCCCGGCCTTATGACGAGAGTGACCCGAGCACTTTATGAGCAGTTAGCCGGAATGGGCGATCGCAAAACTCGCGTTTACATTTCTTTTATGGTCTGTCTGTCTCTGATCACTTTTTATATGATGAGATTGAATTTCCCGAAGGAACTTTACAACGAGTTAATTCGAGATTTGCTCAGAGCGGAAAAGAACGGTCCATTGGAGCTGTTGGAGGTGCGTTGGACGGGGGGGGCATCGTTTATGTCATCATCCACTCATTGAACAATCACTGAAGGATGAACGTGGAATTGTGCATATCCCCGGTCTGAGTCGAGTCCGGGCGTCCAACACTTCGAGGCTGCTTCAGTTACTCCAGGAGGGAAACGCACGGAGAACGACGGAGCCAACCGGAGCCAATTCGTATGTGATTTGGACGACGACGACGACTTTTTCTTTCAATCGCTTGAAAATGACTCCAATTTATTTAATTTGTAAAGAACATCATCCCGGTCTCATGCTCTGTTAATGATCTCATTATGGAAAGACAAAAGCGAAAGGGGACGACTGTTCCTGATCGATTTGGCCGGTTCTGAACGAGCAATAAACACTCAGGCAATTGATCAATCCTTTGGACTGTGATCAAAATGCCCTTCCATTTTTAGAACCAAGGGCAGCGACTGAAGGAAGGAGCAGCAATAAATCGGTCTTTACTCGCCCTGGGAAATGTGAGATTTAAATAATTGAAAGGATTTGTTTTGTCCGTCCCCCTTTAAAGGGTCTTTTCTGTCTTCAATTCAGGTGATCAACTCTCTGTCGAATGCTTCCGGGGGTCGCCGGCCCGCCTTTGTGAACTTCCGCGACTCCAAATTGACGCGTCTTCTGAAGGACGCGCTGGGCGGGGCGGGAGAGAACGGCGCGGGACGGACGGTGCTGATTGCACACATTTCGCCCTCCTCAACGGCGTACAACGAAACATTTAATACATTAACGTGAGGGGCGGGGGACGGGAGCCGATTAGTGATCGGCAAAAATTGATTCTGTTGTTGTTCAGATACGCTAGCCGAGCCAAGGGAATCGCTTTTCGAGTGACACATTTTTAAATTCGAAGTCGTTAGGAAATTATCCCAGCCCTTAGGACGAACTGCTTCCGCTGATCGTCTCTATTCTGACGCTTTGGAAGCGCTAAGGCGTGAGGCGGAGAAAGGCTCTGTCGCACATGCGGCATCGATGGGACAATGTAAATATGCCATAAGGCCGGTCCGGAATTTACCGGGAACGGAATGGGATTCCCGCCTTTTCCCTCTACCATTAAGAAGCCGGTTGGGCCAAATTAGCGAGGGCGGGAATCCCGTACTTTTCCCGCGGGAGTCCCGCTCCCGCCGGGCTCTAATTTACATATCCGCCGCACTCCCTGAATTTGAAAAAGTCCTCCGCCGGACAAAAAGTCCCCCCTTGCAAAACGACAAAATATTTAGGAGTGAATTTTTTGAAAGTTGTAAAATGCATTTTTCGGTTAAGAATTTTTCGAAAATGGCAACGTTTTTAAACTCACTTTTCATAGAGCCTATGCGCAAAAAAAAGGCAATTGCCTAAATTCCGATCCCCACTAATAATAAGTAAAATCCGACAAATTTCTGTTGATTCTAAAAATGTTGACGGCCTAATTTGAATTTATTCCTCCGGTTAGATATATTTTTGATAATATAAGCTGCTGGATTATTTGGGAATTTTTCGGCATTTGTCAGGGACTTTTTTGGGGACCTTTTGTTGGGGAAGTTATTTTCCATTTTAGTGGCTCTAGAGGCCACAGGCACAACGGACAGCAACAGAGACCGGAGGGGAGGAGAATCCGTTCGGACGCGGTCACCGCATAATCTCGTGCCTTCGTCCTCAACTTCCATTCCTCCTCTGATTAACATTAATTCGTCCACCGGACGTTCTCGGCATTCGAACATTTCATCGGGCAACAATTCAAACGCTTCTCAACAAATGCCGAAATTGCCTCGGCTCGGCTCGTCTCTCTTTGATTCTCTCCGTAATCAACATTTGACCAACAGCGAACGGCAACAGCGCCTGAGGTCTGCACGAATTCACCAAAACGAATTTGTTGTTTTTTTGTGAAGAGAACGACTGCTGCAAGCGAACACTGAACACTACGAGTTGGAGTTGGCCAGGCAAGGACGCCTGGCAATTCTGAAGGCGTGCGAGGCCCGACCGGCGCTTATAGAGGGGGAGAACGAGTCGAAGTATTCAAAAGTTGTGGAGAAAGTGCGGGCCGAATTGGAGGAAGTGCAGGGACGAATAAGCGAATTGGGTGACCTCCGGAACAAAGTGGAAAGGGCGCTGAGACAGGGTGAACAAACGTTGCAACAGATGGAGGACAGAATGAGGTCAGGATCATCAACCAGAGATCTGCTGATCAGAGAGGAGATCAACGACCAAAAATGATCTTTATCCACTCAAATTTGGCATCGATTTCAGAATGTTGGCCAAAGACCAGCAACAACTGCAGATTGTCGATTTGGTGCACGCGCTTGCAAGACAACGAGCGGAAAGTGAACTTTTGTGGAATTTTTTACGGAAATTTCCCACAAATCTCTGCAGGGGCGGCCATTTACTCGGATTTTGCCCTCCAGGGTAAACGTTTACGGAGGCAAGAAGGCCAATTGGAACGAATAAAAAGATATGAGAGAGTGGCGGACCGATTGATAGAGGGCAACGAGTATTTGGACGGTAAGGCGTGAAGTCAGTCCGGTTGGATGAAAGAGTTATTCACTGGACTTTTTGAGATTTGGATAAAGTCTGGTCTCTCTGGTTGGGACGGGGAAATGTTGCAGAATTTGTTCATTAACAAAGTTTAGAGGAGGATAGGGTCGCACTTCACAGAGAATATCGCCTTCTGAGAAGTCAATTGGACAAAATGTTGCCGGTGGAGAACGGACTGCCGTCGTGGAATGCACAAATATTGGCAGGAACAAATGTGAAATTGTCAAATAATGACACACAGAAGCGGAGACAAAGCTACGGCGTTTCTTTGTATGAGTAAATAGAAATTAAGATCAGAGACCATAGATCAGATGAATTATTGTAGCAGCAACGAAGACTTGGGCAAGACGTTCACCGTCGTACGACCGAAGGTCTTGCAGAGGAGGGATGCGCCTGAAGAGAAGACGACGATTCTGCCAAAACTGAAACTGGCTGGGGAAGTGAAGACGCCGGACGAGTTGGGGAGGCGCGGGAGAGGAGAAGGGACGTCTGCAAGATGATGAGACTGAACTGGCGGTGGTCACCTTGTTAAGCTGACGATCGGGCACAGAAATGCCACCAATAACGCGAGGGGAATCAGTGGCCAATTGCCGGCAATCCATTCTGTTAAACGTCTTTTTTGCACCAGCACTTCTTCCATTTCGTTGCGTCATCCGAATAAAAAGGCCCATACTTTCGTCCTTTGTTTTGTTGTCCATCCAAATGCTTCGAATATCTCAAGTGGGCGGAGACAGGCGTTGGCGGAGGGGGGGGGGGGCCGGGGGGGGGGGGAGGGGGAGAGTCTCAGAAACGAATGTCCCCTCCTCCTTCCCTTCCCCCATTAATTTGACCCTTTCATCCCCAAATCTTTCTCGAAGAAAGATTAAGCCGATCTTCCCCTTCCAAATTCCGCTGATATGTCCGACGTTCTGTTTTCGCTTATACTGCTCCAACTTCGTCTTCTGCTTCAACTCGTCCTCCTCCCTCCCAACTCTCATCAATTTCTTCTAAATTCGACTTCCTCCTCTTCCCCAATATCTCCTCGATGTCCACACCGTTGTTCATGTGCCCATTCCACCGTAATCTGTGCCGCATTGGCATTGAGCCAAGTGCCAACTGGCATCCCTTCGGGGACCACTCGACTGTAACTTTAAGTTTGATTTGTTTTGTAAGCGTATTTTTTAGAGATTTGCAAGAAAATCGAATCCAACAAATTCGTCTCGGCGACTTCGATGGTTTAAGTGCACTGCGAACACTGTGAAATGCCCCCTTAATTATTCACGTACATTTGTCTTGTTTTTAGACATCTCGGCGACAATGCCATCGAAGAGATAGAGAAGGGCTCTCTGGATCCACTGACCTCTCTGGAGAGACTGTAAATTCGCGGGTCCATGACATTTAACCACCTTTAACCACTTTTTGCTTACAATAGAACCACTTACCGTAATGATGATTATGGTGGTTTTTAAACAATTATGGACTGGTACGAAAAGCAAAGCGCTTCAATAAAAGTCACTCTCCGCCAAAATAATTTTTCGTTTTGAATAATTTGGTGGGGAAATGTCTCTGGACGCGTTTCGTACTCATCCCACACGAATCGCAACATCTCAGGCGACTTTTCCGCAACAAAATCCGATCATTGCCCGAAGGCGTCTTCGCCCACTCCAAGCGGCTTCGTCGACTGTAAGTCGTTTTTGGGCATTTGGTGCTTTAGGGACAATTCCAACAATTGGCCCTTTTGCCTTTTAAAAGTCTTATGCGTCCGTTATATGTACTTATTTATATATCCATCCGTTCACCCACTTCATAATTAGTCCTCTTTAGCCCATCCCAATTCGTCCTCCTTATCGCCTCCCCATCTTTCCATCATTTGATCTCCCCTCTCTCTTCCCCTCTCTCATTCGCCCAATGGCACCGTTCCACTCCATCGATTCTGCGCGCCAATTAGTCAACCGCATTAATTAGGCATAACGAATCGAATTTATGTTGTGTTTTGGGGGAGAAATGAGGGAGAAGTTGTGAAGGGAAGGGAAAGAAAGGTGCAAACAGTAAACAGAAGGCAATTTGGGACGATTAGAGTGGGGGTGGGGTGATTAAGTGAAGAAGGGATCGATCGGAGATGCCATGGGAAGGCCGGTGAAGCCAAGTCAAAAGATGGGTACATCAAAGTTCGGAAGGAATAATGAATGATCAACGCACAACGAACAATGACCGACCGAACAACCAACCACTCACTTTTCCGTCTCGCCTCTCCGTCATTATTCGTTCATTATCCTCCGTCACTTGGACAGATTGCTTTTGCTAAGTAAAGTTTCCGATCAGATCAACCTGACAAGCAAGCTTATGTAGCTTCCCTCTGCTGTCCGTCACTCATTCATTCATTCCGAGATGAATGAGGCGATAAATGTGCTTCTCTTTTCTATTCCCCTCCGCTGATTCTTTGCTTTGGACCCTTCGATCGCATCGAAAGTTTATTTAAGTCTGATTTGTGGCCACTCGAAAGTGAAATGGGCAGCAATTGTCTCTCGAAATGATTAGAGGGAGGGGGGGGGGGGGGTAATGGGGGGGGGGGGGGGGGGGGGGGGGGGGGGTGTTTGAATCTCTAATGGATTTGTGAAAGGGGAAGGGAGGGGGGGGGGGGAGAGGGGGGGGGGGGGAGGGGGGGGGGGGGAGGGGGGGAGGGGAGGGGAGGGGAGGGGAGGGGAGGGGAGGGAGGGGAGGGGGAGGGGGGGGGGGGGGACGGGGACGGGGATTCCCTCGGGGATAATCCCCCAATAAACCATTGATAATGGGGAGGGCCTCTTGATGGTTTTTGCAAACATTTTCAATTGTTTTCCCACAACGACTCAATTATTGAGTCGATGAATTATTCACATAATAAAAGAATTCTTTAACTACCGTATTCCTCATCTACGTACCGTACCCATTTTGTGCAGGGATTTGACCGAGAACGGTCTGTGGTCATTGTCCGCAGAGCAATTGTCCGGTCCTGACCACTTGGTGTCACTGCAGTTGGACCGCAACCAACTCCAGTGCGTTGACCCCCTGGCACTGTCCCAATGGCACTCGCTGGAATCCCTTTCGCTGGCATCAAACGGTGACATTTTTAAAAATGCCAAAACAAACCATGAGGAATGCGAATGCGTTCAGCTCTCTCTACCCTATCTCAATTGGACTTGATGGCGATGCCGAACCTCCGAACGCTGTCCAACTACCGCCATGGCTTTCCATGCCATTTAAATCCCTCCATCTTTCAGGCGCCTCTCCGACAACCCGTGGCATTGCGACTGCCGTCTCCGCTGGCTGAAAAGGCTGAAGGTCGCCGCCCAAATTCGCTGTCACCGTCCCACCCATTTATTCGGGCGTTCTCTGAATCAGATCAGCTCCCAGGCAATTAATTATTTAGGGAAAATCCTCCAAATTATTTATTAGCAGTTAAAATGTTCCGGACTGGAGAAGCGCGCCAGTGGAGGGCTGCGCAAGTGTCGGGACACGGATTGGTGAAGAAGAAACCACCGGAAGCATCGGCCGGAACAGTTCATTTTAGGTGCCCCTCGGGTTGCACCTGCACGGAGTCGGGTCCGGACGCGGTCGTTGTCGACTGTCACGACCGGCTTCTTCGCGGTGTGCCGCAACGCCTTCCCTCGAACACGGTGGAACTGTACGTCCTCCCAGCAACAAAAATCTTCCAACTTTTTGGTTTAGTCGACTTGAACAAAATCGGCTGACCCGTCTGGAAAACGGGTCATTTAGCCATGTGCCCAATCTGATCAGACTCGATCTCAGCAAAAACGCCATCGAACACGTGGAAGCCAATGCCTTTGCCGGGCTCCGTCGTCTCAGTTCCCTGTCCAAAAACTCGTCAAATCCTCTCAAACTCCAAAATTTAAGAATGTTATTCGCCAATAATCTGACCGATTTACCGGATAGAGTTTTCGATGGAATTGGTGACTCTTTGCAAGTTTTGCTTCTGAATGGCAATCAACTCGAATGTTTGAGAAACGATCTCTTCAGAGGGCTAAATCAACTGAAAGTCAGTCAATGTGTCTGGATCATTGATCATTCCGCAAAGAAAGAACATTCACTCCCTCAAATTCAGTTGCTGTCCCTCTACGACAATAAAATTCGTTCAATCACCCAATCGACTTTTGCGCCTTTTGCCCGTTCGCTTCAGGTGCCCTAATGACTGATCATTTGTCTAAATTGGCGTTTAGACTTTGCATTTGGCCCGGAACCCACTGATCTGTGACTGCAACATGGTTATTGGCCGACCAGAAAACTCTGAACTTTCGACCAATTTGCAGGCTTGGATGGCCCATTTGTTGTCCGACCGTCCCGTGGAGACGAGCGGTGCCCGATGCCATTCTCCAAAAAGAGTCGCCCGCAAACGAATAGCAATGCTTGCCGCTGAACGCTTTCGCTGTGTGGGCGCGGAAAGACTTGTGACGCAGGGGGCGGGACAGTGCGAGTTGGACAGAGAATGTCCGGAACAGTGCCAATGTCGGGGGACGACGGTCGACTGCAGGTGAACGGCACAAACGAAACTTTGAATGATCAGATCATTTTTGCAATTAGATTAGAAATTAATCATTTGGTCAAAAGTCTCTAACAATAGAGAAAGAATAATCGAGACCGGGAATTCTCGTCTGTTTTTTTAGCTCGCGTCAGCTGTCCTCCCCTCCGTCCGCCCTTCCCCGCTTCACCACGTCTCTCCTCCTGCGCTCCAATCGCTTCTCCGGTCCGGGCCCTTTTTTGCCGGACGGTGAATTGCCTAATTTGGTCCATTTGGACCTCAGCGACAACCAAATGACCGTCCTCCCGACGGACTTTCTCACCGGTCTTTCATCACTTCGGGAATTGTGAGCATTTTCCTCATTAAAAAACAAATTAATCTTTTCTCTGAAGGGACCTCGGCGGGAACTCCCTCCGGCGACTGTCTGCGCATTCGTTAGGCACGTCAGCGCTCAGTTTGATCACCCTGTACATATTCTCCTCAGAATGTTTAAGTGATCACCGGTTAATCGTTAGTGTTTGTTGATCATTCATAATTCATGGTTCCTGATTTTGCAGAGCTGAACATATTAGATCAGATTCAATTTAGAGTATGGACCAATCGATCACTTAAACATTTTACTTCGTTCATTCTTCTCTTTTTACCCTTCCACCATTTCATCAGCCAACTCGACGAGAATGCTCTCCGATGTCTTCCGCTTGGACAGTTTCCCTCTCTTCGTTCCCTGTACTGATTCAACTTATTCCCCAGCCGTACCATTGTTTTAATAATCTCCATTCCCCGTCAGATCAATTCGACAAAATCCGCTCAGTTCTCTCGAGGGCCCCGTCCTGGACCAACTCGAACTGCTCGAACTCGACGGGTCGGCCCGTTTTATTTGCGACTGTCAGCTCCGACCTCTCATTCGCCGATTGAGGAGAATGAGCAAAATTTGGACGGACCAATGGGAGGAGGAGGAATTTGGAGTCCCAAAATGTGCAGAGCCGGAGAATTTGAGAGGGAAGGAGCTGGCCGAGTTAGAGGAATCGGATCTGATCTGTCGGGGTCGGGTTCAACAAGTTCGTAGCTTATAAGGTAAAGCCAGGACTGTTTAGATGGGACGTTGGGGGGACAATGTTCAACAGAAGGCGAGTTTTGTCCGTCCGGCTGTACCTGTCTTCAGCAGCCATCTTCTTCTGTCGATCGCCTCTCCGTCAGATGTTCCGGTAACGGCCTGAAACACATTCCTTTTGGCATTCCGGAGGACGCCCGTGAACTTTTTCTGGACAACAACAGCATTGAGCTTCTCTCTGGCGATCATTTTACCCATCTTCCCCATTTGATCAAGCTGTACATTCCTTAACATTTTGAATTTACACTTCCGCATTTCCAGGGACCTTTCCCACAACCAAATTCGGCACATTCCCTCCGGCACTTTTTCCTCTCTGCCCCTTTTGTCCACGCTCATTTTGGCATTTAATCGCATTCAATGTCTCCATAACGGCGCTTTCGACGGTCTTTCCCAACTGCGAGTGCTTTCCCTTCACGAGTGAGTACAAATCAATTAATGTTTCTCCAATTTCAATTTGTAAATCATTTCAGAAATGACATTTCACAAATGCCCGAGGCGACATTTGCCCCCCTTTTGGCCAATTTGTCCCACGTCGCTTTAAGTGCCAATCCGTTTTGGTGCGATTGCGAAATGAATTGGGCCGTACGATGGCTGCGCTCCAAATTCGTGGAGCCGGGTTCAATTTTTGTAAAGTTTAATAAATGTTTTCGGTTTATTTTAGGAATTGCCAAATGTGAAGGACCGCGAGAACGAAAGTATATTTAAATTTTTGCTTCAAACTTTCATAATTTCAGGAATTTACTTTTGCTGAATGCCGACCCATTGGTCGACGAGTGCCAAAAAGCGATTCCTCAACCGGTTCCGTCTGTTCCTCTCGAAGTGTTGTCCAAATGCCAACCCTGCTTGAACTATTCGCTTTGTGCCAACTCCGCCCGGTGCCATTCTCTCGACAACGGCCAATTTCGTTGCGAATGTCCCCCCGGCTTTAACGGCACATTCTGTGAATACAACATGGTGGAGGTGGACAGTTGCTTAGACAGGCCATGTCAGAATGGAGGGACTTGTGAAAAGAGAAAGGAAGCCGAAGGGGCAGAGGACGCGGGGCAATTCCGATGCTTTTGTGTGGCCCAATACGAAGGAAAACGTTGTGAACGTGCCAAATATTTGGCACAATCATTGCCTCTAATAAGGCCAATGGGCGATGAAACTTTGTATGGGAGGACAACGAGGGCGGAAAAAAAAGAACAAAAAATGTTCGATTTGGAAAATGAATTCCAACAAAATTTCGGCGATTGGTCCGTGCCGAGAAAGGGTTGCCCCTTCGCTTTTAACGGTCCCAACTGTACGGAGAGACGCGCCATCGGACTGAATCGGCCCAATGCGTTTGTGACACTCGGAGAATGGCGGGCTCAGCCGGAAGATAGCGGGGAGAGAGAGCTGGCGATGGTGTTCAGGAGTAGTCAAAGGTCGGATGGGGTGAGGCGGACTGAGATCGAGATGGATATCTAATCGAGAATATTTGCCAATTCGTGCCCTTCTTCACGCTCATAAAGGTCCGGCGTGCTCCTCTTCGCTGGCGATCCCTCTTCGTCCTTTGTGCTGCTCGAACTCGTCGAGGGTCGTCTCCGAGCCGCTGTTCAACTTTCAGCCTCCAACTTCCCTCCGTCTCAGCTCTTCTCCCCCACCAGTGGCACGTCTCCATTTGTTAATCTCTTCCTTAACAAATAATCCCCCCCCCCGTCTCTTTTAGTGGACGATGGCCTCGCCCACTCCGTCCGACTTCGTATCCATGGCCATTGTTTGCTGCTCCTGCTCGACTCCCTCCCCGCCCTCTCCGTGTTTAACGTTGGCCCCGTCCAAATGTTTCCCGTCCATGCCGTTCCTCTGTTCGTCGGAGGCATTTCCATCTTCAAATTGCTTTACTAATTCCATTTACTCAAATTTTACAGGAATTCCAATCGAGTTGGGTCGACGCGCACTTGTGAATTTCTGTTTATCCGATAGTTCAAGCATTAGAGGTGACAATATTTTGTTTACTGCTGTTATCGTTCATTGTTTCTTACTTATTTAGGCTGTTTTATGGACATTAGCATTAACGGTATCCTAATCGATTTGAACTACTCGGCGGCGATGTCGGACAATCAAACATTTCCTTCTGTTTCGGAATGTTCTCAGGCGGCCAATCTTTGTGCCGGAGAGAAATGTGAGGGGAATGGAAGGAACTGTCGGATGGACGAGTTGGAGACGGAAGGATGGAAATGTGTTGAGAGTGAGGGGAGTGGGGGGGAGGAAGAGCAACGGCGGCACAATCGGAAGGGGCCGGGGCATGGGAGGAAGTGCCGCGGACGACAAAGGCCACGAAGAAACGCATTTTGGGTGGCGGAAGGATGCCGGTGAATAGTCGGGGGGGGGGGGGGAATTTGGAAGGGTTAAATGAAAGAATTTCCATCAGATCGGTGCATTCACTTCCCTTTTGTGCCGGAAACTGTTCTGGCGATGATGGCCAATGTTGTGTAGCGACGCATAAACGAAAGCGGCGAGTCCGGGTGATCTGCAGGGAAGGAAATGGGGTGGAGGAAGAGCGGTGGAGGATGATCGAAGTGCCGAGAAAGTGCGGGTGTTCGCGTGAGTGCCGAAAGCGATGAAATTAATGATCATATTGCCGGAGGCGTTCCTTGCAGCTCTTTCGCTCCTTCCCACCGTTTCCGTGCCGTTCCCCCCTCCCCCCCCCCTTCCCCGTGCTTTATCCTTCATCCTTTCACATTTTTGAACTCATTTCCCACTCATCCGTTCTCTTGCCTCAAATTTATTTAAATTGTATTATAAACGGAAATAAAAATAACGTCGCAGAAAGAAACTCCCAATTTACCGAAATCGAACTCAGAAAACACAAATTGTTTCTTCCATTAACACTTTTGGTGGGCGATGGGGCGGGGGGGGGGGGGAAGGTCATCCGATACTTTCAAAAATGTCACGCCTGCAAAAAAACAAAAATGGGCGGAAAATGTCGAGAAATGGACGAAAGAGAGGAAAATGTATGAAAATGCTCGCCGGAGGGCATTTTCGCATTTTCCCTAATTATTATTCGTCTTCTTTTGCCAAAGGGAGGGAAAGGAATGGACCCCCCCCCCCCCTTTCTTCACTTCCTCTCCTTTCACTGGATGCACTCGCCGCAGTTTTTGTTCATTTTCTCCCATTTCATTTACCTTTCTAAAATAATATAAAAATGATGCGAAGTAAACCACCAACATATTAGGCCTGTAATGAGAGAATTAAGCCAATGAATGGCACATTCATTGCATTATCCCCTGGGGGGATGAACAGAAATGGAAAGGGCCTGTCCTCGAATGGAGCCTTTTTTCCATGGTTTATTAGCAAAAATATTTCATTCGCTTTGAAAAAAGGCCAGAAAAAGTTGTGTCGAGAAAACTATGAAAAGCCCCGGTTTTTGGAACTTACTTAGCCCCCCATTCTGAACGGTGCCAAGTGAATTAAACAGCGATCGATTTCGACAGATCGATCCTTTGGGCGCGGGAACGTTTTTTAGGCTTTTGTTTTGTGAAAGAATACCATTTAGGCCATAGATTACTCCCCCCCCCCCTTTTACGCTTTAATGCACTTGGCGACCACTTTCTCCCAATCCCATCTTTTTTGGCTTTGCATTTTAAGCCCTCTGAAAGTAAAAATGGAATGTGCAAAAGGACCACAAACAAAAAATGCCTCGATTTAAAACAATTAATTCCCTAATAGCCAGCGGCCACTATTTTGAAAGCGGAACCGCCGCAAAAAATGGAGCCGGTGGGATAATTTTGGCTTGATGGTCGGTCATTCGAGCAAAATAAATCGCATTTTATTATTTTGCCAACGGAAGTAAAAGGACATTTTGCCATGCGAAGGGACGTTATTTTGTTACGGCACTGAAAGTTGAGGACTTTTCGAAGATTTGCATTGAATGTTCAGTGTTCGGAAGCGGACGGAATAAAAGGGCAAGGCTTTTGGCATTTGTTTCATTTTTTGCCCTCCGGCGGGCACAATGCCTCTGGCCCATTATTCGTCGGCCATTGCTCCGTCCCATCGGTCGTCGGCCCGACCTTCCGTCTCTTCCACTCAACTTCCGCTGCGTCCGCCTTTAGCGCCTTCCTACCGACAGCAATTATCGCAGAGACTCCCCCCCTCCCGCGGAGACTCCCCCCCCCCCCCCCCCCCCCCGCGGAGACTCCCCCCCCCCCCCGCGGAGACCCCCCCCCCGCGGAGACTCCCCCCCCCCGCGGAGACTCCCCCCCCCGCGGAGACTCCCCCCCCCCCCGCGGAGACCCCCCCCCCCGCGGAGACCCCCCCCCCCCCCGCGGAGACTCCCCCCCCCCCCCACCGACTCATCCGTTTGCCTTTTCGCCGTTCCCACAAATCCATGGCAAAATCCCTGCAGGGCATTCATCCATCAGACTTGTTCTTCTTATTCTTCGTCCTCTCATTTTTGCTCCCGCTCGAGTTTCCCCTTTAATACCCCCCTCCCTCCCCCCCCCCCTCCCCCCCCCCCTCTCCCCCCCCCCTCTAATCCCCCCCCCCCTCCCTCCAATTTCTCCCTAAATGGCCAAATGCACTTTTATTTCCCACCAGTTCACAGGGATGAGTTACTGAACAATAAAATGATTGAGTTATAAGGGCGTTTTCAGCTTATGACTTCTTACTTTTGTCGACTATAATTTTCTGTGCCAATTTTTATCTTTGCCAATTGGGCCAAATATCAAATTGTTCAATTAATCTATCCATTAAAAATGCATGCCAACCCGCCCCCATCATATCACATTCACTCAGTTACATTTACTCCTTCCCAAAATGCCTCCTGCGGCAATGCCCCCCCCCCTTCCCCCCCCCCCCCCCCCCCTCCCCTCCCCCTCTCCCCCGCGTGTCCCAATCCAATTTCCCCAAAAATGAATGTTCTCCAGCCTTTGCCTCCCCCCCCCCCCCCCCCCCCCCCTCTCGCCAATATCGAATTCCCCCCTCCCCCCCTCCGCCGCCTCCAGACAATTTGTCCAAATTCTCTCAACAAAAACCTTTGTCTAAGAAATTCTAAATTTTCAGTTGAACCAAAGAGCACAAACTTTCCAATCATTTCAATATGGCCTCGTATTCAGACGAACTGATGAAGGTTTTATTTATTTATTACCATTTATTATTTAAATTTAGGTTCCTCTCTGGGCTTGGTGGACTTTTGGCCTTTCGTTGGCATTGGTAGTTTTGTGTTGTGACTGAATCCATCGAAATATTTGGGGCTTAGGTGGTCATCTTCCTCCTTCTCGACTGGCTTCTCATCCGGCGCAACGCCCTTTCCTCTTCCTCCGTTTGTTTTTCCTTCCGGCGACATCCCTCCGGCAAATACGGGGGCTATTCGTCCGCTTCCCACTGCACCGGAAGTGCCGGAATGAGTGGCCAAGACTATTTCGGTATTGGAGGGACTGGTGGTGGCGCAGGAGGCGGGGGAATTGGCGGCGGCTCGGGGGGCGGCGCTGGAGGGGCCGGGCCCTTCGGACACCACAAACGGTCAACAAATTTGATCCTGTCAGTGTGAGTCAACAGACGGACAAACGGACGAATTGCCAATGCATGGATTAACGGGTGTCACTAAGAAGTCCTCCCCTTGGGGGGCTTTTGTTCGATTATTCTTTGTCACTTTAACCAACCGTTAAATAATAATTGCAAAATATTTATCACATAATTTGACAATAAAATTGTGCATAATTCTTGCGTTTTATTGTTCTATTTTTCTCCGTTTGCGCTTCAAAAAAATTTGCCCATGCCGACTAAATTTGACCGGGGGTCGCGCTCCCGCCGCACTTTGATCATTTGCTGGCGGAGAATGTGCGAGTGGAAGATGCGGAACAGAGCGTTTAAATTCGATTCCTTTGACCAAAGCAAATGTGCCAATGCCAACTTCAATTCCCCTCTCAGCTAACCTTAATTGGTAACTCGTCTTCTTCTTCCTCTTCCCCCTCTTCCTCGTCTCGTTCATCCTCTTCATTTGCCTTCCGAGACGGAGACGCGGACGACGCGGTGGAGGAAGCGGAGAACGAAAAGACGGCACGAGGGGAAGATGCCGGAGGGGTGGAGGAAGCTCGGGACGCGAGGAGAACAGAGTGGCTAAAAGGTGGAAGGGGTGGAGAAGGGGGCAAGGCTAATGGATGAGTGCCCCTCACCGGTCATCCCCGGGGGGCACTTTCTTTCGTTCATCAGCCTCTTTATCCCCATCAACAATATTTTCTTCCGACGTGTAAATCATTTGGATCCGATCAGTCGCCGCTTCCGATCTCTGCCTCTCTTCTGCGTCGCACTCTCTCACTCCTCCGTTCTCTCTTTCTCCTCCGTTCTCTCTTTCTCCTCCGCTCTCTCTGTTTTCTCCGCTCTCTCTGTTTCCTCCGTTCTCTTTTTCTCCTCCGTTCTCTCTTTCTCCCCCGCTCTCTCTCTCTCCTCCGTTTTCTCTTTCTCTTCCGCTCTCTTTTTCTCCTCCGTTCTCTCTTTCTCCTCCGCCTTGGCACTCTCTCTCTCCTCCGTTCTCTCTTTTTCTTCCGTTCTCTCGACCTACTGACATCGACTCTCTGCTTATATGTCCCTTTCTTTTGACCAAATTTCCCAGGGCCTTTCTGTAGAAGTTAGCTTGTCTCCTACGGAATAGGGGCTTTATGATGATTTTATGTCCATCCGGTGTCGGCTTTACCTGGAGGATATTGCGGTTTGTCGGAATTGACAAACCAACGCGTCGTTTCCGCCGAATTGGGCAATAATCCGTTCGGATTCTATGCAAAGGCCAAAATGTCTCAGAGATTGGCCCTGATCACGGCACATTTCATTTCAGTGCCCATTTTATAAATGTAAAGTTTCAGTGCCAGAATTTTTGCTAACAAAAAATCTGCTGGCAAATTACTCCCGGGCCAAAGTGTACAGCATAAAAATGGGCACTGAAATGAACTGCTCCGCCCCGACCAACCTTTTCTTCGCTGTTCAAACTCCCCAATAACGTTGCGCAAGTGCATGTTTTCGTCCACCAATTTGTTGATGATCGTTGTGTACTGTTCCTTCTCGCGCAAAAACTGAATTGGAATTGGTTAACGGGAGGTTTTGGCATTTTGACTTTTGGGTACCTCTGATTCCGGCACCGACTGTGCCAAGTGAGTACGGAGTCGTTTGCACTCGCTCTCCAGCTTGTTCAACATTTTGCGCGTCTCCGCTGCTTGGGTCACGCCTTTGTCCGACATCAATTTCCTACACAAAAAGATTTCAAGTTTAAAACTTTTTGGAGCCTCCAACAAATTGCCCCCCCCCCCCAATTAACCCACTCATTCTCGGCACTCTTTTCGTGCAATATTCGCTCGTAAAGCAACACTTTCCGCCGCAGAGATGCCAGTTCCAGCCGTGCCGCCGCGTTGCCCCCTTCGGCGCCGTTATTCGCTTGGACTTGCAAAAGTCGCTCAATTTCCGCCTCCCTGCGGCGACATTCGCTCTCCGCCATTCGAAGTCGAGTCCGAAAGTGGGAGTTCTCGCGAAGTGCCGTTTGGTGTGCCTGGCGAAACATTTCGCGTTGATTTTGAGATTGATTATAATGACTTTTGATATAAACCAAATAAATACCTTTTTGGCATTTAACAATTCCTCACGAAAGTCGTCGCTTCTCATTTAGACTTTAGACCATTGTAATATTAGCCAAACAGAGGGAAAGAATGGGGGGAGGTTGGGAGGGGGGGGGGGGGGAAACGGAGAAATGGCGCGGACGGAAATCCCCACAAAACTATTACAGTAAGTCTCGTCTCATTCGCTGGGTTCCCAAGGATTGAATGGCCCCGTCAGGGAGTTCCGGATCCCCTGGGATTAGGTAAGTGATGTCGCTGGAGGGGATAGCGGCCAAATGGCCACCCCCCCCCCCCCCCTCCCCCCTCCCTTCCAGCAATAAGTTCCCATGACAACGAATGGTGCAACAACGAAGCGCGGAGGTTAAGAAGAAGGCTTGCTTGAAGGGTTTCAGGTTAATGAAGCTATTTCGATGGCATTGTCCCAGGGGCATTAGTGCATGGATGGGGGGACCCGGCGTCCCGTTTTTTTGATAAGTGGGACTGCCCACCGATTGTTGGAACTTCGTTCTGTTTGATGCTTTTAACAAACTTACAAATTAGCCGAGTGAATTAATTGCTGATGCAAATTCGTCGGAGGCGGCGTTAACGCAAATTGTGTAATGCCAATCGGACCAGCAGAAAAGAGAGCAACACAACAAAAAGCGACTAAACAATCGCCGAACGAAGTGAGTTTTTTGGAGGAAGAAGCGGACGGCTTAAATCATTCACCAAATTAAACAAAAAGTTGAAAATGTAAATATTCTCAACGACAGAATGGCCCCTTTTTTTACTTTAGGAAATCGAGTTTTTCGGGTCAAAGCCCGGGCTTTTTGACAGTATTCTGAAGCTATTTATTTGTTGGCTTTTTTATCAACCAAAAGCTAATCGATTCACCTTTTCAAAAAAGTATCGCTTAAAACGTGTAAAAATTGCTATTTTTTGTTTTATCGAAGGGTATAATGACAGTTAATTTTAGAAATTCTAAAATTCCAGCAATTTTAAATTCTTACCTTTTCAAACTCAACTAAATTAAAGAAATAAGATAAATTATAAAGTTATAAATGAGAAGGGGGAAAAGGCAAGCGGTTCAATTTGTTTTTAAAAGGTTCAATGTGAAAAAGCACACAAAATCGAGGTTTTGCATAGTTTTATTGAAATAACTTTTTCACAAATTATCTAATTGGTTAGCGTTGGCTTAACAATTTAAAAGCTTAGCATTTTAAATATTATCTTTTACGATTGATTTGGTTGAGTTAAAAAAATTTTAAGACTTTTCAAATTGCTGGCACTTAGAAATTTCAAAATTAACCGTAACATAAATATTAGTTGGTTTGGTTCGAAAATAAGAGTTGTACAGTAATTATATGAAAATGTGCAAATTTGAAAATTATTTGTTGTCACGAAATCCTTTAAAATAAAATTATTCTGATTTTCGATCTTAAATTGTGCTTTTGCTTTTCAATTTTGCTTTCTTTTTTGTTTTCGCAATTCCTTTTTGGGATTTTAGACCCAAAAAACTTTGAGTCGGCTGAAGATAGATATAAATGATTCCAATTGACATGAAAGCTTTTTATAAAGTCAAATTTCATTTTTAAATTTGATTTAAACTTCAAAACGACGAATAATAACTATTCTTTGTAGTCCCCGCGTTTTATTCGTTTGCCCCTTGCCTTTCTTTTTTTTTAAATATAATTTTTTAGAGGCAAAAAGTAAAGATTTTCCTCCAACCTCATCAAAAAATGCCGCCCACGACGAAAGAATATGTTAAGGTTTGTTTTGGAGTTTAACTTTTGGTTGGTTAATATTTATTCGTTCGTTTAGGAATCTCAATATGGCTTTGTATACGGAGTTTCTGGCCCTGGTGGGTTTATTTTACACTATCTTCGACATTTATTTATTGTCTCAGTTGTCACTGCCGAGAAAATGTCCGGCGCTGCCATGTACGAACTCGTCAGGGTCGGTCACTCAGAGTTGGTTGGCGAAATCATCCGACTGGAGGATGACTATGCCACTATCCAAGTCTACGAGGAGACTTGTGAGCCTTTTACTAATCCTTCAAATTCAAGCAGTGCATTAAGCATCCGTCACTATCGGGGATCCCGTGTTGAGGACGGGGCAGCCGCTTTCCGTGGAGCTCGGCCCGGGCATTATGGGCTCAATATTCGACGGAATTCAGCGGCCGTTGCATGACATCGCACAGATGACTAAGTCCATTTACATACCGAAAGGTCCATCTTTAATTGAAGTTTTGAAACTAAAATTTGTTCTGATTATTTTTAGGCGTGAACGTGAAGGCGCTGAACCGCAGCAAAAAATGGGAATTTTTGCCGAGAAAGGATTTACGTGTGGGTGACCACGTGACGGGCGGCGACATTATCGGAGTTGTGCACGAAACGGCGCTGGTTAAACACAAAATTATGGTTGAACCGAAAGCGTGCGGAACAGTGAAATTCCTCGCCCCGATGGGCCAATACACCGTCGAAGTTGGCCATATTTGAGAATCTCCCGAATTAAATACAATTATTACACCATTAGGACATCATTTTGGAAGTGGAATTTGCTGGACACACCCAAAAACATTCGATGATGCAAATTTGGCCTGTGCGAAATCCCCGCCCGTCCGCCGAAAAGTTGGCGGCCAATTACCCCCTCCTCTGCGGGCAACGCGTGTTGGATGCGCTGTTCCCATGCGTCCAGGGCGGCACTACCGCCATTCCGGGTAGAACTAATTAACAACAAATTAACCGACCGGATGGACTCGAATTTCAATTTAAACAACCCCCCCCCCCCCTCTTCTGGCAGGTGCCTTTGGATGTGGCAAAACAGTGATTTCGCAGTCTCTGTCCAAATATTCCAACTCTGACGCCATTATTTACGTGGGCTGTGGCGAGCGCGGCAACGAAATGTCGGAAGTGCTACGCGACTTTCCCGAATTGACAATGGAAGTGGACGGAGTGACCACTTCCATTATGGAACGGACGGCATTGGTGGCCAACACTTCCAATATGCCCGTTGCTGCCCGTGAAGCATCCATTTACACAGGTCAGTCCAAAAGCTGTCCCGAATCACTTTTGGCGGTCACATAACCCCTTCCCCCCCTTTTTAAACCGACTAATTGCAATTCTCCCCGTAGGGATCACACTTGCCGAGTATTTCCGGGACATGGGTCTGAACGTGGCCATGATGGCCGACTCGACTTCTCGGTGGGCCGAGGCGTTGCGCGAGATTTCGGGGCGTCTTGGAGAAATGCCGGCCGATTCGGGCTATCCAGCTTATTTGGCTGCCCGTCTCGCCTCTTTTTACGAAAGAGCGGGAAAAGTGAAATGTTTTGGGTCGCCCGAACGCGAAGGGTCCGTCACAATCGTCGGGGCGTAAGCAAAACATTCACCGCCAATCGCCCGGAGACGGCCTCCCTTTCTTTGCGCAGAGTGTCCCCGCCCGGCGGCGACTTCGCCGACCCGGTCACTTCGGCCACCCTCGGCATTGTCCAAGTGTTTTGGGGACTTGACAAGAAATTGGCCCAACGGAAGCACTTTCCCTCCATCAATTGGCTCATCTCTTACAGGTGGAAACTTTGGAATATAATGCCGCAGGGCAAAAGGAAAGAAAAGAGTTTTGATTTGTGTGGACAATGCAAGGAATGACGAGAAACAAAACAAAATTAACACGAGATCTGAATGGTAATCCAGCAACTCTGGTGTGCGGTTTGTTCTCTCAAAAGTTGCTGAACTGTTGCACGGGCTGTTGCTGTTCGTCAATGTATGCGAGTTGCGCGGGTTGTGTCGCCTCCGGCAATGTGTAATTTGCCTCGGGCGGTCGCCTTTCCCTCCGTCTTTCGCCGTTTCCGCCTGCAGCCCGCCCCTTTATGCAGTTGACCATCGCTAACAGACAAACGCACTGCAAAATTCAATGGCATTAATTTGTGGAGGAAAAAAAAGAAATTGTTTTGTTTTTGGGAGAATTGTAAATTTCGGCCAAAGACTGTCCACGCGTGGTCACCGATTCGTCGCCCCCGTTCATATAGTCGATGTATCGGTACCAAATGACCATGAAACAAATGGCCAAGACATTGAACAAAAAGCAAAGAACGAAGCTGCCTTCAATTGCGCTGATCATTACCAAAACCTTCCAATGGTATTCCGTCTGAAATGAGCGTTTTAATCGATAACTGAAGAACAACCAAAACATTCTTTCACCTGGTAGAAAATTAATGCAGCGCCCGCAATAGAATTGACGAGTAGCAGGATGGTAATAACGGCCAGCAGAAAAGTGTTCACGTAGACCAGGTCGAGCACTTCGAGCTTCAGGGAAATGAGCAATCCGACCAAGGATATCAACCACAGCGCCGAAGCGCCGCCGTACAGAAAACACAGCGACCGCAACATGGACAGCAAATCGAACTCCGCGCGACCAATTCGCAATTGAATCGGACGAATTTGTTCAAAAGGCCCGTTGAAAATAGTCAAATTGGCATTTTCGTCGCCAATCGTCGTGCCTGTCGAGTTAACTTCTGCCTCCGTCGCTGCTTCCTCCTCCAAAATGTTGTTGCCAAACATTTCCAACTCTTCCATGCTGAACGTCTTAAAATACGGGGGTTGTTTGTACCTTTGTTTGTTTAACACCACCTGATTCTCTTCTTTTGCAAAAATCACTGCTCTTCCCGTGTCGTTGTTGATCACTGAACTCTGCGAGTCATTCAATGGCATTCTCCCAATATTTTCTATTCTTTCATTTGTCTCTCCTTTATTCGTTTCGTTGTCATTTAGGGCGGTTAAGGGCTTCATCGTGATTGTTTCAACGGCTTTATCATCGGCTGAATCAAATGAAAGCACGGCGTTGTCGGTTATGCCGTTGGTGAAGTATTTGTAACCACCGACGTGCACAAAAAGGAGGCTAACCAGAAAACAGCTTAGCACAAGAGTGCCCGTCTGAATGGCGAAGCTGACCAACCCACTCAGACGTGCCGGCACTCCGCAAATGCCGTCGACCCCTCGGCGGGAGTAGACATGGTCGTGCTCCCTGCTGGTCTCCTCCATTCTGTTCGGGAAGTTGCTGACCATCTGAGATTGTCTTCGTTGGTGTTGGAATTGTTCTTCACACTCAAATGTGTCACTGCAGTTAATGTCGTTTGCTTGGATGTCTAACGGTATTAAATGTGCAGCGACAAATTCAATTGGTGTTCTTCCACTTTGGCGATGAGTCGGCTGAGATGCTTCTGATTCTGGTGCTGCTGTGTACACGGGGGGCGGAGTGGTTGGAATGTCCGAGTTGGGAGTCTTCTCGAGTAGCGTCCACCAGTCCTTCTTCAACTCTTCGAATACCGCATCAATTTCTTCTTGTCCGAGCGTTGAAGCAGACGAATATTTGTGATGCTGACGCCTCTTTGACGGTGGGGACGGGAAAGGTGCAGTTGGGATGCTGGAACTCTTCCCCCTTTCACTATTTGCCGATAATTCTTCTCCTTTTGCGTTGTTTTTGCTCTTCTCTTTGAAGTTCTCTTGGGAATTGGACGTAATTTTGGCACTTTCAAGTAATGAGTTTTTTAGAGGGTTCCGCCGGCCGGCATCTTTTTGGTCTGATGGAAGGTGAAGGAAGTAATGCGAGGGATGGAGGGGAGGGGAGGGGGGGGGGGGGAGGGTTCTTTCTCTGGCCACTGAATTCGTTCCGCGCAATTCTCTCGGCCGTTGACGTCGCTCCTCTCACTTTCGCGCCCTCTGCCCACAATTATCCGCCCGTTGATGAAGTGTCCGGGTAACTGTCAATTAATAAACTAATAGGTGGCCCATTGAGGCTTCCTATTCTGCAGGGGGAGAGGGGGCGGCATATCGCTTATTCGACTCGCCCCCCCCCCCCCGTCCGTGTAAACTTCGGCTGTTTCCAAGGACAACCCGCTCAATAAGACAGAGAGTGAATGAGTGATTGTTGTTGTTTGTTGCCTGCCCCTCCCCCCTCCGGGGGTTTCCTCTTTCTATCTTTTCACATTTCCATGTTGGGTTCCCTCTCTATCAAAAGGTGTGCTTTTTGCTGTTTTGGGTAATTGTGGTTTCTGTGAAAAGTTAGTTGCCTTTTTTGATGAGTGAAGGAAATGAAAAAAAACATTTATGTAAAGTAACGGAAAGATGCATTGATTTGATCTTCTGTGCTTGGGAGCTTTTAGCGGGTGCGCTTCGTTCCCCCCCCCCCCCCCCGGCTGGTTTAAAAAACCATAACTCGGTTCTTAGTCAACCGAGTTCTAAAATTTTAGTAATATTCGAAAGCTTTAAGTCTTCAGACTGTTCGTGCAAGTATGAGCTAATCGATCAAATAGCGTTGCAGATTGTTGATTACGATCGAAGATTTTATTTTTTCAGATTTACAAAAGTTAGTGAAGCATTTAGTCCGCTTAATCATTAATTCTACAGCGCTTAAGCTTTTGAATGTTACTAGATCAGTAAAATTTGGTTGTCAAAGAAAAAAGTTATGATGTTTGAAAGCGGGCTCGGGGGGGGGGACGAAGCAGTCCCGGCTTTTACCAACTCAATTTCAGCAAATATATGCGTGCCCTTGATGATTACTATGAGAAGAATCACACTGAATTTGTTCCACTGAGGACCAAATGCAAGGAAATTCTACAGGTGCTTTTTATGGAAGCATTTTGATCGGAATCATTTGAATTAAAGGAGGAGGAAGATTTGTCGGAGATTGTACAATTAGTCGGAAAGGCATCGTTGGCTGAGGGCGACAAGATCACTTTGGAGGTGGCCAAGCTGATCAAGGACGACTTCTTGCAGCAGAACGGTTACTCCAGCTACGATCGCTTCTGTCCGTTCTTCAAAACCGTTGGGATGCTCAAAAATATGTAACAGGGAGAATGGCAACAACGAATGGATAGAGCTGACTAAGCTTTTGAAGGATTGGCTTCTACGACTTATCCAGACACGCGGTAGAGACGACGGCACAGTCGGATAACAAAATTACATGGAACCAGATCAGGGATCACCTCGGAGACCTCATTCACGAGCTGTCTTCAATGAAGTTTGAGGTGATCTGATGGAGAGGGGCTGCTAATGATTAGAAAATGAATTTCCCGGTTAGGACCCATCTGAAAAGAGCGAGGAACAGATCAAAAAGGACTACGAGGAGTTGTATGAGCGAATGCAGAACAAATTCCGAGCTTTGGAGGATGAATAAAGGAACTGTGATGATCGGTGATGACAATTTCCAAATTCATTCACACATTTTATCCTTAGTGTGTAGCGATGGAAGCATTAAAACAATTCGATTGCTTTTTGGGATGAGTCGGAACAATTGGCAACCGCTGGCGAAAGGATCACTTTTCGCCATTATTTTCCAAATTCAAAAAACGCCTCAGCGAGCTGTAGTTGTGGTAGGCGCCACAGAGTTTCCATCGGCACGGGTGGGCGCTGCGGCGATTCGCTTAAACGCGAACGATTAGATTATGCCGTCTCGAAGTTACCGTAGGCCTGTGGAAATGACCGTCGCTGGAGGGCGTAAAGTTGGAGAGGTGTCTGTGAACTTTGGGAGAGGGATTTTGGGTAAGGGCTGAGAATGGGTGGAGAGGGCTCCTCGATGATGTAAGTGGCGGGCACGACCGAGCTGAACTGATCGAACGCCTAAAGAATGGTATAAGAGGGCGGAAGACGAATGATGGCATAAACTGCTTGGGGGGGGGAGGTCCCAACAGGGCGAACGAGAGCAGGATGTTCCCGCATTAATCACCACGGATTGAATGTACCGGACGTTTATATTAGAGCACTAATTTGTAAGCAATTAACTTACAGCAGCTGAAACGGATGATGGGAGCAGAGCCATGCTGAGAAAGAGCATCGCCACCAGCATGGAGACGAACACCGGCGAAGGAGCAAACATCGAAGCCAGAGGGGACGAAGGAAAGGAGGGAGGAAACCGAAATGCGCGGTTAAAGGAAGTGCGCCGGAGGGGACGGATGGATGGATGGTGGAGGTAGGAGGAATAAATGGGGCAGATTTGATTGGATTGGCCAAATTAACCAAGAAATGGGCAAAGAGTGGGTGGGGGTGGGTGCCTTGAGGCTGTTTAATGGGGGGGGGGGGGAGGCGAAATTGCTTTGCGATGAATGTTTGCCTTCCCTCACTTCGGCGTTCGCTCATTAAATTTGGCTACGGCGCTAATCATTTTTCGAATGTAAATGATTCCGCGAAAATTCAATGAACCAAACGAACGGTTTTTTGCCTTTTGCATTCACTTTTATTAGGTTAACGTTCGTTCGCACAAATGGACGGGCAATTAAATTTATTCTGAGAGATTTGACAGACTTTGCCGAATAGCCGGGACTTTTGTGTTTTGGACATTCTCAAGCAGTTCAATCGTTTCTGGCGCTCCATCCTTCGATGGCTCCGGCGCGAATTTCCCCGTTTTGTGTCCGTGGGCCCGGCCGGGGATGATCGGAAGGCGATTGGAATAAATGGTAAATGCTTTCCAATTGATCAGCCACCCAATACGGCCTTGGCCTCAGTCCATTCGGCGATCGGCCGGTCGTCGCCATCGCGCCGCCATTGGACATGGCCAACTTCAATTGCGCGGGCACATTTTCAACATCAATTGAACGCTTTTCCATTCCTTTTTCCTTTCGCTGATGCCCTCCCATTGCCGGTGGATGCGACTCATCTTAAATAATGTTGCCGTATAATTTGGAAGAAAATTGACTTTTGCAGTAATTATTTGACCCAAAAAAGTTTGTCCAGAATGATGAGGATTGGAATCGCAATTATTAGCTGTTAAAAGCCTTTACGGGGTCAATAAGCCTTTACGGGCTTTAACTCAAAAGTTCTGATGAAAGGGGCTGCTGAGTTACCGCCAAAGATGGACCCGGCCGTCCATTTTTTGGAAGTGAAACGGGACGAAAAAAAGGAAGGACAGTGCGGGGCTTAATTTATAAAATGTATTTGTTAGAATGTCATCTACTGACTGATGAGCATATTTCTAGAATAATTATCTTCTTTTTTTGGGGGGGGGGCTCCAATCCGAGCGCCGATATGCGCGGGTGTGCAATCAAATCAATTCCGATCCCGGGTCGAGAAGATGGATTCGGGAATTGCTGAAAAAGATGCGATACCGCCGCCCCCCCCCAGCAATTGGCAATTCAGCATTGGCATGCGTGTTCCAATAAAATGGCCTCCGGGGCACATCCATCCCAACTCCTTGCGTCGTTTGTCCTCTCTAATTGGTGGGGAAGGCTTCCTCCAACCTCGGGGCTTATGCCCAAAGTCTCCCATCCCCCCAACGAACATCCATTGCTTTTGTGTTTGTTTCTCTCTGCCTTTTTTCCATTCCATTCCATTTAATTCACATTCCCCACCCTCAGATGGGAGAAATAGCCCCCGAGGGGGTCTTTTCTTTATCGCCCTTCCCCTCGACGGGTGGCCAATTCCCAAATTTTCAAATTGTGCCATCCCCAGAAATTAACTCTGTTGGCTCATCCCTCGGCTACTTTTGGAAGTGAGGAACGTAAAGGGACAGTCAGTCAAAACAACTCAATCCCTCCTTACCACGTACCCCGACCAACCCATCGGTCCTTTCCGCGCAATTGGCCTCAGATTTCTGCCTTAATTGGCTCTCTCCCCCCCGGCGATCCTTTTGCACAATCGAACCATTCATTTGTCGCTTCCATCCCCCGGGTCTCGTTCGAAGCAAATGAATGAGCCAGGTTTATTTGTATTGAGTTGAATAGGAGGGAGGTCAACTCATCAACTCATTAATCAGTCAGTGTTTGTGCCCCCCCCCCGGGGGGGGGGGTCAGCTGCTCTTTCTTTTTCTTCTATTTCAAAAGGGACGCAAAGCGTTCGTTTTTAACATTTCACACGCCTCGGGGAATTGTCTCTTTGAAGCGAATGGATTTGAGCGCCAAGTCACCGATCCACCAGCTTAAATTTGCTTAAGAGTTGCCAAACGAAACTTGAAACTTGTTTCGGATCAATTTTTTAACAATATTCGAGAAAATTTTCAACCGACGGCGCCAATCGGCACCGTCTTAAAATTTGTTTCAAATATTTTAACAAAAACAGGCCAAATTTTCTCACTCATTCCACTCCTCCTCACAACTTCCCCTGGGGCGGACTCCCAATTCCCAAAAATGGGAAATTCCTCTCAAGAGAGACAGACACCCCACCTCCTCGACTGTTTCTCGGCCTCCACTATCAAGGAATTCTTCCGGGCCATTTCCTCTCCCGTCCCTTACATCCCTTTCCTTTCATCCATCCAATCTTTTCCTCCCCCCCCCAGACTTACCTCCCCCCCCCCCCCCCCTCTTCCCCCCGCCCGGTCCCGCCCCTTTCAGACTCACATCCCACTCCCCCCCCCCCCCCCCCCCCCTCTTCCCCCCCCCGGTCCCGCCCTTTTAGACTCACCTCCCCCCCCCCCCCCTCTTCCCCCCGCCCCTTTCAGACTCACATCCCACTCCCCCCCCCCTCTTCCCCCCCCCGGTCCCGCCCTTTTAGACTCACCTCCCCCCCCCTCTTCCCCCCCCCTGGTCCCGCCCCTTTCAGACTCACATCCCACTCCCCCCCCCCCCCCTCTTCCCCCCCCCCCTGGTCCCGCCCTTTTAGACTCACCTCCCACTCTCCCGTCGACCTCAGTGGTCTTCGTTGACGTTTTCTTTTCTGCAGCACTTCCACTTGACCTGCTCCCGCCGACATTGGTCGCCTCCCCCTCTACTCCGTGCATCTTCCCTCTGATTGTGAGCCGATTGCCTTCGTTCATCCGTCTCCACACCCCCACAACCTTCGGCCATCTCAGCGTTCTCTTCTTCCGTCTCCTCCGACTCCGACTTCTGTTGCTGTTTGTCATCGTCCTTCGGAGAAGAGAAGCAAGTGAGTGAGTAAATCGAAATGCCCGCGAGGGAATTGCGATGGCTTTCACTTTACCCGCGAGGGCCAATTTCATCGGACAAAAAAGAACCGGAGAAGCGCCGATGACGGACAAATCGGCGCCGCTTTTTGAGGCGTAATGCGCGGCGGTGCATCGGTCAGTCGCTTTTGATATTTTTTGTCCCCAAATTGAAAGAAATTTGATAGAATTTGTGAAAATGCCAAAGCCTTCCCTTTCCCTTTCCCCGCGTTCACTAATTATTCCGAACGATGCCTTTCCAAAGAGTCAGTCCCTTTCTTCTTTGTATTCTTTCACAAGACGACTCACTTCCGCTCGTTTTCTCTGCTTCTGATCCCTCCTGTTGCTCCTCCTTTCCATTTCCTCCCTCTTCCTCCTCCACCTTTGCCCTTCCTTCCCTCTATTCTTTTCTTCATCTTCTCCTCCTTCTCTCCTTCCATCACTTCTTCCACTACTTTCCGTGCTGTTGTGGACCGACGCACGACGCAAAGATTGAAGTACAGTACCAGCAAAGTCCACGCGCACCCTATCAGCAAAATGCCGCCTCCCGTGATCAACGCTTGTTTTGGAAATGAAAGCGATCAATGTTTGTTTTGGAAATGAAAGCGATCAACGCTTGTTTTGGAAATGAAAGCGATCAACGCTTGTTTTGGAAATGAAAGCGATCAACGCTTGTTTTGGAAATGAAAGCGATCAATGTTTGTTTTGGAAATGAAAGCGATCAACGCTTGTTTTGGAAATGAAAGCGATCAACGCTTGTTTTGGAAATGAAAGCGATCAACGCTTGTTTTGGAAATGAAAGCGATCAACGCTTGTTTTGGACAAAATGCTAGCCCCCCCCCCCCCACTCACCGACCACCCACCACTGCGCACGCTCAGCCACTTCCAGTTGGGCCAATGCTTAAATGCGTCCAATTGCCCATTCAATTACCGAAATCCACCCAAAATGCCAACGATGGGAATTTGAAGGAGGGCGGACATTTCGGGAAGGGAAAGCAGCGAAAGATCGGCGAACAGAGACTAAAGAGAGGGGGGAGGGGGCAAAAGGGGCAAAAACAAACTAAACGGACTTTGGCAGGGACCATTTTGCCGTTTAGTGAAGCGTTGAAGAAGAGACGGAGAGGACGGGCCAAGGGCGCCGTGGAGGAGGACAGTCCGATGACCTGACATGGCAATGATTTAATCGTTGGAGGGGGGGGGGGGGGGCTAACTGACATGGCAATGATTTAATCGTTGGAGGGGGGGGGGGGCTAACGACATGGCAATGATCTAATCGTTGGAGGGGGGGGGGGGGCTAACTGACATGGCAATGATTTAATCGTTGGAGGGGGGGGGGGCTAACTGACATGGCAATGATTTAATCGTTGGAGGGGGGGGGCTAACTGACATGGCAATGATTTAATCGTTGGAGGGGGGGGGGGGGCTAACGACATGGCAATGATCTAATCGTTGGAGGGGGGGGGGGGGCTAACTGACATGGCAATGATTTAATCGTTGGAGGGGGGGGGGGGGCTAACGACATGGCAATGATCTAATCGTTGGAGGGGGGGGGGGGACTAACTGACATGGCAATGATCTAATCGTTGGAGGGGGGGGGGGGGGCTAACGACATGGCAATGATCTAATCGTTGGAGGGGGGGGGGGGGGGGGGACTAACTGACATGGCAATGATCTAATCGTTGGAGGGGGGGGGGGGGGGGGGGGCTAACGACATGGCAATGATCTAATCGTTGGAGGGGGGGGGGGGGGGCTAACGACATGGCAATGATCTAATCGTTGGAGGGGGGGGGGGGGGGGGGGGGGGGGGGGGGGGACTAACTGACATGGCAATGATCTAATCGTTGGAGGGGGGGGGGGGGGACTAACTGACATGGCAATGATCTAATCGTTGGAGGGGGGGGGGGGGGGGGGCTAACGACATGGCAATGATCTAATCGTTGGAGGGGGGGGGGGGGGACTAACTGACATGGCAATGATCTAATCGTTGGAGGGGGGGGGGGGGGGACTAACTGACATGGCAATGATCTAATCGTTGGAGGGGGGGGGGGCTAACGACATGGCAATGATCTAATCGTTGGAGGGGGGGGGGGGGCTAACTGACATGGCAATGATTTAATCGTTGGAGGGGGGGGGGGGCTAACGACATGGCAATGATCTAATCGTTGGAGGGGGGGGGGGGGGGGGGACTAACTGACATGGCAATGATTTAATCGTTGGAGGGGGGGGGGGGGCTAACGACATGGCAATGATCTAATCGTTGGAGGGGGGGGGGGGGGGACTAACTGACATGGCAATGATCTAATCGTTGGAGGGGGGGGGGGGCTAACGACATGGCAATGATCTAATCGTTGGAGGGGGGGGGGCTAACTGACATGGCAATGATCTAATCGTTGGAGGGGGGGGGGGGGCTAACTGACATGGCAATGATCTAATCGTTGGAGGGGGGGGCGGCTAACTGACATGGCAATGATCTAGGGGGGGGGGGCTAACTGACATGGCAATGATCTAGGGGGGGGGGGGGCTAACTGACATGGCAATGATCTAATCGTTGGAGGGGGGGGGGGGGGGGGGGGGGGGGGGGACTAACTGACATGGCAATGATTTAATCGTTGGAGGGGGGGGGGGGGGGCGCTAACAAAGGAAAGGTCCCCCCCCCCCCCCCCCCCAAGTGCTCGTGGAGTTTCTGGATGAAACTTGGCAGTTTTTGCATTTGCGCTTACAAATTCGCGAGGGTGATCTATCAGTGTGCCAAGTTTCATCCAGAAACTTAACGGACACTTTTCTTCACAGCTTCACTCTCTCTCTCCTCTCCCTCCTCTCTCTCTCCCTCATCTCTTTCTCCCTCTTTCCCTCCTCTCTCTCTCCCTCCTCTCTCTCTTCCTTTTCTCTCTCTCCCTCTTCTCTCTCTATCCCTCTTCTCTCTCTTTCTCTTGTCTTTCTTTCCCTCCTCTCTCTCTCCCTCTTCTCTCTCTATCCCTCTTCTCTCTCTTCACAGCTTCACTCTCCCTCTCCTTTCTTCTATTTATTTTTGCCATTTCTAACACTCTCAACTCTCGGCATATTTCGATTTTTACCCCTCCCGCCCCCCCCCCCCCCCCTCCTCTCTCCCTCCCATCCCCATTTTCCTTTGCCCCAACTCACTTGAACCCGAAAAGGGAATAGCGTGACTGCGCCGGACCTTTCCCCCTCATTAGCCGACATCGCAGATTTAATTGTTTCCCCTCCGGCATCGTTTCTTCTCACAATTTGCCCTCTCCCAAAAAGATGCGCTTTCATCGCTCGCCAAAAAGCCATGGCACAAATCATCTCCAATCGGCGCGCGATCTGTCCAACATTGGCGCCCACCTCTTCTGAACGGTCAATGCCTAATTCTGTTGGGGAAAGAAATTAAAAACATTAAGAAAATTAATTGAAAAAATTGCCCAATTGAACGATGAATTCCGTTGAAGGCCTGTCCGCTAAAAAGGGTTTAACTTTGACTCACTTCGAACACTCCGAAAGTCTCGAGAAATTTGGCTTTGTTTTAACACAATTCTTTTCAAACATAAGCAATTTTGGCATAAAGTAAATCCAACCTTCCGATGAGGCCAAAACTGTGCTTTTGAGGACAATTAGCAGAAGAATTAAACATTTGCCCGACGATGGGGGCGGTGATTGTGCCATTTGGCCATGTTTTGCCATGTTTAGCGCGAAGTGCGGGGAGGTGGGGGGGGGGGTTTCGGTCCACTCACTCTTTCGCCGATTGGCCGCTGTCCCTCCCCTCCCGCCCCCCCCCGTTCCTATGTCCCAGGCGGTCAATTCTCTTTCTCCTCAGCAACCCATCATCTACGTAATCCTCCATCAGTTGCCATGACACCAAACGACCCCCTCCCCTTCCCCGACAACCTCTCCCAATCATCCGTCCTCCTCATCCATTCATCCCCTCCTCTCAATCATCCGTCCTCCTCATCCATTCATCCCATCCTCCCATTCATCCGTCCTCCTCATCCATTCATCCCCTCCTCCCAATCATCCGTCCTCCTCATCCATTCATCCCCTCCTCCCAATCATCCGTCCTCCTCATCCATTCATCCCCTCCTCCCAATCATCCGTCCTCCTCATCCATTCATCCCCTCCTCCCAATCATCCGTCCTCCTCATCCATTCATCCCCTCCTCCCAATCATCCGTCCTCCTCATCCATTCATCCCCTCCTCTCAATCATCCGTCCTCCTCATCCATTCATCCCATCCTCCCATTCATCCGTCCTCCTCATCCATTCATCCCCTCCTCCCAATCATCCGTCCTCCTCATCCATTCATCCCCTCCTCCCAATCATCCGTCCTCCTCATCCATTCATCCCCTCCTCCCAATCATCCGTCCTCCTCATCCATTCATCCCCTCCTCCCAATCATCCGTCCTCCTCATCCATTCATCCCCTCCTCCCAGTCATCCGTCCTCCTCATCCATTCATCCCCTCCTCCCATTCATCCGTCCTCCTCATCCATTCATCCCCTCCTCCCAATCATCCGTCCTCCTCATCCATTCATCCCCTCCTCCCATTCATCCGTCCTCCTCATCCATTCATCCCCTCCTCCCAATCATCCGTCCTCCTCATCCATTCATCCCCTCCTCCCAATCATCCGTCTTCCTCATCCATTCATCCCCTCCTCCCAATCATCCGTCCTCCTCATCCATTCATCCCCTCCTCCCAATCATCCGTCCTCCTCATCCATTCATCCCCTCCTCCCAATCATCCTTCCTCCTCATCCATTCATCCCCTCCTCCCAATCATCCGTCCTCCTCATCCATTCATCCCCTCCCCCCAATCATCCGTCCTCCTCATCCATTCATCCCCTCCTCTCAATCATCCGTCCTCCTCATCCATTCATCCCCTCCTCCCATTCATCCGTCCTCCTCATCCATTCATCCCCTCCTCCCAATCATCCGTCCTCCTCATCCATTCATCCCCTCCTCCCAATCATCCGTCCTCCTCATCCATTCATCCCCTCCTCCCAATCATCCGTCTTCCTCATCCATTCATCCCCTCCTCCCAATCATCCGTCCTCCTCATCCATTCATCCCCTCCTCCCAATCATCCGTCCTCCTCATCCATTCATCCCCTCCTCCCAGTCATCCGTCCTCCTCATCCATTCATCCCCTCCTCCCATTCATCCGTCCTCCTCATCCATTCATCCCCTCCTCCCAATCATCCGTCCTCCTCATCCATTCATCCCCTCCTCCCATTCATCCGTCCTCCTCATCCATTCATCCCCTCCTCCCAATCATCCGTCCTCCTCATCCATTCATCCCCTCCTCCCATTCATCCGTCCTCCTCATCCATTCATCCCCTCCTCCCAATCATCCGTCCTCCTCATCCATTCATCCCCTCCTCCCATTCATCCGTCCTCCTCATCCATTCATCCCCTCCTCCCAATCATCCGTCCTCCTCATCCATTCATCCCCTCCTCCCAATCATCCGTCTTCCTCATCCATTCATCCCCTCCTCCCAATCATCCGTCCTCCTCATCCATTCATCCCCTCCTCCCAATCATCCGTCCTCCTCATCCATTCATCCCCTCCTCCCAATCATCCGTCCTCCTCATCCATTCATCCCCTCCCCCCAATCATCCGTCCTCCTCATCCATTCATCCCCTCCTCCCAATCATCCGTCCTCCTCATCCATTCATCCCCTCCTCCCAATCATCCTTCCTCCTCATCCATTCATCTCCTCCTCCCAATCATCCGTCCTCCTCATCCATTCATCCCCTCCTCCCAATCATCCTTCCTCCTCATCCATTCATCCCCTCCTCCCAATCATCCTTCCTCCTCATCCATTCATCTCCTCCTCCCAATCATCCGTCCTCCTCATCCATTCATCCCCTCCTCCCAATCATCCTTCCTCCTCATCCATTCATCCCCTCCTCCCAATCATCCGTCCTCCTCATCCATTCATCCCCTCCTCCCAATCATCCGTCCTCCTCATCCATTCATCCCCTCCTCCCAGTCATCCGTCCTCCTCATCCATTCATCCCCTCCTCCCATTCATCCGTCCTCCTCATCCATTCATCCCCTCCTCCCAATCATCCTTCCTCCTCATCCATTCATCTCCTCCTCCCAATCATCCGTCCTCCTCATCCATTCATCCCCTCCTCCCAATCATCCTTCCTCCTCATCCATTCATCCCCTCCTCCCAATCATCCTTCCTCCTCATCCATTCATCCCCTCCTCCCAATCATCCGTCCTCCTCATCCATTCATCCCCTCCCCCCAATCATCCGTCCTCCTCATCCATTCATCTCCTCCTCCCAATCATCCGTCCTCATCATCCATTCATCCCCTCCCCCAATCATCCGTCATTCATCCCCTCCCCCCAATCATCCGTCCTCCTCATCCATTCATCCCCTCCCCCCAATCATCCGTCCTCATCATCCATTCATCCCCTCCTCTCAATCATCCGTCCTCCTCATCCATTCATCCCCTCCTCCCAATCATCCGTCCTCATCATCCATTCATCCCCTCCTCTCAATCATCCGTCCTCCTCATCCATTCATCCCCTCCTCCCAATCATCCGTCCTCCTCATCCATTCATCTCCTCCTCCCAATCATCCGTCCTCATCATCCATTCATCCCCTCCCCCCAATCATCCGTCCTCCTCATCCATTCATCTCCTCCTCCCAATCATCCGTCCTCCTCATCCATTCATCTCCTCCTCCCAATCATCCGTCCTCATCATCCATTCATCCCCTCCTCCCAATCATCCTTCCTCCTCATCCATTCATCCCCTCCTCCCAATCATCCTTCCTCCTCATCCATTCATCCCCTCCTCCCAATCATCCTTCCTCCTCATCCATTCATCCCCTCCTCCCAATCATCCTTCCTCCTCATCCATTCATCTCCTCCTCCCAATCATCCGTCCTCCTCATCCATTCATCCCCTCCTCCCAATCATCCTTCCTCCTCATCCATTCATCCCCTCCTCCCAATCATCCTTCCTCCTCATCCATTCATCCCCTCCTCCCAATCATCCGTCCTCCTCATCCATTCATCCCCTCCCCCCAATCATCCGTCCTCCTCATCCATTCATCTCCTCCTCCCAATCATCCGTCCTCATCATCCATTCATCCCCTCCCCCCAATCATCCGTCCTCCTCATCCATTCATCCCCTCCCCCCAATCATCCGTCCTCATCATCCATTCATCCCCTCCTCCCAATCATCCGTCATTCATCCCCTCCCCCCAATCATCCGTCCTCCTCATCCATTCATCCCCTCCCCCCAATCATCCGTCCTCATCATCCATTCATTCCCTCCTCCCAATCATCCGTCCTCATCATCCATTCATCCCCTCCTCTCAATCATCCGTCCTCCTCATCCATTCATCCCCTCCTCCCAATCATCCGTCCTCATCATCCATTCATCCCCTCCCCCCAATCATCCGTCATTCATCCCCTCCCCCCAATCATCCGTCCTCCTCATCCATTCATCCCCTCCCCCCAATCATCCGTCCTCATCATCCATTCATCCCCTCCTCCCAATCATCCGTCCTCATCATCCATTCATCCCCTCCTCCCAATCATCCGTCCTCATCATCCATTCATCCCCTCCTCCCAATCATCCGCCCTCATCATCCATTCATCCCCTCCTCTCAATCATCCGTCCTCCTCATCCATTCATCCCCTCCTCCCAATCATCCGTCCTCATCATCCATTCATCCCCTCCTCCCAATCATCCGTCCTCATCATCCATTCATCCCCTCCTCTCAATCATCCGTCCTCCTCATCCATTCATCCCCTCCTCCCAATCATCCGTCCTCATCATCCATTCATCCCCTCCTCTCAATCATCCGTCCTCCTCATCCATTCATCCCCTCCTCCCAATCATCCGTCCTCCTCATCCATTCATCTCCTCCTCCCAATCATCCGTCCTCATCATCCATTCATCCCCTCCCCCCAATCATCCGTCCTCCTCATCCATTCATCTCCTCCTCCCAATCATCCGTCCTCCTCATCCATTCATCCCCTCCTCCCAATCATCCGTCCTCATCATCCATTCATCCCCTCCCCCCAATCATCCGTCCTCCTCATCCATTCATCTCCTCCTCCCAATCATCCGTCCTCCTCATCCATTCATCCCCTCCTCCCAATCATCCGTCCTCCTCATCCATTCATCCCCTCCCCCCAATCATCCGTCCTCATCATCCATTCATCCCCTCCCACCAATCATCCGTCCTCCTCATCCATTCATCCCCTCCTCCCAATCATCCGTCCTCATCATCCATTCATCCCCTCCCCCCAATCATCCGTCCTCATCATCCATTCATCCCCTCCCCCCAATCATCCGTCCTCCTCATCCATTCATCTCCTCCTCCCAATCATCCGTCCTCATCATCCATTCATCCCCTCCCCCCAATCATCCGTCCTCCTCATCCATTCATCCCCTCCCCCCAATCATCCGTCCTCATCATCCATTCATCCCCTCCTCCCAATCATCCGTCCTCATCATCCATTCATCCCCTCCTCCCAATCATCCGTCCTCATCATCCATTCATCCCCTCCTCCCAATCATCCGCCCTCATCATCCATTCATCCCCTCCTCTCAATCATCCGTCCTCCTCATCCATTCATCCCCTCCTCCCAATCATCCGTCCTCATCATCCATTCATCCCCTCCTCCCAATCATCCGTCCTCATCATCCATTCATCCCCTCCTCTCAATCATCCGTCCTCCTCATCCATTCATCCCCTCCTCCCAATCATCCGTCCTCATCATCCATTCATCCCCTCCTCTCAATCATCCGTCCTCCTCATCCATTCATCCCCTCCTCCCAATCATCCGTCCTCCTCATCCATTCATCTCCTCCTCCCAATCATCCGTCCTCATCATCCATTCATCCCCTCCCCCCAATCATCCGTCCTCCTCATCCATTCATCTCCTCCTCCCAATCATCCGTCCTCCTCATCCATTCATCCCCTCCTCCCAATCATCCGTCCTCATCATCCATTCATCCCCTCCCCCCAATCATCCGTCCTCCTCATCCATTCATCTCCTCCTCCCAATCATCCGTCCTCCTCATCCATTCATCCCCTCCTCCCAATCATCCGTCCTCCTCATCCATTCATCCCCTCCCCCCAATCATCCGTCCTCATCATCCATTCATCCCCTCCCACCAATCATCCGTCCTCCTCATCCATTCATCCCCTCCTCCCAATCATCCGTCCTCATCATCCATTCATCCCCTCCCCCCAATCATCCGTCCTCATCATCCATTCATCCCCTCCCCCCAATCATCCGTCCTCCTCATCCATTCATCTCCTCCTCCCAATCATCCGTCCTCATCATCCATTCATCCCCTCCTCTCAATCATCCGTCCTCCTCATCCATTCATCCCCTCCCCCCAATCATCCGTCCTCCTCATCCATTCATCCCCTCCTCCCAATCATCCGTCCTCATCATCCATTCATCCCCTCCCCCCAATCATCCGTCCTCATCATCCATTCATCCCCTCCCCCCAATCATCCGTCCTCCTCATCCATTCATCTCCTCCTCCCAATCATCCGTCCTCATCATCCATTCATCCCCTCCTCTCAATCATCCGTCCTCATCATCCATTCATCCCCTCCTCTCAATCATCCGTCCTCATCATCCATTCATCCCCTCCCCCCAATCATCCGTCCTCCTCATCCATTCATCCCCTCCTCTCAATCATCCGTCCTCATCATCCATTCATCCCCTCCCCCCAATCATCCGTCCTCATCATCCATTCATCCCCTCCCCCCAATCATCCGTCCTCCTCATCCATTCATCTCCTCCTCCCAATCATCCGTCCTCCTCACCCCTCCTCCCAATCATCCGTCCTCCTCATCCATTCATCCCCTCCCCCCAATCATCCGTCCTCATCATCCATTCATCTCCTCCTCCCAATCATCCGTCTTCATCATCCATTCATCCCCTCCCCCCAATCATCCGTCCTCATCATCCATTCATCCCCTCCCCCCAATCATCCGTCCTCCTCATCCATTCATCTCCTCCTCCCAATCATCCGTCCTCCTCACCCCTCCTCCCAATCATCCGTCCTCCTCATCCATTCATCCCCTCCCCCCAATCATCCGTCCTCATCATCCATTCATCCCCTCCCACCAATCATCCGTCCTCCTCATCCATTCATCCCCTCCTCCCAATCATCCGTCCTCATCATCCATTCATCCCCTCCCCCCAATCATCCGTCCTCATCATCCATTCATCCCCTCCCCCCAATCATCCGTCCTCCTCATCCATTCATCTCCTCCTCCCAATCATCCGTCCTCATCATCCATTCATCCCCTCCCCCCAATCATCCGTCCTCCTCATCCATTCATCCCCTCCCCCCAATCATCCGTCCTCATCATCCATTCATCCCCTCCTCCCAATCATCCGTCCTCATCATCCATTCATCCCCTCCTCCCAATCATCCGTCCTCATCATCCATTCATCCCCTCCTCCCAATCATCCGCCCTCATCATCCATTCATCCCCTCCTCTCAATCATCCGTCCTCCTCATCCATTCATCCCCTCCTCCCAATCATCCGTCCTCATCATCCATTCATCCCCTCCTCCCAATCATCCGTCCTCATCATCCATTCATCCCCTCCTCTCAATCATCCGTCCTCCTCATCCATTCATCCCCTCCTCCCAATCATCCGTCCTCATCATCCATTCATCCCCTCCTCTCAATCATCCGTCCTCCTCATCCATTCATCCCCTCCTCCCAATCATCCGTCCTCCTCATCCATTCATCTCCTCCTCCCAATCATCCGTCCTCATCATCCATTCATCCCCTCCCCCCAATCATCCGTCCTCCTCATCCATTCATCTCCTCCTCCCAATCATCCGTCCTCCTCATCCATTCATCCCCTCCTCCCAATCATCCGTCCTCATCATCCATTCATCCCCTCCCCCCAATCATCCGTCCTCCTCATCCATTCATCTCCTCCTCCCAATCATCCGTCCTCCTCATCCATTCATCCCCTCCTCCCAATCATCCGTCCTCCTCATCCATTCATCCCCTCCCCCCCAATCATCCGTCCTCATCATCCATTCATCCCCTCCCACCAATCATCCGTCCTCCTCATCCATTCATCCCCTCCTCCCAATCATCCGTCCTCATCATCCATTCATCCCCTCCCCCCAATCATCCGTCCTCATCATCCATTCATCCCCTCCCCCCAATCATCCGTCCTCCTCATCCATTCATCTCCTCCTCCCAATCATCCGTCCTCATCATCCATTCATCCCCTCCTCTCAATCATCCGTCCTCCTCATCCATTCATCCCCTCCCCCCAATCATCCGTCCTCCTCATCCATTCATCCCCTCCTCCCAATCATCCGTCCTCATCATCCATTCATCCCCTCCCCCCAATCATCCGTCCTCATCATCCATTCATCCCCTCCCCCCAATCATCCGTCCTCCTCATCCATTCATCTCCTCCTCCCAATCATCCGTCCTCATCATCCATTCATCCCCTCCTCTCAATCATCCGTCCTCATCATCCATTCATCCCCTCCTCTCAATCATCCGTCCTCATCATCCATTCATCCCCTCCCCCCAATCATCCGTCCTCCTCATCCATTCATCCCCTCCTCTCAATCATCCGTCCTCATCATCCATTCATCCCCTCCCCCCAATCATCCGTCCTCATCATCCATTCATCCCCTCCCCCCAATCATCCGTCCTCCTCATCCATTCATCTCCTCCTCCCAATCATCCGTCCTCCTCACCCCTCCTCCCAATCATCCGTCCTCCTCATCCATTCATCCCCTCCCCCCAATCATCCGTCCTCATCATCCATTCATCTCCTCCTCCCAATCATCCGTCTTCATCATCCATTCATCCCCTCCCCCCAATCATCCGTCCTCATCATCCATTCATCCCCTCCCCCCAATCATCCGTCCTCCTCATCCATTCATCTCCTCCTCCCAATCATCCGTCCTCCTCACCCCTCCTCCCAATCATCCGTCCTCATCATCCATTCATCCCCTCCCCCCAATCATCCGTCCTCCTCATCCATTCATCTCCTCCTCCCAATCATCCGTCCTCATCATCCATTCATCCCCTCCCCCCAATCATCCGTCCTCCTCATCCATTCATCTCCTCCTCCCAATCATCCGTCCTCCTCATCCATTCATCCCCTCCTCCCAATCATCCGTCCTCATCATCCATTCATCCCCTCCCCCCAATCATCCGTCCTCCTCATCCATTCATCTCCTCCTCCCAATCATCCGTCCTCCTCATCCATTCATCCCCTCCTCCCAATCATCCGTCCTCCTCATCCATTCATCCCCTCCCCCCAATCATCCGTCCTCATCATCCATTCATCCCCTCCCACCAATCATCCGTCCTCCTCATCCATTCATCCCCTCCTCCCAATCATCCGTCCTCATCATCCATTCATCCCCTCCCCCCAATCATCCGTCCTCATCATCCATTCATCCCCTCCCCCCCAATCATCCGTCCTCCTCATCCATTCATCTCCTCCTCCCAATCATCCGTCCTCATCATCCATTCATCCCCTCCTCTCAATCATCCGTCCTCCTCATCCATTCATCCCCTCCCCCCAATCATCCGTCCTCCTCATCCATTCATCCCCTCCTCCCAATCATCCGTCCTCATCATCCATTCATCCCCTCCCCCCAATCATCCGTCCTCATCATCCATTCATCCCCTCCCCCCAATCATCCGTCCTCCTCATCCATTCATCTCCTCCTCCCAATCATCCGTCCTCATCATCCATTCATCCCCTCCTCTCAATCATCCGTCCTCATCATCCATTCATCCCCTCCTCTCAATCATCCGTCCTCATCATCCATTCATCCCCTCCCCCCAATCATCCGTCCTCCTCATCCATTCATCCCCTCCTCTCAATCATCCGTCCTCATCATCCATTCATCCCCTCCCCCCAATCATCCGTCCTCATCATCCATTCATCCCCTCCCCCCAATCATCCGTCCTCCTCATCCATTCATCTCCTCCTCCCAATCATCCGTCCTCCTCACCCCTCCTCCCAATCATCCGTCCTCCTCATCCATTCATCCCCTCCCCCCAATCATCCGTCCTCATCATCCATTCATCTCCTCCTCCCAATCATCCGTCTTCATCATCCATTCATCCCCTCCCCCCAATCATCCGTCCTCATCATCCATTCATCCCCTCCCCCCAATCATCCGTCCTCCTCATCCATTCATCTCCTCCTCCCAATCATCCGTCCTCCTCACCCCTCCTCCCAATCATCCGTCCTCCTCATCCATTCATCCCCTCCCCCCAATCATCCGTCCTTCTCAACCCTTTCCAATTCAGAACCGGGTTCTCACTGGTCTCCCCACGAGTTTGAAAGTATTGGAGATCTGTGAATTGATGATCCCTCCCCCCTCCCCCTCCCCTTTCTCCTTCCGCTTCCATCTGCTGTTTTGGCTTCCCATTTAATGGACAGCCGTTCTTCCCCCTCGCCCATACTTCCATTTGTTCTTGCATCGATTCATCACTTCCTGCTGGCCCGGGCCATCCCAACAATTCCGTTCCCCCCCCCCCCAATATTTTTGATTTGTTCAATTAAAATCTGTCTTATTGTTTAATCCTCCTCCTCTAATTGGTCGGGCATTTCTCTTTGAATAAATTGGCACAAATGCCGTCATTCTCTTTCACTCTCGCCCGACTTCGTCCGTCCCTTGCAACTTTTCCCTACGCGAATTCAATTCAACAAAGGCGCAATTAGCCACCAAAGGCTCTGTTAAATTTTGGGAAAGTCAAAAGGGCGTAAAAGTGGGGGCCGATGGGAATTTGGGGCAACTTCCCCCCCCCACCCCCCAACTGAACCGCCGCTAATTACCCCCCCCCCTCCCCCCCCCCCCCTTCGGCACCCATTCACTTTGGCTTTTTATCCCCCCCCCCCCTCCACCCAAAAATACATTAAAAGAAAGGCATTTTCTTCCGTTTTCGCATTCTTTCCCCGAGAAAAAAGACGACCAGAAAATGAAATTTCTTGGCCAAAAGGCCATTCATTTTTTAGGAGGCAATTCTTTTGCCTTTTGCTTCGCTTTCCGTCATTTTCAATTCAATTCATTTGCCGCCTCCCCTCCCCTCCCCCCCCCCCCCCCGACTTCTGCTGTATCCCTTTTGTTTTACTTTCATTTCACTTTTTCCAATCTTCCCAATTTGTCATTAATCAGAATGGACTCTCGTCCCCTCGGGGGATACATATTCCTCGGCACTTCCGTCTTCCTCCCCCCCCCCCACTTCCATCTATCCCCTCCAATTAGGCACCACGCCTTTTGCTGTCATTCTTCCTTCCTTCCTTCTCCCTCTTCCTTCCTTCCTTCCATTCTCCCTCTTCCTTCCTTCCTTCCATTCTCCCTCTTCCTTTCCCTCTTCCTTCCTTCTTCTTCCTTCCTTCCCTCTCACTCTTCCTTCCTTCCATTCTCCCTCTTCCTTCCTTCCTTCCATTCTTCCTTTCCCTCTTCCTTTCTTCCTTCTTCTTCCTTCCTTCCCTCTCACTCTTCCTTCCTTCCATTCTCCCTCTTCCTTCCTTCCTTCCATTCTCCCTCTTCCTTTCCCTCTTCCTTCCTTCTTCTTCCTTCCTTCCCTCTCACTCTTCCTTCCTTCCATTCTCCCTCTTCCTTCCTTCCTTCCATTCTCCCTCTTCCTTTCCCTCTTCCTTTCTTCCTTCTTCTTCCTTCCTTCCCTCTCACTCTTCCTTCCTTCCATTCTCCCTCTTCCTTCCTTCCTTCCTTCCATTCTCCCTCTTCCTTTCCCTTTTCCTTTCTTCCTTCCATCCTCTTTCTTCCTTCCTTCCTTCTCCTTCCTTCCTTCCCTCTCACTCTTCCATCCTTCCATCCTTCTTCTTCCTTCCTTCCCTCTCACTCTTCCTTCCTTCCATTCTCCCTCTTCCTTCCTTCCCTCTCACTCTTCCTTCCTTCCATTCTCCCTCTTCCTTCCTTCCATTCTCCCTCTTCCATCCTTCCCTCGGGTTGGACAAGTCCGGTGTTTGGTTAATGGGTGCAAGACATTAAAGCCGGGTTTTCAAACTTCTGATCAATATTTATTAGTCCCTTCAGAACTTCAAGAAATGCGAACGCTTTCCCTTCTTGACCCCGCGCTTCCACCGCCACCATTTGAACCTCCCGCATGATCGTCTCCATCTGAGCAAGGAGAAGAAGGTGGGTGAGTCGAGTCGAGTCCAGCGGGGGGGGAATTGGAATTTGAATTTGAATTTGGGAGAACTCTCATCGCCGTCCCCGGAGACATTTTCAATTGGAGACCTCAAATTGAAATTCGCAATTTGTGCCAAAGTTCTGCCGATCCGTTTGGCATTTCAGCAAAATTCATTTTCACCTTGCTCTCCCCACCCCCATTCATTTTGTCTCCATTTACACTCAAAGACGCCAATTTCAAGACAAATTTTTCTCTTTCCCTCCTCCTCCTTCTTCCCTCCTCCTCCTTCCCTCCTCTTCCTTCCCTCCTCCTCCTTCTTCCCTCCTCCTCCTTCCCTCCTCTTCCTTCCCTCCTCCTCCTTCTTCCCTCCTCCTTCTTCCCTCCTCCTTCTTCCCTCCTCCTTCTTCCCTCCTCCTCCTTCTTCCCTCCTCCTTCCCTCTTCTTCCTTCCCTCCTCCTCCTTCTTCCCTCCTCCTCCTTCCCTCCTCTTCCTTCCCTCCTCCTCCTTCTTCCCTCCTCCTTCTTCCCTCCTCCTTCTTCCCTCCTCCTTCTTCCCTCCTCCTCCTTCTTCCCTCCTCCTTCCCTCTTCTTCCTTCCTCCTCCTCCTTTCTTCATTCTACTTCCCTCCTCCTTTTATCTTGTTCTTCCGCCCGTCAGTCCTTTCTTTCCATCGGTTCTCCCCCCCCCCCCCCGGCGGACATCTCAAAATTTATTTTCTTCCGTCTCTTTGCTTTCCAACTTAATTTTTGCGAAGAAACGCAATTTGAAGGTTGAGAATAGAGAAGGGGGATGAGAAGATGAGGCGAATGAAGGCGAGGGAAGCGACTTGTGGAAGTGCCGGGGGCGGGTGCCATGCCATCCTTCGTCATTGGATGCCGAGACGACACTTACTCCCTTTTCTCCTCTTCTGCCCGCTCTCCTCATTCGTTCTCTGACTCGCCTCCCTCCCTCCCTCCCTCCCTCCCTCCCTCCCTCCCTCCCTCCCTCCCTCCCTCCCTCCCTCCCTCCCTCCCTCCCTCCCTCCCTCCCTCCCTCCCTCCCTCCCTCCCTCCCTCCCTCCCTCCCTCCCTCCCTCATTCTCCTGCTTTCCCTCCCTCCCTCCCTCATTCTCTCCCTCCCTGCTTCCCTAATCATGTTAGGGTCTTTGAGAGCGGTAAAGGGGCAAAAGAGGCGAAAGTGCGACGACAACGGCAAAAAGCAAAAAGAGAATGGAAGAGAAGGAAATCCACTTTGCCTTTGCGCCGTGGGGGACGGCACTGCCCCCGTGGGGGGGAAGGCACTGCCCCCGCCCCTCCGGTGTCCTTTTGGCATGGTCTGCGAACAAAAGTCTCATGTTTCTGCTGGGGCAGCGTCGGTGCCCTTTTTTGTCTGTCCGATTTTTTTCGGCAATCTCTCCAATTGCGCTTCCCCATTAACCGGCAGAATCCGTTTCCTCCCTCCCTCCCTTCCCTTCTCTTCCATACTTTCTTCTCTTTTCTTCCGTCCGCCTGCTCCTCATCCTCCTCCATTTCTTCCTTCCTTTTCTTCCTTCCTTCCTCCTTCCCTTCTCTTCCATACTTTCTTCTCTTTTCTTCCGTCCGCCTGCTCCTCATCCTCCTCCATTTCTTCCTTCCTTTTCTTCCTTCCTTCCTCCTTCCCTTCTCTTCCATACTTTCTTCTCTTTTCTTCCGTCCGCCTGCTCCTCATCCTCCTCCATTTCTTCCTTCCTTTCTTCCAGGTCCTCTCCGTGGGTATGCTCCTCTATTATTTGGCTGCCATCTTCAAGGGGCTTCATCCTCGAGTGGACGACGACTTTGTAGACAAACTGAACTACCACTACACATCGGCCATTATTTTTGCGTTTGCCATAATTGTCTCTGCCAAACAATACGTCGGTCGGTTGGAATTGACGCTTCCGTTTCGTTTCGGTAAATGTTCGGCCTTTCCGTTTAGGCTATCCCATTCAATGTTGGGTGCCCGCGCAGTTCACCGATGCCTGGGAACAGTACACAGAAAACTATTGTTGGGTGGAGAATGTGCGTGTTGGGAGTGTTGGAGGAGAGGGGGGGGGGGGGGGGGGGGGGTGTTGGGGAGGGGGGAGGGGAGGGGGGGGGGTGTTGGGAGGGGGGGGGGGGGGGGGGGTGTGTTGGGGAGGGGGGGGGGGTGTTGGGGAGAGGGGGGGGGGGGTGTGTTGGGGAGGGGGGGGGGGGGGGGGGGGGGTGTGTTGGGGAGGGGGGGGGGGGGGGGGGGGTGTTGGGGAGAGGGGGGGGGGGTGTGTTGGGGAGGGGGGGGGGGGGGGGGGAGGGGGAGAGGGGGGGGGGGGGTGTTGGAGGGGAAGAGGGGGGGGGGAGGTGTTGGAGGGGAAGAGGGGGGGGGGAGGTGTTGGAGGGGGAGAGCGGGGGGGGGGGGTGTTGGAGGGGGAGAGGGGGGGGGGGGGTGTTGGAGGGGGAGAGCGGGGGGGGGGGGGGTGTTGGAGGGGGAGAGCGGGGGGGGGGGGGAGTTTTGGAAATGTGACCGGACTGACGGACGCTTATGGCTTTATTTCATCCATTCAGACTTACTATTTGCCTCTGACCAACGCGTTTCCGTTGGATTACGGCGATAGACGGTAAATTCGTTGGGTTTGGGGGGCGGTCCGTTGGCTGCCCAAAGCAAAAGTAAAGTTGCGCTTCTCTGAAGGTTCAGGTCCCGTCAGATCTCTTACTACCAGTGGGTGCCTTTTGTGCTGGCGTTGGAGGCGCTAATGTTCTACATTCCATGCATAATGTGGCGCGGACTGCTCCACTGGCACAGCGGTCGGTCGCTCATTTGGCACGCCAAATGTTTGCCCTTTTGCAGGAATCAACGTCCAAAATCTTACTCAAATGGCGTGTGATGCGAGAATGATGGATGTGAGGGGGTGGGGTGGTGATTAGACGAGTAATTAGACGAGTGATCGGACGGATCCGCCCAATTTCAGGTGGACGCACGGCATGCCACAGTCCGAACTATTGCAGGACACATGGAAGACACGTTGGAACTGCAGCGGGAGGTCGGTCAATCAACCCGGTTTCATCATTTTTGAATCAGTGAAAACCAAAAAGATAACCGGGCTCAGCACAAAACAGCAGATGACCTCCCCTCCCTTCAGATTTACGACGTGTCAAATTTTTGCCTGGGCCGTCGTTGGAGCTCCTACGTGACGTTTCTGTACGTGTTCATCAAGATACTCTACCTGGGCAATGTTGTGATGCAAATATTTTTGCTCAATCTGTTTCTGGGCACCGACAATCTCTTCTACGGCTTTCACATTCTGAAGGATCTTCTGCACGGGAAGGAATGGGAGATAAGCGGCAACTTCCCCCGAGGCATTTCCCCCCCCCCATACAATCGATCGATCGATCGATCACAACCACCCCATAATTAAGTGACAATGTGCGACTTCGAAGTGCGCGTTCTCGGCAATGTCCATCACCACACGGTGCAATGTGTGCTGATGATCAACATGTAACAGAAATAGGACGTGACAAAGAAAAAGCCTCTCATGTTTTGGTGTTTTATTTCGTGATTGAGACTCGGTAGTCTTGACAATGTCCAAAACTTTCTTCCGTACTGATCACCTTCTGGAGCTGATCGATGACCCTCCCGAACCCGCACAGGTTCAACGAGAAGATCTTTCTGTTCCTCTGGTTTTGGTTCTTCATGGTCTCTGTGGTGTCCTTCTTCTCTCTGTGCCATTGGCTGCTGATGTCCTTCCTTCCCGGACAGCACATGAAATTTGTCCGCCGTTACCTCAGAGCAACAGATTTGGCGACAGATCGCCAATCAGTGAAAAAATTCGTGCACAAATTCCTCGGCGCTGATGGCGTTTTTTGCATGCGGATGATCAGCGGTTGGTCTACAAACATCAAACATTTTGTCCGACTGTTTCTTAACAAGCAAATTTCTGCACGAATTTCCCTATGCCCCAATTTGCCATTTCAGCACATGCCGGGGACATAATGGCGACGGAATTGATCGTCGAACTGTGGCATAGCTTCAACGACCGTGTCCGCAAGTCGCCCATCGAAATGTTCGAGGGCGGCGTCTCCCAATCGCCCTCCAAAATGGAGGCCTCCTTCAAGACATGGCTGCTCGGCCAGAACCACAGCAACAGGTACGGAAACAGCATAGGATCGGCGGCTGCTCACGCATATCACTCCTCGCGTGACCATCTCTGACAATGAACGGATTGGATGGGACGGAGGACCGACCGGATGAGACTGTTCGGACGATGGGTTGGACGTTCCGGAAGATGCCGTTCATCCCCCTCCCCCTCCTCCATTCATCTTCCTCATCCCGCCCGCTGATCTCCTCCTTTCCCATGTGAGTGCTCTTCCTCTCCCCTGCCATTCACTCGTTCGTTGTCCGCTATCCATTGGCCCGTTCTTTTCTTCCGTTGCACCTCCCCCCCCCCCCCCTCCCTCCCCCACTTTCCTTTTCCGTTTCCTCTTCCTTTTCCTTTTCCTCTTCCTTTTCCTCTTTCTCTTCACCGCACTTTCATCCTTCCGGGAGGCGGATGAACATCCATTGGCCGGCAATCTTCCGTCCGTCCGACCCATCCATTGCTTTGCTTTTTTTCCTTCCTTCCGTTTCTTCTCTTCCTTCGGCCTCCTCCTAACCCACTCACTTCCCATTTCTTGCAGAAAACCTGCATTCGACGGCTCCAATCCGACGACGCGTGGCGGTGGTCGGAAGCGACGCAAGTCGGACGGGTACTTCACTTTTGTCTGAAGACGAACACGCCCATCTCCGCCTCGTCCCTCCTCGTCTCGACGGTGCTCCCTTCTTCCACCCAAACTGTTCCTCCATCCTTTCTCCCCCTTCCACCATCACTCCTAGAAGCTTGATGATGCAAGCCGATGGCTGAGGAAAGAACCAAACACTTCCATCCAACCCATCACTGCCTTTCACACTGTCCATCCGGAAGAATTCTTCGCCATTCCCTTCCCCCCCCCTCTTTCTTTCTTCCGCTTCCGATCGATCTCTCCTCCTCCTTCTGAAACGCTAGTCGCCCGCCATACAGGGCTGGCGCGCGGTCCGAAAAATTTCGCGGTTTGTTAAAGGAAAATAGAAAAAAAGGAAAACATTTGGCCAATGCCCATGCCAACAAGTAATTGTTGGGAAATGGAAAAATGTTTAAAACACCGCACAATCGACTCGACTACGGCGGCGATTAGGGAGGGGAGCCGCGGGGCCGCCGCTTGGAGCCTCGCGGCGGATAAATGGCGGTCCGCGCGTCAGCTTTGGTCCCCTTACCACGCCGGCATTCTGTTTCCTCCATTTAAAGCTTTGCCTCCCAATTATTCGTTCGTTCTGCTGTATCCTTTCGTCTTTCCCTTCCCCTCGCCCTTTCCCATATATCCTCCACCCCCCGGGGGAGGATCACTCAAATCCCTCCCTCCCTACTCTCCAATTAGTACTCGTAAAGAAACCCCCCCCCCGGGGGGAGGATCACTCAAATCCCTCCCTCCCTACTCTCCAATTAGTACTCGTAAAGAAACCCCCCCCCCCCCCCGGGGGGAGGATCACTCAAATCCCTCCCTCCCTACTCTCCAATTAGTACTCGTAAAGAAACAAAATTTTAAGGAATTCGAATTCATCCATCAACGTTAGCTATCCTTTATCGTCGTCGGTCATTCAGTCTTACCATTCAGTCAAATCATAAACCATTGTGCCCCATGGGCCAGTGAACGATCGAATGGGCGGGGGGCGGCGAATGAACAAAATCAAATTTGTGATTGTTTGTATATGTATATTTAAATAAGGATTAAAAACAATAACTGTAAATGACAAAATTCGGGAGATTTGGTAAAATTATTGAAGAAAGAAACCTTTGCGGGATTAGTTGAAAAACTCCGTCTGTTCGGTTTGTCGGTGGATGCTGGGACACAACAAACGGTCTTTGGAAGGGACTGGAGAAGGGAGGAAGAGAAGCAAAAGAGAGGGAGTGGAGGGTTTGGCACGAGAAGAGCAGAGAGAACACAGAAACGCGGGAGGGAGAGAGAGAGAGAGAACACAGAAACGCCGGAGAGAGAGAGAGAGAGAGAGAGAGAGAGAGAGAGAGAGAGAGAGAGAGAGAGAGAGAGAGAGAGAAGAGAGAGAGAGAGAGAGAGAGAGAGAGAGAACACAGAAAGAACACAGAAAGAACACAGAAACGCCGGAGGGGGACGCCGGAGGGGGAGAGAGAGAGAGAGAGAAAACAGTCAACGGACGACCAGCAGAAAAAGGAATGAAAAATAATAATCGCTATGTGCCGTGCCGCGTACATCAGGGCTCATAAGTAAATCAATAAAAATCGGGAAATTTTGCTTTTGTTTATTCGTAAACGATCTTAATTTTAAAATTTTGAATTTGTTTAAAGGTAAAAGTTTGAATACATATGATGTAAACTTCTGGTCCCTTCCATTTCAAAGGGTGGAGTTTTTGGGGTCGTAGAATCCGAATCTGACCTTCGTTTTGATCAGTTTCGAAACCGCACCCGAATTCGAAGAATTGTTCGAAATTCAAAACCTCCCAACAACAATTTTGGCCCTCAAAATCATTCAAAAAGAACTAATTACAATGAAAAAGCATTTGGGGTTGGCGAAACGGATTCGGCAACCTCTAACTCTGAAAATTATTCCTTTCAAAGAGCGGGCACCAGCTGCGGTATTATCGGGTATCTCGCTTAACGATTTGTTTAAAACATCCATTTTGATTACAAATGCATTTCTCTAAGAACATGTACTAATGGAAGCCCTGACGTACATTTACCTCACAACGAATTTTGATTTCAATGGCCTGGTTGTGTGCGCGGGCATCACCAAAAAACCCACCCAAACTCCAAAACATCAAAACGCAAATTTTAACACAGAAAATCCACCAAAAGCGATAATATTTGTGTAAACAGCTTTAATTTTTTTGTAAAAATGAGCGGAAAAGGGGGCAAAAGCGTCAGAGGCGATTTGGGGAGACAGATCGGGAAATAAAACCATAACAAATGAGCGAAAAGTGTGCACATTTCAAACATAAACTTTGTGTTGGTATCCTCAGTTACTGGATGAATGGGGGAGAGATGATATAGGCAGCGATTGTGAGAAAGCGAAGAACAAGCGAAAATTCATCCAAATTACAGAGGAACAGAGAGGGGAGGGAGGGAGGGAACAAAGCACACCATCGAAAGAGATGAAGACAGACGGGCAATCAACAAACACCTATAAACCGGATGAACAAGGTCTCGCTCTCTCCAATTGCCTTCAATTTTGCCTCCCTAAAAGCAATCAATTAAAATAAACAACGAAAAGATGCGACAAAAAGATTTATCCAAACCCGCAGAAGTTTCCCACTGACCCGAAAGCGGCATGTTCCAACTGTCGGCCACAAAAGAAGGCCATCCATTGCGCTGTTGTTGCTGCGATGGGGACACATTTAGCAGGTTACGGCCGGCGCCAATCGGTTGCGAGGATGGGGCATTATTGCTGTTGTTTCCGACAGAAGCCGTTGAAGATGGTACGCCGATCACTCCGGCAGCCGGAGGGTGAATGACGCTTGCCGAACGCATTCCATCAATGACATTCCCACCACTGCCTCCAAATTCGCTGCCCAATGGACCGAACGATCGTCCCTGACCGAACAGCTCGCTTATGTTGTTCAGCTGGTCGCCCCAACCGCCACCCCACGTTTGAAACGAGCCGCTGCCGGCCACGCCAGAACCGCCAGCGTTGGTCTGCTGCTGTTGTGGCAGAACACTCGGCTGTCCGACCGGAGGCAGCGGGTGCCCGACCACGTGGAATTGCTGTATTGGCGGGGGAGGGGCCGTGGCGTGGAATTGCGTGCCGCCCATCATCGAGGCTCCACTCAGCTGGGGAGAATGACGTTGAACGCCACTCATTTTCTGCTGTTGCATGGTCGCCGACGACGAAGACGCCAAGGGCACAGAAATACCATTTTGGTAATTCTGCGGACGGACGCCAATCGGCGCAATTGAGGCCAAATGGCCGGGCGGCTGAGCTTGAGGCGGAGGCTGAGAAAGCACCGCCACCGAACTGGGCTGACTTTGGAACTTGACCGGAGTAACATTGGCAGACGATGGGATGGACTGTCGCCCGGTTTGAGCGGTAGTAGTTATGTTCGGATGCTTAAACTGGTTGGTATTATTTGCTTAAATCTTCCAGCTATGGATTTTATTACAAATTAACATATTGTAACAAAACACTGGAGAGCAGCTTTACCCTCTCCACAAGTAAAAGCATAAACAGAAGTTTGCTCACCAACGGGGAATTTAAGGCAATTCGCACCTGGCCAAGCGCTGCGCCGGGATGGCCATGCTGCTGCGGTGCGGAGGCACTGATGTGGGAGCGACCCGGCGGAGTGATCACTTTTCGGTCCAAAGGCAGTGGCGAGGGAGGCATCGGCTGCTGAATGGCACCATTGCTGGGCTGTTGCTTCAAATTATGAGAAATAACCCCGGATCTTCAATGCAAGAATTACCTGATTGGCCAGTGAAGATGATGGATGAGGCTGAATGGGCGGCAATGACATGATTTTGGGCCCCGGCGGCGGTTTCGGCACTTGAATTTTTGGCAGCTGCGAAAGTTGTTTGCCGTTCTTTATTGATTGGATGTGGCCCGTAAAATCATTTTTGGCTTGCACAATCAATGCAGTAACTTCCTCGCGCTTGTTCTCCCATTCTCCAATGTTTTTCTTTATGACCTCCAGGTCCGACGAGGACGACTTCCTAAAAGATTTATTTTATTTTGTTAGTATTTGGGTGTACAGTTTAAATTAATTGCCTTTTTTGTCTCTGCTCTTCTAAAAGCTTAATCTGCTGTGAGCAATCGTCCTTGGCACGCTCCAACACCCGCAGGCCATCGTCCAACTTATGCTCCAGCAAATTCACTTCCGACCGCTTCACACGCTCCTGCAGATTAGAGATGGTCTGGGAACTGTTCTTTCGTTCCTGTTTAAGGAAATAGCCATCCAATGTATGATTCCATTTCCTATTTTATTCTCACATTGGCCAATTGCTGCTCGCTTTTCTTGAGCGTCTGTGCCTTCTCCTCCAGCTGAGTGGTCAGTTTCTGCACTTCCGCGTACCTTCCGTTCAATTCTATGCTAAGATGCTTCTTCGAATCGGCCAGCGATTGCGTGTCCCTTTTGTATTTGGCTTGCTCATCACTCAGCTGACGCTGCACTTGCGCCAATTCTTTCTTCATCGTGTCCATTTTCTCATGCAATTCATTGTTTTCAGTGGCCAATTGACTAAAACTTTTGAAAAGCAATTTAATTTAATTTAACAAATAAAAAACGTACGCTTCAGATTTTGCCTTCTTCTCCAATTTTTTTATTTCGTTTTTACGCTCCTTCAACTGTTGAATCAGCTTTTCGTACTTTCCGTTAAGCGTTTGCAGGTCTTTGTGCAACTGCGACAGTTGTTCCGCTAACTTCTTCTCATTTATAGTCATCTTCAAATGTTCGCTCTTCGAAGCCTTCAATTTATCCTCCAGAGTCTTGGTTTTCAGCTCAATCCGGTCCACAATGTCAGCAATGCTTTAATTTTTTACATCAGCACACTAACCACTTCTAGCCAAACTCCTGATTCCTCCTACCTGGCCTGATGCATTTGGTACATGATGGAGTTAAGTCTTGTGGCCAGAACCATTTCCGTCTGTTTCAACTCCTTCAGCAGCATATAATCGTGGGGGTCGTCCTCGAGGAACAGACGCTGAATGTTGGAGAAGTCATGCGAAGGTGGCTCTCTGTTCAACTCCACGTCTGTGAATCCAAGTATTTGTGATATAACCAAAACTATTTGAAAAGCACCTCTTCCGGAAATCTCGCTCACACTGACAACTGAAACAGTATCTTCCGGGTTGGTGAAGTTTTCATCGTCAGCACTCAGAGAAAGGAGACGTTCAATGCTAGTCCGCAAATCACGACTTAAGTAAATTCCAGTCATAAATGTTTGAGGATAAAAAAAATACAAATTTGGGTGAGACTCCAATGTTTCCACGAATTCTGCCACCTTCTGTTGTATCGTTCGAGCATTAAGACAATTCAATTGAATCACACCCAAAGCAGCGGCTTCATTAAATTGCATCTAAAAACTTTCAAATTTCTTTTATTTTTCTCGCTTTTTAGGTATTAATAATAGTCAAAAGTTGACCAATCAGACCTCCTGCTCCGTAGTTCCTGAGGAAGCTGTGGCCGCGTAGAGTTGCTGTTGCTGCGTCTCAATGACCGAATAGTTCGCCGCCGCCGTCCCCGCTGCTTTGTTGTCTGCCGCATGCTCATAGTTCAATTTGAGCACATTTCTGGCACTGTAGCGGAACCATTCTTCAATGTACTGCCGCGAAAAAATGTTCGCTCCTTGATTTGGATCCGTCGAATTTGTTTCAGTTGGAAACTGTAGCTAAACACATAAGATAAATAATTATTGTATAATCAAAAAGCTCGGCACCTTGCTCAAATCCAAATCAGCTAACGCACTCAAGTTCTCCACAATCCCAGGAGTGCCGATGAACGGTTTCGCAGCAGCCGCAAATATTTCCATGCGCGAATCGCTCAAATCCAACCCGCCAATGGCATTCATCGCCTGGGAGGCATCCGTTTGCAGTCGACCGCTCGCCACTTTAGGCATGAACTGTGGCAGCTGTTGCTGAAGAATGTTCTGCTGGTGTTGTGTTGTAAACGTCTGCTGCTGCTGTTGCACACTCTTTTTCGCGGCCGCCTTTTTCCGACGCGCTGGCGGCAGTGTGGAGACGTTTATGGACGCGTGCATTTGGTTCTGCTGCTGTTGGGCAGCAGCTGCGGCAGCAAATGCCGCCTGATTGTTCAGCACGTTCATGTAATCCTCCGCTGTGGGTTGACCGTGGCCAACCAAATGCTGCTGTTGTTGGATCTGCTGCATCATCCGGAAGGTGGCATCATCCGCGTGAACTTTAAAAATAAATATTCGCAAAAAATACGTGCCAAAATAAAACCTTCGGCCGGCACTCGTCGCGCGAATTCAGTCTGACACCCCGACTCGGACGTTTCACGCTTCTCAATTTGGAAATGACCTTCCTTCAGGCAGGACTCGCAAATTTTATTCCGAATGACTTTGCTCAAGCACTTCTCTCGGTCACTTTCGCGTTCGATCGTAGTAAAAGCCAACGCCTTGACCAACGCATTCTTAAGCACCAATTGCGTTTAATTGGACATCTGACTGAAATAAAGACAAAGTACTTACATCCGCCTCTTTTGGATCAATTTTCATCAATTCTTCCAGAAACGGATCGTGTTTTTCAAAAGGCGAAGCAATCATTTCCAACTTTGCAATTTGGTCCTTCAAACGCGATGGGCTTTTACCTCCTTCAGAGAGCTGAAAACAAAAAAATAATGTTCAACTATATTAACAAGACAGGCCCAATTGGGGAAAAACAACATTCTGCAGTTCAATCTGTTTTAACAGAGTAACAAAAAAAACATGCAATTGTATGCTATAAGCAAACCTAAATACAAAACGTAAAAATAGGATTTTTCGATTAAGCCTATTAGAATTCGAGTTATTTTGTACAACATTTGAACGTACATGACAAAGAAAGTGCTTAATCTGGTTGGGCAGCAACACTTCCTCCTCAATGTAACGGTCCTTCATGAAGTCAAAATCATCTGAATTGAGTAGGGTCCCGTTGAAATGTCCGAGCGCGATCAAAGCCTTGCTGCTCAAATAACCTTTGCACTTTGTACCTGCAGCGCAGAGCATCTCCGTGGACGATGCTGACTTATAAAGACGTTTCTTTTTGTAGTGCTGTTGATGCTCATTGTCATCTTTAGTGAAAAATACAGTGTTGTTGGCCGTTGTGCCGGTGGTCGATGTAGACACAAGCGAAGTCTTCTGAATTTGAGGCTCAATCGGCCTTGAATTTTTGATGGGTTTGAGCAGAGGTTGATCGCTTTGCTGGTCGATGGCCGACTTCTGCTGCGTGGTGTAAGGTGGCGTCCCCGCTCTTTGGTTCTGTTGCTGCCTGTCCACCCCCGTCCCGTTGTTGTTACTGACGTTGTTGTTGCCAGTTGTTACTGTCTCCTTATCTTTTGTGCTAGTTGATTTGTTTTTCGTCGTTTTGGAATTGTTACTCCGAGTCGTCGTACCCAATGCTTGCCGCAACGCATTGAGGTTTGTCGCCGAGTCATCTTCGATTTTGCCCCCGTCTCCACCTAAAAACAGTCCAATAAATTAAAACCATTACGGTCCGACCTTTTTCAATTCGCTGGATCGACTGCTTCAGCTTCATCTCGATCAGATGCGCTTTCTGAGCCTCCAATTCCGTCTTGCATTGAGGGTCTTTGTCCTTGCAGAACTTTAGTGCTTGTGTGTTGCACTCAATCGCCTTGTCAATTAGACCTCGGTGGCATTGCAAATCCGCCAATCGTTTGTAGTCCTGAATCTTCTTCTGGAACTCTTTGTGAGTCCTGAATAGCTAATATTTAAAAATCAAATTATAGGTATTTTTACAGTATGTTTCTCGGCGGATCCGCCTTCACCGAAACCTCCAAAGTAACTTTGTCTTCTTTGATGTAACCTTGAGCTTCGTCCAATATGTCCTTAAAAAGTTAAATTACAATAATTCGTTAAAAAGGAGAAACTTACCGCCCATGTCATAAAACATGAATATCCCCAATCGTTCTCTTTCGCAGTGTAGACATGATTAGTTTTCCGGGTGAAATTTGGAACCCCCGGTTTTTGGGAAATAAGCCTCAACTCCGCCGATGCTTGGCAAGACCAAGACCTATAATGGACAATGGAAAAAATTAAAAGAAATATTAAATTTACTCGGAATATGCGTCAGGACAACATTGAAGAAAAAAGCCAAGGCACTTTTGGGTACCCTTTTTCTGGACGACATGCTGTCGCGGCATAACCATTATACGCCTAAACGAGGAGAGCAAATTAATAAGGTTTTCATCTACTCCTAAGACACAGACTCGATAAGTTTTGTTTCCATGCTTACCAAGGCACCCCCTGAATGTATTTGCAGGGTCCCCTGACGGTATCGGACATATGCCGGAAATTTTGAATGACGAGTTGCAGCATTCCGTCCGATGACGTTGAGCTGGTCGCGTCCGCCGCATTGACACTCATCGCGGCAGAAGCGGTCGTTGTGGGGACAGTCGCGGACAAAGAGGGAATTGAAAGTTGATGGGTTTGCTGCAGAGACGAAGGCACTTCCGATACTGCGCCACCAGCGTTGAAAAGAAATGGAGGATGTCCCATCATAGTCGGATCCTCGCCGAGCGCCCGCAGAAATTTCAGTGGCGGAAACTCTCCGTTGTAATCCGTCTGCACCCCGATGGAAGACCGCTGTCTAAACCTAAAAACACAAGTTTTGTGACTGTAAGCCCAACTCGAATCTGTAAAGATTCATCTTTCGGCAGATTAGACTAACAATTCAGAATGAAGCATCAGTTGAGAAAGAGCATCCTCGTCACATTGGTCGCTCTCGTCGTCTAAACAATGCATAGAAATTCAGATCCTCAGAATAAATTCCAAAACCCAACCTCGTTCTGGACTAGAATTGTAGCAGTCCAGGTTAAACGATTTGTGGGGGGACGCTTGGTTTTCCTCTCCAGTCGTTCTAGTCCTCAACGAGGCGTTGGACAAGGAGTTGCTGCCTCCGGGCGACGTTTCCCCAGAATGGGATGTCATCATTAGTGGCGTTTTCGTGTTTCCGCAAGCTCAAAATTGCAAAATTCTCTACTGACTAGCAAATTTCCTGAGCACTAGCGTTTATTCCTAAATTAGAATTCGTGTTGATTTTAAGAAAAAAAATATGGACAAAGAAAATCCAACAAATTATTGGAAACCAAAGTGTATAAATCAACCAAGCATTATATAACCCAGCAACTGTCCATTTCCTATACGAATGTGTTTGTTGTTGTACATGTGAAAATCCATTTAACGTCCACTGAACACTGGCAATGTCCATCTTCGAGAAAGAATCGCCGGCCCCAGCAACCCCTTCCCCTTTTCCCTCAACCAATTCGCAAAACCAACCAGTCCAATCTGACGCACGCGTCAGCGATTCTCTGACCAAAAGCATTTGCTATCTATCCCGTCTCTTTTTCCCTATGAATATCCCTTCCCGTTTTCTTTCTTTCCTTTACGTGTACTTGTTTCATCCTATTCTACTCTTGCAATCGCCGGAAGGGCTAAAACAGAGAAAAAGAAAGGACGAGAAAAAGAGAATCGTCCCAATGAAACGACAGACAAAAGGATTAAAGTGAAATCGATTGGCCCTACGGTAAGCGGCCTTTTGAAAGAGATGTTCATGCATGTGGCTAGACAAAGCCAGGGCATAAAAGAACCGCTTATAATGTAAGAATGAACGCGAACAGCGCACGTATAAAAGGTCGGCCGTGAAAAACTCTTTGGAGAACGAATCGGGGTAAAGAGAACGAACCGGGGTAAAGAGAAAGAATCGGGGTAAAGAGAACGAATCGGGGTGAACGAATCGTCTTTTACCCGTACAAGTACAAATAATAAACACTTTTGCCAGTATTAAAACACATGTCCGACACCTGGTAAGGTGCTAAACGATGGAACAAGCAGAAATTTTAGCGCGATCAACCTTTAAACCGATTTTTGAAAATCAAGTTATTTGTAATTAGTCGAATAGAATACCAGAGGAAAAGGTAGAGACTTAGGGGTTCATTAGGCTTAGGCCTAAGCCACCCTCGCTTGGGGCCAGGCCAGGGTGGCTTAGGCCTAAGCTTAACAAACCCTCTAAACCTAAGGCTGAATATAAAAGCGGTTTTAGGTGATTAATGGTGAAAAAAAAAAAAAATCAAAAATCATAGATTTTCATAATCTTAGATGTTGTCAGATCATAGAAATACATCACCCTTGAAAACCCCATATATGATGTCTCTAGCACATTTCGGGAGTGAGTCGTATATCGGAAAAGTACCCGACAACTTTCTCCTCCCATAAACAATCGCAAATCTACAATAAAGTTCGGGCTCAAATGCTGTAACATTTTACCGGATAATATTTATTGTTCCATTGACTGGGCTTATGATTAGCAGGTTTTGGGGTCGTGTAGAAAAAAAATATTTAAATAATTGTAGGATACCCGCGTAAATCAGTATTTGATAAAAATATGAAAAAAATAAAAATGTTTCATTAATCAATCAATTGGCAATTCTTTTGGGAATAATTTTTTGTCTTTAATGCCATCCTTCGAAACGCACATCACAATATCGGCAATCTAAAATAATAATTATTATCGTTTAGCTTAAAATTTAATGGGGAAGACTGTAAAATATGACCACGCACGAACAAAAGGATATAACTTTACCTTTGTTTTTAATATAATTCGTATTAGAGGTTGTTTCATTCTCCCTTTCTTTTGTTTTTTTTTTCAAGACATGCCCAACTTCAATTTATCAGCATTCCACCGTATAGGGGAGGGGTCGAGAGGTCCCTGTACTGTTTTGTATGGCCGGTGGTGGTGTCGACCCCCCCCCCCCCCTCAATACATAATTTATATGTACTGAAATTGGATAGAAAATATTTACCTTATTTAACCAAATTTTGTCCTCCAAACACTTTCCAATGAGTTCGTCAGCTGAAAGATCCGCGTACTTGGCACTCACTTGCTCAAGCTGCAAAAGTGATTTCATTGAATACTTGGGGAATAAATAAAGCGTGTTGCCTTTTCTTCTGCATTTTTGAGAACATAGAAGCACAAATGGTACGCTTTGTGATAAGAAAGAGCGTAAAGTTCGCATTGGGCACAAACATAAAAGTCCGTTGCGAGATTGGACGGAGAGATTGCACCACTTCCTGAAGCCGTAATCGACGACAAAGTCTCGTAATCGTATTGCTCTTCAAGAGAAAATAACTGAATGGCACTTTGAACGTCTTGATCACAAGATGAGCACGTCTTAAACAATAATGAACAAACATTCCGAAGTCCCCTTTTTTATAACTTGACACCGTTCACTGCAATTGTCATCGGAGCGCTTAACTGCATTTATACGCGGGTAAAGTTGAAGACAATCGACGAATTTGCTGGACCAAAAGGGCGCCTCCCTTCGTATATTTTTGATACAGTGATTGATTTTCGACTCGATTTCGTTTAAAGCGTCAAGGTAACCAAAATCTGACAAAAGAGCGAATGAGAATTCTTTCTGCTTTTGTACCATTTACCGTCGTTTTGTCGAATATGCTGTACAAACTGAAGTGAAACAGCGTGTTTTAACATCAGTTTCACAAAAGTATTCAGATGTTCATCAAATTGTTGGTCATTTGAGCCCAATTGGCCTTCCTCAAAATTGCCACTCAAAGTCCTATGTTCTGAAATAATTTGTTGCTGACTATTTTCAAAAAAAAAAACAGCCAACCAAGTTCTTCTTCGCCATCTGCAAAAAAGTTGGTTGCTGGGAACAAATCTTGCAGAGGAAAAGTTGGACAAACGACGTTTTCCGACCGGCTTTGTTTAATGTACTCAACTTAAGCAAGAATATAATCGACCTCAATTAGAGACAACCAAAAGAACCTCTGATAGCTATGTAATCGTCAACATAATGTTCACACCATCCGGAATACTAAATTGATTTGAATTAAGTTAAATTCATTACTTGTGAGGAATTACTGTAGAACTATTTTGGTAGCACGTCACTCCATCCAAAACAACGGGCAAATATTTCTGCAATAAATTTTGGTTGTCAATGCGCCAAAGAGCGCAGTCAGCTGTGAAAAGGTCTTCTTTAGGCAACAAAAAGGTTCCCCTCCTCGGCCGTTCGGTCGGCCGTTCAAACAAATGAAGTCGTGTGAAGAATTCCGCATTTTCAGGTTCATTCCGCGATGGTGAAGCAGCATTCTGAAACTGTATTTCTGCAGGATATTTAACCGCTTAATAGATAAAATGGCTTTAAATGATTCTCAAAACAATATAAGCCATTCAAAGTTTGAAAGCTGTCAATCAACTTTTAATAAAATATATTGAGATTTTCTATAACATACAGAATGTTGCTGTTCCGAAACATCAAAATTGGACTGCTGCATTGGAACACTGCAGGACAATACAAGAACACTAAATAATGTAAACTAAGCGTTAGTGCCCGCCTCCGGGCCTACCTCTCATCGGCTTCCGTTGAGTGCCTCTGACGTTTGTGATGCCATTTCTTGTGCCTTTTCTCTTTGTGTCGCTTATCCGGTTGCTTCGTCCCATGGAATTCCATCGTTTCTGACCAATCAACGTCTTTGTTCTTCTTTTTTCGCTTCTTCTCTTTGTGACTGGAGTGTTTAGGCTTGAGCGTCACGTGGTCATCATTTGCAGAATTTTCTTTTTTAGGGAGTCGGATGATCAGTTTGGGCAGTAAGGGGGTGGTGGATGAGTTTGGACTTAAGAATCGATTTGTTTAAAACGAGAAACAAAGGTTAATAATTTACCAGACATCTTCATTTGAATTGCCGTTTCGCAATGTGCAGGTCGCGATTGGGATATCCGTAAGAACGGAATGATCGTCAGTTGCGAGCTCTGAAGATACGAAGCATGCTCGTGTCGCCTTCCGTTTTGTCCGCTCAGCCAAAATCGAATACACTGAATAAAAATCGAATGTAAAGCGAAACATTTTGATTCAAAGACAAAGTTTAATCGATTATACATCACAAAATGTTCATAATTTACCGGCATTAATTTTTTCGACAGCTTTTGCATTTGGCACTTCTTCAGAGGATGAATGGAGTTTAGTGTATTTGCGTTTTGTCTAAAATATTAGAGTGATCAGAATAACAATAAAAGGCGCGAAAATGCATACTTTGGTCTGATGATCCTCCTCTTTTGTCAGTTTGTGTTCACGTCCTTGCGACGAACATATGGCGCCATGCAGCACTTCCGACAAAGAGCAGGACGTAATTGGCAGTTCGTCCTCCTCAAACGAATATGCGTCGTCGATTCGTTTTTGATCTGAGTTTGAAGATGTAACATCAAAAAACTCCGAGTACGTACGCTGATCACCGTCCAATTGAGGTTGATCCAATGAACAGTTCTTATTGAGTGAGTAAGCACTGAGTTTGTAAACCGGCACTTTGCTCGTATCCCTTCGTGTCAATGATACTTTGTTCCGAGGAAACTGTTGTATCACTGCTTCGCATTTGATTTCTTTCGGTATAAATACTAAATTGCCTTCAGCTGCTGATTGACGCTCTGGATTTTCTGTTAAAAGGATTTCAGAATGCCATCCGACTGATATTTGGTACTACCAAAAGAAGAGTCACCCGGACAGATCGGACGGTCTGATTCAGACCTACCTTTAACTGACTTGTTGACCTCTCCATGGTTAGAGACGCAATGGTTAACAAGTACATTGGACGCATTCTTTAAAGTGTCAATGGGTGGTTCTGAGTGTTTAGTCTCATTGTCAGTTGCAACGCTCAAAAGTTGTGCAGTTTCAGTTGGACTGTCTGGTGGCGTAAACTAGAGTAGGACGTTAGATATTACCATATTAAGAAAATAATGCGTTTTATACTAACCTGAGGTAATTCAAAAACTGGAGGACCCGACAAAAATTTTGGCTTTGAAATTGATTCTTTTTTATTTGATCGTGTGAATTCTTTTGCCGGTGGTTGGGTTCCAGTACCACCGCTATTTTGACTTGCAACCAATGAGACCTGAACAAGCAATTTATGTTTTCATCGATTTATATGTTTGAAAGCCAACCAATCTATCCAATTCAATATCGGCACTTGCTAACTCGTCAGTACGATAATGAAGTGGCGGCTGATTGTTGTTCTCCACGGTGGCTTTTTCCAATTCTATTGATGCAAAAAAAGGTGTTCGGTGAGATTGCGTTGTTTGAAGCGAGGTTGACGGTTTTTCCATGAAAAAATCTTCAAAATCATGCAAATCGAGTTCTGACAGCTCTTCCATAGACGAGGGCACCGCTGGATTCGCTCGATAGTTAGAGCATTCAGCACTTTTGCTGGCCTTTAAAGAAATAAATTCCACAATTAAAAAGTTTTGATAACCGATTGGCTTTCTGCTGACGACTGTGCAATTGTTTGGTTTTGTGTGGAGTGCCCACCTCCGGTGGGCTGTGGGGTGTGCGAACTGCTAGCGGTTGATTGTGAATAACTTCTCAACGTTTGCTGTTGGAACCCAACGGCACCTTGCGGAGACTGAATGCTGTTCTTCAGACTTTCATTAGACGGTGATCCAAATTTCGCTTCATTTTGTTGTTGAAAATCACCATTTAAATTGGAAACCCCGACGGATGCGGAGCTCAAATGCCCAAAAGACGGTAAATTTTGCATGGCATTGAGAGATGCCGCTGCATTGAAAGCGACAGCAGCGGCTGCCGCCTGTTTAATGTTGGAATCCATCCATGATAAATTGGTGTTCCGATATATTTCACTAAAAAGTGAATTCTTTAAGTCAAAATATCATCAAAATACGACCTTGAATTAAGAGAAGATTGGAACATACCATACATTGGCAGCAAGGATAGCTTGGCCTAAATAATTCTAATGATTGGTTGTTAAAGAAAAGGTTCAAAACTGCATAATTTTGTCTAATTTCGTATGGGGGCGCATCTCTAGATTGTTATAATTTATGGTGGAAGAAAACTACTCAAAATAAGAAGACGAATCTGTAGGGAGGACTTCTAATATAAACCAACTCACTTGATCAAGCCATGCAGAAGAGCTACTTGTACCAACTGCATTTGAAGAGCAATAATTTGTGCTAGTGCTTTGCTCCGATAAAGACACTTGGAAGGGGTACGATATCGTTTCATTGTAAAGCCCATTTGTTGGCGCTACTGAAGATTCGCTGTTTCTTGTAGCCAAATGTCGTAGTGTGGAGAATAAAAGATCGTTATTGCCAGCTGGGTTGCTCAAAGCACCTTGAAACATATAACTTGATGGTGATAGTTACTAGTGACGTACGCGAGTCTCGGTCTCGAGTATCGACTCGAGAAAAGTCTCTTGGGGAGGAAGGAGTGGGGGGGGGGGGGGGGGGAGGGGGGAGAGGTCGGCGGTGCCGATAGGCGCACCGCCGAGAAAATTTTGAATTTTGACTCAATTTTGTTAAGAAAAATGGTCCAAAAACTGCAGAAATTAGTCACTTCTTCAACAAATTTAGTTCATTCGACAGCTCTCGACGAGACAAATCGATCTAGATGTGCGGGACACGATCAGACGGAATTTGGATACCGGCCGACTGAGTCCCATTGTAAACTGTACACTTCAGTACCAAAGTAAAAATAAACCCCTTTCTGCGCAGACAACTGTAAACAGAAGACAACTGTGCACAGAAGCCCGGCCAGGGTAGGCTCTAAAAGGGTAGTCAAAAAGTGTATGTGTGAAAAGCTATTTTCATCAAAACGGTTAAGCTAAACTATTAATATTAATTAACAGATTAAGTTAGCCGTTGATGAAAATAGCTTTTCACACACCCACCTTTTGACTGGTAAAAGGACGACTCGTTCCCCACCCCCAACTCGTTCCCTTTACCCCGACTTTAAAAAAAAAAATTGTTTTCAAAGTCGATAAAAAAGGTCTTTCTAGGGGTATACCTGGGCGTAGAATCCGATTCTGACCTATTTGAAAATTTTTCGATTTCGGGCTTGGGGTTTGGAATCCAATCAAAATAGGTAACCTTAGGATCCCAAAAATAGGGTTCGGGCGGGCGCCCGCCCGGGCAAAAAATCAAAAAAGCCCGGAAATCCGCCCGGGTTTTAAAAGATCAGCTTTAAGCTTGATGGTGCATGCTAAAACATTAGGAAATAGAATTGTAGTGAATAATTCTAATTAAAATCATTTTTTCTTTAATATGATTCGTCGGCGACAAAATAAATTTTTGTGTGGGCGCCGAACTGGTCGCGCCAAAACGAGCTGCGCCGAAACGATACTGCGCCGAAACGGTACGGCGCCGAAAAAATCGCGCCGAACCGGTCGGGCCGAACTGGTGCGCCGAAACGACCCCGACCGGATTTTAAAGGAACTTTGAAAAACCGGGACTAAAATTTCAGTACCAAAATGGAAAAAATAGACCATTTCAGTACTGATCCCAGTCCCGTCCAACCCTACTTTTAACCACTTTAAAAAAATTAAAAATTTTTTTGTCTTACTTTTATAGATTTATTAGGTGCTGAAAATGAATAATTACCTCAAATTTTAAGCACGCTCGACATTAAAAAGGTTTTGACCTTGGTACTAAAGTTCCCATAGAGCTGGGGACTCAAATATACAATCACTAAAGTGACTAAAATTGCGATTTTATGCCACCAGTCTGATGTCTGTTTTCACACCCAAATACTACGATTTTTTTAATAGAAAAATAAAAAATTTTTGTTTGTTAAGCAGAAGTATGATTCGGACTTTAATCATGGTAGTGGATTGATGTTAAAAGTAGGCTGCTCACCTCCATCGACGGTGCCAGAATTAGAACGTGTGCCTTGGTGGTGACGCATATTGTTCGAATCCATTCAATTTGAAGACAAAATCATTTGTTTTTTAATTTTTTTTGAATAAAACCAAATAGCGTTTCGTTTTTTCTAGAAATATTTGAGAAGGTCCCTCGTAAAGTGTAAAGGAGATTGTTGGCTGACATCTCTTGCTGCCGCTGTGTCGGCGGTGTCCTCTCCCATTCAATCAATATATTTTCTTCATTCTCTCCTCTGCTCTTTTCTTTCAATGGCCATCTGTTTGCAATGCTATTTCTCTCTGCTCTGCTTCTGTGTCCGCATTATCGAAAGTCCATTTCAACTAACAAATGAAGTGATTTTGTATCTCGCTTCAAAATTTCGATTGTAAATTAACGTGTTGTATAGCGCAAAACCAGCCGGGGGGGGGGGGGGCACGAAGCGCACCACACGGACCAAATTTCTCGTAACGGAAAATCATTCAAAATGTCCCATAACGAAAAAGCGTTAATTTGTAAGAAAATGTTGGCCTACGGCCAAAGTACCGTTCACTCGACTACGGCGGCCAGTAGGTGGGGCAAAACTCTGGGGTCGGGAAGAAGTCCGCGCATGCTGGCTGGGACTTAGTCGGATGTTATCGACTTGCCCCACCACTAGATCGATTTGTCTCGTCGAGAGCTGTCGAATGATACCGCATTTGTGAAGATTGGTGGGCAGGAAGACACAAAATTTGGTCAAAAATATCCATTTTGGCCAGTTTAAGAGTAAAAATGGAGTTTAAATAACACGCTCGAAATTGGACAATTCATATACAGTGGTCGCCATATCTATTTTGACAAATTTTTTTTTAACGCATTATAACTGCATAATGAAGCATTGTGAGAGAAAGTGGCCAAAGGCTTTTTTGTAGCATTTTTAGTGGACTTAAAATGATGTAGAGCAATAGTGTCAGACACCTCACGTCAAAACATTGTTTGACCCCATGTACCACTTTTTACTGCGCCATATCTATTTTGACAAAATTTAAAAACCAAAAAATCAATATTTTGTGTGGTCCAGCTTGGAAAAATTTTCTGAGAAAAATCAATTTGAGGGATGAATAGACCACAAAATTCTCTACAAAAGCCAAAAGATCGCTAAGCTCTGCGACTTTTCTTCGATCAGCTACGAGATGATGCACAACGCACGGCACTGACCATCCTGGGGATAATGTAACGTGATTTGAGTAAATCTTATTTCCGGTATTCAGAGAAGTAATTAATGTCCGAAATCATTAAATAAATTTTTAAGACTTTTTCAATATTTAAGTAAATAAAAACGGCCATTTCAAGCGAGAAATAGCGATTTTACGTTTAATAATTATTCTGACTACAGTACCCCTAGTGGACGTTTAGTGCCGTGCGTTGTGCATCATCTCGTAGCTGATCGGAGAAAAGTCGCAGAGCTTATTTGTTAGCGTTTTTTTGTAGTTTTTTAGGAATGGGAGAGGCCCACCACTGGGAAAAATTTTTTTTGGAGATTTATTAATGTTTGTTAAGAAAATTGGACCAAAACTGCAGAACTTTGCCTAATTTTTCGTTTGTGAGGGGGCTGGATTTAAATATAAAAAAAATTTGCTTCAAAACCTTCTCATTTTGAATATGGATCAAAATATTACGAAAATCTTCACAAAATAAATAAGGAAAAAATAAGGACGGAGACCTCAAATAAGGACAAGTCTTACAAATAAGGACATTTTTTAATTTATAAGATTTGCACGCCTCAAATAAGTATAAATAAGGACAGTTGGCAACCCTGGTTTAAACGCATTTCCGCAACTTAGGACCTATTTTTCCGATCTCAACTCGTCGAGACAAAGCGATCGGTATATCATTTATCTCAGGGTTCGGATCGGGTAAAGACAATTTCCAAGGACAGGCATATTGATTTCCAAGGACACAGCAGAAAAATTTGGCAAAATCCAAGAACGCTCAAAAATTTGCCCAAACCCAATTTTTGGGGTCAAATTATTGTTTTAGTAAAACTGAAGAATATCAAACAAATTGATTTTGCATACAAATTATATACCTTCGACTCCGCTCGTCGAGCTGATTACGAATCCGTAAAAATTTCTTGGCGGAAAGCACTATGAAAATTTTTTTATTCTAAAAAGTGTATTAAAATATGTTATTTGGTGCAGTGAATACGAATTCATCAATAAAAATTAAAAATTGAGAATTTAAAGAAGTTTTTAAACCGGGTTAATTTTTGAAAATTAAGGAAAAAGCCACTTTTAAGTAACAAAAGCCGGACTTAATAATGAAAGGCCGCTGGCGGCCCGCCAACAGCGAGCATGCGGAGACGGAGCAAGTAGTGGGGCGAGACGGAGGGCGGAGGAAGAAGTCTGACGAGCGCCACTGGGGGGCGAGCGCGCGGGGACCCGCGGAGCGGGCGCGCGCGAGACCCCCAGCCGGGTCACGCGGGGACTTCTTTCGTAGCCCGGAGTCTCGCCCCACCTACTGGCCGCCGTAGTCGAGTGTGCGGTACTTTGGCTGCTATTTTCCGTGTCAAATAACATATTTTAATACAATTTTTAGAATAAAAAAATTTCCTACAAATTTTGACCAAAAGGGTCCCCCCTATGGTTTTTGACCAACTTTGAGGGGCCATAACTTTCTTCATAGTGCTTTCCGCCAAGAAATTTTTACGGATTCGTAATCAGCTCGAAGAGCGGAGTCGATTGGTATATAATTTATATGCAAAATCAATTTTTTTGATATTCTTCAGTTTTTCCATTGTTTTTTACCCGAGACCGGGGCCGTATTTAGCATTGGATTTCGTTGTTGGTGGGTCCCACGGCGCCGCTAGGCGCCGTGGGGAAAAATTTTCGCTAATTTTTAACATTTTTGTCAAGAAAATTGCGAAAAATTTTCGAAAATTCTTCTGAGCAAGAGATCCAATGTTTTGAGAGGGTTTTTTGATAAAATGGCCTTTTTCTATTGAAAATTTGAATTACACAATGCCAAATCATGATTTCTTCTTTAAAATTACAAATACCCAGCCAAATGCTTCATTTTCAAGTACAATCTTGAAAATAAGGACATTTTCAAATTTTAAAATCGAGGGTCCATTTTCAAGGACTGTCCTTGCCATTCAAGGACGAATCCGAACCCTGATTTATCTACTTTTGGAGTGGGGCGTTCACTATATCACCCCGAATTTGACCTTTGTTTCGCATTTTCTCGATTTCGAAAAAAACACTTTTCAACAAAAAAAAGAGGGGGCGTGCTTACCAACCAAACTACATATTACTTCGTTTTCAGGTAAAATGACAACTTTTTACCATTAATTGATTAGGAGAATATCGCTGAAAACATCATTAAAAATGACGTGAGTTTTTCTAAAAATTGATTGCATCCAACTAAAATTCAGCTACAATGAAAGCAGCGAGTTCAAGGAATATTCGAGCTTTATGCGCTTTTTTTCTTCGAGAATGGTTCAAGCCGTGGTGCAAGCGCGAATGGGCAAAATGCTTCCCCATCCTTGTACACCAAATCCGGATCCAGCAGATTATTTCAACCTTGTAATCGATGAGATTGGGGAAATTTCTGCTTATCTGAAGTCGACGATCGGCAAAAAGTGATTTTTGTGATACTAAAAATGCGAAAATGTTGGCCTTTAAGCTATCCGCCCACTTCTGCGATTATGACGCTTGAGTTCATTTTGTATACGGACGACGGCGATACGTTACCATTGGAGGCTTGGTTCTGTCTGTTTTTTGTAATTATTTATTTTCCATCCTTTTAGGGTTATTCGGCTTGACACTGAATGCCAAGATTGGCCAGCCCATCAAAGTCCTTGGACGTCCAGTGCTCGGACAACTTTTTATCACCAATTATCTAATCTTCTGAGATCTCTGATAGTCGCTTCACGATTCACACCTACATATCGTCATTATGTCCGTCAAGAACACTCCTCCTCCCATGGATCGGAAACTTTTGTCATCACTTATCGAGTTTTTACAAATTAGCAAAAAAAAAATTCCTTTATTTTTTGCTTTCAGGTATTTGAAGGCGAGCCCGATCTTGCACAGCTTGGAGACGAATACAAATTCAAGAAGCTCGGACAATTCCCAACGCCTTTTGGCGCTTTGTTTATTGAATTAAACTATAGAACAAAAATGGAAATCCAACCGCAGCCCTTTGTTGATGAAGCCACAATGATCCAAAAGGTCGTTAATGCTGTCGGTAAGTGTTGGTAGTTTATTCATTTCAAAGTAAATGACTGAAGCATCAATCTAATGGTTTTTAACGAATTTATTGATAAAATGGTTAAAGCACTGGTTTTGCCAATTTTAAAAACTTTCTTTTTGCTGGGGAAGAGTAGTTTTTCTGATTACGACCCAGGCCACTCAAAACGGGTCCTTAACAATTGTAAGCCATAGATTGGGTACTAAATACGTTCTGTTTCTCTAGATTTGAAAGCGTCTCTGTGTTTAGGAAATACTCCACTAATGGTAGCGGTGCCTCAGGAGGGTAGCGAGACAGTGCCGATAAGTCCCATCTCTACAGGCAATATCAACCTGTTCAGCACCAGTCCCGTCAGTCAGGTGCCACTCACGCTGTGCTAGTGTAGGGCGGGAGTAGGGGGGGGGGGGGACTGTGAATAGTAAATGGGGGGGGGGGCGTAGTCGAAATGGGAGGAGTCAAATGGGTATGAAAAGGCTTTATGGTAATATAAAGTTGTTGTTTTTTACTTTATGAATATGTTTTCGGGCGAAGTTTGACGGTGTCAAAAATTGAAAAGGACGTCAAAGTCTATTTTAAAGATTAATAATTTTCAAATCGTCCAGAAATCAATCTTTTTGGGTACCTTTTTAAAAATTAATATTAACTTGGATTTTACAAGGCACGAGCCTTAGAGGGGGGCGCTTCTGGGGGGCTAGGTTCTTCTTAATTTTTTTGTTTTTATTTTGGTGTTTTTTTTACTCAGGATTTGCCGTTCACATCCTCAAACGATGGCCTTGGAATGTCAGTTCCTGCTTCAAGGCTTCGATCCTCAAGTGATATCGATGATCAGCCTCAAACAGAGAGTCCACGAGCTTCCAACAGTTTTCCACAACATTTATCGGCACATAACAAGGTCGGCATCGCAATTTTGGACAAAAAATTTTTTTGTTACGTCCCTGAAGAGCATAATAAAGTATTACTAGGGCGTCCCAGAAATATTGTCATACCGTTATAATGAAACGAATGGTTTCAGTTCTAGATCAAAACTTTTTAGATAAACTATTAAAAAAAACTTTAATCTACAAAACTTCAGCTGTTGTTTTATCATTTTTTTTTGTTTTTGCTAATGGGGCGGCTGCTGGGGATGGAGGGGGAGGGGGGGGGGGGGGGGCGAACTGCCTGTAAATTTTTATGCCATTAAAATATTCGAGATTAACTAATTGTTTTGTTGTTGTTTAGGTCCGAATGCGCAATAATTCTTTTCCCTTTGCATCGCTTTTGCTTGAGTCACAAAGTTCAACCAGTCAAACGTTGCCAAAAGTACCGGAGAATGGTCATTTTTTGTCAATTTATTAATTGACGGTTTCTTCTTTAAGATACGGTTTCGGACATTGCCAAAGACAGCATCAAATATTCAAAAAAAGGAGTGCATTCTTTACAGTCGAAATTTCATTCGGCCAATGAGTTGAGGCGAAATTCGTCGCTCACAATGGACACTTTTGGAGAAGCCAACCCCAAAATTGTCCCATTTCATTGCGGTAGGAAACTTGCTCCATTTTAACAATTTTCCGATGATTTAAGCGGGAAAGGTTTTGTTTGGTTGTGGAGAGATTGAGCAAATCGGGAAAGATGATGAAACGGAGAAAAGACTTGAGGATGGCGAAAGTGAGGCCCAAAGTCGTGGGGGTGAGGAGGAGGAGGAAGAGGAGCAGTCCAGCGACAGTTCGTTCGTAAAAGTCATTGCTTTTGCGGACGGTATCAGCAGCGACGAATTGGGCACGGACCTTTGCGAATTTGTCAAGGAGGTTAAATTGGCGCCGGACGATTTGTGTTCCTTTTCCTCGGAGCCGGTGGTCAATCTGAGCAGACAGGTGGGCAGTGCTTTTAGTGTTTTGACACTACGGATATTTCTTCAACTTTGCAGCTTGAAGATTTTCGGGCCAAGAAGTTCACTTTCAACAAATTTGTTGCTGATGTTTCTCAAATGGAGGGAGAGCACTCGATGGTGCAGGAAGATGAGAGATAAGAAAATATTATTGGTTTAAACGTTTATCGGTAAATATTGGTGATCTTATGCTTTCTTCCACGCCCCTAGGACATAATTTCTTTGTAGTCAGCCAAACTGTAATTGTGAATCACTCGAGTTATGAGATTCGTAGTCGAGTGTGCGGTACTTTGGCCAACATTTCCACATTACTCCAGCTTTAGTTTTTTAGAAAAAAAAGTTAGCAGATATGTAAGTTTTTTTGGGCCGCGTAAACCGGACTAGAGACAACAAATTTACAGGGGTTATTGGGTGTGTTAGCGTTAATTTGGTGGGCCCGTCCCGGCATTCGTCCTTTGCCCGTGTTTATGCGTTTACGTGTATAAAATAAGCTGCCCCGTTCTTTTTCCTTCACATTTTCAACTTTACTTTACACATTATTTTGATTGCCTTTACAAGAGATTTTGTTAAACGATACGTATTGTACATATAATTAAGAAGAAAACATTAATAAAATTGAGTGAGGAATGGTCGCTTGTTGGCTAATGTGCGATCCAATTGATGATTCGCGTGACGAATGCCATCGAAGTCCGCCCGTGTTCATTTCTTTGGATGAACTGATGGAGACGGGCGTTGAATATTTTCATGTATTTGTTTGGTTCTGCTCGCTGTTAGCCCATACATTCAACGGACACCGTTCACCTTTAGGTACCGCTTTCGAATGAGTTGAACGGTTTGGCTGAAATATCGGAGTCCCGAGGGTACAATTACCGCGATGAGATTGTGATCAGTCCCGAGCGTCTGCCAAATTATCGGGAGTGCATTCGCCGCTTCTTCGATGAGCATTTACATAAGGACGAGGAAATTCGCTACATTCGGGCGGGGAGGGGCTATTTCGATGTGCGGTCGAAGGATGTGAGGGGCGGGCGGGTGCGGAAAGAAAGTGCCCGGTGAATTCCTTCCTTTAGGACCGGTGGATTCGAATTCTGTCGGAACCCGGCGATCTGTTGGTTCTGCCCGCCGGAATTTACCATCGATTTAGTGTTACAAAGGAGGTACTCAAATAACAGTGATCGCGACTTGCGCGTTGACGGTTTTCGAGACTAAAACTTTTTGGCTCGGGAATCGACAATCAAAGCTGAATTGCGAGAATGATTGTTGGTTGAACCTTTTCTTTTCCTTTTCTTTCTAAGAATTATGTGGAGGCTGTTCGATTGTTCCGGGGCGAGCCCTTATGGACGCCGTTTAACCGAAGCGACTCGGCTGTGGAGGAAATGGAAGTGCGAAAGAATTATTTGGCAGAAGGACGGCGGCTGAGTGATTGAGAGAATCTGTCGTTCAATAAATGTTCAGTTATATTGTCTTTGTCGTGGTTATATCGGCAAATATTTTTGTTCTTCGCCAACGGCGGCCATAAATCCCTCCAGGCGAAATTCCTCATAACGCCAAAAACATTCAATTTGGCCCTGGGAGTGATTTATTGACTGTGACGTTTGATGGGTTTTTGGGAAGGATTTTTCCATTTCGTTTTCCGGCCACACTCCGCTCGCCGCCTCCGCGCAAATTCAATTGTGCCTCCTCTCTCTGCCCCGCCTAACTCATCCCTTTTCTTCACCTCGGAAAAATTGTTTAGAAATTGAAGGAGGACGGACTTCAAATTTCACGAGTCTTAGTTTGGGCGCGAGTCTTAGTTTGGGCGCGAGCCCTATTCCCTGCTCTCTTCTGTCCCGCTTAGTCTAAAAGAGATTTTTTACAATTAAATCTCCCAATAATATTCGTTCGACGTGATGGTGGCCCGACGAGGTCGTCCATTAATCCGTGCCATTCTTTTTATTGTCCGTCTTCGGCGTGATGTTCAGGAACAACAACGACGTCGGACGACTCTCCGACGGATGGGCGCATTGGCACAGACGGCGGGGAGGGTCCGCCAGGGTCAGGGGATGCTTTCAGTTGTGGGCGCCACGGGGAAGAGCGGAGGCAAAGCGGGACGTGGAAGGGAGAAGACCAAGCTGAACAGGTTGGGAGCTCGTCGCTTTGCTCTTGACAACATCCCCTCGGGGGAGGGGCCGATCCTTTAACCGAAAAAGCATCGTTAAGGAAAGGTGCCGAATGGAGTTATCTTTTGTTTCTCCAAAGGTGCGAGTCAAGCCGTCAACAGCGAACAGTGCCATTCGCCGCGCGCATCGGCCGCGAACTTAGCCGCCAGCAGCGACATCGCAACAGCGCCCCTTCAATGCTTTTCCTGCGTTCGCCAACTCCCCAACCAGCACAAAGCTTCTCGGGATCGGCACAGTCACTGGAAGACCGTGAGAGAAGCGGCGAGCAGAGTGGGGCAGAGACATCCGTCGATTTTGGTGCGTTCGGGAAACTTTTGGTTGGGGGAGGATAGTTCCAGTTGGAAGGCGGGAGAATCGGAAATTGAATGGTGTGCCTTTTACCTTCACTCGGACGGGAGGGGGGCAATTCGATCAGAGACAAAGGCAAAAGCAGACTCCGTAAGAAAGTCACTAAACTCCCCCAACCTTTTTCGGCTCTACTTCAGTTTATGCGTCCAATCGAAGTTTATGCGTCCAATCGAAGTTTATGCGTCCAATCAAAGTTTATGCGTCCAATCAAAGTTTATGCGTCCAATCAAAGTTTATGCGTCCAATCAATTTTTTATGCGTCCAATCAAAGTTTATGCGTCCAATCAAAGTTTATGCGTCCAATCAATTTTTTATGCGTCCAATCAAAGTTTATGCGTCCAATCAGAATTTGAGTAACAAAAGGTCATAACTGAGCCAAACGAATTAAACAGAAAAATGTAAACGAATATCCTCAAGAACATGTTGAAAAATTCTGCTGTTTCCATGAAAACAACGATACATATATTGGAAAAGGTAAGTAGGAAGCATGTCATGGTTAGTGCCATGTAAATGTTTAAACCCTGCTTAAGAGCCCGCCAAGTAGCCTCAATCCCTTGTGTATGAACTTGTGGGTTAGTAGGGTCGACAAAGTATAAACGGTGATTGACCCATCTATGATCATACTGCATTTGCAAATTGTTAATGCCACCATATGCCGCCCAACCGTCACTTTTTTTTCTTGAGTGAAATTGGCAAACAAAGCTTTTAGTCTATTTTTATAACTTGGTAAACTTAGATTTTTTAAATTTTTAATAAAATAAATTTTAAGAAAATTCATGCTTTATTTGTGATTGGACGCATAAAATTTTGATTGGACGCATAAACTTTGATTGGACGCATAAACTTTGATTGGACGCATAATATTTTGATTGGACGCATAAACTTTGATTGGACGCATAAACTTCGATTGGACGCATAAACTTCGATTGGACGCATAAACTGAAGTAGAGCCCCTTTTTCTATTTCAATGCTTTGCAACTTCAAATTGCATAATTGAAGGAGGGAACTCGCATATTTTTGGATTCTTTATTATGCCAAAACTGACGAGTTGGACGGTTGGAGGACTGTTAGGGGGGGGGGGGTAACCTTTTTGGGTGATTTATGGAAGGTCTTTGCGGCCAAATTGGCCTCTGCGTCCACCCGTTCCCGTCGTCCCATTATCCCAACTCCCTCCCCCCCCCCTTCGGGCCCCCTTTTGGCCCCCCCTTCGGGGGTCCAACCATCTGCGCTCTCCGGCAAAACCAAACCACAACGCCGTCGGTCTCCTCGGCACTTCCCTCTTGCCGTTGGGGTTCTCTCAGTGTCCAATGCAATTTCCCCCGGGGCCGTGCGGGGGACTAATTGAGTAATTTTGCTTGCCAATTGCTTCTCCCCTTCATAATGTCTACACCCCTTTTTGTGTTTACACTGAATTTCGCGCATATGTGAGAAATTTACGCTCTTTTCAACCTTTCAAATTCTCCCCCCCCCCCACCGCCGCCGCATTCCCCCCCCCCTCGCCCCTGCCCCGCCCTATGTGTTAGCCGTTTGTTTAGAAACATTAGTTTTTTCACTGACAAACTTCAATCAAAGTCCCACTGAACAGCTTCTTTCCTTCGAATGCCTCAGCCGTACCAACTCAAGTTGGACAAGTCCAACCAACTCTCCGTCCAACCCTCGGCCGCCCATCAATTGGCTGCGCAGTCACTGTTTCGGCACAGGACGGCTTGGGGAACGGGTGGCAGTCTGGACGACTCCAAAAGTGACGGGGGCCGAATCAGGTGGGAAAAGAGAAAGGGCGGGGGCGGCTTTAATGATCGGAAATTTGGTAGAAAATGCTATGATTATTTTACAAATGCCAGGGATTTGTTGCGCGAGTTTTGTTTTGTGCTTTTACCTTTGCGTTGCGTCCTCTCCCATCTCTTTCTTTCGATTGAATCTTTGAAGGTCCGATCGATGGAATGTTCGCCATTCCCTCGAGGGATGGTCAAATCGATGGAATCTCTCCACGAAAACGGAAATTTCCTTTACGGTTGGATCCCTACATTGCGCACATTCCGCAGAAGTTTCCCTCTCAAATCCCACAAATCCCGAAGTAATTCGTTGATTTTTAAGAATGAAAACACTTCCAATTTTGTGTCTTTTAGTAATTCCTTTAAATTTACCTAATAATTTTCGTTTTTACCTCTCAGAACGCCCAGTGAATTTTCCAACAAATTTTGTGAGTTTTGTGCTAATTTTAATATTATATTAAGTTATTTAATTAAACAAATCAAATAAATCCCTTTTTTTATTCAGTCCATCGGCAGGGAAGCGTCGAGGCGGGCGGCAGAGCTGCCAAAAGCGGAAGGGCTGCAGATTGGGAGGGGCCGCGTCGGAAGCTGAAGGCCGGCATGGTTGGGATGGTCGGTAAGTGTTCTAACATTTTGTTGCCAATTAAAGCCTTTTGAACTTTTCACATTTCGATTAAATTTTAATAATTTAATAGAAAGTGGCATATCTTTCTCTCAACTTTTGCGCAAAAGGTGCACTGAGTGCGTTAGAGAAAGGCGATTTGGAGGCATTGGGCGCCGTTTTGTGCCGAAGTCGGGGGAACGGCGACCAGAACGGCACAGCGGAGGAGTTCCGGCCGACAGAAGCTCTGTCCAATGGAATTTACGCACTTTTCCCGCAAAAAGTTACTCTTTTGGATGTTGCGCTAATGTTGGGCAGAAGGGAGGCGGCACAAATGCTTATGGAATTTGGGGCCCGGGATGGCGCGGAAGTGCCAAGCGTGGAGCAGAGGCGTTCGGCGGTTGAGAGAGTGGTGGAACAATGTGAGGGGAGGGCGGCGGAGCTGACAGAACGGGACGGAAAGGTGCGGGAGGGGGGGGGGAATGCCAATCTGCGCAATTTAAATTTGTCCCGCTTTCAGGACGACGAGAAGCAACTCCAACTGCTGATCTCTCAGCTTACCGTTCTTCGCCAAATGCGTTGCCACTTGTCCGGTTCTGGCCCGATGCTCCCCTCACCCCCCGAAAATGTCTCTGCCGAATGCGTCTCCCCCTCGGCGGCACTCCTCCGTTTGGCCCTCCCCTCCGGGGCGACGGCCGTTGTGCGTCTTCGCGGTCATTCCATCAAATCTTTCCATATCGTTCGTTCCACCACCCAATTACAGTTGAATGGAGCCATTGTGCCCAATTTTCCACCATTGACGGCTGTTTAGAGGTGGACGACGTCCGCCACCAAACTTTTCTGGTTGATGATCTTTCTCTGGGCCACGAATTGGCCTTTCGCGTGTCGGCTGCCTCCATTTGGGGCTGGGGTCCTCCCGCCATGGCACGGCCTCCAATAGTGCGAATCTCAAGCAAGAATAATAATTGAAAATGCCATAATTATGGAACAGTTTTTTAGGTTGGACTGAATTGGAGGGGGAGGAGGGGGCCAAAGCGGAGAGTTGGGACGGGGGACGGCCCGACTCGAAGGGTTAGTTCGTTTGCAGCAAGTAAATGCTGCAAATGTTCCTTCAGAACTGACCGAATTGGTGGAGAAAGTGGAACGATACCGACAAAGTGCGGTTTGGTCAAAGTGTGAGTTGGCCGTTGGCCGTCTCCCAACCGATGCAATTTATTTATATGCAAAACTTTAAAGTGTTACAAAATTGTTGTGGGGAACGCGAAAAGAAACGACGGACCGGACTCCGCCATCTTTTCTCAGCCAGCTCCAAGTTCGTTAAGAACGTTCAGCGAGGACTGTTCTTGACCACCGTCTTCTACACGGAAGAGCGCATTCTTTGCACAGTTTAGTGTTTTGGGGATAGTCGCATTATTCAATTCCATTTGAGATTGTTGAGCGTGCATCTCTTCGTCTTGTTGTCCCTCACATAATCAGATAATTCACTGTCCGAGCACCTCCCCCCCCTGATCACTCCCCTTCCCACTAATACTAATCACCCCCCTGCCCCCTGATCACCCCCCCCCCCCTGATCACCCACCTCACCCCTGATCACCCCCCTCCCCCCTGATCACCCCCCCCTGATCACCCACCTCACCCCTGATCACCCCCCTCCCCCCTGATCACCCCTCTGATCACCCACCTCACCCCTGATCACCCCCCTCCCCCCTGATCACCCCCCCCTGATCACCCCCCTCCCCACTGATCACCCCCCTCTGATCACCCTCCTGCCCCCTGATCACCCCCCCCCCCCGATCACCCCCCCCCCCTTCCCCCTGATCACTCCCCTTCCCACTAATCATCCCCCTGCCTCCTGATCACCCCCCTGATCGCCCCATCCCCCCTGATCACCCTCCCCCTGATCATCCTCCCCCCCCTGATCGCCCCCTCCCTGATCACCCCCCTCCCCCCTGATCACCCCCCCCGCTCATGCACTATCCGATCACTCCCCCCCCCCCCCACTTAAAGGTGGACGACTGTCTTCCGGTGATCAGTGTCGATGAATGCGCCACAGGTCTGCCGGCCGACGACCTCCACTGGCTGATGAAACTGTCACTGTGCTGGGAGCAGTTGCCCCACCTGCAGGAGTCCTTCAGTTCCTCCACCGCCTCATCCGCCAATTCCCAACTCCGCTCGCGCCTTCTCGACGCGGCCCTTGCGATGCACAATGCCCTCGGGGTTAAAGGCGCGTCATTGAACTCCCGGCAGTCTTTCCGAATGTCCCCCGGGGTTCCGTTCAGACATCGGTCGGGTCCACCACGTGCCGCTCGTCTCTCAACCCGGAACTACTTTGCTGGTCACCGCCCGACTCGTCCCCGAAAGTCAATGCGGAGAGGCGCAGGGATTAGCGATGCGATGGATGCGCATGGAAAAAATGTTTCGGCGCCGCCAGGCGTGCCCCTCACTTGAGGTTATGGCGCTGAGTCCGGACTCAAATGGAATTTGCAGTTTAGTTTCTCTCCCGTGAACTGCTTCCGCTGCTCAACTTCTACGAGTCGTCGTTGATCTCGTTGGAGCCAGGCCTTTACCTCGCTTACCTCCGTCTCCACTCGTCCCTCAACTCCATCCACGTTTTGGTGCCCGACACTCTCATCTCCTCCCTCCCATTTGCGAGTGCAATTAGCACTCTTTGAATATTTCGTACGTTCTCCAAATGTAAGGCATGCGTTCCAACCCGCACGTCACACGCGAGGAATGGGCCCTTCTGAAGTCGCTGGCGGAAGCGGCGGAAGAAAGCGAAGAGCAGCTCATTCTGGAGAGGGCTCTGCCGGAACAACGGCAATTCCACCACCAACTGACGAAGGCGGCCAGTAGGGTTAGTGCTTAATGCCTCCGAGTGCATGCCAACCCTCGCCCATGTTCAGTTGATCCACGACCTGGATCTGGACCCGGAACAACTCCAAGGGACGCGTCTCTTTCGGCACCGTCTCGTCCAGCTCAACGAACGCGTCTCCCTCATCCTGGTGATGCCGCGTGTGGAAGATGTTTGTCAAGTGAACACATATGTTCGGGGAGGCGACAACACTTCCGCACCCTCTCCGTGCCGTGGATGCGTTTCTGTGCCGGTGCCCGTCTTCCAAATGAGTGGGTCATCGTCAGTGATGAGAACGCGTCGGGTGCAGAAAACGTGGACCCCTCCCTCCTCACTCCTTAATCATCCTCATTGTAATCTCCCCCCCCCCTCTCCCCACCTACAAACAGTCAACCTCGCCACCTACCAACCTGACTTCCTCTCCTCCTACTGCTCCCTGTCCATATTCCTCGACCACTTCCTCACAGTTAGTCCTTCTCCTTTTTATCCCCTCACAAATCAGCCTTTGCTTCATCTCCAAAGATCACTCAATATGAACAGCGCCAATGTTTGTTGGAGAATAATGCGCGAATGCTGGCGGACCAATTGGCGCAGTTGTCGGAATTCCAACAACAGCTCGAGACCATTTGGAGGTCTGCGCGGTGGATTAGCGCTTTTGCGTCAGTGGCACGGGACCGCGGCAGCGTGCATCGTCATTGGGCACTTCCATTGGTGCGGGGGAGGGAGGGAGTGATGGAAGGTAATGTTACTTCAGATACGTTTGTTGTGCTGTTCGGATGAGTGGAGGGACGGCCAGGGCAGCGACGGAAGCCGGTGCCGTCACAGAAACAACAACAACAACAACGACAAAAACGTCTTCCCAAAGGCCAACGACCTTATCAGCAGTCAAAGGACGACGGACGAGGAAAAGGCTAATTGCAGCGCAAAGTGTCCTTCACCCCAACTGCTGGGCGGTGGCGCGTCGCCGGCCACACGGCTCAGCCACTCCCTGAACTCCTCGCCAAACCTCACCCTCCAGCGACCGTCCCCTCTTGTTCTGTCACCACATCTCTCCCCCCACAAAAGTTATCCGCACTTTCTGCTGCCCTCTCCTTCGTCCTCCGCTCCCCCCACTGTCCATACGTCTTCCCCCTCAGTGCCGATGCCATCCCCCGCCACTCTTTCTGCCATTGTCCGCGTTTACGCCTCCTATGAGTGAGTGTTTGGCAGACACTTTCATCTCCAGCATCGTTCCCCTTATTGGCTTGCAGAACGGGTCTTCCTCAGCGGAACATTTCCGTTCGGCTGCGCATCAGCGGGGAGACATGCGCGGGAGAGGTCGTTCAGTTGGTTGTTCGTCAGCTGGCCAGGGTCCGGTCTCATCTTTGGCCATTCCCATTTTACGCTCTTCAGCTCAACTCCTGCCACTCCTCCAAAACCTCCGCCCTTCCATCCCCCGACCCCGGCCAATTCTGTCTCGTTTCCGTTGTCGGAGTCCGTGAACGTCGTCTTCGTGATGAATTCCATGTCCTTCGGTTGCCGTCACCGTGGGATAAGGGCACTCTTTGCGTTCGCTGTGTCCATTCTTTGAGTGCCGCCATCGATTTGGCCAACGAATCGGCAGTCTGACAATTGTTTTGATCACTTTGAGGGATCTCACTTTCATATTTCGAATTAAAGAAAGGTCGTAGAACTTTTTAAGACAAAAACATATGTACATTTAAACATATCGAAAATAATCTGTTGCATTTTCTAATAATTTTAATTAATTGGCATTCCAGAAACAATTCTCCACAATCCACCCAAATGAATTTCTTCTTTGGCCTCTTGTCCCCTTCCCGAAAATTGTTCTGCGGACCCCCCAAAACGAGGCTTTGTCTCCGATCACTTCCCGCGCTCTTCCCGATTTTTCGTATCCCGGAAAATGCGACACCAATTAATTTCCAGCAGGGCGATTTCATAGGTTTTGAAAGAATAACGCCGGGGGTGAGAACATTTCGAGGACACCTGCAGAATATCCGTTGGCACGTTCGGAGCGCAAAAAGCACAACTCCGGCGGTGGCCATAAGACGGCGCCGGAGGGTCTGCTGACCATTTGCTTAGGCCAATTCGTCTAACTTTGACAACCCGAGGCTATTTTAACTCACACATCATCGCTTCAGGAGTTCTCCTTGTTCTCATCTCCTCCGGCGATGCTCTCTTCCCATCTCTTCTGGCTTCTCCTGCTCTGCTCTGGCTCATCCACTCACTCGTCCATGTTCACTTCGTTCCCTCCACAATTTTACCTCCGCATTCCACATTATTCATAATCCAATGACATCATCTATAGCTAATGACATCATTCATAATCCAATGACATCATCTATAGCTAATGACATCATTCGACATCATCCATAGCTAATGACATCATTCATAATCCAATGACATCATCTATAGCTAATGACATCATTCGACATCATCCATAGCTGATGACATCATCCATAGCTAATGACATCATTCATAATCCAATGACATCATCCATAATCTAATGACATCATCCATAGCTAATGACATAATTCATAATCCAATGACATCATCTATAGCTAATGACATCATTCATAATCCAATGACATCATCTATAGCTAATGACATCATTCATAATCCAATGACATCATCTATAGCTAATGACATCATTCATAATCCAATGACATCATCTATAGCTAATGACATCATTCATAATCCAATGACATCATCTATAGCTAATGACATCATTCATAATCCAATGACATCATCTATAGCTAATGACATCATCTATAGCTAATGACTCATTCATAATCCAATGACATTATTCATTCATAATCCAATGACATCATCTATAGCTAATGACTCATTCATAATCCAATGACATTATTCATTCATAATCCAATGACATCATCTATAGCTAATGACTCATTCATAATCCAATGACATTATTCATTCATAATCCAATGACAATAATCCAATGACATCATCCATAGCTAATGACATCATCATAAAATAACATCATTCATCCATATCCAATGACATCATACAATCTAATGACATTATTTATCCATAATCCAATGACATTATTCATTCATAATCCAATGACATTATTCATTCATAATCCAATGACATCATCCATAGCTAATGACATCATCATAAAATAACATCATTATTCATCCATATCCAATGACATCATACAATCTAATGACATTATTTATCCATAATCCAATGACATTATTCATCCACATCCAATCAACAAATCCCGTCCCTCCAATGTCGTTAGTCATTTGTGCTTTTCTCAAATGAATTACAACAATTTAACAACGTCTGCCCACTCCACTCACCAAACATTCTTCACAGACCATCTCGAGAAGTTTGTCCACCTTCCGACTCAATGCCTCAATTTGTTCGTCCTTCTTCCTAATTTGGGTCTCCTGTTCACGCACTTTGGCATAGAGTTTCTGATTGTTTGAGTTGTTTGAATTGTTGCATTAACAGCCGCCACTGACCTCCACCAGTTGGTCCTGGTCCAATTCGTCCAACACTTTTGGACGACCATTCCCTCCTCCGCCATTCGACTGTCCCTGCAACTCTCCGATTCGGTCCAAATGAAGCTGACTTCCGCCTGTTCAATGGATGAACCGTCCCCTCAGGCAAAACTCTCATTCCCTAATTACCCCTGGAGCAAGATCGGCTAGACCCTCTGCTAGTGGAGGAGGGGCGATAACGCCGTTGAGTAATGGCACTGTCAATTTTAACTCGAAGAATGGCAAGGAAAGTTTGGATGGCTCCTTCCTCGGCACTTGCCAAAGATTTGATGTCCTCCACGGAAAGACGAATGCCCAAATGGCATAAAACCGTCCTTTAAATGTAACGAGTCGCTTAACGGTGCAAAAAACGCAATTCGTCACTTGAAACTCTGTCCACCCAAAATTGCATTTGCACAATTACCCAAACAAACGTCACCTTTCCAACGTCTCCCAATTGTACTTCTTTAAAGCCAACGAATGAACTTGAGGAAAAGAGTTCAACGATAACACATAACGCGGCAAATGATGGGCGACAATCTCCGCGACAAGCGCTGAAAGCGATTAACGAACGATAAGCGAAGAGGCGCCTCTCCCACACCAACCCCTCCCCCCCCCCCCTCAACCTCCTCCCCCCAACTCCCCCCCCCCCAACCCCCCTCCCCTCCCTCCCCTCCCCCCCCCTCAACTCCCCACCCCCCCCCCTTCCCCTCCCCTACCTCCTCCCCCCAACTCCCCCCCCCCCAACCCCCCTCCCCTCCCTCCCCTCCCCCCCCTCAACTCCCCACCCCCCCTTCCCCTCCCCTACCTCCTCCCCCCAACTCCCCCCCCCCCAACCCCCCTCCCCTCCCTCCCCTCCCCCCCCTCAACTCCCCACCCCCCCCCTTCCCCTCCCCTACCTCCTCCCCCCAACTCCCCCCCCCCCAACCCCCCTCCCCTCCCTCCCCTCCCCCCCCTCAACTCCCCACCCCCCCCCCTTCCCCTCCCCTACCTCCTCCCCCCAACTCCCCCCCCCCCCAACCCCCCTCCCCTCCCCCCCCTCAACTCCCCACCCCCCCCCCTTCCCCTCCCCTACCTCCTCCCCCCAACTCCCCCCCCCCAACCCCCCTCCCCTCCCTCCCCTCCCCCCCCTCAACTCCCCACCCCCCCTTCCCCTCCCCTACCTCCTCCCCCCAACTCCCCCCCCCCCAACCCCCCTCCCCTCCCTCCCCTCCCCCCCCTCAACTCCCCACCCCCCCCCTTCCCCTCCCCTACCTCCTCCCCCAACTCCCCCCCCCCCAACCCCCCTCCCCTCCCTCCCCTCCCCCCCCTCAACTCCCCACCCCCCCCCCTTCCCCTCCCCTACCTCCTCCCCCCAACTCCCCCCCCCCCCAACCCCCCTCCCCTCCCCCCCCTCAACTCCCCACCCCCCCCCCTTCCCCTCCCCTACCTCCTCCCCCCAACTCCCCCCCCCCAACCCCCCTCCCCTCCCTCCCCTCCCCCCCCTCAACTCCCCACCCCCCCTTCCCCTCCCCTACCTCCTCCCCCCAACTCCCCCCCCCCCCCTCTCACCTCCCCTCCCCTCCCAACCCCCCCCCCCCCCCCCCTCTCCCTCTCCACTCCCCCAACCCTCCAACCTCCGTCAGAAAAATCCTTTGGGGGATTTCGAATCGGCCGTGACAATCGCTTCCCCCGAGTAACAAGCCACGCGATCGTTTCCTCCCAGCCTTTTGTGTTGGCAGAGGAAGAGGGGCTATTTGTGTTAGGAAGCATTTGAGGGATGGAGGGATTGTGACTTGGCATTAATCTGAGAAAATGTGTCTTTTTGTGGGGTATGGCATCAATTATCGATGAGAATGGAATGGAAAATGTAAAGAAAAGAACAAAAATTATTGTGGACGCCCCCCCCGCCCCCCTCCCCCCACAATTTGTGCTGTGCCGTTGACACTTCCAGTGAATAACGATGAAGAAAAAGAAAGGAAAAGAGAGACATTTTCTGGTGACGAAAAAGGCAAAAGAACGTGAGAGAGGAGAGCTCAGCAGGGTAATGGGGCCGGGGAGAGGAACGCCCGCCGAAGGGCAAAAAATGGGTCCCGAGAACCGTGGGAGCCCGTGGGAGTTTTCTTAATGTTTCCAATTGTCCCACTCCATCAGCGCCTTGGGGGGGGGGGGGGGGAGTTGCAAATTGCCGCTGGACATTTCAACGATACGAAGAATTAAAAAAAGACCAAATCAAAATGAACAACTCACAAAACCTTCCGGCATGAGAATCTATCACTTTCGGTCAGTAATGGACACAATTTCGTTTGCGCGGAATCAACTCGAAAGAAATTATAAACCGTGGACTGAAGTGTCCCTTTCACTGGGGACTCAGTTGTCCACAGCTTTTTAAGAAATGCTCAAATTGGCACAAAGTAAATTTAATAGGTTATCTAATGAGCTGAAAACGACCGGTGCTAAGTGTCTTTTTATTGTTCCAAGCAAAGGGAAAGTTAGTATTGGCGGGCCTTTCAAAAGAAATGTCTTTTGCTCATTACCAATAAATATGATGACGAAATTTCCTTTTTTATAGTTGCTTCCGCGCAAATTTTTTCAGATTTTGCTGACTTATGAGACATATTTACCCATCAATGCATTTTCCCGACGATCCTTATTCAATTCCTCTAAAACCACTTGTTTTTCTCATCAATGTATTTCCACCACATATTAAACCTAATTAAACAAACAAACCGGGATTGCTAAAGATGCTAAGAAGGTCTTTCCTCCTTTCAGTTCCAGCAAATCTTGACAACGATTCATAAATATTGATAATGGACCAACAGGACATAGTCAATTTGCGGATTAGAACTCTGATGGAAGAAATCGAAGGCAAATTGTTGCAGATCAGGGAAACTATCCATGATCTGTTGATGTCACTCGAACTGCAGGAACATGTGCAATGGGCCGACATGGTGCAGAAATTCTGTTCCCTTTCTGGTATGTTCGCATCACTGCAACAAATCATGCGGAAGCCGGACCACAACAATATGGACGACAACGTGAAACTGATGAAAATGACACAATTTGTCCCAAAGAATGTTTCTCTTGAACTGGACGCGAATTTGACGGTCGTGTAGACTTTTGTTTTGCTTTTCGTTTTTATTACCATTTTTTTTAGAATTTTACAGATGGAAGATTGCCTAATTTTGGCCATAATATTGTGCCGATTTTGTTGCGAACAAAACTTAAGCCGGAAGTGGAAGAAGACGAACTGAACATTGAACGAGAGCGGTCGAAGGGCGATATACCCAAACAGGCAACGACATTTACTCGTCCAATTTAATATACTTTTACTGTTTAGATCAAAACGTTCAACTCACACATCGACATGCTTTGCGGCAAGTTGGCCGATTTTACAAAGTTAGAATGTTTATGCTTTATCGAAGCGATTGTTTTGTTTATTTAGGCAGCAGGTGATGGATCGACGCGAGGCGCCGAGTTATTCTGAAGAGGACACGACGCTATTAGTCAAAGCAATTTGTCTTGGGAGAGGCATTAACGTAAGTTTTGTTTTTAAGGATTTAAATAAAAATATTAATTTAGCCAAAGGGCACTTCCGTTCATTCCGGCACAGCAGATGGCAGTCGAAATGCGAACACTTCTCAAAAAGCGAAATAGTCAGCACCAGGCCCATAGCCAGGGGGGGGGGCAGCCCTTTTGTTTTGTAACATTTGTAATTTTGAATTTTTGGACCAATTTCCTTTAACAAATTGAGTCAACATTCAAAATGTCAAGCAGAATTCTCAAAAAAAAATATGCGTATTTGAAAATTCCTTACAAAAAGCAGTAAAAACGGGAAAATGACACCCATAAAAAGAACATTTTTTCGCAAATCGACTTTTTCCCCCACTGCCCCCTCCCGAAAAAAATTTCTGCCTACGGGCCTGGTCAGCACCAAAATTCTTGTCCGTTTTTTAATGTCTTTTTATTTGTTTAAATCGTTTCTTTTTGTGCTTTTTATTTTTTATAATTTGTTAACTTCTCGAACTTTTTAATGATATTTTTAAATTATAAATTCGTTTAAATTGACACAATTTAGACGAGAGTTAATGCACACCAACTTGCCAGCTGTGGTAATTGATTGTGGCACTGGGTAATTTTAATTTGATAAATTTCTTTTTCCGTTGAACTTTGGGGCATTTCCATTCTCAACTAAATCGCCTTAAGGTATACAAAACTCGGTTATGCTGGCAACTCGGAGCCCCAATTTATTATTCCATCGGCAATTGCAGTCAAAGACGCAAATATTCTAAAGAATGTCGGTGGAAAAATCCCGGACTTGGACTTTTTTATTGGAGACGAAGCCTTATCTCCCTCGGCTGCCAATTATTTTGTCAAGGTTCGAAATTGAACTAACCGAACTTTGATAATTTTGTATTTGTTCCATTTCAGTATCCGATAAGACATGGAATTGTTGACGACTGGGATTTGATGGAACGCTTTTGGGAACATTGCATTTTCAAATATTTGCGAGCCGAGCCTGAGGACCATTACTTTTTGCTTGTCCGTTGGCTCACTTTTTTATGCTTTTCAAACCATTCGCAAATTTCAGACGGAGCCCCCGCTGAATACGCCGGAAAATCGCGAATTCACTGCCGAAATAATGTTCGAGTCTTTCAATGTGCCCGGCCTTTACATCGCCGTCCAGGCGCTGCTCGCCTTGGCCGCTTCCTGGCACAGTCAAGACAAGAACCAACGTTCCACGACGGGACTTGTTAATGAACTTCCCCTTTCTTTCTTTCATTCATTTATTTATTTGCGAGTTAAGGTGGTGGACAGCGGAGACGGGGTCACACATTGTATTCCCGTCTGTGAAGGTTATGTCATTGGCTCCTGCATTAAACACATTCCCATCGCCGGACGCGACATTACCTACTTCCTTCAACAGGTTGTGGTTTCAACTCTGCATTAAGTACAAATCCCTTAAAGATGCTAAGGGATCGGGAACTGAATGTTCCAAGTGAGCAGTCGTACGAAGTGGCCAAAGCAATTAAAGTATTTTGGTTTAATTATAATTTTGTTTTGATAATACTTGTGAGTTCAGGAGCAGTTTTGTTACGTTTGTCCGGACATTCACAAGGAATTTGTTAAATACGACACGGAAGCGGAGAAATGGTTCAACAAGATGTACAACGGTGAGAACAGTATCACCAAAAAACCTTTTGCGGTCGACGTCGGTTACGAACGTTTTATGGGCCCAGAAATATTCTTCCATCCCGAAGTATTTTTTGACATTTGGCTTATGGGAAGAAATGGAATTGACAAATTTTGCTTCAGTTTGTTAATCCGGATCACAAAATGTCAATTTCGGACGTTGTTGATCAGGCCATCCAGCAATGTCCGATCGATGTGCGCAGAGGCCTTTACGAGAATATTGTACCCAATGGCATTTGGGGAGAGGCGTTATTTTTCTCCTTTTTAAGGTTCTTTCCGGTGGGTCGACGATGTTCAAGGTGTCAAATTAAACGGAATTTGTCAATTTCATCGACAAAAATCTTCAGGACTTTCCGCGGCGTCTTCAGAGGGACGTAAAGCGTCTTTCCGAACAAAGATTGGCGCAAAGCGAACATTTGTCAGGTGGGAAATTGAAGGTGAGAATATATTTCATTCTTTTGCATTTCATCGCCCCCCCCCCTCCCCCAAAAAACAGCCGAAGAAAATCGATGTAAATGTCATTTCACATAAAATGCAACGGTACGCTGTTTGGTTTGGCGGTTCCATGCTCAGTTCGACGGTGCGTTTTCATGGCATTTAACAAAATAAACGCCGAATAATTTGGAATGTTCGCGGTTTGGCGTATAACCAACCGTTTAACAAATTCAATTTCAAAGAATGCGAGGGTTTTAACGCAATTTTTAGTTATTATAGGAAACTGACCCAAACAAAAGTTTTCGTTATAAGATAATTTTGAACTTTCAAAGCGAATTTAGGCGGAGTTTTACCAAGTTGCGCATACAAAAGCCGAGTACATGGAGAAAGGCGCAAGCTGTGTTAGATATAATGCCATTTTCGGCGCACTCACTTAAACTTTATGAATTTATTTATTATTTTCCCTAATGCTTTACACGAGTTGGACATAATTAAATAAATTGTTTCAAAAGATTTAATTGAATTATAACACAAACATGTTCGGTGATTCTTATGCCACATGTTTCCTGAATATTGTAATATCGTTTTATTTAAAATGCAAATAAAAATAAAGAATCGGAAAAAGCATTTTGAGATGGAAGGACAGGTCGTTCTTTACGACCCTTCCGAATACATCGTCACAAGTCAGGGGAACACCATCAGTCGGAAAGCGAAAACAAATGGGACGCAAAATATCATTTTGACGGGAAATGTGAGTGATATGAAACAACCGGACATGGCCTCCTCTTAACTAAAAGGGATTGAACATTAATTGAGATGGACAAAAGACTCCGTTTCCTGACAGTGAGCCATGTCTGGATGGAAGAAATATTGACATTCGTTCTAACAACCGTTTTTAGTCCATTTTGATGAGTGATTGCATTCTGCGAGGGGATTTAGGTTGGAATAAATTTGTAACAAAATATCAATTGAAAAGCTGACCTAATAATAAGTAAAATTAAAAATAATCCTCTTTTATTATTACCAGTCTTAAGCCTATATCCGGATGGGTAAATATTGCATCATCAGGGAGGCGTCGATCATCCGGCCGCCTTATAAATACTTCAGCAAAGGTACTTCAGAGAGGACACATTGACGAGAAGGGGAGGGGGGGGGGGGCATCCCCTCAAGACCCACCGCCCCACGGGGGGATGGGTTTCATCCCCTCCCCCCGAGGCAGTGCCCCTCCCCCCCCCCCCCGAGGGAGTGAGTTTTAGTGGGTTTCATCCCCCCCCCCCCTCCGAGGGAGTGAGTTTTATTCTCCTAGGGCCAGGCCCGTAACCATCAGGCCCCTCCCCTCGGAAGGAGTGGGTTGCAGGGTTTCATCCCCCCCCCCCCCGGGGGAGGGGGAGTGGGTTTTATTCACCGCTCCCTCATCCCCGAAATGACAAAAACCTAATTTTGTATATTTACAGGCTTCACTTACTTTTCTGTGCATTTTGGTGATTACGTGTTGATTGAGAAGGTTTGACGAATTCCTCCGTTCTTTTGTCGGTTATGTTTCCAACTAATTAAGGGTTGTGTTGTTGTTGCCGCTTATGTCGGAAGTTTTATTCACATTGGGGAGGACAGCATTATCGGACAAAATTGTGTGATTAAAGACTGTTGTTTTGTCCAGCCCGGCAGTGTGCTAATGCCCGACACCGTCGTTCCCCCGTAACTTTTGGAATAAATGTTTTTTTTTAAATAATTAAATTTGGAATTTTAGTTTTTCCATTGTTGGCGGAAATCCGGCTCGCGTATTGGCTGAATGGCCTCCGACCTGCCAGTCGCTGATGGTCGATGCTTGTACCAGCTTTTTTGACAATTTCCAGCCGGAAACGGTGATGACAAAGAAAGGGTCTTTTACGAATGTTGCGTAATCTTCCGATTAGAGAGAGAGAGAGACATTCATTCATTCTATTGCCGCTCATTTCAAAAATCTCTTAAAAATTGTTTTTTTAATAAATTGTATATAAATATTAGCAATTTGGACTATTTTGAGTCATCAATCCTTTCGAATTCATATTTTTGTATGCCATCAAAGTCTGTCGGTCGGGGAGTTGGCGTGGCGCCAATTTCCCTTTTTTCTTTCCATACTTTTCCCAACAGCTCTTTTTTCATCAACAAAAGCAATGAATCCGACGATTAAATGGCTGAATTCCCCGGATGACGGACAGACTTCGATGCTTTTCCTGCTCGATTCCGACTCTTATTCATTGTACCGAGTTGAGAAGCAGTTCAAAGCTGGTTCGACAGTTTCGGCGAGGTTTTCAGTCGACCCGGTTAGCGTGTGCTCTCCGCTGTTGCCTGGGGGGACAAGACAAGAGCAGGTCTTTTGCGAGTATATCGCCGAGTTTATTGCGTTTGCCCGTGCCCCCTTAGGAATTGGTCCGTTCCTTCGCTTTGGACCACACCGGGGAGAATCGGCTGGCGATCGGTTTCACCAATGGGCGGATCAACATCGTTTCTGCTAACATTGACCCGGGCGTAAAGTGTGCTTAAATCAGTTCAAGACGGTCATGAACTTTTCTTTTTATTCAGATATTTGCGTGGCGAAGACATTCGGGAGGCGCAGAAAAGCATTACTTTTTTGGATTGGAACTTCACCGATTCGTCTCGCCTTTGTGCTGCTTATGAAAGGTGTTGGACAAAGATTGGTCAAACATTCCCTTAAAATTGAGCCTTCTAAAAGCCGCCTCGCCCCGTTCTCTGAAGGAGTCGTGGCGCTGACCATGCCGTTGTTGTGTACGACCTGAACCGCTCGTTGCGCAATGCGCGGGAAGTGCCCATGTCAGTTTTCGAGGCAAATTTTGCTGAAAAAGTGCTCGGTGTTTGTTGGTTCAAGTGGGTTTTTGCGCTTTTATTATCAGTCTAAAGGCCTTCCATCATTTTTTAGGGAGGACCCGAATTTGCTTTTGATCGGCGGCACTCGCGGAATCCGAATTGCGGACATTCGCGAGCATGGCAGCTTCCACAGCACTCTGAGCGTCCAAAATCCGCTGATGGGCTTTTGTAGCGAGCCCAACCATGGCCATCGGTGGCTGAGCAATGCTTTTTTGTCTTTGAACACTCCCAACCCCCCCCCCCCCCTTTAGGCTTTTTTGTCTTTGAACACTCCCAACCCCCTCCCCCCTTTAGGCTTTTTTGTTTTTGAACACCTCCAACCCTCCCCCCCCCCCTTTAGGCTTTTTTGTCTTTGAACACCTCCAACCCCCTGCTCCCCCTCCCCTTAGGCTTTTTTGTCTTTGAACACTCCCAACCCCCCCCCCCCTTTAGGCTTTTTTGTTTTTGAACACCTCCAACCCTCCCCCCCCCCCCTTTAGGCTTTTTGTCTTTGAACACCTCCAACCCCCTGCTCCCCCTCCCCTTAGGCTTTTTTGTCTTTGAACACTCCCAACCCCCCCCCCCCTTTAGGCTTTTTTGTCTTTGAACACCTCCAACCCCCCCCCCCCTCCTTAGGCTTTTTTGTCTTTGAACACCTCCAACCCCCCCCCCCCCCTCCTTAGGCTTTTTTGTCTTTGAACACCTCCAACCCCCCCCCTCCTTAGGCTTTTTGTCTTTGAACACCTCCAACCCCCCCCCCCCCTCCTTAGGCTTTTTTGTCTTTGAACACCTCCAACCCCCCCCCCCCCTCCTTAGGCTTTTTTGTCTTTGAACACCTCCAACCCCCCCCCCCCCCTCCTTAGGCTTTTTTGTCTTTGAACACCTCCAACCCCCCCCCCCCTCCTTAGGCTTTTTTGTCTTTGAACACCTCCAACCCCCCCCCCCCTCCTTAGGCTTTTTTGTCTTTGAACACCTCCAACCCCCCCCCCCCTCCTTAGGCTTTTTGTCTTTGAACACCTCCAACCCCCCCCCCCCCCTCCTTAGGCTTTTTTGTCTTTGAACACCTCCAACCCCCCCCCCCCCCCTCCTTAGGCTTTTTTGTCTTTGAACACCTCCAACCCCCCCCCCCCCCCTCCTTAGGCTTTTTTGTCTTTGAACACCTCCAACCCCCCCCCCTCCTTAGGCTTTTTTGTCTTTGAACACCTCCAACCCCCCCCCCCTCCTTAGGCTTTTTTGTCTTTGAACACCTCCAATCCCCCCCCCCTCCTTAGGCTTTTTTGTCTTTGAACACCTCCAACCCCCCCCCCCCCCCTCCTTAGGCTTTTTTGTCTTTGAACACCTCCAACCCCCCCCCCCCCCTCCTTAGGCTTTTTTGTCTTTGAACACCTCCAACCCCCCCCCCCCCCTCCTTAGGCTTTTTTGTCTTTGAACACCTCCAACCCCCCCCCCCCTCCTTAGGCTTTTTTGTCTTTGAACACCTCCAACCCCCCCCCCCCCCCTCCTTAGGCTTTTTTGTCTTTGAACACCTCCAACCCCCCCCCCCCCCTCCTTAGGCTTTTTTGTCTTTGAACACCTCCAACCCCCCCCCCCCCTCCTTAGGCTTTTTTGTCTTTGAACACCTCCAACCCCCCCCCCCCCTCCTTAGGCTTTTTTGTCTTTGAACACCTCCAACCCCCCCCCCCCCCTCCTTAGGCTTTTTTGTCTTTGAACACCTCCAACCCCCCCCCCCCCCTCCTTAGGCTTTTTTGTCTTTGAACACCTCCAACCCCCCCCCCCCTCCTTAGGCTTTTTTGTCTTTGAACACCTCCAACCCCCCCCCCCCCCTCCTTAGGCTTTTTTGTCTTTGAACACCTCCAACCCCCCCCCCCCCTCCTTAGGCTTTTTTGTCTTTGAACACCTCCAACCCCCCCCCCCCTCCTTAGGCTTTTTTGTCTTTGAACACCTCCAACCCCCCCCCCCCCTCCTTAGGCTTTTTTGTCTTTGAACACCTCCAACCCCCCCCCCCCCCTCCTTAGGCTTTTTTGTCTTTGAACACCTCCAACCCCCCCCCCTCCTTAGGCTTTTTTGTCTTTGAACACCTCCAACCCCCCCCCTCCTTAGGCTTTTTTGTCTTTGAACACCTCCAACCCCCCCCCCCCCTCCTTAGGCTTTTTTGTCTTTGAACACCTCCAACCCCCCCCCCCCCCTCCTTAGGCTTTTTTGTCTTTGAACACCTCCAACCCCCCCCCCCCCCTCCTTAGGCTTTTTTGTCTTTGAACACCTCCAACCCCCCCCCCTCCTTAGGCTTTTTTGTCTTTGAACACCTCCAACCCCCCCCCCCCCCTCCTTAGGCTTTTTTGTCTTTGAACACCTCCAACCCCCCCCCCCCCTCCTTAGGCTTTTTTGTCTTTGAACACCTCCAACCCCCCCCCCCCCTCCTTAGGCTTTTTTGTCTTTGAACACCTCCAACCCCCCCCCCCCTCCTTAGGCTTTTTTGTCTTTGAACACCTCCAACCCCCCCCCCCCCCTCCTTAGGCTTTTTTGTCTTTGAACACCTCCAACCCCCCCCCCCCCCCCTCCTTAGGCTTTTTTGTCTTTGAACACCTCCAACCCCCCCCCCCCCTCCTTAGGCTTTTTTGTCTTTGAACACCTCCAACCCCCCCCCCCCCTCCTTAGGCTTTTTTGTCTTTGAACACCTCCAACCCCCCCCCCCTCCTTAGGCTTTTTTGTCTTTGAACACCTCCAACCCCCCCCCCCCTCCTTAGGCTTTTTTGTCTTTGAACACCTCCAACCCCCCCCCCCCCTCCTTAGGCTTTTTTGTCTTTGAACACCTCCAACCCCCCCCCCCCCTCCTTAGGCTTTTTTGTCTTTGAACACCTCCAACCCCCCCCCCCCCCTCCTTAGGCTTTTTTGTCTTTGAACACCTCCAACCCCCCCCCCCCCCTCCTTAGGCTTTTTTGTCTTCGAACACCTCCAACCCCCCCCCCCCCCCTCCTTAGGCTTTTTTGTCTTTGAACACCTCCAACCCCCCCCCCCCTCCTTAGGCTTTTTTGTCTTTGAACACCTCCAACCCCCCCCCCCCCCTCCTTAGGCTTTTTTGTCTTTGAACACCTCCAACCCCCCCCCCCCCTCCTTAGGCTTTTTTGTCTTTGAACACCTCCAACCCCCCCCCCCCCCCCTCCTTAGGCTTTTTTGTCTTTGAACACCTCCAACCCCCCCCCCCCCCTCCTTAGGCTTTTTTGTCTTTGAACACCTCCAACCCCCCCCCCCCCCTCCTTAGGCTTTTTTGTCTTTGAACACCTCCAACCCCCCCCCCCCCCCTCCTTAGGCTTTTTTGTCTTTGAACACCTCCAACCCCCCCCCCCCCTCCTTAGGCTTTTTTGTCTTTGAACACCTCCAACCCCCCCCCCCCCTCCTTAGGCTTTTTTGTCTTTGAACACCTCCAACCCCCCCCCCCCCCTCCTTAGGCTTTTTTGTCTTTGAACACCTCCAACCCCCCCCCCCTCCTTAGGCTTTTTTGTCTTTGAACACCTCCAACCCCCCCCCCCCTCCTTAGGCTTTTTTGTCTTTGAACACCTCCAACCCCCCCCCCCCCTCCTTAGGCTTTTTTGTCTTTGAACACCTCCAACCCCCCCCCCCCCTCCTTAGGCTTTTTTGTCTTTGAACACCTCCAACCCCCCCCCCCCCCCTCCTTAGGCTTTTTTGTCTTTGAACACCTCCAACCCCCCCCCCCCTCCTTAGGCTTTTTTGTCTTTGAACACCTCCAACCCCCCCCCCCCTCCTTAGGCTTTTTGTCTTTGAACACCTCCAACCCCCCCCCCCCCCCTCCTTAGGCTTTTTTGTCTTTGAACACCTCCAACCCCCCCCCCCCTCCTTAGGCTTTTTTGTCTTTGAACACCTCCAATCCCCCCCCCCTCCTTAGGCTTTTTTGTCTTTGAACACCTCCAACCCCCCCCCCCCCCCTCCTTAGGCTTTTTGTCTTTGAACACCTCCAACCCCCCCCCCCCTCCTTAGGCTTTTTTGTCTTTGAACACTCCCAACCCCCCCCCCCTTTAGGCTTTTTGTCTTTGAACACCTCCAACCCCCCCCCCCCCCTCCTTAGGCTTTTTTGTCTTTGAACACCTCCAACCCCCCCCCCCCCCTCCTTAGGCTTTTTTGTCTTTGAACACCTCCAACCCCCCCCCCCCCCTCCTTAGGCTTTTTGTCTTTGAACACCTCCAACCCCCCCCCCCTCCTTAGGCTTTTTTGTCTTTGAACACCTCCAACCCCCCCCCCCCTCCTTAGGCTTTTTTGTCTTTGAACACCTCCAACCCCCCCCCCCCCTCCTTAGGCTTTTTTGTCTTTGAACACCTCCAATCCCCCCCCCCTCCTTAGGCTTTTTTGTCTTTGAACACCTCCAACCCCCCCCCCCCCTCCTTAGGCTTTTTTGTCTTTGAACACCTCCAATCCCCCCCCCCCTCCTTAGGCTTTTTTGTCTTTGAACACCTCCAACCCCCCCCCCCCCCTCCTTAGGCTTTTTGTCTTTGAACACCTCCAACCCCCCCCCCTCCTTAGGCTTTTTTGTCTTTGAACACTCCCAACCCCCCCCCCCCTTTAGGCTTTTTTGTCTTTGAACACCTCCAACCCCCCCCCCCCCCCTCCTTAGGCTTTTTTGTCTTTGAACACCTCCAACCCCCCCCCCCCCCTCCTTAGGCTTTTTTGTCTTTGAACACCTCCAACCCCCCCCCCCCCCTCCTTAGGCTTTTTTGTCTTTGAACACCTCCAACCCCCCCCCCCTCCTTAGGCTTTTTTGTCTTTGAACACCTCCAACCCCCCCCCCCCCTCCTTAGGCTTTTTTGTCTTTGAACACCTCCAACCCCCCCCCCCCCTCCTTAGGCTTTTTTGTCTTTGAACACCTCCAATCCCCCCCCCCTCCTTAGGCTTTTTTGTCTTTGAACACCTCCAACCCCCCCCCCCCTCCTTAGGCTTTTTTGTCTTTGAACACCTCCAACCCCCCCCCCTCCTTAGGCTTTTTTGTCTTTGAACACTCCCAACCCCCCCCCCCTTTAGGCTTTTTTGTCTTTGAACACCTCCAACCCCCCCCCCCCCCCTCCTTAGGCTTTTTTGTCTTTGAACACCTCCAACCCCCCCCCCCCCCTCCTTAGGCTTTTTGTCTTTGAACACCTCCAACCCCCCCCCCCCTCCTTAGGCTTTTTTGTCTTTGAACACCTCCAACCCCCCCCCCCCCCCCTCCTTAGGCTTTTTTGTCTTTGAACACCTCCAACCCCCCCCCCCCCCCTCCTTAGGCTTTTTTGTCTTTGAACACCTCCAACCCCCCCCCCCCCCCTCCTTAGGCTTTTTTGTCTTTGAACACCTCCAACCCCCCCCCCCCCCTCCTTAGGCTTTTTTGTCTTTGAACACCTCCAACCCCCCCCCCCCCTCCTTAGGCTTTTTTGTCTTTGAACACCTCCAACCCCCCCCCCCCCCTCCTTAGGCTTTTTTGTCTTTGAACACCTCCAACCCCCCCCCCCCCCTCCTTAGGCTTTTTTGTCTTCGAACACCTCCAACCCCCCCCCCCCCCCCTCCTTAGGCTTTTTTGTCTTTGAACACCTCCAACCCCCCCCCCCCTCCTTAGGCTTTTTGTCTTTGAACACCTCCAACCCCCCCCCCCCCTCCTTAGGCTTTTTTGTCTTTGAACACCTCCAACCCCCCCCCCCCCCTCCTTAGGCTTTTTTGTCTTTGAACACCTCCAACCCCCCCCCCCCCCTCCTTAGGCTTTTTTGTCTTTGAACACCTCCAACCCCCCCCCCCCCCTCCTTAGGCTTTTTTGTCTTTGAACACCTCCAACCCCCCCCCCCCCCCTCCTTAGGCTTTTTTGTCTTTGAACACCTCCAACCCCCCCCCCCTCCTTAGGCTTTTTTGTCTTTGAACACCTCCAACCCCCCCCCCCCCTCCTTAGGCTTTTTTGTCTTTGAACACCTCCAACCCCCCCCCCCCCCTCCTTAGGCTTTTTTGTCTTTGAACACCTCCAATCCCCCCCCCCTCCTTAGGCTTTTTTGTCTTTGAACACCTCCAACCCCCCCCCCCCCTCCTTAGGCTTTTTTGTCTTTGAACACCTCCAACCCCCCCCCCTCCTTAGGCTTTTTTGTCTTTGAACACTCCCAACCCCCCCCCCCCTTTAGGCTTTTTTGTCTTTGAACACCTCCAACCCCCCCCCCCCCCCCTCCTTAGGCTTTTTGTCTTTGAACACCTCCAACCCCCCCCCCCCCCTCCTTAGGCTTTTTTGTCTTTGAACACCTCCAACCCCCCCCCCCCCCCTCCTTAGGCTTTTTGTCTTTGAACACCTCCAACCCCCCCCCCCCCTCCTTAGGCTTTTTTGTCTTTGAACACCTCCAACCCCCCCCCCCCCCCCTCCTTAGGCTTTTTTGTCTTTGAACACCTCCAACCCCCCCCCCCCCCCCTCCTTAGGCTTTTTGTCTTTGAACACCTCCAACCCCCCCCCCCCCCTCCTTAGGCTTTTTTGTCTTTGAACACCTCCAACCCCCCCCCCCCCCCTCCTTAGGCTTTTTTGTCTTTGAACACCTCCAACCCCCCCCCCCCTCCTTAGGCTTTTTTGTCTTTGAACACCTCCAACCCCCCCCCCCCCCTCCTTAGGCTTTTTGTCTTTGAACACCTCCAACCCCCCCCCCCCTCCTTAGGCTTTTTTGTCTTTGAACACCTCCAACCCCCCCCCCCCCCTCCTTAGGCTTTTTTGTCTTTGAACACCTCCAACCCCCCCCCCCCCCTCCTTAGGCTTTTTTGTCTTTGAACACCTCCAACCCCCCCCCCCCTCCTTAGGCTTTTTTGTCTTTGAACACCTCCAACCCCCCCCCCCCCCTCCTTAGGCTTTTTTGTCTTTGAACACCTCCAACCCCCCCCCCCCTCCTTAGGCTTTTTTGTCTTTGAACACCTCCAACCCCCCCCCCCCCCTCCTTAGGCTTTTTTGTCTTTGAACACCTCCAACCCCCCCCCCCCCTCCTTAGGCTTTTTTGTCTTTGAACACCTCCAACCCCCCCCCCCCCTCCTTAGGCTTTTTTGTCTTTGAACACCTCCAACCCCCCCCCCCCCCTCCTTAGGCTTTTTTGTCTTTGAACACCTCCAACCCCCCCCCCCCCTCCTTAGGCTTTTTTGTCTTTGAACACCTCCAACCCCCCCCCCCCCTCCTTAGGCTTTTTTGTCTTTGAACACCTCCAACCCCCCCCCCCCCCCCCCTCCTTAGGCTTTTTTGTCTTTGAACACCTCCAACCCCCCCCCCCCTCCTTAGGCTTTTTTGTCTTTGAACACCTCCAACCCCCCCCCCCCCCTCCTTAGGCTTTTTTGTCTTTGAACACCTCCAACCCCCCCCCCCCCTCCTTAGGCTTTTTTGTCTTTGAACACCTCCAACCCCCCCCCCCCCCCCTCCTTAGGCTTTTTTGTCTTTGAACACCTCCAACCCCCCCCCCCCCCCTCCTTAGGCTTTTTTGTCTTTGAACACCTCCAACCCCCCCCCCCCCCTCCTTAGGCTTTTTTGTCTTTGAACACCTCCAACCCCCCCCCCCCCCCTCCTTAGGCTTTTTTGTCTTTGAACACCTCCAACCCCCCCCCCCCCTCCTTAGGCTTTTTTGTCTTTGAACACCTCCAACCCCCCCCCCCCCCTCCTTAGGCTTTTTTGTCTTTGAACACCTCCAACCCCCCCCCCCCCCTCCTTAGGCTTTTTTGTCTTTGAACACCTCCAACCCCCCCCCCCCCCTCCTTAGGCTTTTTTGTCTTTGAACACCTCCAACCCCCCCCCCCCCCTCCTTAGGCTTTTTTGTCTTTGAACACCTCCAACCCCCCCCCCCCCTCCTTAGGCTTTTTTGTCTTTGAACACCTCCAACCCCCCCCCCCCTCCTTAGGCTTTTTTGTCTTTGAACACCTCCAACCCCCCCCCCCTCCTTAGGCTTTTTTGTCTTTGAACACCTCCAACCCCCCCCCCCCCCCTCCTTAGGCTTTTTTGTCTTTGAACACCTCCAACCCCCCCCCCCCCTCCTTAGGCTTTTTTGTCTTTGAACACCTCCAATCCCCCCCCCCTCCTTAGGCTTTTTTGTCTTTGAACACCTCCAACCCCCCCCCCCCCTCCTTAGGCTTTTTTGTCTTTGAACACCTCCAACCCCCCCCCCCTCCTTAGGCTTTTTTGTCTTTGAACACTCCCAACCCCCCCCCCCCTTTAGGCTTTTTTGTCTTTGAACACCTCCAACCCCCCCCCCCCCCTCCTTAGGCTTTTTTGTCTTTGAACACCTCCAACCCCCCCCCCCCCCTCCTTAGGCTTTTTTGTCTTTGAACACCTCCAACCCCCCCCCCCCCTCCTTAGGCTTTTTTGTCTTTGAACACCTCCAACCCCCCCCCCCCCTCCTTAGGCTTTTTTGTCTTTGAACACCTCCAACCCCCCCCCCCCCCCTCCTTAGGCTTTTTTGTCTTTGAACACCTCCAACCCCCCCCCCCCCCTCCTTAGGCTTTTTTGTCTTTGAACACCTCCAACCCCCCCCCCCCTCCTTAGGCTTTTTTGTCTTTGAACACCTCCAACCCCCCCCCCCCTCCTTAGGCTTTTTTGTCTTTGAACACCTCCAACCCCCCCCCCTCCTTAGGCTTTTTTGTCTTTGAACACCTCCAACCCCCCCCCCCCCCCCCCCTCCTTAGGCTTTTTTGTCTTTGAACACCTCCAACCCCCCCCCCCCTCCTTAGGCTTTTTTGTCTTTGAACACCTCCAACCCCCCCCCCCCCCCTCCTTAGGCTTTTTTGTCTTTGAACACCTCCAACCCCCCCCCCCTCCTTAGGCTTTTTTGTCTTTGAACACCTCCAACCCCCCCCCCCCCCCCTCCTTAGGCTTTTTTGTCTTTGAACACCTCCAACCCCCTGCTCCCCCTCCCCCTAGCTTTGCCTGCCACGCCCACAACACGGTCTTTGTGTACGATCGGCGCTACTTGAGTTCCTCGCCGTTGCATGAAATTGAAGCATGCGTAAGTGAAGGAAGTGTTCGATTTTATTTAAGTGACGTGCTCCTTTCGTTATTTCAAATTCCAATTTTAAGTCAAATGCCAAAGCATTAAACAAATTGTCTTGGCACCGCCGGCGGCTCTTTCATTTGACTGCTTTGGCCAAGGACAGTGGCAATCTCTTCCATCTTTCCATTTCTTCAGCCGCCTTCGCCGAACAACAAAACAATTTGGCAGGCCCTGCCGACCCTTCCGAAATTTACAGAAATTTGGACCCGTCGCAGCGGAACGGTCTTGACGCCGCAGAACACAGCTACGCCGTCCATCTTTATTCGGTTGATGGGCTAATTATTCGTTAATTGTGGCGGATATTCTTTTTAATTATGCTTTAGGTGCCTGAAGTGAACACGTTGGCGTCCTTCGACTGGCACCCGACTGTCAGCGAACGGTTGGCGCTGTTTTCTGCGCAAGAAAAGCGAATGGTCCACTCACAAGCGATCGCCGCCCCGAAAAAAATTAGCATAATTAATGTAAATTGTGCGCGATTGCCGTGACTTGTTGATTGTGTTTGGTCCTTTCAGCTTCGCGAGGATGTGACTTCCGCCATCGGAGCCGGCGGTGACTTTGTCATTTCGGGAGGACGGAAACTGAACTTCGAGAGCAGCGAGGGATACCTTTCGGAGTCAACCGAAAACAACAACATCGGGGACATGGAGAAGCTGTTCAAAAGACGTATTCTCGCTGGTTACGGCTACGGGAATACGCTAAACCCATCGTCAAGTGAGTTTTCTTAAGATTTTGTTGAACGCGTCCTTCTTCAGCATTGCTCGAATATTCGAGGAAGGCAATCGAAGAGGACCCGCTCGCCTCGGAGGATTTGCGCTTTTGTTGGGATTGGCTTTGGATGCTATTCCAATCGTCGGATTCAAGCGAAGTGCAAAAGAATTACGGAACGACGTGAAAAAGGCGTTTTGGAGGCGCCGTCATTGAGACAAATTATGCTTTAGGTTTGCCGGCGTGAAGCACATTCTGAAGGGCACCAAGTCGAGTTCGACCATCAAACAGGACGAAATAACCTACAGAAACCGAGTGGGTCCACCCGTCGAAGGCAATGTTTTTTATGAAAAATGCAGATTTTTGTCAACGAAAAACGACTCAAAATTTTGCGGATGTGCAATTGGCCCAATTACGCGGTTCGCGACGAGTGCAAGGCGCGGTTTGACGAGATCGCGGAGCAGGGCGAAGGGGTCTCCGGAATTACCCGCGCGGCGGCATTGGCACTTTTTTCGGTGCAAGGACTGCTCAGCAAAGAAGTGAATTGGGTCGTGTATTAATTGCAATTTGGCGGGTCATCTTTTCTTCAAAGCATTTGACCCATCTGAGCGAATACACTCATTCGCGCGAGTTTGCTGAGATGGCGGGTCATTCTGCCGATTTCGTTGCCAATTACCAGCAGATGGCTGAAACGGTGCTGAACGTTCTGCAAAAATATGACGGCGTTCGGGTGCCGGACTATGAAAATGTTTGTGAGAAATTGGTGGGGGACGACTATTTGCTAGCGATCGTCAAGGTATAATGTTTTCGGTGGTTGAACGGCTTGGTCTTGAGTTCACCTTCACTTTCAGTTCCTTGCCCGACGTGACAAAATATACAACCGCATTTACAATGAGATCTTCGAGAGTGTGAGCATTTACATTAGCACTTTTTGAACACATTTAGGACCTCCGTTATTCCATTTGCTTTCAGAAGATGGCATTGAAAGACAAATTGGCCTTTGCCGCCATTCACATGGACGACGACTTTCTCGGCACCGCTCTCGAAAAGCTCGTTGATCGGCTCACCTCCGAACGCCCCCTGAGCGCTTTGCTCGTCATTGGCCTCGACGATCAGCCCGAAAGCCATCAGCTGTTGCACCGGTCCACACAAATATTTATAAAGCAAATTCAAATATTCATTATTTCTCGAACTAAATTAATATGTAAAATAAACCAAACATTATTCAGTTATCTCGACCAAACCGGCGACCTCCAAACCGTGTCGCTTTTGCTCGCCACTGGCAATTGTTTCCGCAAATGCGCAATGCTTCAAGGGACGACAGTGACATCATCCGTTGGGGTCAAAGCGTCCGAACTTTTGGAGAGTGCAATGTGCGCACATTTTTGTTGATCCAGAACAGCAAATTTTTAGTTTGGGAGGGCGATGTTCTAAAATTCCTTTCTGAGGGGGGGGGGGGGGGGGGGGGGGGACTTCCTTCCGGGTACGATCGATCGATTGATTGATTGATTGATTGATCTGCTGCTTATTGATTAAAATAAAGCGACGTTTAGTGAATCGGAAGCTCGTGGCAATTTGAGAAGGAAAAGTTTGCATTGTTTCCGCGATTATGTGCAATTGCTAAATCGATGGAAATTTTGGTAAGAAAAAGTATTTGTTTTAAATAAACCCATATTTTTAGGTTGGCAAAAACTTTCATTTGTTTGTTTTTGAGACCAAAAAATGGGACGGGAGAAGTCGACCGTTCGAAAGTGACGTCCGTTCAGGTGGGGGGGGGGGGGGAGAGATTTGCTGCTGAATTCATTCCCAAAAAAACTATCGAATGTTCAGGCAGTAATTGCGTGTAACTTTTGTGCATTGCCTATTTATCCGACAATTGCCGAACGCATCGAAAACCTTCGCGTTTATACGCCAAAAATCGCTTCCTTTTCACGCCGTCTGGGCCCAAATTCGAGGACGCGCACAATGTCATGCTTATGTCGAAAGCCTTTGCCTAAAGTCGGTCGGCGGCTACATAAATAGAAAAAACTTTGTCCAATGACAATTCCCTGGGGGGGGGGGGGGACGAGTAAATCAGAAGGGTGGTAAAATGACAGATTGGGGTGAACTCCACCGGATTTTCCGATTCTCGGCCGCCGCGCCCTTGTCGGACTAACATTTAATACTTTCGCTCAATTTAAGTGCGTAATCTGCCGAAAACACCTTGGCAACGCGCTTGAGCCTGAGTCGGGGCAGTGCGATGAGGGAAACGCGGCCTCTGTGATCGACCACTGGGTGGTCTGGTGCAGCAGCTGCAGCCATGGCGGACACTTGGCCCACGTGCGCGATTGGTTCAGCGAATATCCGATGTGTGCCGCGAGTGGATGCGAGTGCAATTGCGTGAGGAGAGATCATCAGCTGAGGGACGAACTGATCGGCTCTTCTTTTGGAACGGGCGAAGATTGTCAGTGAAGTCCAAATTAAAACACATTTTATTTAGTCCCGCCATCAATTCCGGCCTGTTTATTGACCATTTCATTTGTATATGTAGGACAATGTGACTTTAAAAATACGAACAAAAAGAGTTCAAAAAAAGGGAATAAAAACATAATAAATGCAATTCCAAGGCTCGACAAATATAATTAATAATAATTATGAAAGAAAGAGGAAGAAAGAGATTACCCATTCAAATGATGGAGTGAGATCATTACTCATGGCACAAGCGCCAAATTTACAAAGAATAAGAACAACAATGAACTATTGTGGGTGTGTTGCAGCCTGATTAATGTTTGTATACCTGCCTGGAGATGGAACTTCCGAACTTTGTCCGGTAGTCTTCGAACAATATGTCGTATAGATTATGTTCCGGTGGGATGTTACGCTTCCGATTGGAAAATCTGGCAGTGGCGGGCATTGCAGTTGGACCATTCTTGCTAACCGCGTCCGGGTCCAATTTGTCACTGTCACTACTCCCAACAACGCCTTCAACCCCCAAAATGCCCGTGTCGGAGGATTGCTTTGGCATCTGAAAAGAAATATATAATGGCTACTCGTGAAGCTGTGCATGTCAACGAATCGCCCACCTCCGTTCGGCCATTTGCCGTCGGCTTTCTCCTCCCATTTCCGCCCTGCTTCGGCCCTTTGCCGTCAACTTCGTCCCCCCTCTTCCTGACATTGACGCGGACGGAAAGGCGAAGGCTAACTTTCGTCCCCTCACTGTAAGCGATTGTCGTTGTACAGTCTTGCGAATCCGCCGATGTTGCAACCATTTCGGCATCCATCGCCACGCATTCTTCCCTTTCTGCCCTCACTCCGTTGGCCGTTTGCCAAACTCCGTCCGAATTTCCATCGGCCCTCAGCTCACTCTGTCCCCCGCGGCGTCCTTTCCTCTTTCCCTTTTTCTTCCGGTGATTTTCCCTCGACTCTGCATTTATCTGCTAAAAAGTGTATTTTCAGAGAAAAACAAACAATCAAAAATGTTCAACCATTTGCTTTTGTCCGTTTGATGTCATCGCAAGTTTTGGTTCATTGGCCGCCGTTGGCTCCGCCGCCTTTCGCCAAATGGGAATTCGCCCGTCCATTGTCAACGATCGGTTTAGCGGTGTTTTGATGTCGGCGGCTTCGAACTCTCGAGGGGAAACCGACTTCGAAGTTCGGCACGGTTTTAACGTCTCTCTGAGATCTAAATGTGAGTTAAAAATATTTAAAAGATTTACAAATAAAAAACGCACATTTTAAGGCTTCGTCATTTTCACCGTTTTGTTCCGAATGATTTGGGGGCAGAGAGCCGGTCCGTCTAAGCAAATGGGCGGTCAGCGGATTTCCCCCCGCGCCGTCCTCCGCCGCAGCGCGGCACATTCGGTAACCCGTCAGCCGAAATTTATACTTTTGCGCTTCGCTTTCCGCCGTTTCATCCCCATCAATTTTGTTAATGTTTGTTTTTGGCGTGAATTGTACAACACGGGGACGCTTTTCGGCGCCGACAACATTTTGATTGAAGTTGGCAGTCAGACAGCCGTCGTTAAATGCCCCCGTTCTGCGCCTGAAATAACGAAACGGTCCGATATCTTAGTTAAAATTATAATTTTCTTAATCTATTTGTGAATAAATATTGTAAAATAGTCAATAAATCCAATGAAAACAAATACCTTTCACACGTAAGACACTCGCAATTGCAATTTTCGTCACCAAAAAAGTTGTGTCCGTAATAGCAATTGATCTCGTCGCCAGCTTTTATGTCCTTGAGAACGTTGATCGTTGCGGTTTGTTGTTTGTTTGGCACGAACTTGCAGTTCGGGTTACAGTCGTGGTTAATGTAGGCACCCGGGCCAAGCCAAAGCTGTGCACGCTTCTTTCTGAATATCTCGTTTTGACTCCCAAAAAAGAAGTTGCTGGACTTATTAAGAGCGATAAGAACAGTTGTTTCTTTCCGCTCACCTGGTGCTGTACATCACCGAGAAGTCGTTGATGTCCTTGCGCAGTATTTCCACCTCCTCCCCTTTGCTCAGCTCACCGATCACCCCAAAAAGATTGTCGATAGTGTCCCCCTTTTGCCAATTTCGGGTCGCTATTAGCATCCCGCCACGCTTATTTTCCGCGCTGTATCTGTGGCAGGGCCGAAGCGTAAAGCCAGAGGAGACGTCGTACATCATCAGAAACCGGTGGAGCTAACAATAAACAAAACGGCACTTTAGCGAAAGAAAAGATTCTTACATGGTCTCTGAAGTTCTGCACTTCCTGGTCCGATTTGCTTGCCAGAAACTTTGTAACAGTGCTTAATGTGAAAAGCGACTTCATCAGTCCATTTGCATCGCCGCCATTCACAAAATTGCAAAGCATTTCGACTGTTTGCTTTCGTTCTTCCTCGAGCAATGGCCTATGACTAAATATAAAAAATTCGTTGCCGTAATTCAAAAATATAAAACCATACGACAAGCTCATTTTATGCGTTCGAAAGCCCAATATCGGATCCACGAGAATGGCTGTACAAAGATCTGAAATGAAATTGGGAAATTTCGTTCCCGACCGAGGCAACTTGTCCAATCACAAGTTGCTTAATAGTAGCTTCAACTCTTCGAGACCTTTCATTGCTTTAAGATTTTTTAACCAAAAATTTTCCGTTACCGCTAAGTTTTGAATTCCGATACCCAGTAATATTTTTACCGGGCTCTACAGTAGAATATATTTAAATAACGGATACGTAATTACCGTCGTTTTCGCATAATTCCCTTGGTGCCATTTGGTGGCAACGACTTGGCCGTAATTGCAACATTGAAGAAGCAGTGCATGAGATCATAATTTGGGCTTAATTCATTTTAATATAATTAGGGTGACGATTTTTAGTTAAGAAAATTTTTGAAATAGATAACTAAATAGATGAGAAAAATGACAACCCTAAAGGATTGCGGTCCCGACGGAAAAACTTTATAATTTTAAATCAGGGATGTCCGGACCCAAATTCGAATAATTTCAGACGAAATCTAGAGGGTTTTTTTTGCTTGAATGTTTTGTGGAATTAAAAAGAAATTTTAATTTTAATTGCATTTTATGAAAATCTTTCAAAAAATAAAGTAATCTTGGCAAGAATAATTCAAAAATGAATTTATGCATTTTTAATGAATTTTGGAAAAATATGCATTTTTTAATGAATTTTGTAAAATGCCGAAATGTGCATAACAATCAAAAAGATGCATTCGCAAAAATTGAGTTCTCGATCAAACGTTCGAAACACCAGTATTACCGGCATAAACACATTTGTACATTTTCTTTTTATAGGCTTGTACTTACTTATAAAAGTTCGTGTACGTAAAGCAAAGCGATGTCATCGACGGATAAGCTTCTTTCCATAACAAAGAGGATCGATGTTCAGGTAACTCATGTCAAAATGTAACATTGGATAGAAAGAAGTTAAATCGAAAACAATTGAGATTCACAAGTAAATGAATAAATGAATGAGAAATTTAAGGAAAGTCGCATTCAGCAACGGGACCTTCAACAGTTGAAGTACAAACAATGCGGACTTTTATTCAATAATAATTCAATGAAATTATGCCTTAGATGTTTAGGGAACGTTATGACCAACTTTGTCTGCGTGACTCGGAAATGGGAGAGCTGATTAGCCGTGAGAAAGCGAGAAATCAGCTGCAGGTACAAAAGCAAGGCGAATTTCCTTCTGGGTTCCACCCGATTCGGGGACTTTCGAGAAATTCCTTAACAAAAATGCAATAAAAGGGTTTCCCCCATCTCATCAACACCCAATTCATCATTAATCAAGACCGGGACAATAACTTGTTTCGACTTTAACTGATTCAGAAATTCTTAAAGCCACTCGAAAGAGTCGAAGCTATTGTTAAGTTAAGCTTTGCGATTGGACAAGTTTGAAATCTTTTGAGTGGCTTTTAGAATTTCTGAATCAGTTAAGGTTGAAGCGTTTAACCCGGGGTTGATTGGTGATGAGTTGGGTTGACCCCGCAATAAAAACCGGCTACCCTAAACATGTTTATTGCCCCCTCCGAAAAATGTTTCTGCCTACGAGCCTGTCCGGGCCTTCTAATTAATGTCCTTTTTTTGACATATTATCCACAAATATTTTTTTCTCTTTCTCTCTCAAACAATTAAAAACCTAGCAACTGGAGATTGAGCGTCGTCAGCAACAATTGGAAGAGAGTACGAATACCATCCGAAGACTACAAGAGGAATTGGAAGCGAGGAAAACGGCCAACGACGTTCGCTGGGAATTGGAAGAAAGTGAAACTTCGAAATCGGAAGCAGAAATTGTCGATTTGAGGGGGAAAATTACGGGGTTGGAGGAGCGACTTAAAAAGGCACTAATAATTATTGGTTTTGCATTTGTTTAACATCAATTTACAGAAGAAGATTGAACTGGAAGTGACGCTCGAGTTGATGAAGAGTCGGACGGAGTCTTTTCAACGCGAAATTTCCGATCTCAAAGCCGAAATAAAGGCCAAAGACACAGAGATAGCCGATCTGAGGGCGAAACAACGGACAGTGGAAGCGACGGAGCAGAAACGGGAGGTATTAATAACATCGTCATGTTATCGGACTTTTGATAAACCGATTTCTGATATTTTCAGTACCTGGACAAAATCAACCAGAAGTTGGGTTCCTTGGAGGCCCAAAATGAAAGTTTTCGGGGAAAGGTTGGCACTCTGAAAGACGAGAATCAAGAACTGACACAGGTTTTTTTTGGTAATATTTGTCGGTTTTTACGGATTGAAGTTTAAGCGCTTCAAGCAGGCTGAAGAAGACAACTCGGCGCTCCAAATGCAGATAAATTCGTTGAGGGAACAATTGAATGCCTCCGAAGGGTTTTTAATTTATTTTTGTTCTTGGGAATTTTTACAAAGTTCTTTATAGCTCAACTAATTACACTTTTTCGCGCCTCACTGATGAAATTGAGCGGGTGAAGCAGCAAAAGGCGCAATTGCGTTGTGAGCATGTTCAGTTGAAACGAAAGTGTGCGGAATTGGAAGCCGAAACAGCGAAATTTAGTGAACAAATGGTCTATTTACATTGTTATTTCGACAACAATTGTTACACTATTTTTTAGAAGGAGATTGAGCTTTTAAATACGACTATCAATGATTTGCGCAGCAAATTCGAATCGGTTGATGCTGAGAAAAAAGCCGTCGAGACTGAAACCCAACGGCTCAAAGAACGTCTTAAAAGCACTGAACAAGACCTGCAGGGGAAAGTAGCATAAAAACAAACAATAATTTGCTAATATTTCCGTTGTTTCAGCTGGACAAAATGGAAGGGATGGTTCGCGCGAATGAGGAAAGTGAAAATCCGCGGCTTAAGCTTCTCCAATCCGAGTTGGACTTGCAGAGGAGAAAGTGCGACGGCATGAAACGGGCAATTGTCGAACTGGACGCACAGTGCGAGAAACTGATGGTGCTTTTCCTTAATGTTCTTTAATATATTTTTTTAAAAAAAGACTCAACTTCGCGCAAATGACGCTGATAAGAAAAAGGCTCAAAGCGAAAAAGAATTGCTGAAGAGAGAAATCACAAAACTGAGCGCGGAATTGACGGAAAAGATCAGAATGGAGAATGAAATGGCTTCTCTGAAGGATCGCAACAAATGGCTCAGTGACAAAATTGCCTACTTGGAGGTGTTTTTTTTTTGTTTAAGATTTTTATTTAACCAATTTATTTTTCCATAACAGAGCGAGCTCAAAGAGACGAGCAACGACCATCGGACGGTATCAGACTCCTTTCTTGGACCAAAGTATTGAGCGAAATCGTCACATTGTTTTAAGGAGTTGGCAAATTTGGCCGATCAGTTAGTCGCTTCTTCGGAGGGATCTTCGCATTCGGAGGGGGCGGAAAAGGTTGGAGAAGTAAGAGCGAAAATGCAATTAACCCACTAATGACATTGCTAAGGCACCAAAGATGGAGGCTCGCCTGCGTCAGCAAGAGGCGGATCTTCGTTCATTGCAAAGACAACTGGAACAATGCGGAAAAGAGGGCACTTCACTGAGGCAGGAAATAGACAAAATTCGGGTGGAAGCGGTGAAAACAAAGCAGGAGAACACAATTCTGAGACAGGCGAGAGAACACCCCCACCAAATTGGACATTAAACCATACGAATTGAATTGGTACAATTTCAGAATTTCGACATTTGCCTGAAAAAGGCGGAATCGTTCAAGTCCGAATTGGAGGCGCTTAAAGAAGCAAATGAGCAGCTAAAGTCGAGAAATGAAAAAGAAGAGGTTACAAAAAAATTTTTGTTTTTTGTTTAAGGGATAATAAATAATTTCGGTGATTAGAATTCTGCCAATGACCAATTGTACGAATTGCGGACCGATCTTGAACAAAAGGAGAAGCTAATTGCCTATTTGCAAAGCGTTGTTCAGCCGAAACAAATGCAAAAACTTCCGCGTCATCGCTCTTCGCTACTTTCCGATGGGACTGATCTCTCCGTCTGCTTTCCTTGTGACAATTTGTACAAATTAATTTTAGGAAATCGAAATGGAGTACAAGCAGTGTCTTCAGCTGGAAGCGGAGAGGAATAAGCTCAAAATGAGTCTCGAAAATCGACGCAAAGGTGAAAATCTAAAATTAGAGAAATATCAATCATAAAGAACTTTTAGTGTTGAGTGAAAGGCAAAACGATCCGACTCCAACGCGAAAGGAGCAACCGGACTTTCCCAGTTCGCCGACGAGCGTTTCTCATTCACAGCTGAAGCAATTAAACAACCTCTGCTTTTTATATTATTTATCTTCAGAAACAGTTCGACGGATTCCACTCTCAGCGGCCCCCGTTTCCCGGGCATAATGCGGCATGACATTCCACATCGATGGAAGCGACACTTTGTCACAGTTGCAACGGTTATTGAAACCGTTCTTTGTCTTTATCTCCCTCCCTCAATGATGCTTTCTTTTTGTAGAATAAGTGTCAAGCGTGTTTGGATGGTCTCCCGTACTTTCGTCTTGTTTTCCGATGTCGTGACTGTTCTTTGACAGTTCACCCGCACTGCTTGAACAACGTGGTCAACACTTGTGGACTTCCGACGGAATGTGCCAATTTTTATTTGGACACCCATTCGATTTCCTGTGAAAAAATGACTGGTTGGGTGAAGCTTTGGCGTCTTTCCGCTGCCTTTCATGGACCGGATGGCGCTGCTCGATGGCTTAACGCCTGGGCAGTGATCGATGACCACCGACTTTCCTTCTTTGACACTGACCAATTGGCCGTCAGTGAGGGGGCCGTGCCCTTCTTGACCATCGATTTGGACCGTGACCATTGGCGCATTTACAATCAGACAACGGAAAAGCCATTGGATGGTGTTCGTAGAGAAGAGATGTCACTGTTAATTGAACTGAAAATGCCAGAGTACGCAAATATTCCTTCATCCGAAATCAAAATTTCGTTTTGCAGTTATATTCTGTTCATGCTGGCACCGACGGTTCAAGCAAAACAGCGGTGGGTGCAAGCATTGCAATTGGCCACGAGGTTGGTTACGGGGCATTTTACGTCTTTTACTTCGACCTCTTCAATTTTAGTCGCCGTGTCTTTGTGCAGCGTCGTCCCTCCTCCACCATCGTCAGCAATGCTTTATTGTTAGCGCTCGATAAGCCTCGCGACCTGAGCATCAACTGCACGGTTATTCTGCGCGACGAATGGCTTCTGATCGGTGCCCAGGAGGGCTTGTTCGCGACGTCGATGGCCCAGCAGCAATTGCGTGCCCCCTTCCAAATTGCCGGCGTGTCCAGAATGTACTGGATGGAGTTGTTGCCCGAGTTCGACATGCTTCTCGCCATTTGCGGTTCTGCTCGTCATTTGGCCGTCGTCCACCTCCAACAGCTCCACCGAGCGTTCAAAGCTGAGCAGCAGCCGCGGGTGTACCTCACTAACATCGCCAACATTGAGCAGTGCCACATTGCGGTGGTGAGCAAACCGGAACATCATCGGGACAAACGGTTTTTTGGCCCACTTTCATTCCACTCTTTATTTGTTTGTGATTCCAGATTTGTATATATTGCCACTATCGACGAAATAATTATTCTCCATTACGTCGTCAAACTGGGTGTCTTTTCGCCCATTAAGCAAATTAAAACAGAGGAGCCGTGCACATGCATTTGCTCGACTTCGTCCGGCTTCATTTTTGGGGCCGACAATTTTCATTTTGCACGATTTGAGGACAATTTTACGATGCCCTCTCCGCTTGTGGTGGAAAATTGCCCCTTCGATTTCCCCGTCGCCGCCGTCGAAATATCGGACAACGAATTTTTGTTGGCATTTCATAGTGAGTTTTACATTGAATTATTAAATAGATAAATGGAATGCATTGCTCTCGTTTTAGACTTTGGATTGTTTGTCAATTCGCAAGGGAAACGGACCCGAAACAAAAACATTGAGTGGGAGAAGGTTCCGCTGGAGTTCGGTAGGCTAATGCCGCACGCTAATCAATACAGGACCCCAATACAGTATACACTTCGCCATACTTGTACATTGTGTACTGTGAGTTCCTCGAGGTAATTCGCGTTGCGCCATACATTGGATCGGACTCCAGGTTACTCATTTGGTTTGCATAGTTTGCTTCAGCGATTGGCATTGGAACAACAACAGAAAGGGGCGGGGGATACAGAAAAATATTTTTGCACTTCATTTAGCACTATAACCGATGACCGCAATTTGTTCAAGTGTCGGTCGGCACATCGCACCGGCCATGGACTGAACTCAAGCGAAGTGCTCTTCGCGGTTTCAAGCGTTGACAGAGTGGAACTCCATCTATTTGGCCATGCTGACGCGGATCAACACCAGCAGCAGGTCCAATATTTGTCCATCTTATGAAATGCGTTGCTTTTGCTTAAGGGCGTTAAGTCGATACTCAAACGAAAAATGAACGATGCATCCGTACATCATTCCACGTCGAAAAGGAAATACTGAGTCACATTTCAATAAGTTTGTGTTTACGTATCGTGTAGTATTTGGATCGAGTATTTTGATATTAACCATTCGTCGTTCTTTCTACAACTTTTATATGCATAAAAGTGAGTATCAGCACATTTCAGACTAAATTGGATGAGAAAGTGGGCAATTTTGGTTGGACTCAGCTCGGCACCACCGTTTCATATTACCATTGGTACAGATTCTGAGGTATAGGCAATGGGCAGAATTGGGGTACCAAAAAAAGTTTAAAAATTCGGAATGCGCTGTTTTCTTGGGTAAATATAAAGTAGGGTCCGGATTTATATTGTCTAAAACGCGAATTGACTTAAAAGATTGACCAAAAAAAGCCTAAAGTCCAAACTCTAATCAATAGAATAAAATGTTGGCAGAAATTTACGTCATGCAAAGGGTGTGCCAAATGGTTGATTTTGTGATTTTGATTTAATACAGAGGGTGCGAGATCAACTGAAATTTTGAGTAAATGCCGAGAGACTTTTTGTTTTTCAATTGTAATTTGAAGTTGGCCCTCTCTCCCCCCGACCGACAGTGGTACTCGGATAATCAGCCGAACAAACAAATATTCGTAGTGTTAAACAGAAGGGAAAGATGTAAGGTAACATTGGATTAGTTTGATGATGAGGCACTGAATTAAGGACAACTTGGTTATTATTATACATCCATGTGATTGTGAAGATTAAAGATGTTCTGGGACCAGGATGCCTTTGGAGAGGTTTGGAAAAGCACCGTTTGGAAATGGCGGATTGTCATTCCCCACATTTGTGGGCAGAATGACTCAGTCAGAGCGTAGCCGGAGGGGAGGGGTCGGGAAATTTCAGACAATTCGTTTGATAAATAGGTCTTGGCCTGAATAGCGGTCGGTTAGGTATGTTTTTTACCATTTCCTGCCCCCCCTCCCTGAACTTGTTCTGTCCTGAACACCAACTCGGCCGTTTTTGGTTCTGACTGAATTTACAAAATGCAAAACTGGAAACACTAATCTGGTATGGAAAGGGGAATTCTTGGCAACGTTTCCAGCAAAAGTACGTATTCTGTGAGGCGATTGGACGGTTCGACGGGCAGCCTGGCCAACTTCCTAAAGTTACCATCCAACTCATTGACTAAAAAAGGGTTGATTACCAATGTAAGCCGAGTTTGTCGTACAACTGTTGGTTCTCACGGTCCAGTGTCTTTTCAAGCGCAGAAACGGTCTAAAGCACACTGAAGGGCATTTAGTTAATTAACGCCCCCAGCGCAAAATTGAGTCAATTAATTCAGACTCACCCTTCTGTTCAAACAGACCACCGGCCATAGGGAAATTCCGAAGCTGCAACAGCAAAACAGCAACCCGCAGATCAGCCAGCGCATGTTTCTGCTTACATTCCTTTGCAAAACGTAATTCACACGTCGCATTGTGTCGTGGAATTCTTCGGGCGCCAATTTGCCCGTCAGAGAGCTCGGAAATTCCGTGCAAAAACGCGAATTAAGGCCAAACCTTTTAAGCAAATAATGCGATTTAATATTTTTCTTTCTGTTCACAAAGAATTCGCTTGGAAAAGTGCCGTTTCTCACATTGTTAAGTGTCCAACTCCGCGAATCACTATCGGTTCTGGAGTGCTCGTCCAATTCTGTTTTGGTAAATTGTCCAGGTCCTCGTCGCTTTCCATCCGCTCAATTTCATCCTCCATGAGGTATAAAACACAAACAATCAAAAAGCCTTGGAACAAATTGGAAAAGTTAACGAAAGCTTTTTCCCTTTTAAGAAAATCTGGGTAAAAGTGAAGGAGATAGACCGATTCTCCAGCAAGTTATGGCCCCTCAAAGTTGGCCAAAAACCATAAGGGAAACAGACCCTTTTACCTTTTAGTCAAAAGTTGTGGAAATTTTATTCTAAAAATTGCCTGAAAATATGTTATTTGATGCACTGCTTACAAATTCGTCGAGAATTTAAACCGGTTTTTGAAAATTAAGAAAAAAAGGACACTTTTGCGTAACAGAACAGTATAGGAAGGGGAGCGTACTATGGCAGGTGTTTTGCCCGATTAGGCTTGCCGGACATTTTTGTGACTTGCCGGACATTTTGTCCGATTTTGACTTGCCGGACATTTTGTCCAATTTTGACTTGCCGGACATTTTGTCCGATTTTGACTTGCCGAGGGGTACTTTTTTTAAAAGAACGATATTTGCTGGTGAGCATTTGTTTTTTGTAAAAGTGCGTAAAGTAATTGAATTTTTATTAGAAAACATTGGCTTCAAAATAAAAATCCATAAATTATCACTAGAGTTTTCAGATTTTAACCCTTTTTTTGTTTGTTTTGCGAACAGGGTTGACGAAAGAAGGCCCGAAAAGCATTCATTTGTGAAAGATATATAATTTATGCGGATCTGACAAATGAGTCACTCCCATATAAGATAGAAATACTAATTTAGCCAAGGATATGAAGAATATAAATACTAATTTATCCGAGGATATGAAAGAGACCATTAAACGTCGTCGGTAGAGATCGGAAAAGTAAGCTCACGAGGTTCGCAAAATGACAATAAGCTCCGGTTCTAGGCTTTGAGTTGGTGGGCACAAATTCGATTCGATATGCCGTATTTTGATGGAAATGGAAACAAAGAAAGGGGAAATCAATGCGTGTCGAGATTCTTCATTTCTTGAAAGGTCTGCAACTTTTGACGAGCAATGTTCAGCAGGTCGTCGACGTTATGTTTCTCCGCCATTTCGTTAAAGAATTTGATCACATCCGTAAAGTCCATTTCGTTCTCTATCAAAAGCTCCCTGAAATGCGTGTCGGGTCAGCAACAAATAAAGCCAGTCAGTCTTTTGGGTTTTGCCTGTATTGGGTCAGCAACGCCAGCCCAAAGAACAGCTCGAAATGGCGTGAACAACTCATTTCCGCCGCCCAAATCACCTCCCAAAGCTGAAACACCTCCCCGTAGACCAATTCTAACGAAATTTTGATGAATTAAAATGACGAAATGAAGATCAATTTGCCTCTTTTGAAGTCGAGCAAAAGCCATCTGTAGAAGACGACGAAGGAGTAATCGATGTTGCGCATCAGCTGGCAGTACAGCTCGGGGTCCATCACCTCCACAAGAGAACGCTGAAAACACTCAAAAAATCTCTCCCCCAAATTTCTCATGAAATAGCCGACAGTCTGTTGAAGACGGAGACGAATTCAAAATGTTAAAATCAGAGGGCCGTGTTTTAAATACTTTCAGAAAAGTGCCAATAAAAAACATTTGCCCATTTTAATCTTAGCCAGAGATGCCATCCGATAAGCGCCATACGTACAAAGTTGTTTAGGCTCTCCTCCATGCCGCCGTTTTGGGTGCTCTGCGGAAAGTTCCGTCGCATTCGCCGCATCATTCGTTCAAAACAGGCCAAGGTTAACGCCTCGTCCCCAAACACCACCAAAAGAGGAGCGACCAAATCGCACATTCCCTGCACGTAACCGTCCTCAATGTCCAACTTCAGCCGACGATAAATGTAAGTGCAAATTATCCGTTGGAGAGCATCCAAATTGTCCCGTTTGGAATAGAATTTGATGGTCCGATCACAGCGCTCAACGTCCTTTTGGATTCGGAGCAAATTGTCAGCAAATTCCTTCACAAACGCCTAGAACATGAAAGGTTCATCAACAGAACAACTTCCAAATCACCCAATGGCACCTTTTCCAGCAATTCGCCTGACTTTACCCCTTCAGAGAAAACGCCACAAAACTTCTCAAAAACGTTGGGGCTGCCGCTTATTGAACCATTTCCATTCGATGAAATGCCAACACTTTGCTGGCTGACTAAAGCTTTGGACGCTGAAGAAGTTCCATTTTTTGCATGGAAAACCTTTTTCCAGCGCGAATTCACCCTCCAAACGAGTCCACTCCCCCAAATCGCATCGGTACGTCTCGCCAACGGCGTCCAACTCGACTCGTCCAAAGTCTTCGTGCCATTCGACCAATCGGAGCAAATAGGGCCACACTTTCGCCCTCAGCGTTGGCTCAACCCCACAAAAATAAACTCTGGTGAGGAACTGCTTGTAGAGAACGATCTACGAAACGCAAACCCCGTAAATTACATTCAGAAAATGCCGGCAATTCGTTTTACCGTCTTTTCAGAACGACAAATTTTCCAGAACACTTGGTTAACTGGCAATTCAATGCCGTCCGAATTCGGCACAAATCCATCGACGGCCACAATGGTGGCCAAGTTCAGTCGGATTTTGCGCAGATGTTGTGAATAAGTGAGCCAACCCAAGAAGGCCCTGGACAAAATCTGACTTTGCATGGCATTCGTCGCATTGCTTAACGTTTCTCTGAAAATGCTTTGAAGTTTTGTTGAACAAATCGAAATTTTTGCATTCGCCAAACCGCAGCGAAATCTTTTGCTCGTCGCCCTTCGATTCTTGCGTGGAAGAACGAGAAAAAGTCGGACTAAATTCAAATTTATGGTGGGGGCGGCGACACGGCACTCGCCTTTTTGTCGGCACTTTCTGATCGAGACTCGGCGAGGCAAAGGAAATGATTCGGAACACCAACTCCGACCCGGACTTTCCAACAAAAGAACTTTTGCCCGGAGGAAAATCCGCCGATTTTACCATTGCCAATGCACTTTTAGCGCTTGTGTCGGCACAGAAAGTTTCTAAATTTAAATCTTTTAGAATAAATACATTCTTTTGCCGCAAGGACCTGTGGAAATGCATCCAAAATTAACGGAGTTTAATGGAGGGTCAATTTTGAACAAAGGGCTCAGGGCGCTCTCTAACGACTTCAAGAATGAGAAGCAATGCTGCTCCAAGGAGAAGGAAAAAGAGAACTGCTGCACGCCATCGAAATCGATGAGAACGACCGTTGTTGAGAGAGTGCCGTCTAAAGGGGGGGGGGGGGAATGCCATCGCCCAATTCTCGCAACTGCAGGCACTGACCGCGTCGGTGCAGGTGCAAATGGGAAATAGTCTCAAATCTTATCGACACCGGCGCACAGAACGAGACGTGATTTGGACTTTTCAGCGCATTCGTAGATGAACCGGACCTGAATTTGGAAAATGCTGATCGTCTCTCACAATTGGGGGAGTTATCTTAATAAAGTTTGGAGCTCCTCCAACCACTAAATTGGGATCTATTCACCCTAAACTGGGTGCTCATAACTTGGATATGTCCCCCATTCATTCAACCAAAGGGGCGACTCGTACTTCGAAAGAAGAAGCGAATTCGGAATCCATTTGAGAAGAAGCAGTCGGTTTTGGTCGTGATGGAGAGACAAATACCCTGCAAAAGAAAGTTTCGCCCGAATTGGGCAATCCGTCGCTTCTCTTTACCAGGAATTTCGCTGTCGCCAGTGAAGGCGAGAACGTTGTTTTTCCCGAACAAAAAAGAAATCCTCAGATTCTGCTGATGGAAAGTAAAAGCGCTTTCGTGACTTGACGACGCCGAATTAATTTCCGGCGAAGGGACAACACTTGCCCCTCTCCTAAGAAGCTGTTAAAAGGAAGTGATCGCATAACGTCCAAATTATAATTAAGCATTTCATTTTACCGCCAGAGGTGGCCTCCTCTTCGGCGTCCCTCTGAGAGTTGGAGCATTTGTTTCGGAAGTGCTGCTGACATTGTACATATTGTCGTTTCCCCCAAAGTTGCTGCACCAAAGCCCATCCAATCCCACCCAATTTCGACTAATTAGTGCTAAAAAATATGATTCAATAAATTCGTGGTCTGTTATCCGTAAGCAATTTAAATATACCTAATAAATAAGCGGAATAAGGCCAAAACCAGAAAATTTCGGTCTGATTCGGCCGATCGACTGACTATCTCCATGGAACCTTCCGTGCCTTGCTTACAGTTGCTGCTTTTTGTTTTGGTCTAATTTGCCTTTACTTTGTGTCTGCCATCGGCGCAAAAGCAACGGCACTATTTCCCGCCCTCTTCCTTTTGTTCTCGACATGTCTTATCACTATTAGCAACGTTTATTTTACCCTCTACCCCCTGTCCCCTCCCCTTGCCATCGGACCCTTTGTCGTTTTCCCTGCTACCGGACATTTTGTCCGATTTTGACTTACCGGACCTTTTGTGCCGTCGTGCCTTTTTTTTTCGTCCATATTTTATGGCCATATTAGGCAAATTTTATCCATATAAATACGGGCCTTAAATATTATGAATGTATTACCAATTTTACGGTCATGGTCAGTTTGGCGCCGACCCGACAAGTTCGAAACGTTAAAATTTTTGGTTATTTGCCCAAATGCGCGGGACATTCGTTTTGCATTAATCGCATTTACTTTACAATTAAAAAGCAAATTATTTACATGATAGTGTGGGGAAATACGGTGCACAGAAAATTTGTTTAGAAACGTGGCCAAAAAGGTTTGTGTGATGAGCAAAATAACAAAAAGACTAATTCTTATTGATGGCTTTCGATTGAATTTATCCCTGCATTTTGGTGGCCTCGACTGCTGTTTGTCCTGCCACCTTTGACATATTTTGGACGGGGTTTATTAGCAAAGAGCATGTCCCTGGAGTAATAAAAGCCACGGTTGACCCAATGTCCGTAAATGGCGAAGGATGCGCCTGCAAAGAAAGTAGATGGGCTCAACTTGTTCAAGCATGTGCAAGGCAACAAAATCATTTTAAGTGTACTTTCGGCCTCGTGTCGAATTTCCCTGCTCCGGTACGGTCTCGCCCTAAGCTCATCTGAAATAAAGCAATAAATTCTGATGAAGCCAAAGGAAAGAACCTCTGTCGAATTTAAGTTTGAGCTGTTTGAAGTTCCGAAGCCGCACCATAAAACAGATCGAATGTTGGACGACCCGAAAAAGTCGTCTTAGTTGTGGAAGGGACCGTCTGAGCGACGGAGTCTCGACCATTCTCGCGGGGGAAGTGGGAACGCCCATCCCCGCAGTCATCCACGGATGGCTCAGACATTCGCGACTCGGTATTCTGACCGCCGGATTGACCATCAACAGACGTCGAATCTGCGGCAAAAAACGACTTACAAATTAGTGTGGAGGAGATCCATTGGTTAGGGTTCAGCATTCCAATCTGTGGGCTCGGTAGCATTAATCGATCACGTGAGGTTTAAGGGATCAGCAAAAAAAAGGCTTACAAATAGTTCAGAAAGTTGGGATAAAGCTGATTGATCTGTTCTGTTCCGGTCTCTTAACTTCCGTTTGTGCCAAACCCACCAAATCCTTCGCCTCCTCCGACACACTTTCCCATTGTTCTTTGTCAAATTGGTAACGGCCCTCTTGCACCAATCGCATCATTCGTAACTGCTGTCGGTGATAGAAAGGGGCGTATCCGGCCAGCAGTGTGTACATGATCACTCCGAGCGCCCACTCGTCCACCTCCAATCCGTAGCCCTCCGCGTCCTCGTACATCTGACAGCGCAGCGTCTCGGGCGCCAAATAGCCGGGAGTACCGAAGAGATCTGACGAAAGAAGAGAGAATTTGAGTGAATTCGCCCAATTATTTGTGCTTAATGAGTCTTAATTCACAAAGTTCTGTTTTCCAAAGAAAGTGCCCGCCCGGTTGAAATTTGCACCTCTCAGTTTTTGGTCCGGTTCCAATTGTTTAGCGAAGCCAAAGTCACTGACCACCACGCGCTTGTCATCAATGCACAGAATATTCTCGAGCTACAAAGAAACAATAAGCATTTAGGCAAATGGACCCATTGCAAATAAAATAAATTTGTGCAAAGGGTAAACAAACCTTCAAGTCGCGATGGATAATTTTTTTCTGAAAATTAATATAAATTATAGCCCGGAATTTTGGCCCCACCCGGATCTTTAACAAAGAACTTTTCATAATATATATTTTCACTTGCGGGTAATTTATAATAATACAATTAGCCGTAGGGAAAATTCAAAAACCCGGACTGCCGAATCAGGATAATACCGTCCCGGGCTCTAATAAAAATATTCTGATCAAAAACTCTCCGACAACAAATTTGTTCGTCCCATTTACCAACCGAGTGCAAATATCGAACACCGTCAAACCTGCAAAACGGGGACAACAATTGGACACGTTCATTACGGAATAAAGGCCAAACGCACAATTGCCGCATGACAAGCCTCGTCCGTTTTTCGCTGAATGTGACCGATTTGTTCAGCGCTTCAAACAATTCGCAACGGGCCAATTCAAAAATGGCGAACAAAAACGTTGGCGTTGTAAAAAACTCGTGCAAACAAACTGAAAGAAGAAAAGGTCAGACAATAAGACAAAATGTCAGAAAAAGCACTGATGGAAGGGTGCCCGGAGAGCAACTTGAGAAGCCGAACTTCCGAAAGAGTCTCTTCCCCGAGACGCTTCGCCTCCCTCTCGGATTGTCTTTCTGTGCTCAAATCAACAATTTTCACGGCGTATTGCTTCTTGGATTCTGTCAGTTTGAAAGAATTTGTTGACCAAATCTTTGACGGTCTCACCTTTCTCCACACAACGCCTTACAACAGAAGCGAGTCCCCTACCGATCACCTGAAAAGGCCCGCCGTCCTATTCAGCAGGTCCAAAATCGGATGTTCTTAACCAAGCCCACCACTCCCCCCCCCCTCCTGTCGGCGACTAAAACAACAACTTCCCTCCCCCCCCTCCTGTCGGCGACTAAAACAACAACTTGCCCCCCTCCCCACCTCTTTGGGTTCATAGACAGTGTAAAAGCCGCTTGACTGCTGTGCCGCCACTAAATTTGTTGCAGCAATAATAGAAAAGCAAAAACAAATACCGAACTCAACTCACCCCGGATCGCCTCTTCCAGGTCCCTTTGCACGGTCATTTACCATCGGCTTACCCGCTTTTTAAAGTAAATGCTCAAATGCCAAAATATTAATATATATTTAAAAATCGCAATAATTCCTTTCGATTGCATGCCATCGATAAATTAATGACATTGATATTGACCTCTTTTTTATAAATTGCATCCAAAACAAAACAAGCACATAAAATACGATGAGCAATAATCTGTGTTCACTCCTAACAAACATATGGAGACGGGGAGGGGGCAAAGTGAGTCACACAATAGCAAAAACAAAACAATACGAGGGGAATGAGAGAAGGGAATTTGAATTAACCCTTGAAGAAGCATTTGGAGTATCGGCCATTTGGTTATTAACAGCCAGAATATTACCTATCTGTCAGTCTCCGCAGCAATAAAACAAATCCTTGTGGAAAAAGACTGAGTCAATTCCCTTAACAGCCGATCCGGCACTCGGTCGCCAGAGGCAACATTATCTGGAAGAAAAGGCACAGATCGTTAGACAGCACAACAACCAAATCAACTAAACACATTTAGAAACCCGAAACAAACATTTCTCAATGTAAGTGCCGAAGAGCGTTTTGATTGACTCATTCGTCGGGTCCAAAGTGAATATTTTGTTGAGGCACTGCAGCATCACCAGCAGCTAAGAAAATAGGTAATTATGGTTAGCAGCTAACTACAGACAGACTGATCACTTTGTTTTTGTGAAAATAAAGTCGAAAGGCGACGATCCACAGGTCCACGTCTTCGCACGGCATTTGCAACACCGGTTGAATGAATTTTGTTGCCTCTTCAAGCGGATCCTCGGGTTTCGACAGTTTTTTTGGGTCCAATGGTTCGGGCTCAATCACATCCAATTCGCCGTCCGTCCGTCTCTTCTGAAAAAAACATTTCTCGTTTTATTGTCATCAGATTCATCCATCTCCCACCCCCACCCCCACCCCCACCCGCCTCCACCTGTTTCCCCTGCAGCTGTCCGTTCTGCTTCGTCTTTTCTTCAGCCGCCTTCGCTTTGTTTGCCTTCCTCCTCATTTTTTTCAAATCAGAAGCACTTAAAGTTTCTTCGCCCTCCGTGATTTTGTCCACAAACTTTTGCGGATTTTCAATCATATCCAAATATATCTGAAATTTAGAAGATGACGAAACGATGGAACAAAACAATCAAACAAACTGAGGCGGCCAACTTTGATGCGCTGAGATAAAATTTCTGGACGTGAAGGCAATCTTCAAACCGGAGGAACCTCACATAGGAGGAAAGGGACATTTTACGAAGGCAATCTTTTAAAAAGACAAAATTAATTAAACCATTTAAGCATAAGTAAATTACAGTTATGGAAGTCGTATTGGTCCTCGTAAAAATTGACGAAATGCTTAAAACCCGCTTATTTAAAGAGAGTCCAAACAGTAAAACGAACATCACCTACCCTTTCAATTTGATGACATTTCTTCAGCGCCTCCCCGTACTGTCCCAGATTCGCAAACGACCTGGCACATTCCAACTCGAACCACATGCACTGCATCTCCGTCAGACTTTCGACGACATTTGAACCTTCTCGCGTGAACTTCGCGCACATTTCTTCTGCTTGTTGAACATGGCCAGCCCTCAGCAAATATTTGGCGCATTTACTGTTTACGTAACGGTCGGCGGTGTCCAGTTCTTGCGCTTGTACCATCAAATCAGCCGCTTTCGCTACTTCTTTTGAGTGCTTAATAGTCTCAACTATTCATGACATTCAGAGGAAACCCTAACAAAATCTTAGCGATCGGAATCACCTTGCAAATTTTGGCCTTTGTCAGGTACAGTTCGATTAGTGTAGGCGTGTGCTTGAGGGCTTCGTCGATGTATTTATGAGCACGTTGATAGTTTTTCAGCCAGTCAAAGTGTTGCGCCAGATAATAATAGATCCATAAAACAGTGGTGGGACATTCAGGAAGGTTCGACCCATCCAGAGAAAATCTGTTATATCCGTTCTCTTCGAACTTTCGCACAAATTCCAACAAAATCCGTTCAATAACGGAAATCTAAAATTTGTCTATTTATAAGCTTTGAAAATATAACGACCTTCTGTGAGTCCGAGTAGAGAAGAACAATATTCTTAAACAACGATGGTATCCCTCGACGAAAACATTCGATGAGATATGTGAACGTTTTCGCCTCAAACGCTGACCCTTCAACAGAAAAAAAAAAGTAAAAATCTAAAAAAGAAAAGTACAAATTCACCAACCACTCAAATAGGAAAGGTGAAGCAATTTCGGAATTGGCGCCTTCGGCCTTTTTTCAATTATCGCCTCGTATAGTGAAGCCAACTTTGGGCGGTCGTTAAGTTCGTCTGTAATGTTGTTTGTATAAATCTAACAAACATTCATTTAAAACTACCGAATTTATGACACTTTTCAATTTGTTTGTAATAGTGCACGCAGTCTTGGTTCCTGTCAAGCAATGTCTGATAAGCTCTTTCTGCGTCCTCAAATCGACCCAACTTCACCAAAAGAGACCCTTTAAAACATTACCAGATGAACAAAAACAAAAACATTTTCTATAAACTTTTTCTTTAGCAACCATTTTAAGAAAATGAAACGTTGGATGATTGTGTTATTTAAAAAATTTAAAAAAATTACCCCGATTTTCAAGGTAAGCGAGGCGGTCAAAAATGCACGTGGAATTCTCTTCGAGTTTGTTCAGAGCGTCTTCTATCCTCCCAGCCTCGGAAAGGATCATCACCTCGTAAAGCACAATCTCACTGTTCTCGTAATCAACTTGAGATGTTGGCTAAACCAAGCAAATTAATTTAGAATATTTACTTCTTTGTGGGTATCCATCCCCCATGGCTACACCCTGCAGTTAGTACTTTGTTGTTCTTCTTGAACTCCTTTATGATTTCCAACGCCATGTCATACTCTTGCTGAAGATGGTAGGCCGATGCATAGCCAATCCATCCCATTTTGTTTGAAGGGCGCAGTTCGAGCAGTTTGTAGCGAGAGTCCTTAAAGCACTAAAATGCAACGAAAAGCTACGAAATAGACGGACCCTGTATCCTTCAAAGTCTCGCATTTGCACTTGAAGCAGCGACAAATCACGAAGAATTTGCATGTTTTCGGGTTCTATCCTCAGCGCCATTTTGTATGCTTTTATCGCTTCGTCATACTTCTTGTCGGACCGCTGGATCAGCCCAAAGACGTGCCAACAAATGTGCGACCTCAAATCCGCCTTCAGCCCTTTCTTCACAATTTCCTGTGATTCTTCATGCTTTCCCATGCAGTTTAGTATCAATCCCTTCATTGCAAGAGTTTCTGAATTACTATATAAAAACCTCTTTTTACACATCGGCATTACCTCCGTGCTCAGCAAACGTTGGGTTCGTCATAATCTGTTTTGCACACCTCAAACCCACCTTGTACTGCTTTTGTTCGTAACATTTCTAAAATGGCCTTTTACAGAGAATTCTGATAAATGAAAATACCTTACAATTAATTTCTTGAAGAGTGCCTGTTCTCTGGAAGGAAGAGCCTGGCAGCTAGGACTAATAACTTGCTGATTCGACATTAATATAAATCCTTGTTTTTTGAATCTACAAAACAGAATTGAGCTCCATTCTGACATATTTCAAATGCTGAATACCGGATTCGGACATTTGGTCAAAATTACTTTCGTCACAAATTCGCATGCTGATACGGCTTTTTGTGATCTTTTGGAAATGAGCTTTTTGTGCATTGTAGACCGTAGGATTTTTTGGAACCGCGCGCCGGGAGCGGGACATTTCGGCCCTGCCGTTTCGGCCCCAAAGATAAAATAAAAACAAACACTCTTTTTTACATCTTACTACTTTTACATCTTTGTCTTGGCATTTTTTTAAACAAACATAGGTATTCCAGTTGCTAGACGGGATGCCGTTTGCCAATAATAGCTGAGAATATTAACCCTGGCAGTTTGGTGGTGATGGCTGGGTGAAATTTGAATCAGCAATTTCAACGAGTGGTTTAACCATAGAATTGCTTTTGTTAATGCTGACGACCGTACAGTTCACACACAGTCGATTGAAGCGACATGGGGGCCATCAAAAGGGACATGGAAACATCTTTGTGGCACAACTCCTGACTCATTTCCTTCGTATCTGTCTACATGTTTCGTCGTTATCATAACAAAGCAAAATTTTCCAAGCTGTCCTAGAAGAAATCCGCTTACAATACGATTTTTAATTGTTATTTCTTTATGGTCGTGTAATTGTTTTTATGGCCGTGTAAACTGCAATAGAGCTGGAAGTCTGACGAGTGCCACTGGGGGGGGGGGGGGGGGGGGCAAGCGCGCGGGGGACCTGCGGAGCGGGCGCGCGCGGACTTCTTCCGGAGTCTCGCCCCACCTACTGGCCGCGGTAGTCGAGTGTGCGGCGGTACTTTGGCTGCTATTTTCCAAGTCAATAACATATTTCAGACAATTTTTTGAATACAAAATATTTTCCACGTGTTTTGACCAAAAGGGGGCCCCCCTATGGTCTTACAAACTTTGAGGAGCCATAACTTTCTTCATAGTTGAGAGCGACTCAACATTTTTGCAGATTCGTAATCAGTTCGACGAGAGGAGTTGATTGGTGTATAATTTATGCATTTCGGAGAGGAGCACAAATAAGATAGTTTTTTCCGCAATTTTTTTTGAACTGCAAATTTTTATTGCTCTTATTATTTCTATTAGGAAATCTTGCCCATTTTTTGCTATATTTGAAATTTTTTTTATCCATTTTCGTCCATATTTTGCAGTTTTTCATCCATATTTTATGGCCATATTTTGAGATTTTTTATCCATATAAATCGTGGCCCTAACTATAACTTAACAAAAGGAAATAGCAATTTATGGCATTAGGCTTTGGCGTTCTGTGAAAAAAGAAGTACAATGGAAATCGAGTTGACCGCACTTCGGCCGACTTTCTAATAGGAAACAGAATTGAAGTGAATTATTTTGATTAAAATCTTATAAAATCTGTCGGCGCCAGTCCAAATTACCAGGGGTGCCGAACTGGCCGCGCTACAACTGTCGGCGTCGAACTGCTGAGCTGAACTAGCCCCGACCGATATTTCATGTTTTGTTATAATTCGATCAGAATCATTCTACACCCCGAATTTTTTTGAATTTCTTGGTCAGCCTTTGGACAAAAGGGTCCTTTCTGTTGCTATGGCGCAATTGTGTGGGCGTAAATGCGGCGGCCCGATTTCTAGCACAAGATTGCTTTTGTTATTTGTATTGGATTTTTGAATCTTGTGAGAGTAATCGAATTACCCATGCCAAATATAACTTTACGATTGAAATCTCTCGACTGAGTTACAGCTCCCCAAACTTTGGGTTTTTCACACAAAAGGACCCTGCTGGTTTCATGGCGTTGACATTTTGTTTTACACAGCAGCTGCTTGATGATTGCGTTAGCGATGAATGGCATTCGTTCCTTAGTTGGTCGGAAAACTAACGAAGGAGGGAGTATTTTTTGGTTGGCTGTGGCAGCCAGTCAGTTTGATACAACAAAAGCTGAGAGAATGATGTGAAAGAATGAAGTGAAAGCAAACATTGGAAAGAAAGACGAAGGAGAAAGGTTAGTTCGAGAGAACATTAGAAAGGAAGAGAAAGTGACAGATCAAACGCCCGAAGAACGTAGGGATATGATGAAGTGAATGAATGGAGTGGGACGCCCAACCCCCCACTTCCAATTGCCGCCCCATCCATCGTCCCTACAAATTAGAGCAAAGAACACTGCTGCTGACGATGCCCCACCCATCCGCCGGCGATATATTCATAGGTATGTAGCGGGAGGGGTGGGGGGGGGTACGAGTGTATTTTATATTTATACTCAGCTGTGTTGTGTTGGTTGGACTTGAGGTGTGGCGGGTGGGCAGACTTCGTCGAAGGGTTGGGGGGACGTGGTGAGCAGGAAACAGCGAAGGACAGAGATGAGAATTGGAGGAGGGACGGCAGCCGGCCCCCCCCCCAATTCCATTGCGTCTCTCGCTTGCTGCACCACTCGCTCCTCACCTTCCACCTGCTGTTTGATGGTTCGTCCCTGCTGCTCGGGTGGTTCCATCCAACATCCGGAGAGTGGAATGTCCCTCCACTCCCTCCTTCCTCCCTCTCGCAGTCCATCCCGTTTTTTCCTATTCCTTTTTTATAAGGACGGCTCAGCCAGCAATGGTCGATCGTCTTTTTGCCATCTCATTTCCCCCGTCGTTAACTGAAGGAGGGGGTTTCTCTAACCCTAACACTTTTTGTGCACTGCGCCCCCCCCCCCACTTAATTAATTGTTGCTTGTGTGATCATTCACCTTTCCCTTCACTTCTCCAAAACCCAATCATTTAAGTGACTTCTCCGCCCTCCAATTCCTTTAGGTTCACCCCCCCCCCCCCCAACTTCCATTGCATTGCTGTCCCATCTGCCCGATCTTTCATTCATTTGCATCACAAACCTGCAAAAGATGGTTAAGACGGATGACTTCATCTTGATGTTAGAGGACGGCAGCGGCGCCACTTTAACAACAACGGCCGTTTTTATGGAGAAAATGATGGCTAAAAGAACGAAAAATGTAGGCGATGATGGGGAGAGGGGGGAACTTTTGATGGATGTGGAGAACGACGACGTTGCACGTCGTGACGCGTGGTTTCCAGGAAGGTTTCTTCTGTTTTTTGAACTCTTTGACTATTTTCAACTTTTCAGCCAATCGGCCGACACAAAATGTTCCTCGGCGGAATTTGACGAATCGGATGAAAGCGGAGGCGAACAGAACGTCGGGCTAAGATTTGACAAGAAGCGCAGGCTTTCGATAGGCGGTAGGGCAAACAATCGGCCATTGTTCACGGAATCCATCGATAGCGAGCTGGACGACCGTCGACTACGCCGCCAAATCGCCAATTGCAATGAACGAAGACGGATGCAGGTTGGGAACGAAATTGATGTTTTAATAGGAATTTCCAGATGATTAATAATTTTTCCGTTACAAATGTTCCTTTTTAGTCGATAAATGCCGGATTCCAAGCACTTCGGCAATTGTTGCCTCGGAAGGACGGCGATAAAATGTCGAAGGCGGCAATTTTGGCCGCTACCGCCGAATTTATTCACTCGCTTCTAAAAGAAAAGGACAAATTGATGGAAGGAAATTGCGCGGCCATAACAAAGAAGCGGCGGTTGGACACGGAAGGTCATTTATTGTTTTAGGCTTATCAAAAGTGATAGAAACTTTGCGGTAATGAGGGGTATAAATTGGAGAACTTTTTTACTTTTAGACTCGCCAAAAACGATTTTACGGGAAGAAGGCGTCGGACCAAATGTTATCGATTGCTTGCGTACAATTGGCAACCTGCGAAATTCACTGCAGAAAGAGACTCAGCTCAGAATGGTTTCTTTATTGCTGTATTCTTGGAATAAATTAGTTCCATTGTCGTTAGGCGTTCGAGAAGGAAATGGCCGAGTTGCGATGTCAATTGCATCTTTCCACGCCATCGTTAACGGTCGGTGTTCTTCCGTCTTTTCCTTCACCCCGCTCGACCGCGGATTTCTCTTCCAATTCGTCTTCTTCCCCGTCATCCAATGCTGCCGGCGCGTTCCTTACGCCGCCATCGGACATGGCGAATAAGAGAGAGGACCTTCTAATCGAATTAGTGCGACAGCGAGAAGAGCAACAGCAGCTCTTCCGTCCCACCCCGGTACACCCATCGGATGTTCAACTGCTGACCTCGGTGATTACTACGCTGGCCAGTGTCCCCCCCAATGGGCTGGCACTTCAACAGCAGCCGGACGATGGCACTGTGTTCATGCCCACGAAGGAAAGCCCAATCGGCAGGAAGGCAGAGGCACCGCAGCCCATGGCTTTGATGGGAAACCATCAGGCGGCAACAACCTTTGGGACGACGCGACCTCTTTTTGTTGTGCAGCAACAGACGGTGGGAAGCGCCAAAGAGTTCAATCCGGCGGAAAGAATGGGCGCGGAAAGTTCGGCTGCGACCATTTCTCAACAAAATCTGCAGGTTTTTTGGAATTGAAAAAAATCGGGACGGAGGATTTTACTCCGGTCGATCACCCCTGGAATTTTCTGGTATGTCTCTGTCAGTAACAAAACGATGTTCAGGCGCTCGTTTTGGCAATTCAACATTTGGAGGGGTCCACCATTGCGTCCTCTCCGGTTCAAAATGGTCACTCATCCGTCGTTACCTCTCCGATCGACAGCGACCTCGTGGTTCAGTGACCTATCGTTATGTTATTTTTTCTTATTATCGTTTTCATTGTTATTTTGTTGTTGTTGTTGGTCCATTCCTTTCAGCGTGGGCTCGTAGGTTAGGCCGTAGTTTAGTAGGTGGTATGGTGAAGCGACCAGATCGTTAAACTGTCGGGTTTTACGCTACTAATTACAAAGAAAACTGTTGAATTGAAACCCCTCAGCTAATGATCCTTTTTCTTCATTTTCCATGTTTTTTTTGCAATGATTGCCAACTCTTTACTTTCCATTTTTTCTGACAAATTAGCTTTGATCCCCCCCCCCCCCAAACTTCTTTTCGTTGTTATTGCTGTTATTTTTGCTAAATCTTTGTCTGTTGGTTGAAGCCTCATATCTTACGCTATTTAAAACAATTGCTGCCAACTCAGAGATATTGCAGGGAAAAGAACCTTCTCAAGTTAAGTTCTCCCTTTTCTTAAGGAACCTTTTTTTCGAGGTTTTTCTGCTCAATTTAATAAAGTTGTTGCTTCTTCCAATGAGAATATTTGGTCTCACAACATTAAAGTTGGAATTTTAGGTTGTAAAAATGTTGTTTTGTTTCTATAAGTGTAAAAAACAGGGATCATTCCGTCTGAACTCCTTCCAAATTTCGGAAAAGCGTCTGGGGACGGGTTTCGATTAAAAAAATTAACAGGCGTCCATCAAAAAGCCGCGCGTCGTCAGCTCGGAGTTCACTTTTTCCTGCTCTTCGTTTATCCGACCCACTCGTCGTATACCGACTTCTGCTCAAAGTTGTTCGAAAGATGGTGCAATTCCGTTGTTTCTCCGGCCTCATTTTTTGTTTGTAAATTTGGAAAGGCGCCCTTTTCGAGACGTTCACTTTCAGTTGCTTCACTCGCCTGTTCCTGCTCAAATTGCCATGCGTCGTAGTCGCGCAGCGCCATTTGAACATAGGAAGTGACCTGCAGCGGGGGGGAAAAGAAACGGCGATCAGAATCGAAAGTTGCATTTCTGTCCACGTCATTTGCCCCCCCCTCCTCACAAAGTGCTGCTCCTCCGTTCGCACATATTTCTGTAGCATTTCCAATGCCATCTCTCGCAATTCGACCAAATTGAGCGATTCACACTCGCCGACCAGCCTAAAAAGTAAAATCTGATCGGGACTTGAAAAGCATTCACTTGGCTAATTCGTCCGGCTTTGATGGAAGAGCTGTTAAACGGTTAATCATCAATCTGTAAGAGTTGAGTGTAAATAGACCTAACGACGCCACGCATCGCTCCTTCTTCAGGCGGAGATAGCCGAGAATGTGACGGAATGCTTTAGGGTCTCTGTCCAAGAAGAAATTTCCGCCTTTGTCCGTTGCAATTACTCGCGTCGTGCCCGGACGGAACCAATCGGCCAATTTGCTGCGCGGGTCCGCCAGCAAATTTGAGCGTCGTACCTGCAGATAATCAATTCACCGGGTTGGAGGCAAAGCTTCGATTTTAAATGCAAAAGGATACAATATTTAACGAAGTCATTCTAAATCCGAATCTTCCAAATACATATACAAACAATTCAAAGTGTGACCCTTTCCGCAATTTGTATTTCAACGTTACCATGTACTTCTTGCCCCCGATGTTGATGGTAAGAAGGTCGTCCGTGTGCATTTGTCCCTGGGCAACGCGATGGGTTCCGCCGTAGCCCGTGTATCCGGTACGCATCACTTTTGCTGCAGGGTATGTGGTGATGGCGGTAATGGACAGTGGGGGGTTGGGGGAGGCAAGGGTTAACACGAACTTGGGGGGGGGGGGTTGGGGGGGGCAAGGGTTAACACAAACTTGGGGGGGGGGGTTGGGGGGGGGGGGTTAACACAAACTTGGGGGGGGGGTTAACACGAACTTGGGGGGGGGGGGGGGTTGGGGGGGGGGTTAACACAAACTTGGGGGGGGGGGGGGCGGGTGCCAATTCGAACGCGAAACAGAACGGATTTGAGTGGCAAAAGCAAAAAAGGAAAAGAGGCCGAATGGCGGCGGGTGGCGGCTACACTTGAGAAAGGACAATGGCCGAAAAATGGGAGAAAGGCAATTATTTGAAAAGGGCGAATTTGTTGACTTTCTGTCACACATTTCCCATGTTTCTATTCTCAAACAGAAAAGATTCCCCAAAAAAGGGTTAAAGAGTGTAAAAGCAATCATTTTGGGTTGTGCAGTTTGTGTTCTGCTATTGTCGCCCCCCCCCCCCCCGGAATTGTATTCCCTTTATTTGTTCTTAATCTTCAATAACGTTGAATAAATAAATGACGGTAAATTGATCACTGATCAGACTGCTGTCTCAAAAATTTTGATCCCTGTCGTATCGCCGCGCCATATGCCGCCCGCTGTCCGTGTCGAGGGTCCGCTGCCGACGGACCGTTGACGGTTCGTATGCCTTTTGACCTCCATTTCTGCGGTTTAATTCTTAGACAAAGTGTCTAAATGCCGTGCCATCTCACCCGCCATTCGGCCTCCGTGTGTGCCCTCGGCTTCCGGCACTTCCATCGCTCCTCCGACTGTCCCCACTCGCCGCCCTTCGTCCCCTGGCGCCTCCCGAAAATGCCGGGATGATCTCCCCGCGAGCGTTGGCCTCTTCCATTTCCTTCCGCCGGTCTTTCCGTTCCCACCACTCCAATTGGTCCCCCTCTTCCGTCGTCCTATCGTCGAGACTCCGCTGCCGTTGTCGCTGCTTTGTCGCTGTTCCATTCGAGTCAAAAAGGTCGGAAGGCACCGGTTGCCCTCGGGGGGCTATTAACAAAATTCAAATTTAATTTTTACTCCAATTTCTGACCGCCTTTTCCCCGCGGATTCTCTCCGTTTTTTGCCGCGCGCAAAGTCGCTTCGGTTGCCCTTTGGGCTGCCGCCAGTTTGGCCATCTTCAACTCCACCAAAAGTGCCTTTTCACGCTCTCTCCGCCTTTCCTCCTCCAACTCCATTTGCATTCGTTGCTGGTACAGCTCGTCTCTGTGACTTATCGATCAATCCATCTTTTTGAACTCCAAAGACCGTGACCCAACTCCAACTCAGTCAGAAATCAACGGCATTTTCGCTACCCGAGAAAAGATTATTCGATAAAAATGCCCCGACTTTATGCGCTCCCTCTCCTCCATTTGCCAGTCGCGTTGTCTTTCTCTGATTCGCTGTTGCCGATTTGCTTCAACTTGGGCCAGCAATTCCATTCGATGCCTTTCCTGATCCGCCGCTTTGGCTTTTTCTATCCATCCACCGGCCGATTCTCTTCCAAAAGTCGCGCCAAAATGAGCCTTTAAAGATCAATTTGTTGAAATGATTTTGGTCCAATTAGAATAATCCATTTAAACATAAACGTTCTCAATGATTTGGATGGACTAATCGGCCAAAACAAAACATTTAAAAGTATTTAAAGCGTTATGACCTTTGTTTTCGCTTCAAAAGCTTCTTGCCACGTGAGCGAACCGCGTTGTCCATCATTCTTTGGTTGCGGATTTCCACGAATCCATGGCGAATTGCCCTCTCCGGGAGGGGGGACGACGAACTGGAAGTGGGGGGGGGGGCATGGGCAAGACGGGAAGAAACCCCTGAGGGGAGAGGGGACGATGAACTGGAAGTGGGGGGGGGCATGGGCAAGACGGGAAGAAACCCCTGAGGGGAGAGGGGACGATGAACTGGAAGTGGGGGGGGGCATGGGCAAGACGGGAAGAAACCCCTGAGGGGAGAGGGGACGATGAACTGGAAGTGGGGGGGGGACATGGGCAAGACGGGAAGAAAACCTGAGGGGAGAGGGGACGATGAACTGGAAGTGGGGGGGCATGGGCAAGACGGGAAGAAACCCCTGAGGGGAGAGGGGACGATGAACTGGAAGTGGGGATGGGATGAAGCCCCTGAGGGGAGAGGGGACGATGAACTGGAAGTGGGGATGGGATGAAGCCCCTGAGGGGAGGTGGGACGATGAACTGGAAGTGGGGGGGGGGCATGGGCAAGACGGGAAGAAACCCCTGAGGGGAGAGGGGACGATGAACTGGAAGTGGGGATGGGATGAAGCCCCTGAGGGGAGAGGGGACGATGAACTGGAAGTGGGGGGGCATGGGCAAGACGGGAAGAAGCCCCTGAGGGGAGAGGGGACGATGAACTGGAAGTGGGGGGGGGGCATGGGCAAGACGGGAAGAAACCCCTGAGGGGAGAGGGGACGATGAACTGGAAGTGGGGGGGGCATGGGCAAGACGGGAAGAAACCCCTGAGGGGAGAGGGGACGATGAACTGGAAGTGGGGGGGCATGGGCAAGACGGGAAGAAGCCCCTGAGGGGAGAGGGGACGATGAACTGGAAGTGGGGGGGGGGCATGGGCAAGACGGGAAGAAGCCCCTGAGGGGAGAGGGGACGATGAACTGGAAGTGGGGATGGGATGAAGCCCCTGAGGGGAGAGGGGACGATGAACTGGAAGTGGGGATGGGATGAAGCCCCTGAGGGGAGGTGGGACGACGAACTGGAAGTGGGGGGGCACGGACAAGACGGGAAGAAGCCCCTGAGGGGAGAGGGGACGATGAACTGGAAGTGGGGATGGGATGAAGCCCCTGAGGGGAGGTGGGACGACGAACTGGAAGTGGGGGGGGGCATGGGCAAGACGGGAAGAAACCCCTGAGGGGAGAGGGGACGATGAACTGGAAGTGGGGGGGGGGCATGGACAAGACGGGAAGAAGCCCCTGAGGGGAGAGGGGACGATGAACTGGAAGTGGGGGGGGCATGGACAAGACGGGAAGAAGCCCCTGAGGGGAGAGGGGACGATGAACTGGAAGTGGGGGGGCATGGACAAGACGGGAAGAAGCCCCTGAGGGGAGAGGGGACGATGAACTGGAAGTGGGGGGGGCATGGACAAGACGGGAAGAAGCCCCTGATGGGAGGGGGGGACGATGAACTGGAAGTGGGGGGGGGGGCATGGGCAAGACGGGAAGAAGCCCCTGAGGGGAGAGGGGACGATGAACTGGAAGTGGGGGGGGGGCATGGACAAGACGGGAAGAAGCCCCTGAGGGGAGAGGGGACGATGAACTGGAAGTGGGGGGGGCATGGACAAGACGGGAAGAAGCCCCTGAGGGGAGAGGGGACGATGAACTGGAAGTGGGGGAGGGCATGGACAAGACGGGAAGAAGCCCCTGATGGGAGGGGGGGACGATGAACTGGAAGTGGGGGGGGGGCATGGGCAAGACGGGAAGAAGCCCCTGAGGGGAGAGGGGACGATGAACTGGAAGTGGGGGGGGGGCATGGACAAGACGGGAAGAAGCCCCTGAGGGGAGAGGGGACGATGAACTGGAAGTGGGGGGCATGGACAAGACGGGAAGAAGCCCCTGAGGGGAGAGGGGACGATGAACTGGAAGTGGGGGGGGCATGGGCAAGACGGGAAGAAACCCCTGAGGGGAGAGGGGACGATGAACTGGAAGTGGGGATGGGATGAAGCCCCTGAGGGGAGAGGGGACGATGAACTGGAAGTGGGGGGGCATGGGCAAGACGGGAAGAAACCCCTGAGGGGAGAGGGGACGATGAACTGGAAGTGGGGATGGGATGAAGCCCCTGAGGGGAGAGGGGACGATGAACTGGAAGTGGGGATGGGATGAAGCCCCTGAGGGGAGGTGGGACGACGAACTGGAAGTGGGGGGGGGCATGGGCAAGACGGGAAGAAGCCCCTGAGGGGAGCCCCTGAGGGGAGAGGGGACGATGAACTGGAAGTGGGGGGGGCATGGGCAAGACGGGAAGAAACCCCTGAGGGGAGAGGGGACGATGAACTGGAAGTGGGGGGGCATGGGGGAAAACGAAAGGGGGGGGGGGGGGGGGGGGGGGGGGGGGGGGGGGGGGGGGGGGGGGGGGGGGGGGGGGGGGGGGGGGGGGGGGGGGGGGGGGGGGGGGGGGGGGGGGGGGGGGGGGGGGGGGGGGGGGGGGGGGGGGGGGGGGGGGGGGGGGGGGGGGGGGGGGGGGGGGGGGGGGGGGGGGGGGGGGGGGGACAAGACGGGAAGAAGCCCCTGAGGGGAGAGGGGACGATGAACTGGGAAGTGGGGGGGCATGGACAAGACGGGAAAGAAGCCCCTGATGGGAGGGGGGACGATGAACTGGAAGTGGGGGGGGGCATGGGCAAGACGGGAAGAAGCCCCTGAGGAGAGGGGACGATGAACTGGAAGTGGGGGGGGGCATGGACAAGACGGGAAGAAGCCCCTGAGGGGAGAGGGGACGATGAACTGGAAGTGGGGGGGCATGGACAAGACGGGAAGAAGCCCCTGAGGGGAGGAGGGGACGAGAAACGGAAGTGGGAGGAGGGCATGGACAAGACGGAAGAAGCCCTGATGGGAGGGGGGGAGGGACGATGAACTGGAAGTGGGGGGGGTGCATGGGCAACAAGGACGGGAAGAAAGAAAGCCCCTGAGGGGGAGAGGGGACGATGGATGAACTGGAAGTGGGGGGGGGCATGGACAAGACGGGAAGAAGCCCTGAGGGGAGAGGGGACGATGAACTGGAAGTGGGGGCATGGACAAGGACGGGAAGAAGCCCCTGAGGGTGAGAGGGGACGATGAACTGGAAGTGGGGGGGGCATGGGCAAGACGGGAGAAACCCCTGAGGGGAAGAGGGACGATGAACTGGAAGTGGGGATGGGATGAAGCCCCTGAGGGGAGAGGGGACGATGAACTGGAAGTGGGGGGGCATGGGCAAGACGGGAAGAACCCCTGAGGGGAGAGGGGGACGATGAACTGGAGCGTGGGGATGGATAAGACGGGAAGAAGCCCCTGATGGGAGAGGGGGACGATGAACTGGAAGTGGGGATGGGATGAAGCCCTCGAGGGGAGGGGGACGATGAACTGGAAGTGGGGGGGGGCCATGGGCAAGACGGGGAAGAAGCCCGAGGGGAGCCCCTGATGGGAGAGGGGACGATGAACTGGAAGTGGGGGGGGCATGCGGCCAGAACGGGAAGAAACCCCTGAGGGTATGAGAAAAAAAAAAAAAAAAAAAAAAAAAAAAAAAAAAAAAAAAAAAAAAAAAAAAAAAAAAAAAAAAAAAAAAAAAAAAAAAAAAAAAAAAAAAAAAAAAAAAAAAAAAAAAAAAAAAAAAAAAAAAAAAAAAAAAAAAAAAAAAAAAAAAAAAAAAAAAAAAAAAAAAAAAAAAAAAAAAAAAAAAAAAAAAAAAAAAAAAAAAAAAAAAAAAAAAAAAAAAAAAAAAAAAAAAAAAAAAAAAAAAAAAAAAAAAAAAAAAAAAAAAAAAAAAAAAAAAAAAAAAAAAAAAAAAAAAAAAAAAAAAAAAAAAAAAAAAAAAAAAAAAAAAAAAAAAAAAAAAAAAAAAAAAAAAAAAAAAAAAAAAAAAAAAAAAAAAAAAAAAAAAAAAAAAAAAAAAAAAAAAAAAAAAAAAAAAAAAAAAAAAAAAAAAAAAAAAAAAAAAAAAAAAAAAAAAAAAAAAAAAAAAAAAAAAAAAAAAAAAAAAAAAAAAAAAAAAAAAAAAAAAAAAAAAAAAAAAAAAAAAAAAAAAAAAAAAAAAAAAAAAAAAAAAAAAAAAAAAAAAAAAAAAAAAAAAAAAAAAAAAAAAAAAAAAAAAAAAAAACAAAAAAAAAAAAAAGCCCCTGAGGGGAGAGGGGACGATGAACTGGAAGTGGGGGGGGCATGGACAAGACGGGAAGAAGCCCCTGAGGGGAGAGGGGACGATGAACTGGAAGTGGGGGGGGGCATGGGCAAGACGGGAAGAAGCCCCTGAGGGGAGAGGGGACGATGAACTGGAAGTGGGGGGGGGCATGGACAAGACGGGAAGAAAGCCCCTGAGGGGAGAGGGGACGATGAACTGGAAGTGGGGGGGGGCATGGGCAAGACGGGAAGAAAGCCCCTGAGGGGAGAGGGGACGATGAACTGGAAGTGGGGGGGGCATGGGCAAGACGGGAAGAAACCCCTGAGGGGAGAGGGGACGATGAACTGGAAGTGGGGGGGGCATGGGCAAGACGGGAAGAAGCCCCTGAGGGGAGAGGGGACGATGAACTGGAAGTGGGGGGGGGGCATGGGCAAGACGGGAAGAAGCCCCTGAGGGGAGAGGGGACGATGAACTGGAAGTGGGGATGGGATGAAGCCCCTGAGGGGAGAGGGGACGATGAACTGGAAGTGGGGATGGGATGAAGCCCCTGAGGGGAGGTGGGACGACGAACTGGAAGTGGGGGGGCACGGACAAGACGGGAAGAAGCCCCTGAGGGGAGAGGGGACGATGAACTGGAAGTGGGGATGGGATGAAGCCCCTGAGGGGAGGTGGGACGACGAACTGGAAGTGGGGGGGGCATGGGCAAGACGGGAAGAAACCCCTGAGGGGAGAGGGGACGATGAACTGGAAGTGGGGGGGGGGCATGGACAAGACGGGAAGAAGCCCCTGAGGGGAGAGGGGACGATGAACTGGAAGTGGGGGGGGCATGGACAAGACGGGAAGAAGCCCCTGAGGGGAGAGGGGACGATGAACTGGAAGTGGGGGGGCATGGACAAGACGGGAAGAAGCCCCTGAGGGGAGAGGGGACGATGAACTGGAAGTGGGGGGGGGCATGGACAAGACGGGAAGAAGCCCCTGATGGGAGGGGGGACGATGAACTGGAAGTGGGGGGGGGGGCATGGGCAAGACGGGAAGAAGCCCCTGAGGGGAGAGGGGACGATGAACTGGAAGTGGGGGGGGGGCATGGACAAGACGGGAAGAAGCCCCTGAGGGGAGAGGGGACGATGAACTGGAAGTGGGGGGGCATGGACAAGACGGGAAGAAGCCCCTGAGGGGAGAGGGGACGATGAACTGGAAGTGGGGGAGGGCATGGACAAGACGGGAAGAAGCCCCTGATGGGAGGGGGGACGATGAACTGGAAGTGGGGGGGGCATGGGCAAGACGGGAAGAAGCCCCTGAGGGGAGAGGGGACGATGAACTGGAAGTGGGGGGGGCATGGACAAGACGGGAAGAAGCCCCTGAGGGGAGAGGGGACGATGAACTGGAAGTGGGGGGCATGGACAAGACGGGAAGAAGCCCCTGAGGGGAGAGGGGACGATGAACTGGAAGTGGGGGAGGGCATGGACAAGACGGGAAGAAGCCCCTGATGGGAGGGGGGACGATGAACTGGAAGTGGGGGGGGGCATGGGCAAGACGGGAAGAAGCCCCTGAGGGGAGAGGGGACGATGAACTGGAAGTGGGGGGGGGCATGGACAAGACGGGAAGAAGCCCCTGAGGGGAGAGGGGACGATGAACTGGAAGTGGGGGGCATGGACAAGACGGGAAGAAGCCCCTGAGGGAGAGGGGACGATGAACTGGAAGTGGGGGGGGCATGGGCAAGACGGGAAGAAACCCCTGAGGGGAGAGGGGACGATGAACTGGAAGTGGGGGGGGGCATGGACAAGACGGGAAGAAGCCCCTGAGGGGAGAGGGGACGATGAACTGGAAGTGGGGGGGCATGGACAAGACGGGAAGAAGCCCCTGAGGGGAGAGGGGACGATGAACTGGAAGTGGGGGGGGCATGGACAAGACGGGAAGAAGCCCCTGATGGGAGGGGGGACGATGAACTGGAAGTGGGGGGGGGCATGGGCAAGACGGGAAGAAGCCCCTGAGGGGAGAGGGGACGATGAACTGGAAGTGGGGGGGGGCATGGACAAGACGGGAAGAAGCCCCTGAGGGGAGAGGGGACGATGAACTGGAAGTGGGGGGGCATGGACAAGACGGGAAGAAGCCCCTGAGGGGAGAGGGGACGATGAACTGGAAGTGGGGGAGGGCATGGACAAGACGGGAAGAAGCCCCTGATGGGAGGGGGGACGATGAACTGGAAGTGGGGGGGGGCATGGGCAAGACGGGAAGAAGCCCCTGAGGGGAGAGGGGACGATGAACTGGAAGTGGGGGGGGGCATGGACAAGACGGGAAGAAGCCCCTGAGGGGAGAGGGGACGATGAACTGGAAGTGGGGGGCATGGACAAGACGGGAAGAAGCCCCTGAGGGGAGAGGGGACGATGAACTGGAAGTGGGGGGGGCATGGGCAAGACGGGAAGAAACCCCTGAGGGGAGAGGGGACGATGAACTGGAAGTGGGGATGGGATGAAGCCCCTGAGGGGAGAGGGGACGATGAACTGGAAGTGGGGGGGCATGGGCAAGACGGGAAGAAACCCCTGAGGGGAGAGGGGACGATGAACTGGAAGTGGGGATGGGATGAAGCCCCTGAGGGGAGAGGGGACGATGAACTGGAAGTGGGGATGGGATGAAGCCCCTGAGGGGAGGTGGGACGACGAACTGGAAGTGGGGGGGGGCATGGGCAAGACGGGAAGAAGCCCCTGAGGGGAGCCCCTGAGGGGAGAGGGGACGATGAACTGGAAGTGGGGGGGGCATGGGCAAGACGGGAAGAAACCCCTGAGGGGAGAGGGGACGATGAACTGGAAGTGGGGGGGCATGGGCAAGACGGGAAGAAGCCCCTGAGGGGAGAGGGGACGATGAACTGGAAGTGGGGGGGGGGCATGGGCAAGACGGGAAGAAACCCCTGAGGGGAGAGGGGACGATGAACTGGAAGTGGGGGGGGGCATGGGCAAGACGGGAAGAAACCCCTGAGGGGAGAGGGGACGATGAACTGGAAGTGGGGGGGCATGGGCAAGACGGGAAGAAGCCCCTGAGGGGAGAGGGGACGATGAACTGGAAGTGGGGGGGGGGCATGGGCAAGACGGGAAGAAGCCCCTGAGGGGAGAGGGGACGATGAACTGGAAGTGGGGATGGGATGAAGCCCCTGAGGGGAGAGGGGACGATGAACTGGAAGTGGGGATGGGATGAAGCCCCTGAGGGGAGGTGGGACGACGAACTGGAAGTGGGGGGGCACGGACAAGACGGGAAGAAGCCCCTGAGGGGAGAGGGGACGATGAACTGGAAGTGGGGATGGGATGAAGCCCCTGAGGGGAGGTGGGACGACGAACTGGAAGTGGGGGGGGCATGGGCAAGACGGGAAGAAACCCCTGAGGGGAGAGGGGACGATGAACTGGAAGTGGGGGGGGGGCATGGACAAGACGGGAAGAAGCCCCTGAGGGGAGAGGGGACGATGAACTGGAAGTGGGGGGGGCATGGACAAGACGGGAAGAAGCCCCTGAGGGGAGAGGGGACGATGAACTGGAAGTGGGGGGGCATGGACAAGACGGGAAGAAGCCCCTGAGGGGAGAGGGGACGATGAACTGGAAGTGGGGGGGGGCATGGACAAGACGGGAAGAAGCCCCTGATGGGAGGGGGGACGATGAACTGGAAGTGGGGGGGGGGCATGGGCAAGACGGGAAGAAGCCCCTGAGGGGAGAGGGGACGATGAACTGGAAGTGGGGGGGGGGCATGGACAAGACGGGAAGAAGCCCCTGAGGGGAGAGGGGACGATGAACTGGAAGTGGGGGGGCATGGACAAGACGGGAAGAAGCCCCTGAGGGGAGAGGGGACGATGAACTGGAAGTGGGGGAGGGCATGGACAAGACGGGAAGAAGCCCCTGATGGGAGGGGGGACGATGAACTGGAAGTGGGGGGGGCATGGGCAAGACGGGAAGAAGCCCCTGAGGGGAGAGGGGACGATGAACTGGAAGTGGGGGGGGGCATGGACAAGACGGGAAGAAGCCCCTGAGGGGAGAGGGGACGATGAACTGGAAGTGGGGGGCATGGACAAGACGGGAAGAAGCCCCTGAGGGGAGAGGGGACGATGAACTGGAAGTGGGGGAGGGCATGGACAAGACGGGAAGAAGCCCCTGATGGGAGGGGGGACGATGAACTGGAAGTGGGGGGGGGCATGGGCAAGACGGGAAGAAGCCCCTGAGGGGAGAGGGGACGATGAACTGGAAGTGGGGGGGGGCATGGACAAGACGGGAAGAAGCCCCTGAGGGGAGAGGGGACGATGAACTGGAAGTGGGGGGCATGGACAAGACGGGAAGAAGCCCCTGAGGGGAGAGGGGACGATGAACTGGAAGTGGGGGGGGCATGGGCAAGACGGGAAGAAACCCCTGAGGGGAGAGGGGACGATGAACTGGAAGTGGGGGGGGCATGGACAAGACGGGAAGAAGCCCCTGAGGGGAGAGGGGACGATGAACTGGAAGTGGGGGGGGGGCATGGACAAGACGGGAAGAAGCCCCTGAGGGGAGAGGGGACGATGAACTGGAAGTGGGGGGGCATGGACAAGACGGGAAGAAGCCCCTGAGGGGAGAGGGGACGATGAACTGGAAGTGGGGGGGGCATGGACAAGACGGGAAGAAGCCCCTGATGGGAGGGGGGACGATGAACTGGAAGTGGGGGGGGGCATGGGCAAGACGGGAAGAAGCCCCTGAGGGGAGAGGGGACGATGAACTGGAAGTGGGGGGGGGGCATGGACAAGACGGGAAGAAGCCCCTGAGGGGAGAGGGGACGATGAACTGGAAGTGGGGGGCATGGACAAGACGGGAAGAAGCCCCTGAGGGGAGAGGGGACGATGAACTGGAAGTGGGGGAGGGCATGGACAAGACGGGAAGAAGCCCCTGATGGGAGGGGGGACGATGAACTGGAAGTGGGGGGGGCATGGGCAAGACGGGAAGAAGCCCCTGAGGGGAGAGGGGACGATGAACTGGAAGTGGGGGGGGGCATGGACAAGACGGGAAGAAGCCCCTGAGGGGAGAGGGGACGATGAACTGGAAGTGGGGGGCATGGACAAGACGGGAAGAAGCCCCTGAGGGGAGAGGGGACGATGAACTGGAAGTGGGGGGGGCATGGGCAAGACGGGAAGAAACCCCTGAGGGGAGAGGGGACGATGAACTGGAAGTGGGGATGGGATGAAGCCCCTGAGGGGAGAGGGGACGATGAACTGGAAGTGGGGGGGCATGGGCAAGACGGGAAGAAACCCCTGAGGGGAGAGGGGACGATGAACTGGAAGTGGGGATGGGATGAAGCCCCTGAGGGGAGAGGGGACGATGAACTGGAAGTGGGGGGGCATGGGCAAGACGGGAAGAAACCCCTGAGGGGAGAGGGGACGATGAACTGGAAGTGGGGATGGGATGAAGCCCCTGAGGGGAGAGGGGACGATGAACTGGAAGTGGGGATGGGATGAAGCCCCTGAGGGGAGGTGGGACGACGAACTGGAAGTGGGGGGGGGCATGGGCAAGACGGGAAGAAGCCCCTGAGGGGAGCCCCTGAGGGGAGAGGGGACGATGAACTGGAAGTGGGGGGGGCATGGGCAAGACGGGAAGAAACCCCTGAGGGGAGAGGGGACGATGAACTGGAAGTGGGGGGGCATGGGCAAGACGGGAAGAAGCCCCTGAGGGGAGAGGGGACGATGAACTGGAAGTGGGGGGGGGCATGGGCAAGACGGGAAGAAACCCCTGAGGGGAGAGGGGACGATGAACTGGAAGTGGGGGGGGGCATGGGCAAGACGGGAAGAAACCCCTGAGGGGAGAGGGGACGATGAACTGGAAGTGGGGGGGGGCATGGACAAGACGGGAAGAAGCCCCTGAGGGGAGAGGGGACGATGAACTGGAAGTGGGGGGGGCATGGACAAGACGGGAAGAAGCCCCTGAGGGGAGAGGGGACGATGAACTGGAAGTGGGGGGGGGCATGGGCAAGACGGGAAGAAGCCCCTGAGGGGAGAGGGGACGATGAACTGGAAGTGGGGATGGGATGAAGCCCCTGAGGGGAGAGGGGACGATGAACTGGAAGTGGGGATGGGATGAAGCCCCTGAGGGGAGGTGGGACGACGAACTGGAAGTGGGGGGGCACGGACAAGACGGGAAGAAGCCCCTGAGGGGAGAGGGGACGATGAACTGGAAGTGGGGGGGGGCATGGACAAGACGGGAAGAAGCCCCTGAGGGGAGAGGGGACGATGAACTGGAAGTGGGGGGGCATGGACAAGACGGGAAGAAGCCCCTGAGGGGAGAGGGGACGATGAACTGGAAGTGGGGGGGGGGCATGGACAAGACGGGAAGAAGCCCCTGATGGGAGGGGGACGATGAACTGGAAGTGGGGGGGGCATGGACAAGACGGGAAGAAGCCCCTGAGGGGAGAGGGGACGATGAACTGGAAGTGGGGGGGCATGGACAAGACGGGAAGAAGCCCCTGAGGGGAGAGGGGACGATGAACTGGAAGTGGGGGGGGCATGGACAAGACGGGAAGAAGCCCCTGATGGGAGGGGGGACGATGAACTGGAAGTGGGGGGGGGCATGGGCAAGACGGGAAGAAGCCCCTGAGGGGAGAGGGGACGATGAACTGGAAGTGGGGGGGGGGCATGGACAAGACGGGAAGAAGCCCCTGAGGGGAGAGGGGACGATGAACTGGAAGTGGAGGGGCATGGACAAGACGGGAAGAAGCCCCTGAGGGGAGAGGGGACGATGAACTGGAAGTGGGGGAGGGCATGGACAAGACGGGAAGAAGCCCCTGATGGGAGGGGGGACGATGAACTGGAAGTGGGGGGGGCATGGGCAAGACGGGAAGAAGCCCCTGAGGGGAGAGGGGACGATGAACTGGAAGTGGGGGGGGGCATGGACAAGACGGGAAGAAGCCCCTGAGGGGAGAGGGGACGATGAACTGGAAGTGGGGGGCATGGACAAGACGGGAAGAAGCCCCTGAGGGGAGAGGGGACGATGAACTGGAAGTGGGGGAGGGCATGGACAAGACGGGAAGAAGCCCCTGATGGGAGGGGGGACGATGAACTGGAAGTGGGGGGGGGCATGGGCAAGACGGGAAGAAGCCCCTGAGGGGAGAGGGGACGATGAACTGGAAGTGGGGGGGGGGCATGGACAAGACGGGAAGAAGCCCCTGAGGGGAGAGGGGACGATGAACTGGAAGTGGGGGGCATGGACAAGACGGGAAGAAGCCCCTGAGGGGAGAGGGGACGATGAACTGGAAGTGGGGGGGGCATGGGCAAGACGGGAAGAAACCCCTGAGGGGAGAGGGGACGATGAACTTGAAGTGGGGGGGGGGGCATGGACAAGACGGGAAGAAGCCCCTGAGGGGAGAGGGGACGATGAACTGGAAGTGGGGGGGGGGCATGGACAAGACGGGAAGAAGCCCCTGAGGGGAGAGGGGACGATGAACTGGAAGTGGGGGGGCATGGACAAGACGGGAAGAAGCCCCTGAGGGGAGAGGGGACGATGAACTGGAAGTGGGGGGGGCATGGACAAGACGGGAAGAAGCCCCTGATGGGAGGGGGGACGATGAACTGGAAGTGGGGGGGGGCATGGGCAAGACGGGAAGAAGCCCCTGAGGGGAGAGGGGACGATGAACTGGAAGTGGGGGGGCATGGACAAGACGGGAAGAAGCCCCTGAGGGGAGAGGGGACGATGAACTGGAAGTGGGGGAGGGCATGGACAAGACGGGAAGAAGCCCCTGATGGGAGGGGGGACGATGAACTGGAAGTGGGGGGGGGGGCATGGGCAAGACGGGAAGAAGCCCCTGAGGGGAGAGGGGACGATGAACTGGAAGTGGGGGGGGGCATGGACAAGACGGGAAGAAGCCCCTGAGGGGAGAGGGGACGATGAACTGGAAGTGGGGGGCATGGACAAGACGGGAAGAAGCCCCTGAGGGGAGAGGGGACGATGAACTGGAAGTGGGGGGGGCATGGGCAAGACGGGAAGAAACCCCTGAGGGGAGAGGGGACGATGAACTGGAAGTGGGGATGGGATGAAGCCCCTGAGGGGAGAGGGGACGATGAACTGGAAGTGGGGGGGGCATGGGCAAGACGGGAAGAAACCCCTGAGGGGAGAGGGGACGATGAACTGGAAGTGGGGATGGGATGAAGCCCCTGAGGGGAGAGGGGACGATGAACTGGAAGTGGGGATGGGATGAAGCCCCTGAGGGGAGGTGGGACGACGAACTGGAAGTGGGGGGGGGCATGGGCAAGACGGGAAGAAGCCCCTGAGGGGAGAGGGGACGATGAACTGGAAGTGGGGGGGGCATGGGCAAGACGGGAAGAAACCCCTGAGGGGAGAGGGGACGATGAACTGGAAGTGGGGGGGCATGGGCAAGACGGGAAGAAGCCCCTGAGGGGAGAGGGGACGATGAACTGGAAGTGGGGGGGGGCATGGGCAAGACGGGAAGAAACCCCTGAGGGGAGAGGGGACGATGAACTGGAAGTGGGGGGGGCATGGGCAAGACGGGAAGAAACCCCTGAGGGGAGAGGGGACGATGAACTGGAAGTGAGGGGGCATGGGCAAGACGGGAAGAAGCCCCTGAGGGGAGAGGGGACGATGAACTGGAAGTGGGGGGGGGCATGGGCAAGACGGGAAGAAGCCCCTGAGGGGAGAGGGGACGATGAACTGGAAGTGGGGATGGGATGAAGCCCCTGAGGGGAGAGGGGACGATGAACTGGAAGTGGGGATGGGATGAAGCCCCTGAGGGGAGGTGGGACGACGAACTGGAAGTGGGGGGGCACGGACAAGACGGGAAGAAGCCCCTGAGGGGAGAGGGGACGATGAACTGGAAGTGGGGATGGGATGAAGCCCCTGAGGGGAGGTGGGACGACGAACTGGAAGTGGGGGGGGCATGGGCAAGACGGGAAGAAACCCCTGAGGGGAGAGGGGACGATGAACTGGAAGTGGGGGGGGGGGCATGGACAAGACGGGAAGAAGCCCCTGAGGGGAGAGGGGACGATGAACTGGAAGTGGGGGGGGCATGGACAAGACGGGAAGAAGCCCCTGAGGGGAGAGGGGACGATGAACTGGAAGTGGGGGGGCATGGACAAGACGGGAAGAAGCCCCTGAGGGGAGAGGGGACGATGAACTGGAAGTGGGGGGGGGCATGGACAAGACGGGAAGAAGCCCCTGATGGGAGGGGGGACGATGAACTGGAAGTGGGGGGGGGCATGGGCAAGACGGGAAGAAGCCCCTGAGGGGAGAGGGGACGATGAACTGGAAGTGGGGGGGGGCATGGACAAGACGGGAAGAAGCCCCTGAGGGGAGAGGGGACGATGAACTGGAAGTGGGGGGGCATGGACAAGACGGGAAGAAGCCCCTGAGGGGAGAGGGGACGATGAACTGGAAGTGGGGGAGGGCATGGACAAGACGGGAAGAAGCCCCTGATGGGAGGGGGGACGATGAACTGGAAGTGGGGGGGGGCATGGGCAAGACGGGAAGAAGCCCCTGAGGGGAGAGGGGACGATGAACTGGAAGTGGGGGGGGGGCATGGACAAGACGGGAAGAAGCCCCTGAGGGGAGAGGGGACGATGAACTGGAAGTGGGGGGGGCATGGGCAAGACGGGAAGAAACCCCTGAGGGGAGAGGGGACGATGAACTGGAAGTGGGGGGCATGGACAAGACGGGAAGAAGCCCCTGAGGGGAGAGGGGACGATGAACTGGAAGTGGGGGGGGCATGGGCAAGACGGGAAGAAACCCCTGAGGGGAGAGGGGACGATGAACTGGAAGTGGGGATGGGATGAAGCCCCTGAGGGGAGGTGGGACGACGAACTGGAAGTGGGGGGGCACGGACAAGACGGGAAGAAGCCCCTGAGGGGAGAGGGGACGATGAACTGGAAGTGGGGATGGGATGAAGCCCCTGAGGGGAGGTGGGACGACGAACTGGAAGTGGGGGGGGCATGGGCAAGACGGGAAGAAACCCCTGAGGGGAGAGGGGACGATGAACTGGAAGTGGGGGGGGGCATGGACAAGACGGGAAGAAGCCCCTGAGGGGAGAGGGGACGATGAACTGGAAGTGGGGGGGGCATGGACAAGACGGGAAGAAGCCCCTGAGGGGAGAGGGGACGATGAACTGGAAGTGGGGGGGGCATGGGCAAGACGGGAAGAAGCCCCTGAGGGGAGAGGGGACGATGAACTGGAAGTGGGGATGGGATGAAGCCCCTGAGGGGAGAGGGGACGATGAACTGGAAGTGGGGATGGGATGAAGCCCCTGAGGGGAGGTGGGACGACGAACTGGAAGTGGGGGGGCACGGACAAGACGGGAAGAAGCCCCTGAGGGGAGAGGGGACGATGAACTGGAAGTGGGGGGGGGCATGGACAAGACGGGAAGAAGCCCCTGAGGGGAGAGGGGACGATGAACTGGAAGTGGGGGGGCATGGACAAGACGGGAAGAAGCCCCTGAGGGGAGAGGGGACGATGAACTGGAAGTGGGGGGGGGCATGGACAAGACGGGAAGAAGCCCCTGATGGGAGGGGGGACGATGAACTGGAAGTGGGGGGGGGCATGGGCAAGACGGGAAGAAGCCCCTGAGGGGAGAGGGGACGATGAACTGGAAGTGGGGGGGCATGGACAAGACGGGAAGAAGCCCCTGAGGGGAGAGGGGACGATGAACTGGAAGTGGGGGGGGCATGGACAAGACGGGAAGAAGCCCCTGATGGGAGGGGGGACGATGAACTGGAAGTGGGGGGGGCATGGGCAAGACGGGAAGAAGCCCCTGAGGGGAGAGGGGACGATGAACTGGAAGTGGGGGGGGGCATGGACAAGACGGGAAGAAGCCCCTGAGGGGAGAGGGGACGATGAACTGGAAGTGGAGGGGCATGGACAAGACGGGAAGAAGCCCCTGAGGGGAGAGGGGACGATGAACTGGAAGTGGGGGAGGGCATGGACAAGACGGGAAGAAGCCCCTGATGGGAGGGGGGACGATGAACTGGAAGTGGGGGGGGCATGGGCAAGACGGGAAGAAGCCCCTGAGGGGAGAGGGGACGATGAACTGGAAGTGGGGGGGGGCATGGACAAGACGGGAAGAAGCCCCTGAGGGGAGAGGGGACGATGAACTGGAAGTGGGGGGCATGGACAAGACGGGAAGAAGCCCCTGAGGGGAGAGGGGACGATGAACTGGAAGTGGGGGAGGGCATGGACAAGACGGGAAGAAGCCCCTGATGGGAGGGGGGACGATGAACTGGAAGTGGGGGGGGGCATGGGCAAGACGGGAAGAAGCCCCTGAGGGGAGAGGGGACGATGAACTGGAAGTGGGGGGGGGGCATGGACAAGACGGGAAGAAGCCCCTGAGGGGAGAGGGGACGATGAACTGGAAGTGGGGGGCATGGACAAGACGGGAAGAAGCCCCTGAGGGGAGAGGGGACGATGAACTGGAAGTGGGGGGGGCATGGGCAAGACGGGAAGAAACCCCTGAGGGGAGAGGGGACGATGAACTTGAAGTGGGGGGGGGGGCATGGACAAGACGGGAAGAAGCCCCTGAGGGGAGAGGGGACGATGAACTGGAAGTGGGGGGGGGGCATGGACAAGACGGGAAGAAGCCCCTGAGGGGAGAGGGGACGATGAACTGGAAGTGGGGGGGCATGGACAAGACGGGAAGAAGCCCCTGAGGGGAGAGGGGACGATGAACTGGAAGTGGGGGGGGCATGGACAAGACGGGAAGAAGCCCCTGATGGGAGGGGGGACGATGAACTGGAAGTGGGGGGGGGCATGGGCAAGACGGGAAGAAGCCCCTGAGGGGAGAGGGGACGATGAACTGGAAGTGGGGGGGCATGGACAAGACGGGAAGAAGCCCCTGAGGGGAGAGGGGACGATGAACTGGAAGTGGGGGAGGGCATGGACAAGACGGGAAGAAGCCCCTGATGGGAGGGGGGACGATGAACTGGAAGTGGGGGGGGGGGCATGGGCAAGACGGGAAGAAGCCCCTGAGGGGAGAGGGGACGATGAACTGGAAGTGGGGGGGGGCATGGACAAGACGGGAAGAAGCCCCTGAGGGGAGAGGGGACGATGAACTGGAAGTGGGGGGCATGGACAAGACGGGAAGAAGCCCCTGAGGGGAGAGGGGACGATGAACTGGAAGTGGGGGGGGCATGGGCAAGACGGGAAGAAACCCCTGAGGGGAGAGGGGACGATGAACTGGAAGTGGGGATGGGATGAAGCCCCTGAGGGGAGAGGGGACGATGAACTGGAAGTGGGGGGGGCATGGGCAAGACGGGAAGAAACCCCTGAGGGGAGAGGGGACGATGAACTGGAAGTGGGGATGGGATGAAGCCCCTGAGGGGAGAGGGGACGATGAACTGGAAGTGGGGATGGGATGAAGCCCCTGAGGGGAGGTGGGACGACGAACTGGAAGTGGGGGGGGGCATGGGCAAGACGGGAAGAAGCCCCTGAGGGGAGAGGGGACGATGAACTGGAAGTGGGGGGGGCATGGGCAAGACGGGAAGAAACCCCTGAGGGGAGAGGGGACGATGAACTGGAAGTGGGGGGGCATGGGCAAGACGGGAAGAAGCCCCTGAGGGGAGAGGGGACGATGAACTGGAAGTGGGGGGGGGCATGGGCAAGACGGGAAGAAACCCCTGAGGGGAGAGGGGACGATGAACTGGAAGTGGGGGGGGCATGGGCAAGACGGGAAGAAACCCCTGAGGGGAGAGGGGACGATGAACTGGAAGTGAGGGGGCATGGGCAAGACGGGAAGAAGCCCCTGAGGGGAGAGGGGACGATGAACTGGAAGTGGGGGGGGGCATGGGCAAGACGGGAAGAAGCCCCTGAGGGGAGAGGGGACGATGAACTGGAAGTGGGGATGGGATGAAGCCCCTGAGGGGAGAGGGGACGATGAACTGGAAGTGGGGATGGGATGAAGCCCCTGAGGGGAGGTGGGACGACGAACTGGAAGTGGGGGGGCACGGACAAGACGGGAAGAAGCCCCTGAGGGGAGAGGGGACGATGAACTGGAAGTGGGGATGGGATGAAGCCCCTGAGGGGAGGTGGGACGACGAACTGGAAGTGGGGGGGGCATGGGCAAGACGGGAAGAAACCCCTGAGGGGAGAGGGGACGATGAACTGGAAGTGGGGGGGGGGGCATGGACAAGACGGGAAGAAGCCCCTGAGGGGAGAGGGGACGATGAACTGGAAGTGGGGGGGGCATGGACAAGACGGGAAGAAGCCCCTGAGGGGAGAGGGGACGATGAACTGGAAGTGGGGGGGCATGGACAAGACGGGAAGAAGCCCCTGAGGGGAGAGGGGACGATGAACTGGAAGTGGGGGGGGGCATGGACAAGACGGGAAGAAGCCCCTGATGGGAGGGGGGACGATGAACTGGAAGTGGGGGGGGGCATGGGCAAGACGGGAAGAAGCCCCTGAGGGGAGAGGGGACGATGAACTGGAAGTGGGGGGGGCATGGACAAGACGGGAAGAAGCCCCTGAGGGGAGAGGGGACGATGAACTGGAAGTGGGGGGGCATGGACAAGACGGGAAGAAGCCCCTGAGGGGAGAGGGGACGATGAACTGGAAGTGGGGGAGGGCATGGACAAGACGGGAAGAAGCCCCTGATGGGAGGGGGGACGATGAACTGGAAGTGGGGGGGGGCATGGGCAAGACGGGAAGAAGCCCCTGAGGGGAGAGGGGACGATGAACTGGAAGTGGGGGGGGGGCATGGACAAGACGGGAAGAAGCCCCTGAGGGGAGAGGGGACGATGAACTGGAAGTGGGGGGGGCATGGGCAAGACGGGAAGAAACCCCTGAGGGGAGAGGGGACGATGAACTGGAAGTGGGGGGCATGGACAAGACGGGAAGAAGCCCCTGAGGGGAGAGGGGACGATGAACTGGAAGTGGGGGGGGCATGGGCAAGACGGGAAGAAACCCCTGAGGGGAGAGGGGACGATGAACTGGAAGTGGGGATGGGATGAAGCCCCTGAGGGGAGAGGGGACGATGAACTGGAAGTGGGGGGGCATGGGCAAGACGGGAAGAAACCCCTGAGGGGAGAGGGGACGATGAACTGGAAGTGGGGATGGGATGAAGCCCCTGAGGGGAGAGGGGACGATGAACTGGAAGTGGGGATGGGATGAAGCCCCTGAGGGGAGGTGGGACGACGAACTGGAAGTGGGGGGGGGCATGGGCAAGACGGGAAGAAGCCCCTGAGGGGAGAGGGGACGATGAACTGGAAGTGGGGGGGGCATGGGCAAGACGGGAAGAAACCCCTGAGGGGAGAGGGGACGATGAACTGGAAGTGGGGGGGGCATGGGCAAGACGGGAAGAAACCCCTGAGGGGAGAGGGGACGATGAACTGGAAGTGGGGGGGCATGGGCAAGACGGGAAGAAGCCCCTGAGGGGAGAGGGGACGATGAACTGGAAGTGGGGGGGGGCATGGGCAAGACGGGAAGAAGCCCCTGAGGGGAGAGGGGACGATGAACTGGAAGTGGGGGGGGGGGCATGGGCAAGACGGGAAGAAGCCCCTGAGGGGAGAGGGGACGATGAACTGGAAGTGGGGATGGGATGAAGCCCCTGAGGGGAGGTGGGACGACGAACTGGAAGTGGGGGGGCATGGGCAAGACGGGAAGAAGCCCCTGAGGGGAGAGGGGACGATGAACTGGAAGTGGGGGGGCATGGACAAGACGGGAAGAAGCCCCTGAGGGGAGAGGGGACGATGAACTGGAAGTGGGGGGGCATGGACAAGACGGGAAGAAGCCCCTGATGGGAGGGGGGACGATGAACTGGAAGTGGGGGGGGCATGGGCAAGACGGGAAGAAGCCCCTGAGGGGAGAGGGGACGATGAACTGGAAGTGGGGGGGGGGGGGCATGGACAAGACGGGAAGAAGCCCCTGAGGGGAGAGGGGACGATGAACTGGAAGTGGGGGGGCATGGACAAGACGGGAAGAAGCCCCTGAGGGGAGATGGGACGATGAACTGGAAGTGGGGGGGCATGGACAAGACGGGAAGAAGCCCCTGATGGGAGGGGGGACGATGAACTGGAAGTGGGGGGGGGCATGGGCAAGACGGGAAGAAGCCCCTGAGGGGAGAGGGGACGATGAACTGGAAGTGGGGATGGGATGAAGCCCCTGAGGGGAGGTGGGACGACGAACTGGAAGTGGGGGGGGGCATGGGCAAGACGGGAAGAAGCCCCTGAGGGGAGAGGGGACGATGAACTGGAAGTGGGGATGGGATGAAGCCCCTGAGGGGAGGTGGGACGACGAACTGGAAGTGGGGGGGGGCATGGACAAGACGGGAAGAAGCCCCTGAGGGGAAAGCCCCTGGGGGATTGAAAAGACCCAAAGGGAATGAATGTCTTTGGGATGTATGCCCAAACAGCGTTTGTTGTACATATTCAGTATCAATGCTTTCATCGGGAAAGGTACACACTTTTTGTGACTTCTGCTGATAGCTTTGGCCGTTGTTGGTGATAGTCGAAAGTGCCAGCAAAGGAGCCACGGCTTCGACTGGCACTGACGAGGACGGCACAGCAGGCACAGAGACTGGCTGGAAGAAGCGTTGGCCTGAACGGATGGGGAAATAAATGCCCGAAAAGACTGATCAGGTCGAGACCGTTGATGAGAACGGAACGAATTCCGATGAAAGTGGTGCGTTCCTCCTCAGATATGCAATTAGAACATAATCACGGGGAACTCGACTACCTCCACCACCACTTGGCGGTGCTCTGAACTGCTCGCTGCTGTTGGGGAGAAGAAACTTTCTCCGACGCCAGAAGAGGACGAAGTGTTCGATGCATTTCTGTTGTGTGATTGTGGATCGGGCGGCGGCAACTCATGACGATGGCGAGGAGCGGGAAAAGCTGATGGATAATGGGGCAGCAGCTGAGGAGGGGGAGGGGGAGCGGGAGCAGCACGACGACGAATCGATGCGGAGTGGGCAAATACGGCGGCGGGAGGGAGTGCTGGCAGCGAGGTGGACAACGAAGATTGAGTGGACTTAATTGGATTAATTAACGGTAACAAAGGAATGCCGCCGGTTGGCTATTTAATCATTTAACCGGGTTGAACGTGTAAGTGCGCACCATCGCAAGAAAATGTCCTGGAAAGAGAATTTTAATTGCAACAAAATTTGACGAATTATATATTTTATTCTTTATCCAACAAAATCGGCAAAGTCCGCCATCTTTATGTGCAAATTTAGAAGTGACCATCGCCGAAATTGGCCTCCCCCCCCCCCCCCCTTTTTGTGCTTTTATCCCCCCGGGCGTTTCCCTTCGAGTGGCCCTTTGTGCCTTCCGCTTACAGCCGAAGTTCGCCCTGCCCGACAATTTGGCTTCCCAATTGGTCGTTTCCATAACGACTTAATACAAATACTCTTGTTCACCCATTTTTTACCGATTTTTAGCCAACAAACGAAGAAATTTCCCCAAATAACAAAGACGGCCGCCTCATTCTCGGCTATTCTCGAGTTTGTCGCAGAAATAATGCAAAATGAAGAAAAAGTGCCAGGGGAACGTAATGTAAAAACAGAAGGTGCCGTTGGCGGAATGGACAACGGACTTTCGTCGTTAAACTTTCATCCAATTTCTTCTCATTGTCAATTTACGATGGGAATTTGAGTAAAGAAAAATGTATAAATTACAATATTTATTATGTACAGAGAACATTTCTGAATGTTTTAAAATGTGTAAATAAATGCATTTCTTCCCCCCCCCCTTCATCCCCTGCCGTCGTTGTTGTTGAACAGGTTGGTGGGGAAGGTGCACGTCGTGGCATCCACCGGGGAAATAATGTTGAACATTTTGCTGAAGCAACGGACGGAATTGGAATTGGCATATAAATGGCCAATTAATGCCCACCTGATCCCGTTGACAACGCCTTTCTGTTCCAGGATTTGCTGTACCGCCGTTTCATACTTCTGAACATTTTGATGCAAAGTGAATTAAGGCCATCGGACAGACAATAATCGGACTCAATTTAAACTGAAGGCTGCCCAACGAAACGAAACTCAGCCACGGCTTGGCACTTCAATTCCTTGCCGACTGACCTGTTTGTAGCTGATGGGGTCTCTGGCGAACACGTACACGGGGTAATTGCAGTTGGTGCTGACCACCGTGAACTCGTACTGTCCTCTTTCATTGGAAGGTCCGTTGAACAACACGTGAACTGATCGGAGTCGTGATCAGTCCGGTAAAGCCCCCCCCCTTCCGATCGCCTCTTACTGTTCACATCTTCCTGATGAGCAGTCGTGCGGAAGATCAACTCGCCCATCTGTTTGATAATGGCGTACCCGGAGGTAATCTTCGGCTTACTGTACGGAGTGCCGTCCGTCGTGTGCTGAATGACCCAAAAGTCTTTTGCCCCTTCCCTGCTGGTAAAAGCTGCTGCTGCTTACCTCGAACACTTCGAAAATAGATCCGATCCCGCCGTTGTTGATGTCGGCCAACTTACGGTAGGAAACCAAACTGCACGCGCTTTGAGCAAGCGGCGGGCTGTACATAACCTGTGAGCAGAATCGCCTTTATTCAATTGGCCATATTCTACTAAAATCATCCAACCTGGTACCATTGGCCCATGAATGCGTCCAGGTTGAACTCAGTGACGGGCACCGGCTTCGGGTTGCACAACGGACTGGAAGGCTGCACGATCAGATTTTGGATCATCTCCAGATTCTCGCCGATGGCATCCTGTTGAGCGGCTGTCAGAGTGATCGGAGTGGACGTGTTCAAGTCGGGGAACAGAGCGGCCAGAACCGGAGGGAGGGAGACGGACGGGGGAATGGGAAGACCGATGGCCGAGGTGGAGTTGAAAGGATCCGATCCAGAAGACGAATTGAAAGACGCTGAGGGGGACGGTTGGACAGAGCCGGAAGTCAGCGTTTTGTACAGAACCTTAAAATGGTTGTGAATGGGGGCATGAAATCCGGTTTGGCCTATTCAACTTACATTGTTGATGAACTGTTTGCCGGGCAGTGGCGAATTGCTGCCTCCCAGCAGATTCCCCACAGCCCTCCCAATTCCGCCAGCGTCGGTCGGGGACTTTCCCTCTTTGTTCATGCCGAATAAGTCCAGCACCGTTCCGATCAGCCCCCCGGGGGCCGGAGATTCGTCCGAAAGACCGCCGTACTGAAATCAATCCGCGACCATAAATTTTTGATGATTCGAATTGGACCTCCGATGCGTCCGCCGCGTTCGAAGCGAGTGCATCGCTCGTCTCGGAAACAGAATTTGGGCGTTCCGACTCCCCGGCAGGCCCAAGCCCTCCCTCAGGCACCTTAAAAATTGTTTAATTTCTGCCCCCAACAAAATTCGATTACTTCCGGCTTCGACGCAAACTTTGGGATCTCTGGCGACTGTCGCATTACCATTGGCTGCTGGCGTCTAATTTCGGCGGGGAGCGCGGAAATCGGAAATTTGGGCTGAGGGATGTAAGCGTAAGCTTTAACCCCCAAGGAAAGTGCCAATTCGACCGACCAATTTGGGGAAATCGTTGGGAATTCCGGCGATGGACGACTTGGAGGTCGGCGGTGGAGAAGGCTCCTTTCTCCGCAATTCGCCGTCCGCACCGACCGTCTTGGCTTCGGAATGTTCTCCGTCAACATGCTGAAATTTAATCTGAATATAAATCCTTTTGGATGTTCGAAACTCACCACCGGATTGGCACTTTGTTGAAAAGCCAACATATTTTTGCCACCGCCGGTTCCGCCAATAGAAAAGCCCTGGTTGAAGCCGGGTGGCAGTTGGTACTCATTGGTCTGTGGGGGTCCGGACAGAAACTGTTCCACCGCCTTTCCAATTTGTTGAAGTTGGTCAGGAGCTTCGGTTGGACCTGGAGGGGCCTTCGGAGCTGATATCTATGAGAATAGTTTCTGATTTGGAATTTGATGGATTGAGAGAAAAGTCGACCTCATAAGTCTTTTCCGGGAAAAAGCCTCCGGGGCGGGGGGCGATTAGCGTGTCGATTAATTCTCGTGCGTGTCCGTCCAACTCGAAGTATTTGGCCTGAGAGAAGCAGTGTTATGGGCATGAGTCATCTTTTCCATAAACAGAACATCCCCCCCCCCCTTTGGATCTGATAATAATTAACCAATTCTGGCGGCACTGTGGGCTTCGGAGCGTAGTTGTGCCCGTTGAGAAGGGAGGCATCAAGTTGGGCATGGACAGAGAAGCGGGCGGACTGTTGCAAAAAGAGAACGAAAAGCGCGAAGGGGAGTGAAAACCACATCGACTGAGAAAGTTAAAAGCGGCTAAAATGAAAATTAAATTATGGGAAAAGGAAAAGTGTCAAATTTGAGTGGGGGGGGGGGGAGGGGATTTGGGGGATTTTGGAGGGAACCGGTCAATTGGGGGGGGGGGGGATTCAATGCGCGTGTAGAAGAAGTGAATGGGGTGACGTTCCATGCGATTGGGTTGTTCTGCCACCACTCTCACTTAAGAGGAGGGAACGGGCGGACGAGAAAGGAAAATGCGCTTGAGTGCGGTTGGGATGGATCGCCCGTCCCCTTGAGGGATTTGGAAGTTTGGAAGCGGACATCGACGGACGCCCCGGCGGCGGAAATCCAAGTGAAAATGAGATGCATTGGCGAACTATCGTTGGAGGAGGGGGAGGGGTCACCAAAATCCCCCCCCCGCCCCCTCCCCCCCCCCCCTTTCTATCCCTTCCGATTCGGTGACAGCGAATTCGATTTCTTCGGATGCCATCGCGAGGCTTCACTACCCTCTCCGTCCATCCGTTTGCTTGGGAATGCTTTTTGTTAAGTGATTGCATAAGCGATAAAAAGACAATTGAGTGAATGACCCATATAAATACCCTCAGTGGTGGGTGACCCGAATGTTTGGGAGGGGAGGGGAGGGGGGGGGGGCGTCTCCCGCGGAAAGTAACTCTCTCTTGCAACGAATTTGTTTCGCTTTTCCCTCGTCGCTTCCGGGATAAGCATAAAATATTTGCAGTCGAAGGATTCCGCCGATGTTTGTGCGGATAACGGCTGAAATTTATTTACCGACCCATCCGGCTTCGGATTTTTCGCATCGTATGAAAAAAGTTTGTTTCAGTGTCACGGATAGCAGGGAAAAGCCAAGAATGGTGCGCTCGCTATCCAAGATGTTCAGCATGCCAAATGGGAAAAGTGAAAAAGGGTAAAAGTGCCAAATGGGAAGATGCCAAAAGGAAAAGTCCCAAATTTAAGGCAGTTTTGCAAATATTTCTAAGAAAGCTTTGAACCGCTTGAGAAGCATACTGTATGTATGTATTCTACTCAATTATTCCGACTTAGGGTGTACATCTTAAGAAAATCCGAATCCGGAAATTCGATTTTGCCGGACACTAAATAAAAATAATATCGATTTTTAAAATTTCTTGTCAAGATCTTTAAGGGTGCCTGGATCTCGGTCTCACTATGGGTCAAGCCCAGAGGCAAGAAAAACCCCTTGTACTATCTCGCTTTTTCTTTTTCTCTTTCCACCAATTTTTGTTAGGTCGTAAACAATTTATTTTTTAAGGTCTTTTTACTATAAAAAATCGTCGTCCTTTTTCTCTCTGTCTTTGTTTTGGTTGCTTTATTTCGATGGATCGTCATGATACAGCAGCGGCTGCGTCCGATGGCAGAAAGAGAATTCCTTCAATTTCACTTCCTCGTAAGTTTTATTCGCCTTTTTTTAAAGTTGGCTTGTTAACGTGGATGGGTTCCGTGATTAGTCTGTTGGAAGCCGCCAAACAACTTTTCTGCTGATTAACCGCAGGACGAAATGAACGAACTGCTCGGGTCGTCATGTGAAATTCAGCACCGATCTTTGGCCTTGTCCATCTTCTCATCCCGCCCTTCTCGTGAAGGGTCCGTCCTTCCACTTCGCCTTCTCAGGTGCATAATATGTGATTCACAGCACAGAGAGAGAGTTATTTATTCTCTTCCCCCCTACCCTAAGGCTGCTGTGTATTTTTGCCCTTAAAATGTTCATTCTTACAATGAACGATGGCCCCACAATCAACCGATTCTTTCTCCCCGCTTCTGCTTATTATCATCATTACCTTTCATTCATTCATTCATTTATCACCATTCCATCGTCAGCCGTATTACCCATAAATCCTCCTCACAAGATCAGACCATCTCCAATAAAAATTTGTTTTGAATTTTTCTCAATTATTGCTGCACATCTGAACAAACTGCAGCTGTTAAGAAACTTACTTAATTCATATTTACCTAAATTTATTTTAATGCAATTCGGTCTGCAAGGAAATTTCTATAAACATTTTGTCTATAGCTGCATCCGGCAGGCAGTTTAAGCTAAAAATGCTATCTTAGCATTTTTGTATAAATGTTACAAATCGTTTTTCAAATTAGCTGTTCGTCTTCAGATTGATTACCGATTTAGTCAGTACTTCTGTTCTTTTCCGTCTCTCCGTCTTTGGTTATGATTTCTCTGGAGGACATTGAGTCCCTCTTTGGTCGCTTCCAACAAGGCCGAAGGCGGGGCTTTTCCATTTCCACTTTCTTCGATTGTCGTAAGAATTTTGGGTGCAATGTCATACATCTTAAAAAGACATTGATTTAAATTATGGTTTCCTCACATTTAGCTATGCCGTGGTTTGGCATTGACATCGGTGGCACACTGACGAAGTTGGTGTACTTTGAACCCACCGATCAGGCGGACTTTTTGGAGACGGAGGACGAGCGAATGCGGGAGAAGACCATCCACCGTTATTTGACCACCAATAAGGCGTACGGAGAGACGGGAGTCCGGGATGTTCACCTACAGCTTAATGGAGTCAACATAAATGTGAGCCGGCAAAACTTGGCTTTCTCTTTCACTGATGCGTCTTTTCCAAAGTGGGAGAGGGAATTGCATTAACCGGTGTTAAGCATTGTTAAAGGGTCGTGTTGGCGTCATTCACTTCATTCGTTTCCCTACCGATCGTATGATGTACTTCATAAAATTGGTCCGCAGCAAAGGCTTTGCCCAGGTCAGCAGTACAGTCTGTGCCACCGGCGGGGGAGCGATCAAATACGCAAAAGATGCTGAGGATGTAAGCCTTTTTAAATTGAATTTTAAACCCATTTTGTTCAGAAAATTAAACGCGCACATTTCGTTTAGTATGAGAATTACTGTGCAGTTTGTTTAAGGAGTTGGGCATGTTCTTCCACAAGGCCGACGAATTGCAGTCGCTTATTAATGGCATTGAGTTTGTTGCGGCTAACAACGCCGACGAGTGCTATTACTACGAACATGCGCTGGACGAACATCGTTGTCGTAAAGTATTTTGGCGTTGGTCCAGTGCGCGTTGCTCCTCCACCGACCAAAAGCACGCGGACGAGCCCAAGCCTGATGGACTCCAATACCCATATGTGGTGTGCAACATCGGTTCAGGCGTGTCCGTTTTGGTTGTTCGTGGGCACAACGATTTTGTGCGAGTATCGGGTTCCAGGTTGGCTACTTTATGAATATTAAATTTTAACCTGCTAAGGCAAGTAGTTAGCTTCTCATCAAGGGCGTATCTAGAGGAGCCTTTTTTCAAGGGGGGGGGGCTAATTAGAAAAAGTCAATCTTTAGGGGGGTACGACGTTTTTAGGTTTTATTGCATTTGTTTTAAAGAATTTTTTTCGAAAAAAATCAATTTTCAAAAATGCAAATTTTTGAGAATTTCGCTTTACTTTTAGGGGGAGGGGGCCGGCGGTGACGATAGGCGCCGCCGAACTTTTTTTTTTTAATTTAACGATAATTGTTAAGAAAATCGGTCCAAAAATTACAAATTTTGCGAAACCAAAGGGTCCTCTCTTTGATATTTTTTTCTCTCAAAATATTTTTCGAAGGGGGCTGATGACTCAAAAGAGGTGGGCTGTACTCCCCCCCCTGGATAGCCCCCTGCTTCTCATCACTAAATTGTCACTCATTAAGCATTGGTGGTGGCTTCTTCCAAGGCCTTTGCTTTTGGCTCTGTGGCTGTGAAACATTTGATGAGGCCATCCGGTTAGCGGCGAGTGGGGACAACACGAAGGTTGACAAACTGGTTGGTGACATCTACGGGAAGGGCTACGAATCGGTCGGACTGCCTGAGGATGTAATCGCGGCCAGGTCTGACAATTTGCTGATTGGATCACGTAATGCGCGATGTCTGTTGGCTTTAGTTTCGCAAAAGTTCTGACTAAAGAGAAAGCAGCCGCCGTTCGCAAAGAAGACTTGGCCCGGTCGGTTCTGGTCACCACCACAAATAACATTGGGTCAATCGCTCTTAACGCTGCTACTCAACATGGCATTGAACGGATTGTTTTTGTCGGTTCGTTCTTTTGGAAATGAGAGAGGGAGGGATTTCTGTTTCATGAACAAAGTCTTAAATGAATTTTAGGTAACTTTTTGCGCGTTAATCCGATTGCCGCCCGACTTCTCTCCCACGCGATGGACTTTTGGTCGCAGGGCACCAAAAAGGCTTTGTTCCTTCACCACGAAGGCTATTTTGGTGCCGTTGGCTGTCTTGGCAAATTAGTGGATGTGACGAACTCGCGGAGAATGGCCAAAAGCGGCATTCGGACGGAGTCGACCACAGCGACATCTTCAACGCCCCAGCCCTCCGAAGCGGCGGCGGCGGCAAAGCACTTTGACAACGACAAACCGACATGAATGCGTTCTCATAGGGACAACTTAGTGTCTATGTATAATGTGCCCCTTTTGCCACTTTATTTCATTCTTCCCAAGTTACCGACTTTGTCACCAGCATTCCCGTGATCGACCTGACATTATAAAATTGCCATACCAATTGCACAAAGCTTGTTGTCGGCCATAATCTTAACCTCTTCCACTCCCACTAATGACAGTTCCTGATGTTCTCAGCTCTTACAAGCTTTTCTTTTGACCATATTTATTGTATTTTCAAATAGTAAAGAAACATAGAGAACCGCAAGGAAAAAGTTGCTAGTAAGGTGTAACATGCGGGCCAAAACACCGCGCACTCGACTACGGCGGCCACTAAGGTGGGGCGCCGTTCGATTGCTCCTCGATTGGTCCTCCCATCGGCGCCCTATGATTTGCTCCGTCATCGCATTCTCGTTATTGGCGGGGTTTTCCGTGCGTTAACGCAATTCTAGATTAGCCTCAAAATTCTTCGAAAAGCATGATTTCGATCATTACTTGCCTTTTCGTTGTAATTTTATGCTTTTTAAACAATTTCGACTCGAATACCCCTAGAAAGTCTATGGACTTAAAAATATATTTTTTTTTTGAAAATGGGGGGAGAGGGGGGGGGGGGGGGGCGGGAGGGGTGACAAAGCACACAATTACCTAAACGGCTTGATATCTTATTCAACTGGGGGACCGGTTGAAATTTTTGAAAATTACATTTTGTCATACTTTTGGCTTATCGGAAATTTTGTCGTCGTGCCTTTCCAAGATGCGATTTTAAAAGTTGAGTTTTTCAGCGTATAACTTTTTTGCTTTTGTCCGAACACAGTTTATGCTTACTTATAGATTAAACTAGGGTTGAGCGGGACTGGGACTAGTACTGAAATGGTCTATTTTTTCCATTTTGGTACTGAAATTTTGGTCCCGGTTTTTCCAAAGGTCCCGCCCGGTCCCGTTCAACCCTAGATTAAACCTAATAAGAGCTTTCCTATGGGTTGATTTTCTTCACATTGAACTTCAAATCCGGGCAAATTTTTTTTTTTAGAATTATGCAATAGAGAGTGAGAGGAGTCGATTGATATTTGATTTGACAAAAAACATTTAATTCCCATAAACGACCCTAATATATATTTATCAAGGTATAAAATTGGCCGTTTGTGAGAAGACTTTTTCCCGTCAGTGTATTAATTGTGTATTTTTCACTTCTCCTAATGGCCGAGAAAGGTTACATTTGCGGTGTAGTCGAAGGCAAGAATTAATTTATTATAAACTTTTTATGCATTTCATTAAACTTCTGAAGGCTTTTATGGCCGTCCTTGGACAACCGAACAGCGCAAGCACCTTTTTACCTTACTCCGCAAATTCGGCATGAACACTTATTTGTACGCCCCGAAGGACGACCTGAAGCACAGGGCGGAGTGGAGGCTGTTGTACACTCCGGAAGAAGCCGGTAGAAAGAGCATTTGAATCGATCGGCAAAACGAAACTTTGTTTAGCACTGTTGGAATCTCTGATCAAAGCCGCAAAAGACAACGGAATAACTTTTGTTTATGCTCTTTCCCCGGGCATCGACATCGTCTACTCCAGTGCCAAGGAGCTGAAGGCAATTCGCGACAAACTCACACAGGTCTTTCTTCCAGAGTTCCAATAGCGATAAGTTTAAAATTGTCTAAATATTTTCCCGGCATTTCTTCTATTGTTCATGTCGAATTAACACCTTTTTAAAAAGGTCCGTTCACTCGGCTGCACCGCATTTTCGCTGCTTTTCGACGACATCGAAGCGTCAATGAATGAGATGGATCGCAAGCAGTTCTCTTCCTTTGCCTTGGCCCAGCTGACCGTCTCCAACTCCATTTTTGAATCTCTCGGCTGTTCCCCGTTCTTCTTTTGTCCAACGGAATATTGCGAGTCATCCGCTTCTCCGTCGTTGGAGGAGTCCGACTACCTGAATCTGCTCGGGAGTAAACTGCATCCGGACATTCACATTTTGTGGACAGGTTTCCATTTTATTAAGATTTAGTTTATATATTTTGATCACCTCTAAGGCCCGCGGGTTGTGTCTCGATTTCTCACCGTCGACCATCTTCAAAAAGTTACGAATGTTCTTCGAAGAAAGCCTTTGATTTGGGACAATTTACACGCTAACGATTATGACCCTAAAAGGGTTTTTATGGGCCCTTTTTTGGGTCGGTCGGTGGCCATAAAAAATGTGACTTCGGGGCTTCTGCTGAACCCAAATTGCAAATACGAGGCAAATTATGTGCCGGTGAGACTCTTCGTCTCAATAAATGAAATAAGTTAGCCTTTTCAGTTTTTTACGCTGGCGGAATGGGTCCAAAGCGGTAAGCAAATGGCTGCAATTTTATTATTTTTATAAATTTCATTCGGAAATTTGACGACGCTTTTTCCATTAAGGCTTAGACGCTCCAAAGGTGGAGGAAGGTAAACAAATTGCACTCTAACAAATAAGTTACGCTGAGGTTTCTGATCAGATTCGAACGTTGTGCTCGAGTCGTCCGTTTCGGAAGAGGCCATGAAAGTGGTGGAGCGAAGCAAAAGCACGCGTCTCTACCATCCGATCACTTCCCTCCGGCGGGCTCTCGAAGATTGGCTTCCGCAGTTTTATCGCGGCCCCGGGCCCACGATTCCGCCGTTGAGCCAACGCGAGACGCAAAGCATTGCGACGATTATCGGTCCGAGTATGATGAGGTCGTCTTCGGAGGTGCCACCGCCACAGATCAGAACGTGCGAAGGTAAGAACGCAATTTTTGATTCTAATGGCAAAGCTTCGTGGAGAGAATTATCAGTCCCATTTCAAAAAGTCCAATTTATGTTCAGTTTCCAAAATATTTCAGGCAACGAATTTCTGACGGACCTTCCCCCTCCGATATACACCTCGCCAATTGGAAGTGCGACCACAGTGACTGTACAAGCATTTCCCCTTTCGGAAGCGATCATTGGCGTTGTTGAGGCCCACGACGCGTCATCGTCCAGTACAGAGCCCCAAACTGTCAATTCGCTCACTGTGAATTACAACGAGCCGATGGAAATTCCTTTTTCGGGGGGAAAGGTGGGGAACGCAGAAGCATCGAAAATCCTTTGGATTTCGTAGGAAGATCGAATTATGTCGACGACGGACAGGGCGAAAGAAACCGATTCGATGGAATTCGGCGAGGAGCAGACAACGACGAACGGACGAATCGGCGGTGGACAAAAGTCGCCGTTGGACAGCCTAAATGGATCAGACGTTGGCAAAATTAATTTGGAAAGCGTGGCACTGTTTGTCGACATGTTCGTTTTATTTTAAATTCTGCTAAAACCTTTCGCTTCGTTTTTCAGTTTCTATTTGCCTTTTGACTATGGCAAGCGGGGAGCCGGTCTTTTTAGCGAGCTGAAATGGCTGTACGAAAATGCCCAACTTTTGCACTCCGAAGGGCCCGAAAGCAATGAATGTGAGGAATGGCACCGTCGTTTCAAAGAATTCAGCAGAACAACCAACCAACTCACGGAGCTGTACAAGCACGTCATTCATTTGCCAAATAAGGCCTTATTTTTGCGTTTCTTTGACTGAAGTTTGAACTTTTTGTCCTTTTCACTTTTAGAGTCTTTTGCAAGAGATTTTCCCGTATTTGTGGGAGGCGCAGGGATTGTTCTCTGTGCTGTGCGCACTGCTCAAATGGATGCGTAAAGGCAATCTTCTCATAGCGCCGACGGGTGCCGTTGTTTTTCAACTGAAACTTCAAAATGACCCATTCGTTCTTTTCTAAGAATCTTCCACCTGGGGACTCGAAGACGTCGACGCCGACTCGGAGCCGTGGGCGCTCGGAGGAGGTTTTCTGCCCGACATGCAAAAGCTTGTGATTGCTTCTCCAAAAGTGGGGGAAATGTTTACGGTTAAATACGCAATCCCGCTGTCTCTCACTTGCTACTCCATCAGACCCGTCGACCTGTTGAGTCTGGACAAGGTTTCGTTCTCCGGTCCGTTTCTGTTCCTTTACTGAGGAGGTCATTAAGTTGCTGCTCTTCGACCTTTTTGCTTTGTCCGGTGAGAAAAACCTCGCCAAGTCCGTCACTTGTCTAGCCGGAAATGCCTCATTTCGTCCAGAGGAGTTCTTCTTTGACCTCACTTTCGCCCCCTTTCTTAAATACGGCGCCCCCTCCCATCACTTTGCGGCCGAATGCGCGGACGAAGACGCCAACGGCGAGGCCAATTCTTCGAGTGACGGCGGTCTTTGTTCTTTGGCACTTGGCATTCTGAACGCGTCCGGCCTTGTGGAAAGCTTCAATTCCGAATTTATCGCCAAATTCCGACAGAAATATTTGCCACCGCTTGCAAATGAGCAACAAATGGAAGAGGACACTCACTCGACAGGCGATGTACGTCTATGCCTTGTGTTTATGAATTGTTCCAAACTCAGAACACTTCACTCGACGCTGAGATGATCGAGCAAAAGTTGACCATCCCGCTGCATTTGTCCAGCGACTTCCTTGCTTCATACCCAAGTCTGGTCGAAATCCGCTGGCTGATGGGTTCGAATGAGGCGGTCTCAGTCCGACGTCTTTTACACTGCGTTTCGGCATCCTTGGCCTTAAACGGTGAATTTCATGCATTACTTTTTTTCATTCCTCTTTAAGGTTCCAACGGGTTTTTCACCATCGTCGGCTCTGACTGTGGGGAGCGGATCGAATTGCTTAGCCGCCTTGGTCTTCAGCCGCTGGTGCACCGCGACATCGACGGACTGAAGGACGGATTTGTGGTGATGGGCCACGCACTTTGATTCTAGAGAACGACAGTCGCACCGACAAACGTTTGCCGCCCTCCCCACTGCCATTATTCCTCCCATTATCTCCCGGATGGCCGACCAAAACCATCACACTCCCTAATTTCTTTTTCATCACTTTTTTAATCCTATTAGGTGCCCTCCTCTAGTGATGTTTGAGACCTGAAATTTACCGAGACGCGAGGCCGAGACCCCAGAAAAACTCGACACTTTTCTCGGTTCGAGACCGAGATTCTCGAACATCACTACCCTCCTCTCCCTTTCTGACCCTCCAAATGTTAAAAGATTTCAAAGGTCATTGCTGGAAAAATAATCCAAAACTACGAGAAATCCCCCAATTTTTGTGAAATTTTTGGATTTTTGCCATTAAAGTGCGGCATCTGGCATTCCGGACCCAAAAATGTCCTGAATCCGGTTACGTCCCTGTTACATACAAACGTTTCTCTCTCCCCTTCTCCTAATGGACGGGCACAAAATGCTCCCCCCCCCCCCCTCCCCCCTCCATCTGCGCCCTTGCCCACCACCGTCCCGTCCCACCCATCACTTTATTATCAATGGTCGCTGACTGAATGAAGACAAATTCCATTGTTTCTAATTGTCAAATTATCGAATCTTCCATTTCCTAAACCAAAAAATAGTTTGGACAAAGCTCACAATCAGCCGAGAATTATTTCGTTGTTTTTTTTGCGTTGGCTCTCTCATTTTCTTCCTCACATTTTCGTGATATTTTTATCAAATTGTCAAAACACATAAATTGTCATTAAAAATTATGGTTAATCTTCACTTTGTTCCAATTGTGTGGAATATTTATCGATCAATTACCTCTCGCTTTCTGTTCAAATTTAGTTACTATTTCGTTTCGCGCATTTCACATGAACTTTAATTTGGCGCGGCGTCGATTAATGGCTTTTGGGCCTTTTTCTTCTCATCCCTCGCCTTCTTCGTCGTCTCCCCAATCAATCAGGCCGAGAAGCATTGGAAGTGGCTCAGAATTCAAAGGACTCTTTCCGACAAAGCCGTACAGGCGGAAGTTCGGTCTCATTAAGGTAAAGAAACAAAACACAACAATGCTTACCGAAATGACGGATTCCCCACCCTCTCCCACCCCCTCGCATATTGTTTAATTGATTCGGCTAATTATCAAATTGACTGCTTCTTTTTTTAGGTTTTAATGGTGGCATTCATCAGCTTGATGGCAGGCGCAAAAGTGGCAGAAAAAGGCGCTTCTTTTTTGGAAGAGAGCGAGATATTTGTACATTCCGACGACGAGGACGAATGATTTGTGGCTAAACCCAATTCTTTACTGCTGTTTTATCAATATTGTGCAGAATGCTTAAAGCTTTGAGAATAATGCATAAATAATTCGCTAAGACAATTCCGAATTAAGGGTTGCATTCGAAGGCAATACAATTAAGTGGGGGGAGGGGGGAGAGATTAACGGGGAAGGATTCGACAGCACCACAAAATCAGGTGGGCACTCGAAATATTGCAAAACCAAAGCGACGATTCTCCCGAACATCGTTCTTCATAACTTCAGCGTCCATTGTTTCACATTCGAGTCCTGTCCCACACTCAACAGCCGACTGTCGGACAGCCAAGCTACTCCGTTGATAGCACTCATCGAGTGCGCCCCGCGGATGACTAGCGGATGTTCGCCACTCTGCTGCAGGTCCCACACCATTATGTTCGTGTCGAGAGACCCCGTGGCGATGTACCGGCTGAAGGGGAAGAAAGCATCATTAAACGATCCCACCACAACGATTATTCAAAAAGCGGAACCGACCCGTTGATGGACCAAGCGCTGCAATTGATGCGTGCAGTATGAAAAGACCATTCCTTCTCCGAAGCGACTTTGAAGTCGTCGTCCACGCTGTAGGGCACCACCTTTGAACAATTGAACAATTTGAGGAGAATTTGGACTCTAATTTATCGTCAACTAGGGCTGGGATTTATACGTGGTGAAAGCCCCTAATTATGTGATAAACAAAGTTCTAAAAACTGACAAAATCCAGTCAATTTATGCGTTAAAACTTTGAAACTTCGCATCATTTCTTATTAATTTCCTTCTCACGATTCAAAATGCTGATCTCGAATTACAACACAGGTATTCAAAAATTGTCGATATTCAGTAGTGGAATTTTGGTCAAAACATTTTTTTTTAATTGTAAAAATGGTTTAAGCATCTTTTTCGGGTTAAAAATAATTTTTAAAAAATATAGATAGGAATATCTCGATTTTAAGCTTTCAATCCCTGCCCCAGTCATCACCGTAAACGGCCAGCAAAGATTGAGAAAGACCATTGTAATGGTTTCTTGAAAATGTCCTACTTTTCTGGCAATATCCGTGGCCACCAAATGCTTTCCGTTCGGGCTGAAGTTCACGGAGGTTATGGCGCCGGCATGTTGGAGCACTTTCTTTTCTTCTAACGCTCCACTGGAGGCCAAATTATACAAATGCACGCGACCATCCTAAAACTCGCAAATGCAAAGAAAATGCCAAAAACGTTTGTCCTTTGTTCTTACAGTGCCTCCGACGGCCAAAAGAGTGCCGTTGGGATGGAGTGCAACGGAAGTGCCCTCGTATTTTGTGTCGATGGCACTCGATTGCTTCTTATCGAAGAAAATAACAACGGAACGATGGCACGCAACCGCCACTTTTTCCCCGTTTGGGCCAATGCTCGCCACACCGCGCGGTTGGGAGGTCAAACGGTGGGAAATGGACTGGGCATTCTCTGAGGGAGGGAGGAAAAGTTGAAGGTAAAACTACAATAAAATAATTCATCAAAGTCATTGGCTTTTTGAAAGTATGCGCGACCCGTCTTATATTATTACCCTAATTTGCATTAAAAAACAAACGAACGGCTACACCCCACCCCCTTTTAGCGAAACAGTGCAAAATGAAAAACGCCAAAAATCTTAAGCAATGAAAGAACTGCTGGGGGTTTTTTGCGGCAAGGCCAATTTGAAGGATTCTTTTCTTTTCCTATTTTCATTGTAAGCGGAAAGGCTGTCCAAATCTTACCGACGGAAGCGGAAAGAGCGTTCTCTGTGAAGGCGACCGAGTCATCCCATCCAATGGAAATGAGAAGGCCTTCGGTTGTCAAACTCAGCCCGGACACCTGCGACTTGTGGATCTGAGAGCCCATTCGCTCCGAAGAGCCATCGGTGAGATTCCAACGGGCTAAAATTATAACAAAGCAGAGAAAACCTCGTTTATGTTTAATTTGGATGGCTTCCGAAAGTATTGCCCTCTCCCATTCCCAGCAAATTCTCAATGCTCACTGATGTGCCCCTCAAAGTCGGCGGTGAACGCCATGCGGCGGTCATCGGACAGTGCCAATGCGGTGATGGATTTGTTATGTCCTCTGATCACTCGGCTAATCTTCAGTGTCTCGGGGCAAATGTAATTGATGAAGCCGCTCAAAGACACACTGACGATCCAATGCTTCAGCCAAACCACCGCCAACTGCTGGTCTTCAATGTTCGACCCAAAGGGCACCGTCCTGAAAAGACATTGATTGTGCTAAAAGATTTGGCGGAAATGAATGGCCACGCGATCAGTTGGCGTCCGGGCACGTCCCAAACTTTGACTGTTTTGTCGCCGGAAGCGGTGACCAGCTTTTTGCCGTCCGGATTCCAATTCAGCGCAAACACTCCGCCGCCGTGCGCGACAGTGCCTTTGCACGACTCGTCCACCAACTCGCCCACCTTTTCACCCTCCTGCCCATTGAAAAGAACGACCTGGAACCGAAAAGATGATCAATCACCGTTTTTGGGACAAAAAGCTTTATCAGCCATTTGGTCCCTTCTGTTACCTTTCCGTCCATCCCTCCCGCCGCAAAAAGTGACCCGTCTTTGTTGTAACGCACCGATTGGACAAAGCGCGAATGCTCATGGAAAATCTGCAATTGGTCCACCCAATCATTCGCCCATCCGTTGCTAATGTTCAATTACCGTTTTGAATTTGAAGGGCGGGCCTTCAAAAATGGCGACCGTGTTATCCTCCGAACCGCTCACCAAACGATAGGGCCGCGTTGGGCGAAAGTCGACACTCTTTAGGGGGAAATCATTCATTCATTAGAAGAGTACGAATAAACGTTCTTGTGTCTGTATTTTCACCCCCCCCCCCCGGGGCTAGGTTCCGTTGGGAGGGGCGGGAACGGCTAACCACACAACTCACATTCATCGGCCGACTTTGTCCTGACAAATTTCCATTGCTGGTACCCGTGTCGAAGAGAAAAACGTGACCGAATCTTTAGAAAAACATAAAATTTTAGTTTAAATAAAGAAGTTTCCGAAAACAACCAGAATAAACAATAAATTAATAGGTGCAGTGACCTTTCATGCCCTTCACCGACCACCGCGACCCGCTTGCCGTCCTCAGACCACGAAATGTCGCGGATCGCGCCCGAAAGAAGAGCGTATTCCGACTTCAAAATGTGCGTCTAAAATGATAAGGTCCTAATGCAAACCATTGGGGTACTTCATCATACGTGCCCCCCTCGTCGTAAATGGGTAGGACCCCCTCCCCCCCCCCCCATGTGCGTCGTAAGGGGTTGGGGGTTAAGAATTTTGTCAGAATGTTGATTAATTCTTAGAATTCCAAGGCAAAATCTACAATTTTCTCAAAAAATGTTGTAAGAAAATTTTAAAATTATAGCAAAAATCTAGTTTTAACACAAATTCTTTCAAATGCCCCCTGCGCTTTAATGGGATATGACGGACATCTGAGTAAAAGCCGATCGTATTGAAAATAACCCAAGCCGCCGCCCTCCCCCTGGTCCAATCGTACGACGTATGGGCCTCCCAGCATAACATTCTTGCACCCCTATGCCACAATTACCATTATGCCGACCGGCGTCCCGATTTTTCAAAAGGCCGGGCTTTGTCCCGACAATCATTCCCCGGTTCAAGCTCAAGTCCCGATCCAGGATTGGCTAAAACACAGCAACTGACTGATTGTGTCGTATCCCAGAAACGGATTTTGCCCGATTGGTCGCCACTCGCAATGTAAAATCCGGACGGCGAATATTTTGCAACCGTCGTCAAAGTCGCGTGTTCCGTGTAAACGTCGCAATCGGCGATGTTCTGAACATTTTTACTGTGCTAACAATAATATCCAATTAAACCATACATCCTCGTCCCGAATAAACACGCTGTTCCCGTTGCAGTAGAGAAATTTGGTGCCGTCCGGACTGGACGAAAGGACCAAAGGCATTCCGCGAACAGTGCGCGGCAAAGAAGCGTAAGTGCTCTCTGAAGACAAATCGAATAAGCAAGCCCCAAGTTCTGATCGTTTTTTCATCTTGTGACTTTCTGCCTGCGGATGGTTTTTACCTTTCTTGAATTCTTCGTCCGCCATCTGATTCAGCTCAAGAACGTTGTTTCTTCGTTAAAAACAATTCCTTCAATCCTCGTCAGACCCGACAATGTGTGCGATCCAAAACAGCTCAAACAATGATTTTTTCAGTTATAGGAGCTAATCGGAGAGAGTAAATGTTCAACAACAAAAAAAAGGAAGATTCAAACAGATGACACCCCCCCCCCTTCACCCACACCACAGCGCAGGGGGGAAGCCGAGACCGAACGAACGAGGGAAACGCCCAAAGGGATAAAATCAATTGACATTTTGTTACTGGCGAGATTCACTCGTTTAACCTCTGTTCACGGGATCAATCAATTCGAAACTGAGTTTCCAACTTTATCCGTGAATTTATAGCGAAGTAATCTTTGATGGACAAACAAATTGCGGTTGGTTATTCACGACGCAACGTTATATGCGTAGACAGAATAAAACTGCCTAACAAATTCTCATATCTTGCATTGTGAATAAAGATTTCACTTGAAGGGAACGACAAAAGTTAATGAATCGAAGTCCGGTAAAACGTTAACTTATTTTAAACCTATGAAAAAATGAACAAAATTTCAATTAAAATTAAAAGCAATGGACGGCTGAGTCCATCAACCTTTTTTTTCCAAGCCAGGACCAATTCTAAGAACTGAATGCATCAGCCAATTTATGCGATTTGCATTGCTGTAGAACTCAAGGTTCAAAAAAGAAAATAGAGCCGGAACGCACGAATGTTATCAGATTGGTGATTGCGTCCAGCGGAAGAAATAAAGAGAGAAACATCAAGAACAAAATCATGCATAGGGCAGACAGTACACAATAGTGTCAATGAATCCCCGATTAGTCTAAACGGGGTAGAGCAACGATCGAATGTCATTGATGGAATAATGAGAAAAAACTGAAGACGGATGAAAAAGAATGGGGAAAACGTGTTGACAACAGACAGCTTTGCAAGCATCGAATGCATTAACCACCAAATCCACAATTACTTCCGCTGTCACTCGCTCCCATTCGTTCCATCCCTCACAATTGTGTCGCCCTCCGCTCGGCCCGAATCTTCCTGAGCACCGCCTTAGCCTCACTATACACCTTTTCAGCGGTAACAGGCGAATCTGACAAAAGCAAGAAAATAAGTGTGGCTATACGGTTATTCACCTCCGAGTTCCTCCCAAGAATCGAGCACAGGCACAGTTTGTTCATCAGAAGCGCACATCGGCGACGTAATGGCTGGCATAGAGCTGTTGCGCGAAGAAAATGTCGATTGGAACTCAAGCGAATCGCTTTCCTTCACCATCCCATTGCCCTTCATCGCATTTGAGTCAACATCTTCGATATCGGACTCATCGTCTTGAAGAACTTGGAGAATGCTGGCATTGATCATTATGCTCTCCTCGTCGTCCGAAAACGACTCCGACGAATATAAAGGTTCGTCAGCAAACAAAGAAGAGATAACGTCAAATGCAATCTACCAACGATATTAAATGAGTAAATTTTTAAATATTAAAAACCGATTTGGCTGCATCTGCAGACTCGTTGGGATTATGTTCGTCATCGAGATGAGAGTCAAATGAGGAAAAAATGTTGGACTGTGGCGGCAGAAGCGAGGGCGGACTTGCCGGAGAACCGAACAATTTGTAATTGATGTTGTCCTCCGAAAAGCTTTTGTTGTCATTAGCCAAAATCGGCGACACGAATGAAGAATGGCACACGTCGTCCCCCTCCAACATCATTCGCTCCAACTCTCTGTCCAACTGCCGGCCACGATCAAATTCCTCGTAATCTGAAATTCAAATATTTTTTAGCAAAAATTTCTCAAAAACCAAATGGAGGAAAAATGGGCGGCAACACGGAGAGTGGCGGCGTCAAATCCATCTTAAAATCAACCGCTTCATCAATTCCCAAATCCGGAGATTGTTTAGTCGGAATTGCTGTAGTAGTAATATTTGGCGTCCGTGCCCCATAGAAAATAGCCATCAATTTGGAATTGGTGAATAAGTGCGAGTGTTTCACCTGCTCTTCGAACGACTCATTGATCATCGCCACCTTAACTTGAAACCATTCAACCCAGAGATTGAACCAACGAGTTGTTTACGTGTACTTTACCATTAAAATTTGCATTTCCCTAAGTTCAACTATTTTCAAGAAAGATTTACTCATTCTAAAAGCTAGCCATGCTGGTTGTGAGTTAACACGCATACCTCAAGGTCATTATCATCCAGCTCCTCGTCATTGAAGTCTTTGGTGGTTTTTGACCGACATGCGACTTTTGGAAACAAACGGCATTGGTGATTGTGCTCCGATGATGACATTCTTCTCTTTCGACCGACGATTTGCCCTTCCCTAAATGTTTTTGGTAAACAAATGTTAGAACGAATTACCTTAAGACTCTTTTAGGCACAATGGTAATCAACAACAGTTGAAGAGAAAATGAGACTTCAATACCCGCTCGCAAAGATGATGCATCCAACCCTTGTGGTTTTAGATTCCCACAACCTTCCACAGAAATAACCCTGAATTTAGGAAGTTCAATCAGAAAATGAAACAAGCCCAACAAAATAGACTTTAGTCTGTCTTTTTGTTGGTGGTTGTCTAATTATTTGTGATCTCAATATCTGGTTTGGCTTTTAGATACTGTACGTATACGTAGTCAGCAAGCACGGAATAAAGATGGGTGTCTGTAAGTGCAACTTACAGCACCTAACTTTGAATTGGGTCCCCGAAACGCGAGTGTTCCCTGTTTTGCAGTTCTGTTCCGACCGCTAATTTGGTTCTGTGGTTGCTAATTTAAAACGCGTTTGATAACCAGACAGCCGTGAGTTTTCATAGAACAAAATACATATTACAACAATGATTTCTGAATGTGTTTTCTCTTTTGTTTTCATGATTAGGGGAAATTTAAAAAAAGAAAGAAAAAATAATGACACGATGTATAAAGAAGGGGCATCGGGGGCGAATGAATGATGAAAGACAGGACACACGGCTGCAGGTAGGGAAGGATACCAAGTTAAGTTATGAAGAAGAAGAATTGAGCAAATACGTGCACAACGTCCGTCACTAGCACCAGCACTAGCAGACACGGAGATGCATCCATACAATGAGGCAAACCATCAAAACACTGTTCGCGCTGTGTGTGGGGAAGTAATCGATTGGGCAGAGGAATAGAGAGAGAAGCGAACGGACGGGGGTCAGAGAGCGAAAGGCAACGCATTCCGCCAGAGGAGGAGGGAGGGAAAAGCACCTATTCATGGACATCAACATGAGTAAACGGGGAAACCAATTGCTTTGCTCAGCATACATATGTATGTATGGCAGGGGGGAAAATACATTAACGCGTTGGGAGCTTATGGCATTTGGCCAACAAGTGTCTGACTAATTTTTCTCTGTCTGCCCTGTTTAGTTTACACTATTCACTGCTTCTCTTCTTGCCTTCGTCTGACCGGAATGCATTTGTTATAAGCCTAACGCACGAATTTTTTGCGCGGAAGCAAGTTGCTTCAAGCAACTATAAAGCAAAGATATGAGCCTTGGACTGAAGTGTCGCTTTCTGTGAGGACTTAGTTGGCCACTTTTTGGACGGGAGCATTCATGTTTTGGCGTTGTGTAATTTTGCAACTTTTAAACAAACATTTAAATTTTCAAAAAAAAATTTCCCGCGCCGACCCCTCCCATTCCCAAAAAGCTTCACAAAATTACCGCATTTTTAAATTTTTGATTTGCAAATATCAACAAATTGAAAATTTTTGAAGAAATTTTGAACAATAGAATAAATTCAAGAAAATACGGTTCAGAGTGCTTGCCGCAGCAGACATTCGGTGCCATCGATTTGTCTCGTCGAGACAAATCGAATGATGATATAAAATAGATCCCGCAGTATAAAATCATTTTTCAATAACATAACCTTTATTTATGTAAAATGCAAAGAAAAAAGAGAAAACCCGGCAAAACAAAGAGATTACATCGACAATATGGACAAAATGGGAGGGATGTGAAGGCAGACGATGGAGGGTTGGTATTGCTAGCTCCATTCAGAGTGACTGAAGGGTGTCTTGCGGTTTATGAACGTATAAAAGGCATAAATCTTTTGAAGTTGGATTTCCTATTTCGTTGCTTCGCTTGATCGGGAGGCTGAAGTAGTGCAAGCTGGGCAGGTGTCAGTTGACATAATGCAGAAGCGAGCGCAATTCCAGAAGTCCCAAAAGGTGTATATGGCTGACCTAAGACAATGGCATTCAAACACCGTGTAGAGAAGTTCAAGTCATTTTGCAACTCGATTTTTGTTTTGGGAGAGGTCCCGATCAAATTTTTAAAAAATTGACAATTTTGGCAAGAAAGTCGCCGAAAAATGTCGAGCGCGTTAATAACCCCAATTACGCTTTTAACGATCTTTATTCTACTGCAGGACAGGCGCAATATTATTGCAGTTTTAATTTTTCAAAATTATTTTGTGTTAACTCTGTACACACCCCCAGTTGGTAGTCGAACGATCACCGTGTATACCCCCGTCTGGTAATTTGCGCATGGCTCCACCGCACACGGCCCAACCTGTGGTTGCACAAAAAAAGCTTTTCTTGGTTTAGAGAGACTATTGACTGTGTCTGTTCGACAATCTCCGAGGTCCAATTGCACGGATGCGAATGGTCTTGACGCCATTTCTTCAGTTTCATCGTGACGTCTCCGAATGTTGCGATACCTTTTGAGTGGGAACAAATTAAGACACATAACTAGTTTATTCCTGTTTTATCAATCAAGTTGAATTTTCGAGTATAAAATTAGGATGTGTAAAACCAAATTCCAGCCGAAATGCCGTCCAAGTGTCTGAATTTTTGATTGATGTTTCTTCCGATCCGCCGAAGGTTGAAATTCAAAAAATCGACTTGATTGATAAACAAAAACAAAAAATATCGGCCAGTCAACTGTCGGCGAGTTGACATGTAACCCTAAACAATTATGAGCCTGCGGGAACTTACAATTCAATTCGCATTTTGATGATCCAAATCAATCCCGCGACAACGAGAAGAACAATAAAACAGCTAAAGGCCTCTAATTGCATTAATTTATATCCGGTTTTGAACTTACGCCGCAAAAATGACGAAAAATAAAATCCAATTGATCGGCAACGATTGCGCAAACGAAATTTGGATCTGACGAGAAAACAACGCTTCTAAAGCATTTCCCTGAATTTCTTTTCCCTACCTTAACCGGTGTCTCAAAGTCGCTGACTTTAACATGAAAAGTCGTATTTGTATCCGTTCCAAATGCAAATCCTTTTCATAGACACAAATGTTTAATTGAGTTAGTTTCATTTGAATTGGGACTTTACCCGGATCCGTTGAGCTGTAAGTGCGCTTTATGCCCGAAGCCGTGCACAGCTGACCGGCCATCAAATGTTTAGTGTGGGGCGGACGGCCTTCGAGCAGTTGGGTGGTCAAATTTATGGTCACTTTGGCCCCGGTGTCGCCCTCACAAGTGATTGAAAATTGCACGTCCGTTTCACGCTTAAAGTAAAAATGCGGAAATGCAATATAAAAGAGGCTACATTCTTTATTTTACTTAATGGCACTATTGAATGTCAGTCACTTTATAAGGTATGCTGAAGAAGTTGATCTGATTGACGTATTTGTCCCGAATGTCGTTGCTGTCCAATTTAAACGTAAAAATGAAATCGATTGCAAGTTCATCTGAAAGAAACGGAAAATGCATTGCATTGTTTGAAAAAGCAACAAATCTACAGGTGCAAGTGCCGCCATTTTTTGGGTCTCCGACGTATTTGGGCTCACATTTGTCACATCGCGGCCCAATTACTCCCTTTGTGGAGCAGAAACAATCGCCGTTGAGCTGAACGTTGCAATTAAGGGTTATTAATGTGCTGCCTTACTGGATTGCAAAGAGTTGCTTGGCCGGTGCATTGACATTCTTAAAGATTAACGGTCGATTAGACCAAAATCGAATGCTGCGCAGCTTAACCTTGGCATGTCCCACCATTCCTCGGGTCACCAAAAAAGCCGGGCTCACAGTGCTCGCAATGTTCGCCCCTCGTCCTGTGTTGACATTTAGCACATCTCAGCCGTTTGGAAGTGGCATTCTCAGTGCAATTGCTGTGCCCGTTGCACTGACACTCTGTCGATCAATTGACATTTTGTCCCTTTTCTGTTCGCAAAGTTTTAACCGGGTTCTCCAGTGAAAAACCAGTGATCAGCTGGGCATTGGTTGGGGTCCAAAACGCCCGAATTGGTCCCTCCCATGCATTTGCCCAATCCCGTTCCGGATCTGACAACATTACGAACAAATTCAAAAAAGATATGGTTGTAACTAAGTCGACAAACCCGTCATCACACCACCCACAGCGAGGGCCGATGGACTGGCAATCGGAACAAGTCTTTTGTAATTCGCAATCGAAAGGATCTTAATGTCGAGTAAATCATCGCTTTAAGTTTGGAAATTACTCATCAGACACGCCTGGTGGCTGTTTGCCGCTGTCACCCAACTTTGACACTGCCCGTAGGGAAAACTGACCATGTAAGTGTCCATAGAAACACACCTCTGAGTGCTCGGACACCACCTGGGTATGGGATTAGGAATATGTGAAATTCTTGGAAAGCGAGTGTTAAGTCGTACATGCATTGTGATTCGATGCAAGACTGGCACATGGATTTCATGAAGCAAGGAAGAGGACAAGTGGCGTTTTGTTGTCTGTGCTGGTTGTACGATGGCAGAATGATCACGTCTTGGACAGTGATCGGAGAAGGAGAGTTGAGCATTATTGTCTGTTGAGGGGATAGGGTCGACGAGGGTACAAGTTGGTTGTTCGATTGCTGCAGCTGTGTGTTTGAAAGCGACACATCGTCCGCAATCGGTGCAAGTGACAGTCGTTCAGTTTGCATCCGATTGTGCTCCTCGATCAGAATTGCCTCGTCCGCCAACGACACGCAAATGTGCTTGGTGTCGATGGCAAACCAAGTGCAGTGCGGGAGACGATGGCACGAAAAACAATTGGTGGCCAAACTGCACGGACGCTGCACCACAGCGTCTTTACGCCGTTGTTTGGCTCCGCCGAACGGACAAAGCGAACGGTCGCTGAGCAAACCATCAGCACAATTGGCGTAAGAACCGAGACAAATCTTGGGAAGACGGCGCTGTTCACTCGGAAGCCAAACAAACGCCCCTCCCCCCCGCCCTTCTCACCTGACTGCTCTCACACCAACCACAGCCCTTCTGAAGAAGACAATTGTTGCAGTCGCTCATCAAAGTGCAAGTGCGCAGTTCAACAGAATCTCTTAAAAACCCAACCAATTTAAATAATGCAGTAAACGATTATTTTTACTTGTCTCCCACGGCTGTGCCGGCACAATGCTCTTGGTATGAGACCATTGCCGTTTCGCCCTTTGCAATTGATAGAAACGACTGCCGCAAGGAGACATTTGGCTGAGTTTTGGTGCATGATTTGTTGTGGAAGACACAGCGGACCCCGTTGGACAGCCGTTCACATTCTTCCGCATTGGTGGCCTGATTGTCACAATTGGCTGAATATGTGATAATTGGAAGGGAAAGGACTATTATTATTATTATTATCCAAAAAATGCACTTAAGATTGAAGGAAATAACGTGAATTTTGAGTTAATGGACGGATCTCTTCGGTACAATAAATCAAAAACTGCCAAAAAATATTTCACCCGAAACAAGCAATCGGTTTTTTCGGTTACCCGGAGTGAACATCAGCACGTCGTTAAGCATTTCTCCATTAAACCCTCCAACGATGAACATGTTCCCTCCGCTCACAAAGGCACTGTGTCCGTAACGTGCAAGTGACTCGAACTCTTTGCTGTATATTTTCACGGATCGTTTACAAACTAAAATTAGCGAATTTCGACGTGTTCAGCAGCAACAGTGTGACCACGGCGACACTCACTTGTGTCAAAAGCATAAATTTGCTCAGAGTAACAGTCCTTCTTTCGAATGGTCGACGACTCATTGTGACTGTTTCCACCGACCAACAGCATTATGCCGTCCAAAATGACGGCTGAATGCCGAAACAACGGCGCTCCGTGGCTTCCCAAATTGTTCCTAAAACAAAAATTTATTTATATTTTTGTTTTCAAAATAGATGACCAAATCTGTCGCTTCGGGTCGTAGAGCAACAGCTCGTCACTGATCGAGTAAGAGTAACTATTCACTGGAGCATTGTACCCGCCGTGGACTAAAATCATTTCCTCTCCATTCAATTCGCTGAATTGTGCCGACGCGTGGCCAAATCGGCCATGGACGGATGGATCCACAGCACCCCACCGCCAACGTCCGGTCTCTGCCAAATGAGCAAAGTGTATGTTAAATTGATAATATTCATTTTAAAGCATTTAAAGACCATTTATTGGTCATTGAAGGGTTAAAAAAATAAATTGAAATTGACTCAATGAAAGTTGATTGCTTGTCGTTTGGCTGGACGATTTGAATTTGTTGGAAAACCAGTTTTGCCTTTTTATTTTATTTCTCACAAAAAAAAGGTATAATAAAAAAAACATATAAATTTTTAAAAATCCAAAAATAAAAGCACTAACCAAATGAGTAAATTTGCGGTGTGAACATATACCCCTCGAAAGGGTTGTACCCGAACAAAATGTGCATTTCATTGCCAACCACGTGGGCCGTATGTCCGGCCGAAGCCATTGGAAGATCGAGTGCGGAAGCATTTGGAGACGACAGCAAATTCCATCGGTTCGACGCCATATCGTACTCCCAAAATTCGTTGATTGTTTTGTTCTGGCCAATCACACCGCCAAAAATGTACAATTTTTTCTAAAAAATAAAATTTAAAATTGTATTGGAACAGAAGAGGCCATAAACACGGTCAATAACCTTATGGAGAACCAACGAATGGTCGTAACGCGGCGTTGGCTCTTCCCCTTTCGCCTTCATAGTGCGAAATCGCCGTTCGTGGACATTGTAAACGACAAAATCGCTAGACATCCGAGCCGAGTTGAACATAAACCCGCCGTGAAGCCAGATTTCGTCTCTGACGACAGCGACGGATTTGTGAGAAGCGCGGGGAAAAAAGTGTTTGGCTGCATCCTCCGCGGGGACAGCGTCCCACACCGGGTTCAGCACCAATTCCTGACACAATTGGCCGTGGTGGTGCTTAGTGCAGCCGCACTGTTTGTCCTTACACACAGCACGGTTCTGAAAGAAAAAGGCAATGTTTGCTTTTAATTTGACACATTAATGGTAAACAAAGCCGGATAAAGCCATGCCTAATTAAAAAAATCCAATTCATTACTTTGCAAGGCCCCGCTTGGCCGTCCATCGTGAGCAAACACAGCTGATATTGGCACGCATCGCCCCAAAAGCCGCCGTTGCAAACGCAGCGACCGCTCCCGCAAAAGCCATTCCCACTGCAATTTTGCAGACATTTTCCGGCGGCATAAGTAATGTTGAAGCCGGGCAAATTGAAGGCCAAATCGCTTGCAAAGTAAACGATCGCCTCGCCTGACCGCGCCACAATCTCTCGCCCCGCCAAACTTCCGCTAACAATGAAATGCATTACAAAACAGAGATAAATTGGGAAGGGGGGGGCAAAAATCGATTCCGAGTTCCTGAATCTGACATTTAAAGATCCAATGACAAAAAAGTCAGATTCAGATTCTGCTCCTCCGTTGGTTCTGAGGGGTCAGCTTACCCAAAAAGCTATTCCATTGGTGTACCTAAATACGCCCAACAAGTCTCCGTAAACGCCCTTTCCATCGTAAATGTACAGCATGTCCCAACAGCACTCCGCGAAGAAGTCGTCCAGTTTGAACAAAAGAGCGCCATTCTTCGCGTCCTCATTCTCAACCACCCAAATGCAGCGAGCTGAAGCGCCATAATTGTTTGGGCCATCAGAGATTAATCCATTTGGTTGTGACGACGACAATTTCTTCCTGTAATTGTGTAAAACAGAAAATTCTTCCAAACGGAGACACCTCACTCTCCCGACACAATTCTCACATTGCGGACCACCCCAGCCATGGGGACAACGGCAAATTCCGTCTAAACAAGTGCCGCCATTGTGGCACGGAATATCACAGGGTTTGGAGGGCAAAAATGATGGCCGTCTTGACTGAAAGCTGGCTTCAACAACAGTGCGAGAAGAAGCAGTCCAATGGAGAGCAATGCCCGACAGGAGCAAAACGGCGTGAATGAAATTGAGTTGATGTAACAAAAGTTCGGCCAGTCGGAGAAAGCGCAAAATACTGTCTGTGAAAGTGAAAGCGCACTCCGTCGTCCTTTGAGGTATGAACAGGGAAAGGGCCATGTTCAGCTGCTCGGTATGCAAAAACAAACGGAAGAGAATGGCATCAGAATAACACAGAACAGAAAGCAGAAGAGAAGGAATAAATATAATACTGCAAAATCACAATTGACTTCAATATATTTTGTAAATATTTACAACACAAGTCACCAAATATAGGCTCTAAAAGATTAATAAAACTCCAACAAATAAATAAATTAAATTAATTAAAAAAAGAAACATATGTTTTATATGTACAACATAAATGCAAACGCTGGGAAAAAAAAACATGTGTATGTGTATTTATTATACACACAGAAAATGGAGAGGAAAGAGGCAAAATTCGTCAGCCTTCGCTGGTCTGCTTCCCCAGCCGCCCCCCTCAAGCGCCGCTTCACCAATTCTTTCCTTACATTTCCTTTTCTCTGCTTCCACACGGAGGACACCTGCGACCACTTCGCCATTTCGTTTCAATTCCATTTGCCTGCCTCTTCCGTCGACTTTTTCCGCTAACGATCACTTAATGATGAATTGGTGCGTGTCCTCTGCCCGTCCGTCCGTTGTTTTTCTCTCGCTTTCCCATTTTCTCGGTTCCTTCTCCAATTTTTTTTGTCAGCTGTCCTCCCGCTCCTTTGAAGGAAAATGCACTGCTTGCTGTCTATTTTGTTTCCACTCACGCGACGACTTCAGCGTCAGCAATTGCAGTTCCGTTCTTCTCGTCCGTCTGTGTGTAGGGGTATTTTGTTGACCAGCAGCAAGCATCCTTTGCCGTCCAAATCGAAGAGCTTCGCCAGCCTTCCTCAGCAGCTGAAGGAAGCGCAGAAGAGAAATTACTTTGTAAAAAGCGACCCAGTCCTTACGCCAACTCCGGCTTCGCTTTCATTAATTTTCCAATTTCCACATTCTCATTTCCTTTCTCGCCCGTTGTGTACGACGTCCGTCCGTTGCTCTTTTCCTTCCCTCCTTTTATAATTTATTGACAAAACCGTAAATGATGTCGAGAACGTACATACAATAAAAAATTTGATTTTTACACCAATTACACCTTTTCCAAACCCCCAAAAACAACTTTAGATGACAAATTCCACTCTTCCGGTTGGAGGGAACGGCGTTTTTTTCACCAGTGCATTAGCGCACAGCATAGCAGGTTTTGTTGTAAAGTTCCTGGACACCAAAATGCTATCAGAGTATTTCACTAGGCTTTTGCACGTGGGCTGCTTTGTTTATAACGAGCCATCAGATTTACCAACACTTGCGATGGTATTCCTGCCCAAGTGAGCAGCGATGGATTATTAGGTTTTACATGCATTTCCAACTCAAAAATAATTTAAAACCCCCACAGAATTCTTTTCATTGTTCCGATCTACGCTTTTGACTCGTGGCTCAGTTTGCTCTTCTTCAGCAACGATGTGTACATATACTTCAACTCCGTTCGGGATTGTTATGAGGGTCAATCGTTCGCAGTTTTTGAATAAAATGATAACGATTGCCTTTCAGCATTTGTTATCTACAGCTTTCTGAGTTTATGCTACGAATACCTGGGCGGTGAAAGCAACATTATGGCCGAAATTCGTGGGAAGCCCATCCGCCCAACAAACATTTGGACGCTTACGTGTTGTCTGAGTGGGAGGCAATACACAATTGAGTTTTTGCGCTTTTGCAAAAAGGCCACTCTCCAATTCTGCATATGGTGATTAGGGATGAATAAAACATCCAATCATTTATTTCCGTGTTTAGCAAACCCGTAATGGCATTGTTTACACTAATGCTGACGATGGTCGGGAAATATGAGGATGGGAACTGGAGGTATGTTTTTCCAAAATCCAGCAATTATGTCGATTGGAAAAAAAGTCCAGCGATTTAAAATAACTGGAATAGAACTTTGATTTTGCAAAACGCTTGATATTTGGAAAATAACATTTTTTAGTCTCGACAAAGGATACATCTACGTTACTTTCGTTTACAATTTGTCCATCTCATTGGCGTTGTATGGACTGTTTCTGTTTTACACGGCCACCCGCGACCTTTTGCATCCCTACAATCCGGTCCTGAAGTTTTTGACTGTCAAATCGGTCATTTTCCTGTCCTTCTGGCAAGGTGAATTGGTTTAAAGCTTATGTAAGTATAAGTCTGGGTTTCTCAAGGCTTTCTTCTCGCCATTCTGGGCGCAACGTCGGCCATTGACCCCATCTACGACGCAGAGGGCAATGAGCTGATCGGCAGAGGCACTGTGGCGGCTGGCTACCAGAACTTTTTCATCTGCATCGAAATGTTTTTTGCCGCCATCGCGCTTCGCTTCGCGTTCAGTGTGTCCGCCTACATTGATGCACACACTGGTGGGTTACCGGTTTTGCTTGTGAGTAGCCAAGACTTTGTTTTCAGTGACCGCCGGGAGCGATATTCGACCAATGACTTTGCAAAGCATTTCCAGCTCATTGAAGGAGACGATGAATCCGAGAGACATTATGCAAGATGGTTAGGGATTGTTTAAACCCCTACAATCCCATTGAATTCCGTTTTCAGCCATACACAATTTCCATCCCCAGTATCAGCAGTACACACAGGTGATGAAGATGAGTCTGAAGTTTACATTTTAGTTTTAGCATTCCAACCCTTCTCGGTCGGTAAGTACAATTCATCTTTGTTTTGCTGAATTTATTCTCGCAATCAGTTTACGTGTTGTGGTATGTGTCGTTTGTCTGCCATTTTTAGACAAATGGCCAGGGCTTGCCCGCATCGATTCCTTCGGACCCAGCAGTACTCGCGCAAACATCGACGGACCTCCGGCTTGCATCCGCAATTTATCGTCATAACGCAGAGCCCCACACCCAATCGCTCATCTGACAACCTTTTTTTGCAGCATTTTCTGTTCCTTAAACTTTGCATTTTTTATGGATTGTAGCTGAGATTTCACGAAGGGACAAAAACTCCGGTTCATTTTGTGAGCTGCTTGCTTGAAATTTTCATGGACGCTTCACCCTTCTTGTACCATTGGCTACATCTCCATTACTTTGCATCCTTTCCAAACTAAAGCCATTTTTGTTTTCTGTTGTTTATTGTGTTATTATTTCTCTGATCCAACTAAAATAAATTCTAAGGCTAGCGGTACAGTCGATGGGTCAGCGGCCGATGAGCGTCGTCCAGCCTCCGGCAGCGCTGGTGGAATGACGAATTATGCGAGCATAAATTCCTCTACAAATGCGTCCCAGACCATTCACTAAATCTCTTGGAAGAATTGGGAGCAACAAATTGCACGGGACGAAAAACAATTCATTTAGACTACTTACACATAATGTCGCAAAGTTGTAATTACCAACGATCTAACATCTAATTAATGGACTTAGTGGTTGGTGGATTTAGGCAGATTCTTGAAATGCAAAAATTTCGTAACCCTGTGTGTCAAACAGCTATTTCAGACAAGAATACCCTCCATAAGTTTTTGATTCCGTGAGGACTGAAATCGTGTACTTTACATCCTCTCTCGGTTTATGCCATGAAGAAAACGATACAATTTAGAAAGGTAGACCAACATACACAAACTGGTTAGAAACAAATCTTTATCGGCAACAAGACTACATAAATTTGTTCGCTACTCTCTCTCGTTCTCATCGAATCCTCAAAATTGTTGGTGCTGGTGACGTCCGGTGGGATAAAATGGCGGGGGCGCGGACACGACGGCATTTGGTGGCATTGTTAAGTTGAGGAGAGGCTGGACGGGCGAACTTTGAATGATCATCCCCTGCGTCCCTGGGTGCAGTGGAGGAGGAGGGTAATGTTGTAAGATCACCGCTTGATTTGGTGCGCCCGGAGAAGCGTAAATGATGGATTGTCCTGTATTACCGACTGGATAGGTGGCATACAGCGAGTTTGAAGAAATTTGTGTCGGAACAACAGTTTGCGGCTGTTGATGGTAGAATACAAGGTTTTGCGTTGCAATCCCCTAAATCCAAAACATTTATAATTTAATTGTAAAATATCAAATCGAAACCTGAGTGGGCGCTGAAGGCACTTGAACAAAAGACGGAACCTGGTTAGACATTAGAGGACTTGTGGTGTTTATAGTGCTGGTTGCTGAAGTTGTGTTGACAATGAGATCCTTGTACAACGGGTTTGAAGGGATTTGTGGCGGAACAACAGTTTGCGGCTGTTGATGGTAGAATACAAGGTTTTGCGTTGCAATCCCCTAAATCCAAAACATTTATAATTTAATTGTAAAATATCAAATCGAAACCTGAGTGGGCGCTGAAGGCACTTGAACAAAAGACGGAATCTGGCTAGACATTAAAGGACTTGTGTTGACAATAATATCCTTGGATTTGGGGATGAATGGAGCTGCGGCCGGGTTTAATTTAAATGCTTCCCTAAATAGAATCAAATCAGAACAACCATTAAATTGGCATTACTTTTGCTGTTCTCCAGACTCTCTTTCTTCCTTCTTATTGTTAGCTTCGTTCATCTTTTCCTCAACGCTAGGCGAGTTTTTCCCTCTTTCCTCAGTCTTCTCTGATCCTTGTTCGCTTTTCATTTTCTTTTCCACAATTTCCGGATCGGGGGGAATTTGTTGCGTTGATTGTTCTTCTATGTGCGGTTGAAAAGGGTTATTGTTGGTTGCAGCTGATTCATTAAGCGGCTTTGCGTTCGACCCTGGTGTAGTTCTCGATTCATTGCCTATATCAGACCTCGCCCGTTCCGTGCTGAAAACAAATGAATCACAAATTAGAACAGGAAGGTAATACAATTTTTTGACGAGTCTGGTCACCAAAGTAAAAAGAACTAAACTGGTATTTACCTCAAAGGTTGAGTAGAATTCATTTCATAATTTGGAGGTCTACCGCCAGTGTTTCTGTTTCCTTTTCCTCCTCCAAAATACGGGGTTTGATGGTACTGTTGCTGGTATTTTCGGGGCTGTTGTTGCTGTTGATGGTAACTAGAAGTTGACTGATGTGACTTAGTGCTGTAGTGTCCCCGTTGCTGATGCTGAGACGGCTGTGTGTTTGTCCTCCAATTTGTAGACGCCTGTTCAGCGCTTTTCTCCCAGACTGGCGCGCCTCTGTCAGCAGTCCATCGAAAGCCACTCAGTGTGCTGTTTCCAATGACTTTCCGAGAGCCTGAGCCTTCCTTTCCGGCTCTCTGTGTCCTTTGCTGTAGCTGAGGAGGCTGCTGCAACGGCTCCGGCCGACTCTCCACCTTGAAATCAGTAGTCACGTCCAAGTCCCGCTCTTCGTCATCATTTTCGAGTAGCGCGTTACGTTTACTATCTTGACAGCCCTCAATTGCCTTCACTATTTGTTCAGCACGTCTAATATCCTCGTCAGTATAATCTTTGACCTCGACACTGAATGGGACGATCTTAAGTTCTTCCCACGTCCAATCTTACTTTGAATATTGAGAGAGGCTTTCGTCAAACGTTGATTTGCCCACAACTTTATCTTTGTTCATCTCAAACATTGCTTCCACCTTCCATCCATCCTCCCATACGTTTATGCAACAACGCTTCGTGTCCTTTTCGTCCGTTTTAAAATCATCATGCTCGAACTCCTCCTCCTCTCCATCACCATTCCATGGCAACAGTTCCGGATCCTTATCCTCCATGGCGCCATTTATTCCGGAAACAATTTCTCGATCCGTTCGAAAGGCTACTCAAAAAACCAAACCCCTGGCGCTGTCTATTTTGTAATAACATGCAAACCTTGGTGACTCTGTTCCTTTTCATCAATACTGCCCGTTAGTCGGACAACATTCGTCAATTTCAACTCTTTCTTAGTTGCCCCCTCGCATAAAATGAATTGACACTCCTCTAAAGTTGGCATCTTCTGAGCAAATGAGAGTGTAATGACAAACTGAAACTCATGTTTAAACAAGATACCAAACCCTCTTGAAAAAAACCTCTTCCGTACACTCCTTCAAAATGCCAGTGTAAAGTTCGCCTTCTGACGTCTCAGCCACCACTTGGGTGCCCTGATTTTGTGTACAAAATGAAACAGCATAAAAAATTAATAAAAATTACGATAAATTTGTTTTTGTAAGTAGCAATTGTCAAGGGCCTGTCCATAGGGGTCGCAGAATTCAGATCTGACATCATTCAACTGATTTATAAATTCTAAACTCGAACATTTTTATTTTAAAAAACATTCTTAACTAGGGTTGAGCAAAAGCGGTTTTAGGTAAATATGGACGGATCATAATCAACCAGAGTCGAAATTTAAAATCATATACCAATCGACTCCGCTCGGTCTGTAAAGGAAGAAACCAAAAATTCCAATTTGGTAAATATGGTCACAACTCAAAACCCGTTAAATCATATCGACTCCTCTCTAAGCCTAACGCACGAATCTGCAAAAATTTTTGCGCGGACGCACATTTGGCAGGCAAAAAACCCTCATTTGGGACCAAAAAACCTCATTTTGAAAAATTGAAAATGGCGTTTTTATAAAGAAAATTCCCAATTATTTCAAACCGGAACACGCTTTTTCATTAAAAAAAATACACAAAAAAAAGAAAAACATTACGCCAAATATTCAAAATTAATAGAAATTTTCGATTTTATTAGGGAAATTCGCAAAAAGCCTCAAAAAACTTCATCAAACTCCAAAAAGCCACAAAATGAGGCTAAACCTCATTTTAAAAATTTAGCCTCATCGGACTATCAAAAAGCCACAAAATGAGGCTAAAACCTCAGATTTGCGAGCCCTGGTTATGGCTCTTCAAATGTCTGGGGTCCAAACGCAGGGGCCCAAACGTCGGGGCCTAAATGTCCCGCTCCCGTGAAATTGACACATAAGGCAAGTACACCTTCTACACGTTTGCCAAAATGAGTGCTGGCGTAACTACGTGCGACTATACACACGTGTCCAACAAACGCAGAGCTTAAGCTCAGCCTAGGGTGAGCTTTAGGCCTAAGCTTAGGTTGGCTTAGGCTTAGGCTCAGCTTACAAATTAGAAGGGAAAAGATTGTTAGGCTTAGGCTTAGGCTCAGCTTACAAATTAGAAGGGAAAAGATTGTTAGGTTTTTGTCTATTTTTGCTGCAATTGAGCGGACACGGACGTTTCAGTGCCGCCGTTTCAGTGCCGCCGTTTCAGTGCTGCCATTTCAGTGCCGCCATTTCAGTGCGGCGCCGTTTCAGTGCCGCCCGTTTCAGTGCCGCCATTTCAGTGCCAGTTACAAATGCGACATTTCAGTGCCAACATTTAAAAAACTACAAAATTAAAGCTGCAAATTGGCGAAATTCTTCAAACTTAATTCTTTTCCTATTCAAAGGTTCTTTTTTTTATACTTACAGCCAGGGAGCAGGTCGTTTGGGCCCCCATGTTTAACCCTGGTACGTTTGGGCCCCAAGAAAATGATATCGGGTTGCGTCGAAAAAATTTTTCGAAATTGGAATTTTTTTATTTCGGTTTTGAATCGCAACAAAAGAAACACAAGGTTCGACGCAACCCTGATGCATACACATACCTAAGTAAAAATACATATTGTTTTCACATCCTATTTTTTTACATCAATTACTGGTCCACTATTTTTTGCCTAAGCTTAAGCTCAGGCTAGCTAAGCCTAAGCCTAACGGACCCTAAGCTCAGGGTGGCTTAGGCCTAAGCTTAATGAACCCCTAAGCCTTGCAATTTTCAGATTGTTGTCTTTGATAGTTTTTTTTTGTTATGTTTTGTTCCTTTAAAAAGAACTTCTGAATAAAAATTGCTTTTTCCTTCCTGAGAATAAAATTGTTACAAAATGGGAAATCCTTTCAATTTTGTAGTTTTTTAAATGTTGGCACTGAAATATCGCATTTAACTGGCACTGAAATGGCGGCACTGAAACGGGCGGCACTGAAACGGCGCCGCACTGAAATGGCGGCACTGAAATGGCAGCACTGAAACGGCGGCACTGAAACGTACCGCACCGGCAATTGAGTCCCCAGTTCAGTCCCGGGTTGTAACTCTTCAGGGATTGGATGCAAAAAAATTTTTTTTCGGATTCTTACATTGCAGACCGAGAGGAGTCGATTGATATGTATTGGGTTCTGGGCGGTATGACCGATATTTTTCTAAATTTTTCTTGCCAAGATCACTAATTTTTTGAAAATTTTTTATAAAAAATACAACAAAATTCGAATTTTTCCTTCATATATTTCTTGCTCTTTTAGGCGCATTTTTGCAATTTTTCTTGCCTAAAAGTAGCAGCCCTACCTACTCTGATTGACAATTTTAGCAGTAAAAAACAAGTTTTTAATGCTTTTATTGTTAATTTTTAAACTAATTTTGGTTCTAGTGCATTTTACGCGTCCCATGACCTTTTACGCGTCCCATGACCTTTTACACATCCCATAGTCTTTTACGCGTCCCAAGAATTTTTTACGCGTCCCAAGAATTTTTTACGCGTCCAATGAATATTTTAAATCAGATAAATACAAAAATAACTAGCATCCTTTATCAATTACATATGAACTTTCTAAGTCTTACAAATTAGTGGCATGTTGAGATAGGTAACTAAACGGGATCATTGTGGACTTTCTTCTAAAATATGTTGAAAAATTTTTTGGTTTGAATGATATCGTCGAAATGCGTATTGATACAAATACGTTGGTAACAATTCTGGAGTAGTGCCATGCAAATGTTTTAAGCTTTGTTTCAAAGCTCTCCAAGTCGCTTCTATACCTTGTGTATGGATCTGGGGATCTTCTCAACAAAATAGACCATGCGGTTATCATTAAAAGAATGTTGATAATTTTTAACGAAAATAAATAATTTATATTTTATCTGATATAAAATATTCATCGGACGCGTAAAAATTCTTGGGACGCGTAAAAGTTTATGGGACGCGTAAAGACTATGGGACGCGTAAAAGGTCATGGGACGCGTAAAATGCACCAGAACCCTAATTTTTTCTTACCTATTTAGGTTCCCATTTCGAGTTCGAAAATGTGATTGGTCTTTTTGTGGTGGTGGACTCAGAATGGACGAATTTATGAAATTTGATGTTTATGAATTTCCGAACACATCATCTGGGTTATTCAAGTATCAAAGTTACACCAGCTTCATCTCTTTCCCTCCCATTCGGACCGTCTTCGAATTAAATGCTAAATAAAACAATCATTGTTCTTTGTCCGTATAACGAAGTGCGCGACCTGACAATTCGCTCCCCAAATCGTTTCTTCTTGTACTCCTCCGTGTCTTCCATCTCGTTAAAGTTCCTTCCACCGCCTCGCTTCGCCAAATTCGCGACGTTCAACAGCGTTTCTTCGGCTCCATTGAAGGCGCGTGCCCCGCCTCGTTTCCTACCATTGGCTCGCCCATCAAAGTTGTGATTGTTTGTGAAAAAGGGTGACGGAGAGGAGTCCATCCGTTGCTGCTCCGCTTCGTCCTCAACGTTCTCCAACGGACCCATCAACAAAGACCGTCGTGGATGCTCAAACGAATATTTGGTCAGTTTTGAGCTGGTCCTGTTTATAACAGCTTACTTTGTTAATGGGAAGAACAAAGCGCGGTGCCCAATAACTGGCAGAATTGAAGGGTCCGTCCGCGTCTCTGTAATTTGGCAATGTTTTATTGGACGAACATTGGAAAACCTCGGCTTTTCAAATATTTTGTATTTTGAAGTAATTTTTGACCAAATTTAAAATAAAAACGGCACCCAAAAAAAGCGCGTCCACCGCCGCGTTTCGCCATCCATCCGGCAAACGGACTGTCGTCAAAGTGGCGCATGAAATAGCGTCCGCCTGCTAAATGTTGGGACCGATAGAATGAGTTAATGGGTCTTTTGATGTCCGGTGTGCACCTCTTTTCCATGTTCCGTCCATGTACCCGCCCCCGTAGAAGGGCCTCGCCCCGCCGCGTTTCTTCCCTTCCGGCACAAAATCGTCTCCATCCGGAAGGTCGACCATGCGAAACAACCGACCACCGGCACGTTTCAGTTCACCCGCCTGTTTTTCATCATAATCATCGCGAAAAGTCTGAATGCCACCTGACGAAACGTGAAAATAATGATGGACCAACTCATACCGACCCCTCTAAACACCTCCAAAGGCACGTCCGCCACTCACTTCTTTTCTCATAGGAGGAGGGTAACGCATCCGACACAAAGAAGTTGAAGGCGCGTGCTCCGCCCCGCTTTTCGTCCGGAGGAGCAAAGAAGTTGAAGGCGCGTGCTCCGCCACGCTTTTCGTCCGGAGGAGCAAAGAAGTTGAAGGCGCGTGCTCCGCCACGCTTTTCGTCTGGAGCAAAGAAGTTGAAGGCGCGTGCTCCGCCCCGCTTTTGTTCCGTCGCAAGTGCATCGACATCGGATTCGGAAGTTGCGACTCCAATGCGCGGAAGTATGAAAAGGGCTGAACTGATGGGAATGATGTACACAATTCTCTAATAAGAATGGATTATCTGCAGCATTCCCTCCCACTCGTCGTGGCCTTTTCCAAATTCGAATTTTGGGCTCTTTCGCCTAAACATGTGAGCCCTTTGCTTTTTTCGTCTTTATAATTCGCCTCCCTCCCAATTTTACGCTCCACAAAATGTCCTCACTCTCTTTGAACAAGTGCGTGCCGTGAACGGACAAATTCCCTGGAGAAATTAGTCCATGGCCGATGTTCTGCGAGTTAACTAATTAAAGGCGGGCGGTCGGATGCTTACAAATTAGACTACAACAAGCGCACAGCTTTTTAAAGGCACGACATTTTGGCACCCATTCAGTCGACCAATTCGACCGTTCGTTCGGCCGGGACATTTCGTAAAACATTTTGTCGTTTTGTCGTCATTTTCAAGTCAATTCTTGCCGTCCTTAGTTTTTACCCTCTCCTTTTCCTCTCCCCCCCCCCTCCCCTCCCCTCCAATTGGCCGTCCGTCCCCTCTCAAAAGGCCAGAAGCGTCACGACCGACGAAGGCAAATGAAGTTTTCGGATGTAGTCGAGAGAGAACGCTGCCAACGCCGCCGGCGCCGCCGTTGTTGACGGCGTTATTGTTGAGTTGGGCACTCCGTTGAAGCCAATTTTAGTGCAAAATTTGTTTTGCGTAATTCTATCACGGGAGGACGAGCAAAATGACTTCATTCATTCGACCCTTTTGTTGGAGAGGGGGGGGGGAGGGAAACTGCCGCAGGGACAATATAAAGCATAAACGCTAAGGCCCCCAAAAACATTTACTATTAGGTAGCCCCAATTCCGTGTACGTTTTGACCCAACAGCAAAATGATAAAAAATTTCCCCGCAGAAAACTATTGAGCATTCAAACGTGGGATGTGAAGATAATGAGGGGGAAGGGGAGGGGGAGGGAGATAATGGCATAAATTTAAATGGATGGAAGGCATTCGTGCCATCGGAAAGTGACCACAAACACTCGGGAACGACTGATGAGAAAATTAAAAGCAAAGTGATGCAGTCGTTGTACAAGAAAAGGCCATTCTGTGTGACTAATTTAAATAAACGAACGAACGACTCTATCCAATCTTTGAATGTAAAATGTAAATAAATCCATTTTAATTCAATATCTTTTTTTAGTGCCCTCGGGGGACTTTGGAAGCACCGCACAGATTGGATTTGTTTGGCCCGAGAGACCAAATTGAATGGGCCAAATTTGGGTGATAGAACAGCAATATCAACAATAAATGCATTCTCATCAACCAGAAAAAAAGAGGAAGAGGGCAAATATGCATTTCAGTGATCGGATAATGTTTGATTTTGCTTAATTTTGGGTTTGCGCAAATATGACAAAATAAAAATGCGCTTCCGCTCCGAATCCCACCACAGTCAAAAGTGTCTCGAATCCCCTCCACGTCTTAGGCTAAGCCTAAGCCTAAGCCTAAGCTCGGCCTAAGCTAAGCTTAGGCTTAGGCTAGCTTAGGTTTAGGCCAAGCTAGGCTTAATCTTAGCTTCAGTCCGGGACTGAATCGGCACTCGTGGTGGGCTTCGGACCGGTAGCCATAAAAATGTGCACTAAATTTCGGGGCGGATATCTCAGGCCAACACCTCATAGTCAGTGCCGGAACTTATTTTTCAGTGCGGGAATTTCAGTGCCATTGTTTATTCATTGTGCTCAAATTCAGTTTAAAAAAGTGCCACTTTGTCTCCGATTCTCGCTAACTCACGCCCTTTACCACCCCAAAAAAAGCTCAGCAAAATTCTCATCCCTACGACACCAAGGGAGGCGAACTTACGAATTGTTGCGATGGAAATGAGAAGAAGCTTCGGCGACGTCGGCTGATGAGGAGGGCGGGGGGGCCGTCTGTGGCGATGGGCGCCCCTACCGATTCCGTGCAGAATCATTTGAATCGGTGCCTCTATCGGAATATCAAAAAAGAAATTAGGGGCAATAAACGCAGGAGATGGAAGTTTAAAAGTTTAAAAAAAGTTATAAAAGTTTAAAAAAGAGATGAAATTTTAAAAGATGTGAGAGGAGAAGGAACACAAAAACAAAAGGGCGGGGAGGGAGGGGGGGGGGGGGGGAGAATGGCAGATGGGAAAGAAAGTAAGAAGCCCGCCCGCCTACGAGGGAAATGCCCCCGGGACTGCTTGGGGAGGGGGGGGGGGGGAGGCTCCTCCCCCCAGGCACTTTCACGTCCTTTTGCTCCCATGAATTATTTGTCCCCCTGGTGAAGAATGTGAACATAACCGAAGTCCGAAAGAATGATGGAGTCAAACGCAAAGTTATGGGAGGGGCAAAATCCCCTCGGGGGCGATCATCACTCTCTCAGCGCGTCAAAAAAGGAAATTGCCGAAATATGGTCGGCTCTTTTGGCGTGTCGGCTTGGCTTGTACATAATGACGATGACGTGCCTGATTTGGTGGGGGGGGGGGGGAATTCGGCGTTTGGCACAAAACAATCTTTTGCCCTCTCCCAAATGGAAACGTTGAGACGAAAGGCGGCCTTTTGGGCTTGGCAAAGAAATTATTCGAGCAAAATCACTCCGCCGACTTTCAATTTTAATTTTTTTTCTTTCATTTTTTGTCCGACACTTTAAAAGACAATTGAAGATTTGTCGCGATTGCTTTTTTAATCGAACGGAGACAAAGCAAAACAACAATTTCCTTGCCACGGCAGCGATTTTCAAGACAATTTGGCAATAATTCGTTCGTTTATTCATTTGGCAGCTTTCTGAAAAAGTTGAAGCCGCGCGGACGCTTTCCCTCGGGGCGTCCATTTGCATAATGCACTTTCGATGATTGCCGCCGTTTTACATTCGTTCGCTCAGTTGAGCTTTTCCGCGCGCCGCCGCTTCCCCCGTCGACGTCGCCGGCGGCGTCGTATCCAGGAAAAAGGCAATTGTCCGTCCGTCCGTCCGTCCGTCCGTTTCGTCTGCCCCATTCGACCCGGAAAGTTGTTGGCCGTGGCCATTTCAATTTATTTGCCATAATCCGTCAAAAAAGATGCGAAAGTTTTCTTTTGTTTGGCACCGAATGCTTTTCCTCCTTTGCGGCCTCTTTTTGTTGGCGTCGCTGTCGCAACTTTGCAATTCTACGCCAATCCAACAACAAAAAAGGCAGCAACAACTCTCTCTGGTTTGAACGAAATTTTGACGAAAAAACGGCTATTTATTTTAATTGGACAAATCTCTTTTAGACAAAGCGTTTTTATGCGTGGGACGAAATGTCCGCAAAGCGTTCACTGGTCCCTCCGCTGTCCAACGACGCAAAGTTGGCCATAGAACAAAGTGAGACGAACGCGGATGAATCAGAGCCTTTGTTGGAGAGCCATTCCGCCGGGTATGGCCTTTGGATAGCGCCGAGGGGGGGGGGGGGGGGGGTTGATTGGATGGGAGAGACTCCCCCCCCCAACCCCCCCCCCCCCTCCACAACCCCCCCTTTCCCCTCCCTCCTCCCCCCCCCCCCCCTCCACAACCCCCCCCCCCTTCCCCCTCCCCCTCCCCCTCCCCCCTCCCCCCTCCTCCCTCCCTCCACAACCCCCCCCCCCCCCCTCCACAACCCCCCCCCCCCCCCCTTCCCCCTCCCCCTCCCCCTCCCCCCTCCTCCCTCCCTCCACAACCCCCCCCCCCCCCTCCACAACCCCCCCCCCCCCCTCCACAACCCCCCCTCCCCCCTCCCTCCTCCCCTCCTCCCTCCCTCCCCCCCCCCAACCCCCCCCCCCCCCCCCTCCCCCCTCCCCCCAACTTCCCCCCCTCATCCCCCCCCCCCAATCATTGCCTGTGGCTGACCTGTATCAGTTAAGGCTGGACTCGTGGAAGCGTTCCCTGCGACAGCGCCCTCTCACTTTGACCCGACTTTTCTTCGCCCCGTCGCTGAACCAATTGGACGGCATCGCCCAATAAAGCCCCACACCCAAATGAACGACGATTCCCCGACAAATGCCATAACCAAAAAAAAGAGCGGCTTTCACAGAAAGAAAACATCGGCGGTTTGTTTTGTCGTATCGTTCGTTCGTTGGGTTCCATCGCTCGCCATTAAATAAAACGAAGAAACATTTAATGACGTCAGTTTCATGGCATCGGCCGGATTCAAATCACGCAGTCAATTAGTCGAAATTAGCACAAATGAGAAGAGACTTTTGAGTTTCTGTCCATCCTTTAATTTGTTGTTCTGTTAGAGCGTATACTTTAGAAACGACACCAAGAATTGATTAAAATATTTTCTGATTAACCACCAATTTTATTGTTTTCCAATTCTTTAAAATAATTACCTCGTTAATTGATTGATATTATGGTCAGCACTCCGACAAAGTCCACCGAATTCTCCCCCTCCCCCCCCCCCCCCCCCCCACCTTTTTCCCCGCAATCCGACGACCTCCGCTTGACCCATTTCGAATTTGAATATTTATTGTCCGACAATTCCTCTTTCGACATCAATTCCCCCCCCCCCCCCCCCAAAGTTTTTTGTTTTCGGGTCCCCACCCCCCCCCCCCCGCCCATTCTCGAGAGAAATTTGAGCTTTTCGTCAAAGTTCGGGAATTGGCTGAGGGAAAAAGGCGTAAAAGCAATTAAAGCATTTGGCATTGAGAAAATAAGACGATATTTTGGAAGAATTTAAAGAACTCTCTCCCCTCCGGTCATTTCACCCATTTGGCAATCGCTTAATGAAGGGACACTTTCCAATGAATGGGAAAGGACGAGTGGATTTGAGAAGTACGGGGATCGGATGAACAGAGCACAGGGATGGACGGGACGGACGGCCGGATGAGATACGATAAGAGGGGAGGGGGAGGTGAGTGGGAAGGCAAACACGGAAGCGCCGAAGGGGAATTCATTCTCCAAATTGGGCAAGACGACCCCCCCCCCCCTACCCCCCTACCCGAACCGGCATTCATAATAAAGCTTTGCCTAAATGAATTCGGGGGATCCTAATTGGCCATTTGCCATTGGATCTTTTGTTTTCAAATCCGCTGGAAATGACGTCAGTGCGCAGCATCCAAAATTGTCGTCGGAAACAGCAGAGGAAAAACGACGGCTGGCTGAAGGGGGCAAGGAGGACAACAACATTGGGAAGACGGAGCAGCAACAGCAGCAACAGCAGCAACAGCAGCAGCAACGGAATGCTGACGGAGACGGAAAAGGAGGGCATAAGAGACGGAAGAGGGAAAGGCAGCAGCAGAGGAGTGAACGTGACGAACGGATTTATGCAATGAAAAAGGAAAGCATTTTCAGAATTCGAATGTACGCGATACCTTCGGGCTCCTTCGCCGCCCATTCGCCTCCGAACTCAGCACAATCGTCGTAAGCCGCGAGTGCTATTCACGCCGGAACAAGTCGGTCGAGGGGAGGGGGGGGGGGGGGGGGGGGGGAGGGGGGGGGGGAGGGGGGGGGATGGACTGAGTTGGGGGGGGATGGTCTGAAGTTGGGGGGTGCTGGGGAGGGGGAGGGGGGGGGGATGGACTGAAGTTGGGGGGGCAGGGATGGGGGGGGATGGACTTTGGGGAGGGGGGGGGGGAGAGGGGGATGGACCGAAGTTGGGGGGGGGGGGATGGACTGAAGTTGGGGGGTGCTGGGGAGGGGGAGGGGGGATGGACCGAAGTTGGGGAGGGGGTGGGGGGAGAGGGGGGATGGACCGAAGTTGGGGAGGGGGGGGGGGAGAGGGGGGATGGACCGAAGTTGATGAGGGGTAGGGGGAGGGGGAGGAGGGGAGGGAGCCTAAAACTAAATTAGGGGGCTTTTGGAGTTTAAAATGTTTGAATTTGAAGGTGACTCGCCTGGAAGAATGCTTTAATCGGCAAAAATATGTGAGCGGAACGGAGCGGGAGAAGTTGGCGCGGGAGTTGGTGCTGTCCCCAACGCAGATTAAGGCAGGAACTGAGCTTTGATTGTTCGCATAATTTGTCCAATTTTTCTTAGATTTGGTTTCAAAACCGCCGTTACAAAGTTCGCCCTTTTCATTCTTTTGCCCTTTGATTTGTGCCATTCACTTTCATTTTGCCAGTGTAAACGAATCGATCAGGATTTGAACCTTCACCGAATGACTGCCCAACTCAACTCCATGCAACAGCAGCTGATCAGCGGGGGCGCCGGAGGGCATTTTTCCCCGACGCAGCAAACGCAAAACAATTTTGGACGCGTTACTTTCCCCCCTATTTTTTCGCTTTAAACGATGTCAGCGATTTCGAGCGTTTTATTTTTATTGGCGATGCGAATGGACCGATTATTAATATTCCGATTGGATTTTGTGTCCTTTTCTGGAAGTTTAAATAGCGCCGAACATGAAATGAGTCAGAATGAATCAATGGCCAATCAGTGAGTGAAAAGCTATCTTTGACAATTCCCCTCCGGCGACCATTCATTCTCTCCTCTCTGAAACGCGGGCGGGACTTTGGAGATGCTTATGCTCTTGTGCGTAGTTAGTTAGTTGATCACTCTCCTTCAGACAAACACATTTCTTCCGTCATCCCAACTTATGCTCCCAATCCCCCCCCCCCCCCCCCTCAAAGGGTGACGTCGTAAGGGACTAATAAAAAGTTGAGTCTGAAGTCGGGCGGGCCCTTCCCCTCACATCCGCCACCGCTTCTTCTTTTCTTCCTTCCGCCTCTCCAACGGCCGGCCCATTCTTTTTGATCTGTGCTTTGGGGGGAGGGGGGGGGGGGGGAATGGATTCGTTTCTTTGCTTCGGTGAGGTGGCGGGACGGGTGGGGAAGGGAATTCTTCGGCTTCTTCCCGCCCCATTCTTCCCTTCCACCCGTCCATTCATTCATCCATTTTGACTGGAAGAAGCGGCGGAAGGCGGAAAGAGGGGGAAGGGGGGGGGAAGAAGCGGCGGAAGGCGGAAAGAGGGGGAAGGGGGGGGGGGAAGAAGCGGCGGAAGGCGGAAAGAGGGGGAAGGGGGGGGGAAGAAGCGGCGGAAGGAGGGGGGAGGGGGGGAGGGGGGAGGGGAGAGGGGGGGAGGGGGGAGGGGAGGGGGGGGAGGGAGGGGAGGGGCGGCAGTTGCCAGTTTCCCTTCGCTTTATCCCCCCCCCCCATTCATTCATCAGCTTGATCCCCCCCCCCCGCCGATGGAACGCGACCCTTTCCATCCATTTCCGCTCCTTTTGTTCACTCACTCATTCTTAAGCATCTCTCGGCCCCTGCGGATATTTTGGCGAGAAATAGCTAAGACAATAAAAGAACAACTGATGCCTTCCTCAAGTCGAGTTGTCGACCGGCACGAGATTTGGTCTTCCGACTAGGAGATTGGCTAATCTCCGTCCTCTGATCCATTTGCCGGAGGGGGGGGGGCTTCCCATGCGATGACCGGGGGGGGGGGGATCATTATATTAAGTGACCGATCAGTGATCGCTGTCCAACTCAGCAGATTATGTCCTTTCCCCCTTTCTTTGCTTTATTTTCCCGCCTTAATCCGTCCCAATAACGGCGACAATGGCGGAGAAGGAAAGAGTTTTTCAGGTGGAAGAGAGGCAAAAAGACGGCAAGGAAACCAATGGCGGAGGGAATCCCCTGGAGCGCATTGAGCGGTTGCTCACTTGCCCGATTTGTCTGGACAGGTGAATGGGGATGGACGACGGTCAATTGGGGAGGGGGGCAGAGCTGGACGAAACTCAAAATTTTTTGCCGACGAAACGAAACGAAAAAATTTTTTGTTTTAAATTTACGAAACGAAAACGAAACGAAAAAAGCCAAATTTCATTTTACGAAACGAAACACGAAACGAAAAAAGCCAAATTTCATTTTACGAAACGAAACACGAAACGAAACTGCAAAAATTTTACGAAACGAAACGAAACACGAAACAAACAAAAAACCACGAAAAACACGAAACGAAACGAAACGAAACGAAAAAAGCCAAATTTCATTTTACGAAACGAAACACGAAACGAAAAAAGCCAAATTTCATTTTACGAAACGAAACACGAAACGAAACTGCAAAAATTTTACGAAACGAAACGAAACACGAAACAAACAAAAAACCACGAAAAACACGAAACGAAACGAAACGAAACGAAAAAAGCCAAATTTCATTTTACGAAACGAAACACGAAACGAAAAAAGCCAAATTTCATTTTACGAAACGAAACACGAAACGAAACTGCAAAAATTTTACGAAACGAAACGAAACACGAAACAAACAAAAAACCACGAAAAACACGAAACGAAACGAAACGAAACGAAATTTCGTCCAGCTCTGGAGGGGCGGGGGGGGGGGGGGGTGCCTCCCCGAGCAATTGGGGAGGAGGGGGGGGGGGGGGGGGGGGGGGGGGTGCCCTCCCGGGCAATTGGGGAGGGGGGGGGGGGGGGGGGGTGCCTCCCCGGGCAATTGGGGAGGAGGGGGGGGGGGGGGGGGTGCCTCCCCGGGCAATTGGGGAGGAGGGGGGGGGGGGGGGGTGCCCTCCCGGGCAATTGGGGAGGCGGGGGGGGGGGGGGGTGCCTCCCCGGGCAATTGGGGAGGGGGGGGGGTGCCCCCCTGGCAATTGGGGGAGGGGGGGGGGGGGTGCCCCCCTGGCAATTGGGGGGGGGGGTTGGTTTGTTGAGAGTGTTTTTTGTCCATTTTTCGGTTAGTATCTTCAACTCTTCAGGTATAAACAGCCAAAACTGCTCTCTTGCCAGCACACCTTCTGGTTGGTCACTTGCCCATTCCGCGACCAATTACATAATTGTGCCCTCCTGAATTAGCCTTTCTTGCCTGGAAAGTTACGTGGAATCGTCCGGCATTGCCCGGCCCCGAATTCGATGTCCGGAGTGTCGTGGCGAGACCGGTAAATGCGTCGTCCCGAGCATTGATTGCTGTTTATCCTCTTTAGCTCTGCTGGACGGGGGCAATGTTCAGTCTTTGCAGACGAATCTGACACTTATGGCCTTTTTGGAAATTCATCTGGAAGCTAGCGATGTGAATGCGGCCGAAATGCAAGCTTATGTTCAGAGGTAAATTTGAATTTGAAAAGTTTGCCCGAGGGAAAGAACGCCCCGAGGGCAGGCTTATATGTTTAGAGGTAAATTTGAATTTGAAAAGTTTGCCCGAGGGCAAAGGACGCCCGAGGGCAGGCTTATATGTTCAGAGGTAAATTTGAATTTGAAAAGTTTGCCCGAGGGCAAAGGACGCCCGAGGGCAGGCTTATATGTTCAGAGGTAAATTTGAATTTGCAAAGTTTGCCCGAGGGCAAAGGACGCCCGAGGGCAGGCTTATATGTTCAGAGGTAAATTTGAAAGTTTGCCCGAGGGCAAAGGACGCCCGAGGGCAGGCTTATATGTTCAGAGGTAAATTTGAAAGTTTGCCCGAGGGCAAAGGACGCCCGAGGGCAGGCTTATATGTTCAGAGGTAAATTTGAATTTGAAAAGTTTGCCCGAGGGCAAAGGACGCCCGAGGGCAGGCTTATATGTTCAGAGGTAAATTTGAATTTGAAAAGTTTGCCCGAGGGCAAAGGACGCCCGAGGGCAGGCTTATATGTTCAGAGGTAAATTTGAATTTGAAAAGTTTGCCCGAGGGCAAAGGACGCCCGAGGGCAGGCTTATATGTTCAGAGGTAAATTTGAATTTGCAAAGTTTGCCCGAGGGAAAGAACGCCCGAGGGCAGGCTTATATGTTCAGAGGTAAATTTGAAAGTTTGCCCGAGGGCAAAGGACGCCCGAGGGCAGGCTTATATGTTCAGAGGTAAATTTGAATTTGCAAAGTTTTCCCGAGGGAAAGAACGCCCGAGGGCAGGCTTATATGTTCAGAGGTAAATTTGAATTTGCAAATTTTGCCCGAGGGAAAGAACGCCCGAGGGCAAATTTGAGGCGCGCCAACGTCTCGGCTGATTTATGTTAATTTCCTAACAGATTCAACATGGAACGGTGCCGTGTGTGTGAAGAAAAGGCCGAGTTGGCATTGTGTGCGCATTGCGACCGCAAATGTTGCTCGGAATGTCGGACGGTATTGCGAATTTGAATGATCAAACCGACGTTTTTATGATCAATTCTTCCAGGCCCATTTGGACATGCTGAAAAGGGATTTGGGCCGTTTGTTGGGACAGGTGAAGGGGCCGAATTCGTTCAAATTAGCGTCCAATTCACTAATTTAACACAAATTGCCCAAAGCAATAAATCCTTCCGAAGGTCCGTCGGCTTTCGTCGCGCGTAATGGACGCCAGCAAAGGACTAAGCCGCGGGTTGGAGCAGCTGTCGGCTAACGGCGAACAAACAAAATCGGAAATCCGCGAATATTTCAATCGCTATCAAAAAGAGTTACGTCGTCGGGAGGACAACTTTATCGAGCAGGTCGCCGACAAGAAATTTTGAAGGCAAATGGGCAAATTTCAGGTCGATGTTTTCGTACAGACGGAGGATCGACTTATGCGAACGCTTCGTGACGCGTTGGACGTGGAGTGGAACAACCTGCAGGACGCGTGCATTTGGGTGGACGGAGCACTGAGCGGACAGAATGTGGTGCGCGACGACGAATTGACGCGGTTTAAGGTGCTCAAGTGATTAATGAATTTGGAGTTGTCCCTCCTAATTACTCTATAAGGACTTAATTGGCCAAAGTGCCCTTTACATTTACACACCTTCAGACCGTTTTCGCGCAAGGACTGGAGTATTTACGCTCCTTCCAGCCCGACTCGGAAGAACATTTCGCAAAGAAAGTGCGCTTCTCTCCCGGCGATGACGCGGCTAAGTTGCCGATGGCAATTGCCAATTTTGGCGAGGTTCGATCAAATAATTCAAATAAAAATATTTCGACATTTTGTCCCAGCTGAACGTTTCTCTGCCCCAATTTGCCAACCGTTACCTTCCCCTGGAGCAACAATATTTGCCCCGACCCTTCCGTTTGGGACTCGAATCCGAACACTTTTTGCGACCCGAGCAGCGCATTGGCAAAGCGGATCAGCAACACAACCAGAGGGCCTTCCCTGCTGGTGGAGAAGGCCGATACGTGGGGGCGAGGGCGGAGGAGGCGGAAGGTCAGCAGGAAAGCGCGGGGGCGCAGCGGTGGAGACGGCGGAGGGAATTGGAAGAAGAGGTGCAATAGTTGAGCAAATCGGACAGAAACGGGCGAACAAACAGTCAAATTGTGAATGAACGAGATCGTCTCGAGGTCCGTCTCGTGATTCTTCGAGATTTTCGGACCGACAGTGAGTAACTGTCTCTCTCAGTAGTTTAGATCTCATTCGTTCTTTATTTTTGGAATTTTGAAACTTTTGATAAACACAGCAAAACATCGCCGGGTTTTTGACTGTTCCGGTCTTTGAGCCTCACCAGACTGAATTATGCAGGCTTGGAGCCGTCTCAGGGCTGAAAGCACCGGGACTGGGTCGGCGTGGACTTCCGGACGCGCTACGCCCTCGGGTGCCATGTCGCCGCTGACTGTTCCGCTGATTACCGCCGGCGGGGACTCCGTCTTGCCGATGCCGATCAGTCCGGCATCAACAACTAATGCAATTTACACACAGCAAAAGCCAACAGAACTTAAGACAAAGGCCAAAGGACAAACAGAAGAGAATAAAGAGAAGAAGAAAGCTTGCGGAGAAAGAGAAAGCGGTAAAAAGAATGCAGAGAATGGGGAGACGGAAGAGAAAGCGATAAGAGTAAAGGAAAAAGTTGAGAAAAGGAATTCCGAGAAAACGGAAGGGAAAAGGGACAAGGCCAACGAAGAAAATCACAAATCGGAGGAAAATAGCGCAAGAAAAGCGGAGACGGAAAAGAAAATCGCAAAGCAATCGCCAAACGAAGTGCGGAAAGCTGTGCCAACGGCGCCGAGGACGAACATGGCACCGGTAGAGGCCCCGGCACCGGCAGAGGCTCCGGCACCGGTAGAGGCCCCGGCACCGGTAGAGGCTCCGGCACCGGCAGAGGCTCCGGCACCGGCACCGGTAGAGGCTCCGGCACCAGCAGAGGCTCCGGCACCGGCACCGGTAGAGGCTCCGGCACCGGCAGAGGCTCCGGCACCGGCAGAGGCTCCGGCACCGGCAGAGGCTCCGGCACCGGCAGAGGCTCCGGCACCGGCAGAGGCTCCGGCACCGGCAGAGGCTCCGGCACCGGCAGAGGCTCCGGCACCGGCAGAGGCTCCGGCACCGGCAGAGGCTCCGGCACCGGTAGAGACCACGGCCCCGGTAGAAACCCCGGCACCGGTAGAGACCCCGGCACTGGCAGAGGCAGAGGCCATTTCAAAGGAAAAAACGAAAGGGACGCCGACAGTGGCAAATGCGACAAATGCTGCAGAAGAATTGCTGCAAACGCCCGCAACTGTCGCCGGACGCGACACGGTCAAATTGCCTTCGGAAATGCCAAAAAAAGAAGCCGCAGCCAAAAAGTCATCGGTGCCAACGGCAATGTTGCCAACATTTACTACGGCACCGACAGTGACGTTAAATTCAAAAAATGGACAAGCCGGGGGGTCGTCGCATCAGCAGCCCCATCGGGGAAGGCTGTTGATGGTGAGGAAAGGGCGAATTTGTAAATCTGGTCTTTGATGATTTGTCGTTTTTCAGGTCAACGGGGGAGGGAGCAGTAACAGCAACATCAGCAGGATGACGGTGTGTGGTTAGGAGAGCTGTTAATTTCTCAATTTTTTTTGGAATGTCCAGACCCCTCGGCGAACAATGGCAGACGCAAACGACACAAATAATGCCACTGGCAATGCAAACCATCGGAAGCCTCCATTGCCCTCCCGACAGTTTTCGGAGGGTGCCGAAAATGCAACAAAAGACAAAATAATGAAGAAAATGAGCGGAGGGGACATTGACCAAATTGGGGCGGAAATCTTTGGTCGGAAGAAGAAGGAATCGGAAGAAGAAGAAGAAGAAGAGGAGGAGGAAGAGGAAGAAGAAGAGCGGGAGACGGAAGTGCGGCGAGGACGACGCATGCACATCCAGTCACAGGTCCGCATTATAGCGTCAACTGAGTGTTTAAAACCCCCGGGATATCTGCCGAATCCACAAACATTGGCAGAGCAATCGCTTCCGCATTCACTGCCGTTCATCCTCTCATGGGAGGAGGAAGTTGGACGTCGGACAGCCAATCCCCGTGGTAAGTGTCGGCTGTGAAGGGGAGAGGAGACGAGGAGACCCCCCCCCCCCCCCCCCCCTCCCTCCCCTGACCCCCCAGGGGGGGGGGGGGCTGTGAAGGGGAGAGGACCCCCCCCCCCCCCCCCCGCGGGGTTCGGGGGGAATGGTGACCCCTCAGGGGGGGGGGGGTGAAGGGATTGAAATAGAGTGAGTATGTCTCTTCCCTTCTCTCGGCTTTCTTCCCTGACAAATCCACCGGAGAATGGTCTTCCGACCATTCGGCAGCGCCGCTCCAGTCCGGTTTGCTGAACCGATCCCGCACCAATCCGGATCTGTTTGCTGAACTGAGCGCTTCCTCCCGAGCAACTCTAATGAAAGAGGCATTGGAGCAACGGCCGAGGCCGAAGGCACGTCGAGAGTCTCGAGAGGGAATGCCGCCGACGATCGTCCGTAGAGAGGACAGTGAAAAGAGGAGGCTGTCGAGAGGGATGAGGGACGGGGACGAGTATGAAGGGGAAGCGGAGGAAAGACTGAAGAGGGGGGACGCGGAAGCGGAGGAGAGATTGAAGAGGGGGGACAGGGAAGCGGAGGAGAGATTGAGGAGGGGGGACAGGGAAGCGGAGGAGAGATTTAAGAGGGGGGACGCGGAGGCGGAGGGAATGAACTTCGAGCGGATCCGTCCCCGGCCGCGCCTTGTGCTCGGCGGTCGCGGAACCTCACCCCATCAGTGAGTTTGGTGCAGAAAGCACTTAGAGGTTGGCCATGTCGAGATTCGGTATCGACAAAAGTCCAACTTTTTAAAAGCAATGTTTTTGTCGAATTCTGCAGAATGAATTGGCCCCGTGGGCTTTGCGTCCTTCCGCCCTCCCAGGACGGGCAAAACCTTTTCGCCGTGGCGGACAGCTCAAATCACCGGGTACAAATATTTGCCGCCACCGACGGCACTTTGATTCGCACTTTTGGCAATTTCGGCAGCGGAGACGGCCAATTCGATGGTATAAAAGTTAAAGAGTTTTGGGGCTTACAAATTAATGACTTTTGCCTTAAGGCTGTTGTGCGCTGTGTGTGAGCGGCGTCCGCAAGGAATTGCTGGTGGCCGACCGATACAACCACAGGCATCCCCCCCACCCCCCCCCCCACCCCCCCCCCCCCCACCCCCCCCCCAATTTTTTGAATTCCGTCCTCCTTCAGGGTACAGGTGTTCGACTTTCGTGGCACTTTTCGACGGAAATTCGGATGCCAAGGCACTGGGTCGGGTCAATTCCAACAATGTTGGGGCATTGCGGTAGACGAACAGTTCGGATTGGTCGGATTTTAAATTTTGTTCGTACAGACGTCGTTCTTTAGATTTATGTGGCGGACAAAGACAACCACCGGGTCCAAATGTTCGACGCCGAAGGGACTTTCCTCACTAAATTCGGCTCAATGGGCGACGGCGCACGCCAATTTAATCACCGTACTGCTCGAACTCGCCGAATCCCCAACAAATTATCGTTCAGCTCTCTATTTAACATTCTATCCGTCAAAACGGCTGCTTTTTGTTGCCGACAGTGCCAACAATCGGATCAGTGTCTTTGCCCCCGATGGGACGCCATTGCGCCAATTTGGCGGCAACGGATCGGCGGAGGGACAACTAAAACTGCCCCGAGGCATTGTCGTTGACAGTCGGGTAACAAATGAGATTCAAGGCTTTACCTTTAAATGTACCATTTCAAATCTTCCCCTTCAGGGCCGTATTATTGTTGCCGATTCGGGCAATAACCGGGTCCAGGTGTTCTCCCCGACGGGCACATGTCTGCGTGTTTTCGGCACTTGGGGCACCGCCTCGGGACAATTCAAAGGGGTTGAGGGCGTTTGTCTGCTGAGACAAGAGCAGCACCAGCTGGTGGTTGCCGACAGAGAGAACAACCGAGTGCAATTGTTTGCGTGAAGTGTGATCAAATGACATCATAAAATATTTATAATTCATAAATATGAGTGATCGAAGACCGTCACTTTGTATGCCGAGCCCAATTCTTCCAAATTCCCCCCCCCCCCCCCCTCCCTCGAAATCCTACGACTCTTTCTCATTGAGTCAGTGAATTTCGTTCCAATTTGGTGCAAAACCAATTCCCAGCCCAATTCAGTTATGCCAACATATTTTTTGTGCCGTTAATGAGTTATCTGTCGGGGGGTGGGGGTGGGGGAGGTCAAACCAATTGTGGTCGAAGAACAACAGCGAGGGATTCGGAAAGAACGCGCGAGTGAGGGGATGGTGGCGAGTCGTCCGGGTGATCAGAGTGCCGCCCCCCCCGTCCAGCTTCCCCCCCCCCGTCCAGCTTCCCCCCCCCCCGTTCAGCTTCCCCCCTCCTTAACTCTGCAACTCATCTTCGCCCTAATAAGACAAACAAACGATGAATGGAAGTTGGGGATGAGGAAAGGAAGAAGTTGAGGATGAGGAAAGGAAGAAGTTGAGGATGAGGAAAGGAAGAAGTTGGGGATGAGGAAAGGAAGAAGTTGGGGATGAAAGCGCCAATTTCGGGCTTAGGCGCGCAAAAGCGTTGGCAGAGGATTAACCTTTCGACTTGGGTGGGATTACCCGAGAAAATGGACGGCGGGGGCGGAAGAAAGGCTCATCTTCTTTCCATCTCCATCATTCATCTGCGCCACCTCCTCGGCCACAACTTCTGCCCGCCCTCGCCTCGTCCGGTGGTCCCTTCAGACGCCCCCCCCCCGACGCCCCCCCCCGACGCCCCCCCCCGACGCCCCCCCCCCATTTTTGCATTTTTAGCATTTGATTCCTTTCATCCCCCCCTCCCCTCCCTCCCCCTCTCCCCCCGTCTCATTTCACCTACCAAAAAGTGCCCTCCCACGCCTTCGACAACTTTTTGGTCTTTTTAACTCCGCCACTTTGCGCTCGATCTTCGGCGATAAGGCGCGTGTCGAGAATAAATGGGTGGAGGGGTTGGGGGGGGGGAAGAGAATTTTGGGGGGAGGGGCAGGCAATGATGACCCAATTTAGAGCAAATCGCCAAAAAATGCGCGATGGAGAAACAAATTGCCCCCAAACCCTTTTTCCTTCCCTTTTCTGCTCCGATTCGGAAGATCGGAAGGTTGGAGGGGGGGGGGGGGGGGGGGGGGGGGGGGGGGGAGTTGGGCTGCTCGATTACAAACTCAGCTCACTCAATTGGGGTGAATTCGGGGGGGAGGGGTAATCCCCTTGGGGGGGGGGGGAAGATTTCGATTAGGGCAAAAGTCTCTCGCGCAACATTTTGCTCCCCTTTCCCTTCCAATGAATTTAAAGGGTTTTTAGAGAATTTAATGCAAATTTGGGGTTGGACGAACAGAAATTGAGTAAAGAGTGGAGAAGGTCCTTCGGAGGTGGCCATTTCGCAGAGAGAAACGGATTCTTCTCATTCTTCCCCCCCCCCCCCCTCCCTCCGTTCACTCGTCAATTTGCATTTACCCCCCCCCCCCCTCCCGGCGCTTTGTCCCCTCCCCTTCCCCCCCCGTCCCCCCCCTCCCCCCTCCCCCCCCCCCTCCCCCCCCCCCCCTCCCCCCCCCCTCGTCTCCCCTCTTCATCTTCATCTTTGTCCTGCCTTCCATTGCTCCTGTCCAAAACTTCCTTCTCAGCACCATTTTTGGTGGCGATGGCCGATTCCGAAGGTGGCGGCGGTCCACCCAATCGCACAATTTTTTCGTCCGTCTCCCAAGACGAAAATGCAAAACAGTAAAGGCACCCCCCCCCCCCTCCTCCTCCCTGCGCACTTTGCTGCTTTCTTCCCCATTTTGGCCTGTCCCTTCCAACAAAAGTTCCTGGCACCACTCTTTCATCCTTACAGTACCTTCCATCCTTCCCCTTCCCTCATCCCCTCCCCCTCCCTCAACCCCCACCCATCCATCGTTGTTCAGTCGCCCATTGTGTCCGTTGGTCATCCATCCTCTCCCCCAATTGCATCCCATTCATTCATCCCATCCCATCCCACCATTCGACAGGCTCTTCTCACCATAACTCTGGCGGGGAGGGAATTGGGGTGATTGGATCGGAGATGGACGGACGAATGGGACGAGGGCAAGGGCAGGTGGACGACAGTTCTTCCAGCACATTCTTCCACTCCCAACAAATTCCCCATTTTCCCTTCATTTTGTGCAAGAACATGAAGCATTGTTTTGTCACGACTGCCCATCATATTTAAAAGTGCTGGTCAGCAAGATGGGATGGATGGGACCGAGTCCGTCTCGCTGCTGCTGGACAATGATTAGGATGATGAGA